>JARQOC010000001.1:537287274-537887274 GCA_033576535.1 Allobates femoralis
ATGCCCATATATGGTCATAATGCTCATATATGGAATATCCCCCTGAATGGCAATATTCCCCATATATGGTAATGTATTATGTTTTTGTATGATCATACCCCCACCCCCAAGTAGCCCCACCCCTTTTTGTAGTTCGGGCCCCTACATTTAGCCCACCCCCCCCCAGAGCCACCCCCCCTTTCAAGAAACCCACCCCTATGTAAAAGGCCCCAGCCCCTTCATACATCCACCCCCCCCCACATAGTCCCAGGGGTGGGGCAAATGTAGAGAAGGAAAGGGGAGATGCGGGGTTTGTGGGTGGGCGGGAAAAAGCAAAGGGGAATGGCTATGCGGAGAAAGGGTGGGGCTTTTGGGGAGGGGGTTGCGGTTATGCAGATTGGGGTATGGCTATCTAGAGGGGGGGCGGGGCTTGTCACATACAAAACAACCTACATACACACATACACTCAGCTTTATTATTAACAAAGAAACTCCATTAAGCAACTAATATTCTGATACTTGGACATGAGTGAAGAGATCTGAGATTCAGTATAAATCCATGTCTTTCCTCTAATAAAAGATACTCCTTCCCTTTCATGTCTTTTGATCTCTGTTCTTTCTACCTCTATAGAGTCGGACGGTTCACAAGAATAAAGGAGAAGAAAGCACTTTGCCAAAGATGTGGGGACAAATTTATCATGCAAAATACCCCCTAGGATGAAGACCGACAGGGGGTTGTGGACTGGAGCTTGAAGTGAGCAGGCTGTCAGCCTGACTTGAGGAGCGGGGGGGGGGTGCTGTCAGCCTGACTGACTTGAGGAGCGGGGGGGGGGGGGGGGGGGGTGCTGTCAGCCTCGGGGGGGGGGGGGGTGCTGTCAGCCTGACTTGAGGAGCGGGGGGGGGGGGGGGTGCTGTCAGCCTCGGGTGGGGGGGGGTGCTGTCAGGCTAGGAGATACGAGATATGAGCTGGACAGACACGCTAGGAGATACGAGATATGAGCTTGAGAAAGAACTCTTTGTCCGAAGCTTTGCCAACAACTCCATGAGCAATAAAGTTCCACAATTGTTTTGGTGTTTTGTGCTGTTATTTCATTTATAGAGAGATAGATAGATAATGAATCCCAGGTCCCCAACGGATACAGGGAATTCTCTGTCTCCATCCTGAAAAACAAATACATAAACAGGGCTGGATCTCAGGAGGAATATTAGTCTGGTAGAAGGAGGAGCTCCATGAACATATCAGAGCCGTGAAGAGAGGAGACAGGGATCACATGATATGCTCCTCCATGTATGCAGGCTTCCACCATGCAGGATGAAGTGAAGAGGTGAAGAAATAGATGAGGTGAAGTTTATGTGTGGGGTCAGGAGGAATTTACAGTGTGAATATAGCAGAGCCGCATGTGTATGAGGTGTAAGGAGCGGAGCCGCGTGTGTACAAGGTGTATGGAGCAGAGCCGCATGTGTACGAGGTGTATGGAGTGGAGCAGTGTGTGTACGAGGTGTATGGAGCAAAACCACGTGTGTACGGGGTGTACAGAGCGGAGCCACGTGTGTACGAGGTGTACGGAGCGGAGCCACGTGTGTATGAGGTGTATAGAGCGGAGCCCAGTGTGTACGAGGTGTACGGAGTGGAGCCGCATGTGTACGAGGTGTACGGAGCAGAGCCCAGTGAGTACGAGGTGTACGGAGCGAAGCCCAGTGTGTACGAGGTGTACGAAGCAGTGCCGCATGTGTACGAGGTGTACGGAGCGGAGCCGCGTGTGTACGAGGTGTACAGAGCAGAGCCGCATGTGTACGAGGTGTATGGAGCGGAGCCGCGTGTGTATGGAGTGGAGCCGCATGTGTACGAGGTCTACGGAGCGGAGCCGCTTGTGTACAATGTGTACAGAGCAGAGCCGAGTGTGTACGAGGTGTACGGAGCGGAGCCGAGTGTGTACGAGGTGTATGAAGCAGAGCGCGTGTGTACTAGATGTACGGAGCGGAGCCATGTATGTATGGGGCATGCGAAGCCGTGTGCTTACAAGGTGTGTGTACCAGTGGTAGCCCCCCGCGGATGCTGCTCCCACTCCTATAGTCCCAGCCGCCTCTGCCAGCAGCATTCTTCTCCCGAGTCCCGGCCGGCGCTGTCCGCTCTCTGCAGCTCAGCACGGCGGGGCATGATGATCTCATCACTGAGCCCCACTGTGCTGAGACGTGCAGAGCTGCAGAGCAGATGCTGAGAGACTAGAGCAGCGAGAAGAAAGGTGAGAATTTACTTTTTTTTTTTTAATCAGTGGGTATACTGCATTATACTATATGGAGGACTGTTGGTGTGTATTGTACTATATGTCATGCTTTAAGGGTGCAATATACTATACGGAGGACTGTGGGGGTGCATTATACTATATGGAGGACTGTGGCGTGCATTATACTAAATGGAGGACTTTGAGGGTGCATTCTAGATGGAGGACTGTGGGGTGCATTATACTATATGGAGGACTGTGGGGGTGCATTATATTATATGGAGGACTATGGAGGTGCATAATACATGGAGGTATTTGGGGGTGCAATATACTATGTGGAATACTATAGGGGGTGCATTATATCATATGGAGCCAATTATACAACATGGAAGCCATTATAATATTTGAAGAGCTCTGTGGGAGGCTTGATAATACTTGGAGGGCTACAAGGGAGCCTTCATACTTTATGAAGGGCTATTTGAGGGGTGTGTTGGGGGCCATTAAACTGTACATAGGTCCATTATACTACATGGAGGGATGGGCGGGGTCATATTTGGGGATCATACTGTACTGGGGTAGTTGAAGGAGGTACAATAGGGTCATCATACTGTGTGTGTGGAGGAATGCATTGTGGGGGATCATACAGTGTTTGTGGGGCACTTTATTTGGCATCACGCTTTATAGGAGCAATGGAAGGGGAATCTAGGGGCTTCAGTAGGAGGAAAATTACTTTGTGAAGGCTGAAATGTTGTGAGAGATGTACCTATGTGACCCAGCCAAATATTGTTTTTTTTTGGGGTGGTGCCCAATTAGAACTTCTGCTCTGGGGCTCCATGATTTCTATGATGCAGGATGCATTGTCCCTCTGCTGCAGGACTGATTGGCCATAACTTACACACCAGGTCCAGTGCCGCCCCTCGGTACATACAGGCATCCAGCCATGTTTCTCCTGAGCAGCGGTTGGTCGGTGGTGCTCTTCCCCCTTCCTGCGCCCACATCCTTTGCACAACCCAATAGGAAGGACCTTGTTATTAATTCCAGACAGCCCCATGTACGGTGGTTGTGATTGGCTAAGCAATTCGGGAGGAAGCGTGGTCTGTGGGAGGAGAAGCGCCATTTTACCAGCTTAGTGCAGTGGAGGTTTTTTGATGTTCATACTGCAGGTCGTTACCTGTGGTGTGTGGACGGTGCTGCATGGTGACATGTCTGACTAGTCAGTGCCAGGGAGTGGTCCAGAGTTTTGTAGGCGTGTGCCAGAGGTTGGCAATTGGTGTTGCCTCCTGTGCTATAAGGATGCAGGATTGTGTCTGCCTACAGGACCACAGCTCTGTCAGTCGTCATTAAGTGTCTGTAGCTTGTGCCAAGCCTCCATTGCCATTAATGATCCTTGTATGTGCATGTAATGGCGCCGACATCCTTGTGTGGACATCTTTCTTTCTGTTTCTGTAAACTAAAATGTCCACTATTTTGCTAATTTTTACAGGATAGATATAAATCTGTATGAACCAGATTTATTTTTAACGATTAAAAAAAATTACTAGTGGGGGGGGGGAGCGCCGTTTAGCAGGTTGCATCAGGCAGCAGAGAGGCTAAGTTCACCGCCGCTTGTACCCTGAATCATAAACTGAAAGCCCTAATTCTCTGGGGCTGTGTACACTGCAGGTATCTCAGGAGAGCAGGTTTTGGTCGGTCATTGCAGCAGGCTGCCCCTTCTCCCAGCTCTCCTCGGTCGGTACCATAGAGCCTCTCCTCGCCTCCAGCCTGTGCAGAGCGGCGCCTCCTCACACCCGAGGATTCCTCTATGATGGAGGTAAGTTCACTGCTGCCTGTCAGCTTCACATTAGTAATGGCTGCCGACACTGAGATTCTCTCGGAGCTCTGTGCTGTGTGGTTGGTTCAGGATCAGGTTTCTCAGCCACACACAGCAACAACCACACAGCACCAAGCTCCGAGCACAAGGCCTCCATATCACTGATCCTAATCTGTGACAGGGAAGTCTCTTATCACTGCTGCACTCATGAATCCAGGCTGGGACTGTCCTCTGACCCCCCCCCCAATGTAATGGAGTCTGTGCATTAGAAATACTGCACCTGTAATATACACACAGTTCCTGTGCATTATATTATAGAGAGAGACCGCACACAGAGGGGAGAGAGAGACCACACACAGAGGGGAGCGAGAGACCACACACAGAGGGGAGAGAGAGACCGCACACAGAGGGGAGAGAGAGACCGCACACAGAGGGGAGAGAGAGACCGCATACAGAGGGGAGAGGGAGACCGCACACAGAGGGGAGAGGGTGACCGCACACAGAGGGGAGAGGGAGACCGCACACAGAGGGGGGAGAGAGACCGCACACAGAGGGGGGAGAGCGAACGCACACAAAAGGGGGAGAGAGAACGCACACAGAGGAGGGAGAGAGACCGCACACAGAGGGTGGAGAGAGACAGCACACTGAGGGGGGAGAGAGACACCACACTGAAGGCGGAGAGAGACCACAAAAAGGGGGGGAGAGACTGCACACAGTGAGGGAAGAGAGACTGCACACAGTGAGGGGAGACAGACTGCATACAATGAGGGGAGAGAGAGACTGCACACAGTGGGTGGGGAGAGACTGCACACAGTGGGGTGGAGAGACTGCACACAGATGGGAGAGACCGCACACAGATGGGAGAGAGAGACTGCACACAGTGGGGGGAGAGAGACCGCACACATTGAGGGGAGAGAGAGAGACTGCACACAGTGTGGGGGGGGAGACCGCACACAGTGGGGGGGAGAGACCACACACAATGGGGGGAGAGAGACCGCATACAGTGGGGGGGAGAGAGACCGCACACAGTGGGGGGGAGAAAGACCGCACACAGTTGGATAGAGACTGCACACAGTGGGAGGAGAGAGACCGCACACAGAGGGGAGTGATTGCACACAGAGGGGAGAGAGAGAGACTGCACTTAGGGGGAGAGAGAGATTGCACACAGTGGGGAAAGAGAGACCACACACAAAGGGGAGAGAGAGACCGCACACAGCGGGGAGAGAGAGACCGCACACAGAGGGGAGAGAGAGACCGCATACAGAGGGGAGAGGGAGACCGCACACAGAGGGGAGAGGGTGACCGCACACAGAGGGGAGAGGGAGACCGCACACAGAGGGGGGAGAGAGACCGCACACAGAGGGGGGAGAGCGAACGCACACAAAAGGGGGAGAGAGAACGCACACAGAGGAGGGAGAGAGACCGCACACAGAGGGTGGAGAGAGACAGCACACTGAGGGGGGAGAGAGACACCACACTGAAGGCGGAGAGAGACCACAAAAAGGGGGGGAGAGACTGCACACAGTGAGGGAAGAGAGACTGCACACAGTGAGGGGAGACAGACTGCATACAATGAGGGGAGAGAGAGACTGCACACAGTGGGTGGGGAGAGACTGCACACAGTGGGGTGGAGAGACTGCACACAGATGGGAGAGACCGCACACAGATGGGAGAGAGAGACTGCACACAGTGGGGGGAGAGAGACCGCACACATTGAGGGGAGAGAGAGAGACTGCACACAGTGTGGGGGGGGAGACCGCACACAGTGGGGGGGAGAGACCACACACAATGGGGGGAGAGAGACCGCATACAGTGGGGGGGAGAGAGACCGCACACAGTGGGGGGGAGAAAGACCGCACACAGTTGGATAGAGACTGCACACAGTGGGAGGAGAGAGACCGCACACAGAGGGGAGTGATTGCACACAGAGGAGAGAGAGAGAGACTGCACTTAGGGGGAGAGAGAGATTTCACACAGTGGGGAAAGAGAGACCACACACAAAGGGGAGAGAGAGACCGCACACAGCGGGGAGAAAGAGACTGCACAGAGCGGGGAGTAAGAGACCGCACACAGTGGGGAGAGAGAGACCGCACACAGCAGGGAGAGAGACCGCACACAGCGGGGAGAAAGAGACCGCACACAGCGGGGAGAGAGAGACCGCACACAGAGGGGAGAGAGAGACCGCACACAGAGGGGAGAGAGAGACCGCACACAGGCGGAAGAGCGCACAGCGGAAGACAGCTCAAAGGAGAAAGCACAGATAGGAGAGAGCACACAGGAGGGAGAGACAGCAGAAAGAGGGGAGAGTGTACAGGGGGGAGAGAGACCGCACACAGAGGTGGGAGAGAGACCGCACACAGAGGGGAGAGACCGCACACAGAGGGGAGAGAGAGACCGCACACAGGCGGAAGAGCGCACAGGGGGAGACAGCTCAAAGGAGAAAGCCCAGATAGGAGACAACAGAGGGAGGAGAGAGACAGCACAGCGAAGAGAGAGACAGCACACAGGGGGGAGAGAGAGCAGAAAGAGGGGAGAGTGTACAGGGGGAGAGACATCCGCTGCCCCCAGCGCCACAGAGCTCGGCCCCATTGTGACATCGCCCATCCAGTATATATATATGTGAAATATAATGATTAGTTGGCATAGCCAAGCTTTCTCTCTTGACACTAATATATGAACGTACGGTTCGCTCAACTGAGTTCCTGTGTTCTCTGAATAAGCTGCTGCCAAACTTCTCTGGCAGTGACTTATGTCCCCGCTACAGTTCAAAAGGTTTTCTGCAGAGCCCAATTGCTGGGCCCAGATCCACATTCTTGGAATCACTGGGGATTGCTGCTGTCATCATTTTCTGTGACCTGAAGGCTGGGTTCACACGCTGCTCTTTTCTGCGCTTGCGCAGCACTATTTTGAGGATCCGTTTTACAGATGTGCTTCATCATTCATACATTGCGCTTTTGTGGGTCCGCTTTTTTTGAGCCCATTCTACAATTAGGGCAATGGAAAAGAGCCAAAGAATTGATGTTAATTCTTTGAGGATCCGCTTTCCAGTGAAAACGCATCCGCAAAATGACGGAGCGTCTGAATGCAAAATCGGGAAATGCATTGGTTTTGCTGGGAAGCCAAACATCACTGCATTTCACTGCATTTATGGATTATCAAAAAAAATGCTGTAAATACACAGCGTGTCAACGTAGCCGTAATGCTTTCATTTTTCAGGATCTGAGGCTATATAATAATAATAATAATAAAGCTTTATTTATATAGCGCCAACATATTCCGCAGCGCTTTACAATGTAGGTGAGGGCTTGTTTTTCTACGCCCTGAGCTGAGGTTTTTACTTATATCATTTTGGGTAGATGCGATGTTTTGTTCGCCTCTTAGTGCATATTATTGCAACGTTACAGCGGCCAAAAAAACTATTCTGCAGCTTTATTTATTTCACTACAATATTTACTCATCAGATTAATTGAATTTATATTTTGATCACTTTTACGAATGCAGCAATAACCAGTTTGTGTATTTTTTTTAATGGGGCAAAAAAAAAGGTGTGATTGAACTTTAATTCCCTTTTTAGAAAATGTTTCATACTTTTAATAACTTAATAGTCTTGTTAGGGTAGTTGAAGCTGTGTTTGCCTCATCACCTGTGCCATGTATACCAGTGCATCATCAGCACTGCTATGTATAGCAGAAATCACGATCTCCTATGAACATTGGCTTATGACAGACAAGGGGGTCTTCAGCATAACCCTGGATGTCATAGCAAACCTGCGATCATGGGGCAGTAGAAATGACTCACTCCTCCCCCTACCCACACATGTTAAATGTCGCTGTCAGAGAGTGACAGTGGTATTTGACTGATTCACAGCCGCTAGTGCAGCTCTGCTCATGTTTATCAGAGGCAATTGATGACCGGTTAAATCAGCCATCATGTGGGGAATGATGCGGGCTTGGCCTTTGAGCCCAGATGAAAGGTGAGGAAACACAAACTTTGATGTACTAGTACATGGAAGGTCGTGAAGTGGTTGAAAGCTGTCAGGGATCAAGTCTTGCTGGAGACTAGTCAGAAAGTCTGTTCCCTGATGGCTTCTGCCTGCCCACTGCTTGAGTGACCGGTCTCTCCGTATAACCGCAAATGGGGTGAATTCACCAGGGACAAGCCTTTCCTGCTACTCTCCTATCTGTCTCAGTCCCCAGAAGCTTTTGGAGTATGTTCTTATTTGAAATGCTGCATTATTTAAGAGTCAACACCTCTATATACAGTAGATTACACAGGATCCACCATTCACAATAGGTGATATCACAGCTCACCTCCTCCTCCTGTACAATGACTGATAACACCTCTATATACAGCAGATAACACAGGATCCACCATTCACAACAGGTGATATCACAGCTCACCTCCTCCTGTACAATGACTGATAACACCTCTATATACAGTAGATAACACAGGATCCACCATTCACAATAGGTGATATCACAGCTCACCTCCTCCTGTACGATGACAGACAACACCTCTATATACAGTAGATAACACAGGATCCACCATTCACAATAGGTGATATCACAGCTCACCTCCTCCTGTACGATGACAGACAACACCTCTATATACAGCAGATAACACAGGATCCACCATTCACAAAAGGTGATATCACAGCTCACCTCCTCCTGTACGATGACAGACAACACCTCTATATACAGTAGATAACACAGGATCCACCATTCAAATATGTGATATCACAGCTCACCACCTCCTGTACAATGACTGATAACACCTCTATATACAGCAGATAACACAGGATCCACCATTCACAATAGGTGATATCACAGCTCACCTCCTCCTCCTGTACAATGACTGATAACACCTCTATATACAGTAGATAACACAGGATCCACCATTCACAATAGGTGATATCACAGCTCACCTCCTCCTGTACGATGACAGACAACACCTCTATATACAGCAGATAACACAGGATCCACCATTCACAATAGGTGATATCACAGCTCACCTCCTCCTCCTGTACAATGACTGATAACACCTCTATATACAGTAGATAACACAGGATCCACCATTCACAATAGGTGATATCACAGCTCACCTCCTCCTGTACGATGACAGACAACACCTCTATATACAGTAGATAACACAGGATCCACCATTCACAATAGGTGATATCACAGCTCACCTCCTCCTGTACGATGACAGACAACACCTCTATATACAGCAGATAACACAGGATCCACCATTCACAAAAGGTGATATCACAGCTCACCTCCTCCTGTACGATGACAGACAACACCTCTATATACAGTAGATAACACAGGATCCACCATTCACAATATGTGATATCACAGCTCACCACCTCCTGTACAATGACTGATAACACCTCTATATACAGTAGATAACACAGGATCCACCATTCACAATAGGTGATATCACAGCTCACCACCTCCTGTACAATGACTGATAACACCTCTATATACAGTAGATAACACATGATCCACCATTCACAATAGATGATATCACAGCTCACTTCCCTCCTGTACAATGACTGATAACACCTCTATATACAGTAGATAATAAAGAATCCACCATTCACAATAGGTGATATCACAGCTCACCTCCTCCTGTACAATGACTGATAACACTTCTATATACAGTAGATAATATAGAATCCACCATTCACAATACGTGATATCACAGCTCACACTCCTGTACAATGACTGATAACACCTCTATATACAGTAGATAACACAGGATCCACCATTCACAACAGGTGATATCACAGCTCACCTCCTCCTGTACAATGACTGATAACACCTCTATATACAGTAGATAATATAGAATCCACCATTCACAATATGTGATATCACAGCTCACCACCTCCTGTACAATGACTGATAACACCTCTATATACAGTAGATAACACAGGATCCACCATTCACAACAGGTGATATCACAGCTCACCTCCTCCTGTACAATGACTGATAACACCTCTATATACAGTAGATAATATAGAATCCACCATTCACAATATGTGATATCACAGCTCACCACCTCCTGTACAATGACTGATAACACCTCTATATACAGTAGATAACACAGGATCCACCATTCACAATAGGTGATATCACAGCTCACCACCTCCTGTACAATGACTGATAACACCTCTATATACAGTAGATAACACAGGATCCACAATTCACAACAGGTGACATCACAGCTCACCACCTTCTGTACAATGACTGATAACACCTCTATTTACAGTAGATAACACATGATCCACCATTCACAATAGATGACATCACAGCTCACCTCCTCCTGTACAATGACTGATAACACCCCTATATACAGTAGATAATATAGAATCCACCATTCACAATAGGTGATATCACAGCTCACCTCCTCCTGTACAATAACTGATAACACCTCTATATACAGTAGATAATATAGAATCCACCATTCACAACTATATACAGTAGATAATATAGAATCCACCATTCACAATATGTGATATCACAGCTCACCACCTCCTGTACAATGACTGATAACACCTCTATATACAGTAGATAACACAGGATCCACCATTCACAACAGGTGATATCACAGCTCACCTCCTCCTGTACAATGACTGATAACACCTCTATATACAGTAGATAATATAGAATCCACCATTCACAATATGTGATATCACAGCTCACCACCTCCTGTACAATGACTGATAACACCTTATATACAGTAGATAACACAGGATCCACCATTCACAACAGGTGATATCACAGCTCACCACCTTCTGTACAATGACTGATAACACCTCTATATACAGTAGATAACACATGATCCACCATTCACAATAGATGACATCACAGCTCACCTCCTCCTGTACAATGACTGATAACACCTCTATATACAGTAGATAATATAGAATCCACCATTCACAATAGGTGATATCACAGCTCCCCTCTCCTCCTGTACAATGACTGATAACACCTCTACATACAGTAGATAACACAGGATCCACCATTCACAATAGATGATATCACAGCTCACCTCCTCCTGTACAATGACTGATAACACCTCTATATACAGAAGATAACACAGGATCCACCATTCACAATAGGTGATGTCACAGCTCACCTCATCCTCCTGTAAGATTACAGGTAACTCTATATATGGGGGGGGGGGGGTAATGACAGGTGGGAGGGAATATAGGTCTTGGGGATTTGGCCCTGATTTTTCTGACTCTAGCATAGCAACGCCCCTCCCTACTCTCCTTGAAGACCAAGAATAGATCATGTACAAACATGTATGCTCACGTGTTCTGACTAAGTAATGGCGAGGGGGCACCATAAGGCAAATTCGCACAGGGCACCATTCAGCATAAGGCCGGCCCTGTATACTTTAACTCAGATAGCTTTGAGACCCTAAAGACTGAAGCTGCCCACTTCCAGACTCTGGGCAACATTGTCATCTACAGAGATCACAACGCAAGAATGGGAAGGGAAAGAGACTACCCAACCACTGATGGAAATATCTATATATTCGGAGCAGATAAGGACTGCGACAACCCAGTGCACACTGACAGGAACAGCTACGACTGCACAGTCAATAAAAGTGTCAGAACACTGCTGAACGTATTCCAAAGCGTTGGACTTTGTATGTTCAGTGGCCGCGCCATGGGAGACTCATTGGGAAGACACAACCTAAACTCTCATGTGGGCAGCAGTGTGATAGACTATGCCATCACAGATATGGACCCTACAAATATTGGCGCCCTTATAGTCACCCCAAAACACATCTGTCAGACCACAACCAACTGCTCCGATACATCAAATCCATAAACATATCACCCTCACAAACCCCGCAAAAGACTGGCCTCTTTAGCTTGCCGCCAGCCTTCAAATGGTCCAAGGTGTCTGCCCCAAAATATAAAGATGCCATCAACAGACCAGAGATCAAATAGATGCTCCAACGCTTCCATAATAATGTGCATGAGAGTAACCCAGAAGGAGTACAACTGGCGGTAAGTGACATTAACGGCATTCTCTATGCCATGGCAGAAGTGTCGGAACTCAAAAGAAGCATCAACAAGAAATCGAGTAAACAAAATACTAATAACTGGTTCAACAAAGAATGTAAGACCATACAGGAGGCTCGAAGAATGGCCTCAAATAAAAAACTCGGAGACCCAAACAACCCAACTTTGAGAGAAGCCTACCACACCATACAAGGAAATTACAAAGCCATCCTCAGAACCACATCTCCACCAAACTCCTCCACCTCCAAGATGCCCTTAAAGACAACAGATTTTGGGAAGTATGGAATCCCACCTAGGATCCAAATGGAAAAGCAATAGCCCCCACATCCAGAGTGGCAACATCTGGCCCCATTACTTCAAGGACCTTTATAAAGACATCCCAAGTGCAGACCTGAACCCGGCACAAAAAGAGATTGTGAAAAAACTGAACGATATGGAGGAAAAGTTCAAAGATTTCTAAAGAACTCTGGATACACCAATCAGAAATAACAGAAAGGATCACATGGATAAAAGGTAAAAAAGCCATCGGCCCAGCCAGAAATGCTAAAATACAGCCCGCCAGACAACCAGGCTGCAATTACAAAACTATTGAATATTGTACTGTAGGTCGGTTACTTCCCCAAAATCTGGAACCAAGGCCTCATAACCCCGATACACAAAAACCCAGCAAACTACCGGGGGATATGTGTCAGCAGCAAACTGGGGAAACTCTTCAACTGCGTCCTGAACAAGAGGATCCTCACCTTCCTCACCCAGCACAACGTCCTCAGCAAAAGCCAAACAGGGTTCATGCCAAACCACCGGACCACTGACCACATCTACACTCTGCACAGCCTCATCAAGAGCCACGTCCACAATACAAAGAATGGGAAGATATATGACTGTTTTGTGGGCTTCAAAAAGGCCTTTGATTCAGTGTGGCACCCTGGCTTAGGCTACGGTCACACTTGCAGATTTTACATGCGTTTTTGAGTCTTGCGTTTTCTGTAAACGCATGCAAAAACGCATCCATAGGCCCCCATGCAAAAAACGCATGCCCCAATAGCAAAAACGCATGTCTAAATGTACCATGCGTTTTTGGGATGCGTTTTTGGCTCAGCACCAAAAAATATTGCATGCAGCATTTTATGGTGCTTTTTCAAAAACGCGTGCATTTTTTTAACATGGGGCCCTATGGGAAACGCATGTGTTTTTTTTAACATGGGGCCCTATGGGAAATGAATGCGTTTTTGAAAGTGTCTAAATGTACCATGCGTTTTTGCATGCTTTTCCAAAAACGCATGCTGCCTAAAACAGGCAAAAAAACGCATGCCAAGTGTGACCGTAGCCTTATTCCTAAAACAGCTGGGGAGCGGAATAGGAGGAAAAACATATGATGTTTCCAAAGCACCTACACTGAGAACAGCTGCAGTGTGAGGGTAAATGGAAGGAGGACGGCCTTTCTGTCCAACACACTTTTTCTGCATGCCATTGTCACTTGAATTTCATTGTATCTAATAAATTCATGTTTTACTTCCATATTATATATATCTATCTTTTTATAACTTGCAATAGATAACTGTATTTGCCTTCACAGCAAAATATGGGCCACAACAGCCACAAACCACAAAAAACAACTTATGAAGCCTGGGAGATCCCAAGTGCCAGCTTCACAGACAGGACCAGGACTATCCCCAGGGCTATGCCACTCCCTACCTTATCCAATACAGGGCCCTCTACCCGTGGTTCTCTCAAGTATACAATCTTACACCCGCCTTACTTACAATAGATTCTGGGTAGCCTGATCTCCCCTTGAGATAAATATATATATATATCTACTATATAATTGCCTAAGGATCTCTGAAATTGCGCGCCAGCGCTGATTGGTCGCCCGGCAACCAATCAGTGACGCGGGATTCCTGTCACAGACAGACAGGCTTCACCGCTATTTGAAGTGAACAGCTGATGCAAAGCATCAACTGTTCACTTCAAATAGCGGGCAGGACAGCCGACATCACTGTTGGCTTTCCGGGCCCGCCATTTTAAATGAACAGCTGATGCCGGAGCATCAGCTGTTCATTTAAACCGACCGGCGGGAAAGCCGACATCACTGTCGGCTTTCTCGTTGCACCCACCTCTGCTTCCAGCAGCCCGGTGTCCACCCCTCTCTGCCCGCTCCCAGCCGTTCACAGCCCTCCTGCCCAGCGCCCGCATAGGTTAAAGCTTGCTTAGAGGGCCTGTGGTGATGTCAGAATCATGGGTGGAGCCATGTCACATGACTCTGACATCACCTCAGGTCCTTAATCTTCACGGACTGGGGGAGCAAACACAGCAGCAGCCGGAGCCAGGAACTGCAGCCTAATGACCCCAGACCACAGTCACCATACACTCAGTCCCACACTCACTACACACACATATACACACACTCAGCCCTGCACTCACTACACACAGTCACACTCAGTCCTGCACTCAACACACAGACACACACTCACTCTGCACTCAGGTCACACTCGCCCTGCACTCACATCACACTTGCCCTGCACTCACATCACACCAATGTCACACTCACCCTGCACTCACGTCACACTCACCCTGCACTCACGTCACACTCACCCTGCACTCACGTCACTCACCCTGCACTCACATCACACTCACCCTGCACTCACATCACACTCATCCTGCACTCACGTCACACTCAACCTGCACTCAAGTCACACTCACCCTGCACTCACGTCACACTTACAATGCACTCACGTCGCACTCACAATGCACTCACATCACACTCACCCTGCACTCAGGTCACACTCACCCTGCACTCACATCACACTCACCCTGCACTCACGTCACACTCACAATGCATTCCCCTCACACACACCCTGCACTCCCCTCACACTCACACTGCACTCCCGTCACACTCACCCTGCACTCACGTCACACTCTGCCCTGCTCTCACGTCACACTCTGCCCTGCACTCACGTCACACTTAGCCCTGCACTCACGTCACACTTAGCCCTGCACTCACATCACACTTACCCTGCACTCACCTCACACTCAGCCCTACAGTCACGTCACACTTAGTCTTACACTCATCTTGCACTCACGTCACTCTGTCTCTCTCTAACGCAAATCCCGTGTCGCTGATTGGTCGTGGCTGGATGGGCACGACCAATCAGCGATGCATGATCTCCGTTACAGCGAAACATAGAAAGAGAGGCTGCAAATTGAAGGATCCGGAGCTGGTCCCTCTCATTAGCGCCTCTCTCTCCTTATTTCTTCACATTTTACAGCGAAACAGGCACAGTCCGCCCAGTCTCCCGGCCCCCCTCTGTTTGGTCTCCCGCCCGCTGCTCACCCACTCCATGCTCCATCTGCCCACCGCTCCATCTCCCCGCCGCTCACCCCGCCATTGTTCTTCTTTTCGCGGCATAGACTTCAGAAATTCAAAGGCCGTGGGGGTGGAGCTACCAAAGGGGGCGTCGTAATGGCCGTAAATGAGGACACGCCCACCACATCAGGGCTATGCGCTTGGACACGCCTATTATGATGCCCCCTCTTAACTCCGCCCCCCTGAGGCCTTAGAATTGCTGACGTCTATGCTGGAGGAAGAAAAAGAAGACATGCTGGGGTGATAGGCGGCTGGACAGAAGCCTGGAGGCGGTGAGAACTGAGGGGGGCCACTGCTGCACACCCGCACCGCCGCACAACCACATATTCTAGAATACCCGATGCGTTAGAATTGGGCCACCATCTAGTATATATACAGTATATCTACAAAACTAATCACTTGAACAAACACAATAATTATATTTATACTAGATGGTGGCCCGATTCTAATGCATCGGGTATTCTAGAATACCTTGTAAACAGGAGTGATTTTCGTCACACTGACTGACAGCCTTGTAGACAGGAGTAAAATTTGTGACACTGACTGACAGCCTTATATACAGGAGTAAAGTGCGTCACACTGACTGACAGCCCTGTAGACAGTAGTGAAGTTCGTCACAGTGACTGACAGCCTTGTAGACAGGAGTGAAGGAGGTCACACTGACTGACAGACCTAGTAGACAGGAGTGAAGTTCATTACACTATGACTGACAGCCTTGTAGACAGAACTGAAGGACAGGAGTAAACTGCGTCACACTGACTGACAGACCTTATAAAGAGGAGTAAACTGTGTCACACTGACTGACAGACCTTATAAAGAGGAGTAAACTGTGTCACACTGACTGACAGACCTTGTATACAGGATTAAACTGTGTCACACTGACTGACAGACCTTGTATACAAGAGTAAACTGCGTCACACTGACTGACAGACCTTGTATACAGCACTAAACTGCGTCACACTGACTGACAGCCTTATAGACAGGAGTAAAATGCGTCACACTGACTGACATACCTTGGATACAGGAGTAAACTGCGTCACACTGACTGACAGACCTTGTATACAGGAGTAAACTGCGTCACACTGACTGACAGACCTTGTATACAGCACTAAACTGCGTCACACTGACTGACAGCCTTATAGACAGGAGTAAAATGCGTCACACTGACTGACATACCTTGGATACAGGAGTAAACTGCGTCACACTGACTGACAGACCTTGTAAACAGGAGTGAACTGTGTCACACTATGAGCGGCAGTTAAAATTGCGCGCCAATAACGCAATTTGAATACCGCGACTCTCATTGGTGGCCGCGGCTGTCGGCTACCAATGAGAGAAGCAGCGCGCAGTTTGAATGCCGCTTCTCTGATTGGTCGCCGTGTTCAGTGCCGCCCAATAAGAATAGCGGCGCTCGCCATGGCGCACATTGTATCTCAAATATGGCGGCATGGCGAGCGCCGCTATTCTGATTGGTCGGCGCTGAACGCGGCGACCAATCAGAGAAGCGGCATTCAAACCGCGTGCCGCTTCTCTGATTGGTCGCCGCATTCAGCGCCAACCAATCAGAATGGCGGCGCTCGCCATGGTGCACATTGTATTTCAAATATGGTGGCATTGCGAGCGCCGCTATTCTGATTGGTCGGCGCTGAATGCGGCGACCAATCAGAGAAGCGGCATTCAAACCACGCGCCACTCCTCTGATTGGCTGCCACATTCAGCAGCGACCAATCAAAATAGCATCGCGTTCCATAGTGCCATATTTGAAATACACTGAGCATATTGTATTTTAAATATGGTGCCAGGGTGAGCGCCGCTATTCTGATTTTCTGATTAGTCGGCGCTGAACGCGGCGACCAATCAGAGAAGCGGCATTCAAACTGCGCGCCGGTTCTCTGATTGGTCGCTGCATTCAGTGCCGACCAATCAGAATAGCGGCGCTCGCCATGCCGTCATATTTGAAATACAATGTGCGCCATGGCGAGCACCGCTATTCTGATTGGTCGGCGCTGAACGCGGCGACCAATTAGAGAAGTGGCGCACGGTTTGAATGCCGCTTCTCTGATTGGTCGCCGTGTTCAGCGCCGACCAATCAGAATAGCGGCGCTCGCCATGCCGCCATATTTGAAATACACTGGGCATATTGTATTTCAAATATGGCGCCAGGGTGAGCGCCGCTATTCCGATTGGTAAGCGCTGAACGCGGCGACCAATCAGAATAGTGGCGCACGCTATGCCGCCATATTTCAAATACACTGAGTACAGTGTATTTGAAATATGGCGCCATGGAGCGCGCCGCTATTCCGATTGGTCAGCGCTGAACGCGGCGACCAATCAGAATAGCAGCGCGCGCCATATTTCAAATCTGAAGTCGTCACTGTATTTTAGAGTAGGTAATAATGGCTAGCACTCGAAATGGTGAAGGTAACGGTGCCAGTGAGAAGGAACCAAAGGTCCCCAAAATCAATGTAGATAAAAATCACTGCACACGTATGAGACATTATGCTTAGGTTGTAGAAGCCAGGGTGAAAACACCTTCCACTGTGCCACCAACCCCATCATGAGCGCAAGCTCCAGGTGTGACACATGACTAATTAGTGACCATTTACAATTTGCACCCATTGAATTGTATATCCTAGATTGCTCTACAACCATATCCTAAAGGGTTCACATGTGCAAACAATCAAGTCCACTATCTATGGTTATTCAATTTTCATTGGATGCACTCAAACCAAGCGACTTGTGATCAAGGCCCGCATTGGGCCGAAACGTCATTTTTTGTCGCGTTCTACGGACACTATAAATAAACTTTCAACCTAAGCATAATCTCTCATATGTGTGCAATGATTTTTATCTACATTAGTCACTGTATTTTACACATGGCACCGTGCCGCGCGCCGCTATTCTGATTGGTCGCCGCGTTCAGCTGCTGGCGAGCTGCTAACCGGAACTCAGCCGCGGCTACCTGCAGCACGGAGGTCAGCGGCTCGCCAGCCAGGAAATGACCGGCTAACGGCTGAGTTCCGGTCGTCTCCCGGCAGGCTGGCTCACACGCGCTGCGTCCACCGTCTGTCATAGGGTGTCAGGTAGGGTGAGATACGGAGAGGATAGGGTTGGGCTAAGTGCGCCCCCCTTCCCCCCCCACCATCCCCCTCTAGAAAGTCAGTTGCACATTTGATCGGGACTGTAGATTTCTTTTAAAAACAATTATCAATAAAAGTTATATTTTAGTAGTAATTCCTTGGATATATATATAATTCCTGTCTTTAATAGTAGAACCCTGCACTTTCTTCTCTTGTTGCATGAGAAGTGGCCAAACTAAATTATTGCAGATTATTTTATAAAATCAGTAATATGAAATCATTAATAATAGCACATACCAACATACTACACCACTTCAGTTGCTGCAGAACCTCATAATACACATCTCAGCAGCTGCATAGCAGCATAATACACATCACAGCTGCTGCAGAACCTCAAAATACACATCTCAGCTGTAGGGCCGGCCTTAGCCTAAATGGTGCCCTGTGCCAAACTGCCTTTTGGTGCCACCCCTATTGGTTTTTTTTATCCAGTTCTCCCCCCTATTGTTTTTTTTTTACCCAGTTTCTTCCCATGTATTGTACAATAAACGCCTCCGAATTTGCACTGAAGAATCTGCACCTTAAATCCACATTAAATTCACCAGGTGTGAACTTACACTTAAATGTGTCTGCTGATCTCATACATAATAGATATGATAAACGTATCTCACCGCTGGGACCTCCATCAGTCTGGAGAATGGGAGTTTTGTCACCTCTTGGCTGAGAGCTGAGCAGGTTGTGGCCCTATTGATGGGTTCCACATCTACTATTCAAACCTTGTGAATTTACTAGAAATGTCCAGGATGAGAAGAGCAGAGTATGGAGGCGCGCCCGCTGCTCAGCCTGTACTCGGGGGCAAAAAGGCCAAAATACATATATATTTATGCTCTTCTGCTATTGCATTTTATTGCAATGCTGCAGTGACTAAAAAAACATAACAACATGGACTTTTTTTCTGTTCTGTGGTTTACAGATCTGATTAATTGATTTTATTTTCAGTGGGACAAAAGGGGGGTGATTTGAACTTTTATGGGGGTTTTTTTTCGTACTTTTAAAAACTTTTTTTAATTTTTCTTTATTTTAAACTGCCCCATAAGGGGCCTCAATGCTCCACATCTTGTTGCTTGTACTATGTAGAGATGAGCTACAACACATCTCTATATAGCACAAATCACTTTCTACTGGTGCTTGCCAGCCATCCACAGGAAGTGATTGCAGACAGCATCCGGGGTCATCAGAGGACCCCGGGCTGTCGAGGTAACAAGCCCCATAGAGAATGCATGGCACTTGCCGCAAGTGTACCGGAAGTGCGGCCGTCAGGCGGCAGAAGCGGTTTTCTGTCCGAATCCAGACAGAAACGCTGATGTGAAAGGGGCCTTACACCATTATAATACACACATCACACCCTATACATAACTGCCACAGGGATCATGTGGGGGGAAAAAATAAACCTAAACATACAGGGGTTTTACAAAATAATGGAAACACCTAACGTTTTGGCATCATAATCTTCGAACATATTATAAACATGCAAACTGTGACATATGTTAATGTTTTGTAGTTGATTATTTGTGTTAAGTGATATGTGTATGCAAATTAACTGTTTGTTTTGCCAAATTGTAAGAACATTGATGAGAACCTGATACCTATGGCAGACCTTTCAGATTTTCAAAAAGGACAAATTGTTGTTGCTCGTATGGCAGGCGCTAGTGTAACAGAAAGTGCCCGAATGCTTGGCGTGTCAAGAGGACCTGTCTCCAAAGTAGTGACTGCGTTTGAAAGAGAAGGAGAAACGTCCGCAGCAAAGCACAGGTCCGGACGAAAGTCGAAGCTGACTGAGAGAGACCGTCTGACTCTAAAGCGAATTGTGAGAGAGGATCGCAAGACCGCGGCTCCGAAAATCACCGCTGAGCTCGATGAACACCTACAGAACCCAGTGTCCACGAAAACTGTTCGTCGGGAGCTGCACAAATCTGGATTCCACTGAAGAGCTGCAATTAGAAAACCGCTGCTCTCAATGACAAATGTTTCCCAGTGTTTAGAGTGGTGTAGAAACCTCCAGAATTGGTCCCTCGAGCAGTGGAAACATGTGATATTCTCAGACTAATCATCGTTTACCCCATTCTCCGACCTCTGGCCGAGTGTACGTATGGAGACAGCCGAAATAAGCATTCAATCCAGACTGCCTTCTCCCAACCGTAAAACATGGCAGAGGTTATGTGATGATCTGGGGTGCTATTTCGTGGAGATCCGCTGGGCCAATGATATCACCTTGTATGAATCCATGCCTCGGAGAAGTGAGGCTGTAATTGCTGCAAAAGGTGGACCTACACCACATTAAACTAACTTTTGTTGATTTTTCCAGGTATTTCCATTATTTGGTCCAATCCCTGTATATCTACTTATATAATTGCAGTGGCTCATCCACTCCCATCGGGTTGTTTGCCTATGTCACTTCCGGCCACGCCATATTTGTACACCCAAATTTATGGGTGTAACAATATGGTGTCCAGTATGTGCTCCATGTCACTCACCACCACCAGCAGCCGATGACCAACGCATCCACATGCCGTACGCATCTTATCGCTTCCCTTCACCGCTACCGCCGCCTCCACAATGCCCCCAGATGCTCCCGTCACTCACACTGACCTGACAGGACCTGTAGTGATGTCACAGTCATCACCAAAGGACCAAAAGTCCTATAAGCTGCACAGAACAGCCAGGTACCCTCCCCCCTCAGCCTGCACTAACACCACTCAGCACCCACTCACCCCTCTCGGCCCACACTCACTCCGCTCAGCGCAAACTCACCCCTCTCAGTACCCACTCACCCCTCTCAGCCCACACTCACCTCTCTCAGCACACAGTTACCCCGCTCAGGCTGCACTCACCTTCGCTCAGATGGTGCGTGGCAGGCTCACCGGCCTGATTTGTTTGGTGCTTCTCTGGTCGTGTGTCAGCGTTAAGAGCCTGGTGATCAGGTGGCAGGAGGGTTCCTGGTCAGGGATGAGAAGCATCGGGGTACGGGGTAGCAGATAGAGGCACCCCGCCCTCTCCATCAACCCCCGGGCCGGGAGAATCAGAAAAGGAGGTGGTGGCGGTGATGGAGCGGGCAGCTGCAGAGGGGCAGTGGGACGGATGCCAGACCGGGGATCCGTTCAGAAACCGGGCAGGCAGCACCACCAGCCCCGCACTTTACCAACAGCTCTCAAGCACCATGGATCAGGCCGGCTGAAGGCGTCAGAGGAGCCCAGGAGGGGGGCAGAGTCAGGCTGCTAGTGTGCTCTTTCGACGGCGGTGCGGCAAGGAGGAGAGGCGGGAAGATCCTGCTCCCACCACAGGTGTCTGGATGGCGCTGGACAGGGCGGATGGCTCAGGGCATCTTCAGACCTCACGGTGTCTAGGAGGACCGGCCGACGCACCACAGGTACATCTGTGTCGTCTCACAGGAGAGCTCTCGCATGCCGCGGCAGCCCCCCGTAGTCTCCTCGGATCCGTCACCAGGGTCCACGACGGGGGCCGCAGCAACACTGGGGATGGTCGTTTGGGGCCCTACACTGCTCTTCCGGGCAGGCCATGGCAGGGTGCGGGTGGTCCGGAGCTGTTGGCCGGCTTTCTGGTCTCCAGCACCGGGCTGCGATCTGGATGGATAGATATAGAGGAATGGATGGATGGATAGCTATAGAGGAATGGATAGATGGAGAGGGTTGGATGGATAGATATAGAGCCATGGATTGATACATAAAGAGGGATGGATGGATAGCTATAGAGGAATGGATAGATGGAGAGGCATGGATGGATGGATGGATAGATATAGAGGGGATAGATATAGAGGGATGGATGGATAGATGTAGAGAGATGGATGGATTGATAGAGGGATAAAGAGTGGGATACTTAGACAACACATACAGACAGCACATAGCACATTGCAGATATCACACAGTGGATGAAGGGATAGACAGACAGATAGACAGACAGATAGATAGACAGACAGACAGACAGATAGTGATGGATAGATAGATATATAGAGCGATGGATAGATATAGATATATAGATATAGAGCAATGGATAGATGGATGAATAGATATTGAGGGATGGATAGAAGGATGGATGGATAGATATTGAGGGATGCATAGATGGATGGATAGAAGGATGGATGGATGAATAGATAGATATAGCGGGATGGATATAGAGGGATGAATGGATAGAGGGATGAATAGATAGAGGGGTGTATTGGGATGAAGAGTGGGATAGATAGACAACACAACATACAGACAGTAGATAGGACATTGCGGATGTCACACATTAATCTACACACAGTACGTCACTTACATATGACTGGCATCATGGTGGCCTCGGAGTGAAATAGTTTCAGTTTCTCCTGCAGGCGCCCCTCCCCCTCGTCTCTCTGGTGAAGACGGCCGGACAGGACAGAGGAGGGGAGGGCGCCCCCTGCAGTCTCCCTACTGGAGCCTGTATTAACAAAATACACACCAACATTTCACACATTGACTTCATTTTTGATTTAGTGTATGTGTATGTCATAGTGTAAATATATGTATATAGGGCTAATCGTTAAATTAGCAAAAGAACACCAAAGAGGAAAAAAGCGATCTACACAGCCCAAATTTATCAAAAGTGAAAAAAATGTATTTTAGATGTGCTGGACAATTCATATAAATTCATTAAAATGTAGTACATGATGTTCCCCAGCATCAATGCTGATATATGTAATTCAAAACCTCACAAAGTGATCAATTATAGTCCACTCCATATTATATGGCACAGATCAAACATAATTCATTCTCCCCACTCCATATTATATGGCACAGATCAAACATAATTCATTCTCCCCACTCCATATTATATGGTACAGATCAAACATAATTCATTCTCTCCACTCCATATTATATGGTACAGATCAAACATAATTCATTCTCCCCACTCCATATTATATGGTACAGATCAAACATAATTCATTCTCCCCACTCCATATTATATGGCACAGATCAAACATAATTCATTCTCCCCACTCCATATTATATGGCACAGATCAAACATAATTCATTCTCTCCACTCCATATTATATGGTACAGATCAAACATAATTCATTCTCTCCACTCCATATTATATGGTACAGATCAAACATAATTCATTCTCCCCACTCCATATTATATGGTACAGATCAAACATAATTCATTCTCCCCACTCCATATTATATGGCACAGATCAAACATAATTCATTCTCCCCACTCCATATTATATGGCACAGATCAAACATAATTCATTCTCTCCACTCCATATTATATGGTACAGATCAAACATAATTCATTCTCCCCACTCCATATTATATGGTACAGATCAAACATAATTCATTCTCCCCACTCCATATTATATGGCACAGATCAAACATAATTCATTCTCCCCACTCCATATTATATGGTACAGATCAAACATAATTCATTCTCCCCACTCCATATTATATGGCACAGATCAAACATAATTCATTCTCCCCACTCCATATTATATGGCACAGATCAAACATAATTCATTCTCCCCACTCCATATTATATGGTACAGATCAAACATAATTCATTCTCCCTACTCCATATTATATGGTACAGATCAAACATAATTCATTCTCCCCACTCCATATTATATGGCACAGATCAAACATAATTCATTCTCCCCACTCCATATTATATGGCACAGATCAAACATAATTCATTCTCCCCACTCCATATTATATGGCACAGATCAAACATAATTCATTCTCCCCACTCCATATTATATGGCACAGATCAAACATAATTCATTCTCCCCACTCCATATTATATGGCACAGAGCAAACATAATTCATTCTCCCCACTCCATATTATATGGCACAGATCAAACATAATTCATTCTCCCCACTCCATATTATATGGCACAGATCAAACATAATTCATTCTCCCCACTCCATATTATATGGCACAGATCAAACATAATTCATTCTCCCCACTCCATATTATATGGCACAGATCAAACATAATTCATTCTCCCCACTCCATATTATATGGCACAGATCAAACATAATTCATTCTCCCCACTCCATATTATATGGCACAGATCAAACATAATTCATTCTCCCCACTCCATATTATATGGCACAGATCAAACATAATTCATTCTCCCCACTCCATATTATATGGCACAGATCAAACATAATTCATTCTCCCCACTCCATATTATATGGCACAGATCAAACATAATTCATTCTCCCCACTCCATATTATATGGCACAGATCAAACATAATTCATTCTCCCCACTCCATATTATATGGCACAGATCAAACATAATTCATTCTCCCCACTCCATATTATATGGCACAGATCAAACATAATTCATTCTCCCCACTCCATATTATATGGCACAGATCAAACATAATTCATTCTCCCCACTCCATATTATATGGCACAGATCAAACATAATTCATTCTCCCCACTCCATATTATATGGCACAGATCAAACATAATTCATTCTCCCCACTTCATTTGGACAAATTCCTCCTACACCGAGTTATAGTGGACTCAGAGGCTGATGATGGCATAACATTATATATAACCAATATCAATTCATGACTATAGCAGTATTCCAAATGATTTATAGAAAAGAGTCCCCAGGTAAAAAAGGGGGGGGAGGTTTCTCTTAGTTATAGGGGTATGATATTTAGTGTATTGATAATTCATTTTAACATCAATATCCACTATAACCCACTGCTATCTTAAAAATATCCCAAAATCTGTCCATGGGGGAGAGGAACCAAAAGTATATAACTAATACCCCTTAGATTAAAGGAACTGTAGTTCTCTGGGTTCCTCTCTGTGGGGCGCAGCTTCCTGCTGGCATAGGAGATCACCCTTTCTTTGCCGTCTTGCTTTTGAGAAAGGACAGCTCCGAGTCCCACATTGCTGGCGTCCGTGTACAGCAGGAATGGCAGGTTGTAGTCCGGGTAAGCAAGGATTTCTTCTCCTGTCAGGGCTTCTTTCATTATTTGGAATGATTTCTCTTGTTCCTTACCCCACTTCCATGGAGAATCCTTTGACTTGCCCTTCGTGGGTTGGCCTACTAGGAGGTCTTGCAGGGGAGCAGTCTTCTTGGTGTACTTCTTTATGAGCCTCCTATAGTAGCCCACCAATCCCAGGAATTGACGTACTTCCTTTAAGGTCTTGGGTTCTGGCCACTCCTTTATTGCTGTCACCTTGTCTGGATCGGGGGCCACGCCTTGGGCACTGACTATGTGTCCCAGGTACTGTACTCTTGGCTTTAACAGGTGGCATTTTGATGGTTTTAGCTTCATCCCGTATTTGGCCAGAGCTTCAAACACCTCTGCTAGATGGGCGACGTGTTCCCCGTAGGTCTTGGAGTACACGATCACGTCATCCAGGTAGAGCAGTACCATCTCGAAGTTCTTATGCCCCAGGCAACTCTCCATTAACCTCTGGAAGGTTTCCGGGTGCATTACATAGTCCGAAGGGCATGCTGTTAAATTCACATATGCCCATAGGTGTTGCAAATGCCGTCTTCTCGTGGTCTTCCTCGGCTACGGACACCTGCCAATACCTACTAGTGAGATCTAAGTCGGAGAAGTAATTGGCAGACTTCAACGCAGCTAAGGATTCCTCTATACGAGGTAACGGGTAAGCATCCTTGTGTGTTATGCGGTTTATTTGGCTATAGTCTACACACATTCCCACACTGAAATCCTTTTTCTAATGGGGCTGCCCAGGGGCTACAGCTATCTCGTATAACGCCTGCGTCCTTCATGTCCTGTAGCATTTATTTGGCTTTTTGATAATGTGCAGGTGGAATAGGCCTATACCGCTCTTTGATTGGTGGATGTGTACCTGACTCACCGTTGCCGGGTTCTCAGGTCTCAGGCGATGCAGCACTTGTCACGGTTCCGCGCCTGAGGCTGTGGGGCCCGGTGGTCAAATAAAAAGGGTTAAAGGTTTGTGATGAATCTTGATTGTCGTGACGCCACCTGTGGGAGTCCGGTGATGGCACCGGCGCTGCTTGGGCCTCCGGGGGATGTGCGGCAGCTAGTTGGGATGCTCCCCACAGGATGAGCACGAGTCCCCGGGGCCAGGTGTTGTACTGGATGGAATACTGCAGCTCGGTTGTTTTAGGTATTAGTCCAGGAAGAATGCACAGACACATAAAGTCTTTTCTGTACCTTTTACTGGTGTCGACAGGTACACTCGACCGGGTGATGAAGTAGACACTCCTGGAGATTGCACAGCAAGCAGTGGTATAGGCTTCCTGATGTGTACAGTTCTAACAGGGTCTGGTGGATATAAAATCCTACCAAACCAGGATCGCACGTTCTGGTGTGCTTTGATACACCTGAGTTTGCTGCACTGAGGGCACTATAAAGTATTATTGTGACGCGTTCACTCCGGCTCTCATTTGGTGGTGCTTCAGGTGTCCAGGGAGCTAAATTCCCTTGTTAGGGTGCTGGTTTCTCTGCAGCCTGCACTATGGCTCCTGCAGCTCGGACCCAGTGTCCGGGTTGTTGGGGCGAGTTGGGGTAACTCCTTTGTCCCTGTAAAGTATTTGCCTCCTGTTCCTATGAGCCCTATTGCAAGGGTCTCCCACTTTCCGGGTGTGCTGGTATGGGCCTAGTGTGGCTCCAGTACCAGGTCAGCTCTCCTAGCTCTTCACAGTTCTAAAGCGACTGCACACTCCACTGTTTCTCCCTCCAGGACCCGTATTTATAGGGGGAACTGGCTTAAGGTAACCAGTGGAGCTCCCCCTAGAGGCCTGGGGTGAAAGGGGTGTTGTAAGTTGTGTTAGTAAGTGAGGTCTGCTTGCTGTGTACTTCTCCATTGTGTCCTAAGAGTTCCTGTGGTGCCCCAACCAGGGTGCCACATTCCCCCTTAGTTAACTTCAGTTCTCCCGGACTGAGCAAAAGTTTTCTTTAGAACTTAACACTCTAAACATTTTATATACATTTGATAACCGGTATTTACAAAGTCTTAAATTGAAAAATACAAAAATCACTGAAAAAGAAGGGGAAAATTATGAAAAGTATGAAAAGCTGTCAGCAGTCCATACGGCACTAGTCCATCTGCCGCAGGCTGGAAAAAGTAAGTATTTGTCACACAAGTCCTGTGACCATTGTCCAAGTTCATGAAAATGGGAAAAAGGGTAAAGTCCAGCAGTAAAGTCTCTGATGGCTTAAACACACACACGGGTATACATTTTTAAACTTTTTACACATTCCCTATGGGTGTCACTGCTTAGGAGGCCGGGTCTAACCTTCTTACCCTACCCAGGCACTTTCTGTTCCCAACTTAATTTACTTGGGACAGAGCCCAGTTCCTCCACCCTTCTGTACACTACTTTTTACAGTTTTTGAGCACGGGTACTATTTACATTGGTTAACAGGTATTATTATTCCACTACATTTTAAACCCATTCTCCATATCTATTTGGGTTTGTCCTAATGTACTACATGTGGATCTGCGTAGTGTTGGCGTGTCAAAATTTGTTGTTTGTGTAGTGTACGTACTGGTTCTTCGTGCGTGTGTGGTGATATATGTATGTGTCCATGCAGGGCCGGCGTCAGCACCTGGCATACCTGGGCAAGTGCCAGGGCCTTGAACAGCTGGGGGGGTTCACTGGCCACCAGCGACAGGCAGCCCTGACAGCCAGGGGCCCATTAGGGACAGACAGCCCTGTCAACAAGGGGCACATCAGGCAGACTCCGCAAGGCGCTGAGTGCTCCACTGCGCTGCCAGTGCACATGGCTAATTTGCATGCGATGCAGATTAGCCATGTGCTGGCTCCAAGGAGCAGTGTAGCTTCCTTCTTTGCCTACAGTAGCAGAGTGATGAGTCATCACCCTGCAATCTCATCACATGGTGCAGGAAGGAGGAAGCTCCACAGTCCCAAAAGCTGCTGCTATAAGGATGTGGTGGGGAAGAATCTGAGGAGGACACAGCCCCGGGGGAGCGGATGGAAGGGGAGTATGATCAGCAGGATGGGGGATTATATGTACCATAGAGGCTGTGCTGACTGTATATAGAGGCTGTGCTGACTGTATATAGAGGCTGTGCTGGGGTATATAGAGGCTGTGCTGGGGTATATAGAGGCTGTGCTGACTGTATATAGAGGCTGTGCTGGGGTATATAAAGGCTGTGCTGACTGTATATAGAGGCTGGCTGACTGTATATAGAGGCTTTGCTAACTGTATATAGAGGCTGTGCTGACTGTATATAGAGGCTGTGCTGACTGTATATAGAGGCTGTGCTGACTGTATATAGAGGCTGGCTGACTGTATATAGAGGCTTTGCTAACTGTATATAGAGGCTGTGCTGACTGTATATAGAGGCTGTGCTGACTCTATATAGAGAGATGAAAAGATGCAGTATATACACAGCTCCACTCTCTATATTCCTCAACACAGTATATAGTGTGGAGCTGTGTATATCATTGAGTGTACCATACAACATAGCGGATCGCATCACACTGCCCAGGATCAGCCGGCGGCAATCCTGACCTGAAAATGACAGCTGCATAGAATTACATGAACTCCTTAGAAGGCACTGGGGTATACTGCAGGCGGATCCAGATTTGAAGGATCTGATACCTCCCTATCCAGTGATCACTTTCAGAAAAGGAAGATCCATAGGCAATAGACTTGTACATAGCCACTACCAGAACCCAAAAACCGTCACTCACCTGGCTTGGAAAGTTAAAAACAACAGGGACTTTTAGGTGTGGACACTGCAAATTTTGCCCCTGGGTGTCCCCCTCAAAGTCCGTCACTAGCTCTGTGACCAAAAAGACTTACGAGTCTCGCAGTTTTGCCAATTGCAGTACGCAGGGAGTAATATATATTATTATGTGCCCCTGCCCACTTGATTATATAGGCAAAACTTCAAGAGAATTGAGGAAACGCTTGGGTGAGCACTTCGGTGACATTAGGCATATGAGAGACACTGCCGTTTCAAGACACATACACGAGATGCGTGGCAGTAAATCAGACTGCCTAAAATTTCGGGTTCTGGAAGTTGTTAAGCCATCACCCAGAAAAGGCGATCTTGACAATGTGCTTCTTAGAAAAGAAGCCAGATGGATCTTTACCTTTGAGAGTGTATCCCCCAAAGGGATGAATGAGTAGTTGACCTTGTGAGACAGTGCGGGGGATCATATGCGAGGGGCGCTATGTCTCCCCCAGAATGCGCACTGTCACATATTGAACCCAGTATAGGGTGTGAGAGAGAGGGACGGTCCACTCACTCCGCTCCGGGTCTTGCAGGATCCCTGGAAGGAGACACAGGGTTAAAAGCCTAGTTAGGAGAAAGGGCGGGGTTCCCTCTGGAGAGTTTTTGTTTTCTAAGCTGAAGGAGCAGCAGAGACAGACAGGAGAGGTCAAGAGTTCCAGGGGCCGTGTGCTATAATAACACGGTCTAGCCCAGGAGGGCTGTGAGCTCGGGGCGACCTACAGTTAGGGCCAGAAATATTTGGACAGTGACACAAGTTTTGTTATTTTAGCTGTTTACAAAAACATGTTCAGAAATACAATTATATATATAATATGGGCTGAAAGTGCACACTCCCAGCTGCAATATGAGAGTTTCCACATCCAAATCGGAGAAAGGGTTTAGGAATCATAGCTCTGTAATGCATAGCCTCCTCTTTTTCAAGGGACCAAAAGTAATTGGACAATGGACTCTAAGGGCTGCAATTAACTCTGAAGGCATCTCCCTCGTTAACCTGTAATCAATGAAGTAGTTAAAAGGTCAGGGGTGGATTCCAGGTGTGTGGTTTTGCATTTGGAAGCTGTTGCTGTGACCAGACAACATGCGGTCAAAGGAACTCTCAATTGAGGTGAAGTAGAACATCCTGAGGCTGAAAAAAAAGAAAAAATCCATCGAGATAGCAGACATGCTTGGAGTAGCAAAATCAACAGTTGGGTACATTCTGAGAAAAAAGGAATTGACTGGTGAGCTTGGGAACTCTAAAAGGCCTGGGCGTCCACGGATGACAACAGTGGTGGATGATCGCCGCATACTTTATTTGGTGAAGAAGATCCCGTTCACAACATCAACTGAAGTCCAGAACACTCTCAGTGAAGTAGGTGTATCTGTCTCTAAGTCAACAGTAAAGAGAAGACTCCATGACAGTAAATACAAAGGGTTCACATCTAGATGCAAACCATTCATCAATTCCAAAAATAGACAGGCCAGAGTTAAATTTGCTGAAAAACACCTCAAGAAGCCAGCTCAGTTCTGGAAAAGTATTCTATGGACAGATGAGACAAAGATCAACCTGTACCAGAATGATGGAAAGAAAAAAGTTTGGAGAAGAAAGGGAACGGCACATGATCCAAGGCACACCACATCCTCTGTAAAACATGGTGGAGGCAACGTGATGGCATGGGCATGCATGGCTTTCAATGGCACTGGGTCACTTGTGTTTATTGATGACATAACAGCAGACAAGAGTAGCCGGATGAATTCTGAAGTGTACCGGGATATACTTTCAGCCCAGATTCAGCCAAATGCTGCAAAGGTGATTGGACGGCGCTTCATAGTACAGATGGACAATGACCCCAAGCATACAGCCAAAGCTACCCAGGAGTTCATGAGTGCAAAAAAGTGGAACATTCTGCAATGGCCAAGTCAATCACCAGGTCTTAACCCAATTGAGCATGCATTTCACTTGCTCAAATCCAGACTTAAGACGGAAAGACCCACAAACAAGCAAGACCTGAAGGCTGCGGCTGTAAAGGCCTGGCAAAGCATTAAGAAGGAGGAAACCCAGCGTTTGGTGATGTCCATGGGTTCCAGACTTAAGGCAGTGATTGCCTCCAAAGGATTCGCAACAAAATATTGAAAATAAAAATATTTTGTTTGGGTTATGTTTATTTGTCCAATTACTTTTGACCTCCTAAAATGTGGAGTGTTTGTAAAGAAATGTGTACAATTCCTACATTTTCTATTAGATATTTTTGTTCAACCCTTCAAATTAAACGTTACAATCTGCACTTGAATTCTGTTGTAGAGGTTTCATTTCAAATCCAATGTGGTGGCATGTAGAGCCCAACTCGCGAAAATTGTGTCACTGTCCAAATATTTCTGGCCCTAACTGTATATCGGAAAGTGCATAACCTGAGTGAACTGGGTTACTTTATGTGTGGACTGTATCCTGTGTACCCGGCTGCGACCCGGATTTCGGCAGCTTGTGCCATCGCTGTATTTATTAGCAATAAAACTGGGTGCTGTTTGAACTGTTACCGGGCTCAACGTATTTCTGACCTGCAATCCCAGCGCTGCCCCACAACCTATAGTTGCTTTCTATACATGTCCCTTCCCTTAAAAAAGTCCCCTTATGTCATTGTGCTCTGAAGGTACCATCACACGCCGCAATCTCGCCTGGAAATCTGAAAGGCGATATGTCGCCCCGATGCAGTCGCCGTGAAATTGCCTCACGGTTTCGCCGTGTGATTGGGCGATTTCGCGGCGACGATAAATCACCCATCGGCCGTCGCCTAATTCCTAGTGTGACATAAACCACAATGTGGAACTGTCACCAATGTGCATTTGCATGTTGGTCACACTGCAACATGAAGGTGCAAAATACACTCATATGTTTTTTTTAATGCTGACAGCTATAGTGGTCCTTGACCTCTGTGTGGCCGAACATAGGTGTGTAATGACAGCAAAGTTGACCACAACATATTAATGCAAATTTGAAGGGCCACATCACACCTGGCAGCACATATGTGCGCACTCTGACACATAGCATTTAACAAGACATTGATCACAATCCGGAAAAGTCACTACAAGCGGACTGCTATGTGTTTGCCCCCATGGTGGCACCACCAGATACTTACTGGCTGCTCTTGTGTTGGTTTTCAAAATCCATACTCTGCAAATCCAAGGGTGTTTTACATCCAAAATATATGGTAACTGGTGTTGTGGTCATGTCCAAAAACAGACTGGCCCCTAACCATAGGGTCGCTCAAGACCCAAACCTTTAAGGCTAGGCTTCACGCCCTAATGACATTGCTACACACAAAGTACGTATTTGCCCTATGTTGTGTTCCTTTTTGAAAATCGCTGTCTTGTCAATTTTGATATTACAGATGAGGAGGACTCCGCGTCTGAGGAGGGCCGACTGTCCCCTACACCCCCTGGGACCCCCCCTCACCTTCCCTGGAGGGCCCAGGAAGTCCCGAACCCCCGTGACCCCCCCTCACCTTCCCTGGAGGGCCCAGGAAGTCCCGCACCCCCTGGGACCCCCCCTCATCTTCCCTGGAGGGACCAGGAAGTCCCGTACCCCCTGGGACCCTACCGTCACCTGCCCTGGAGGCACAAGGAAGCCCCGTACCCCCTGGGACCCTACCCTCACCTGCCCTGGAGGGACCAGGAAGCCCGGTACTCTTGGGCACTAATCTAAGCCCAGACTCAACCCCCCCAAGCATCTCCAGCTTCCGGGCCCCACACAGAGACATGGAGCCTGCTGAATTTGGGATTGGTGGTAAGTTTTGGCAATGGGCTCCAAGCTTTGCAATATACATGTTGGTGTGTGTCCCTGATATCAGTATGTGAGTCATGATGTTGTTTTATTTTCCTTTCTTTGTCAAGGGGCAAGAGCTCGTGCTGCCAGATGGGCTGTGAGCGCATCCCCATCGCCTGAAGAAGGAAACCGTGATGGGGAGATGCAATGTAAGTGAAATCCTGACCAATGACGTCACCCACCCACACCTACACATGTCACTTACTAATGTCCTTATTACCCATACAGGTGTACCAAGTATTGAGGACCTGACAGGGCCTCACAGGGAGGCACAGCACCACATGGAGCATGCCCACCGAGAAGGCCAACAACATCTGGCCCAGTTGGGTGCGCTGATACTGTGCCTCCAGACAGCCCAGTCTGCCATTGCCCTTACTCCACCATATCCCCCAATATTGTGGCCAATGGCCCTTCTCTGTTGTTGTCCATGTTGGACCAGTTTTTCGTTTTTGTTGCCATGTTGGCACCTTTCTTTTTTAGGCCACGTTGGCCTTTTTTCTTATAGTATACCACATTGGGAAAGTGGGTAGTATGGTTTTCCTACTACTAATCTGAAAAAGCATCCTTTTTAAAAAAAAAAAAAACAATAAATGTGATTGAAAACCAAAATACTGTCTGATCCCTTGTCTCAGCACACACAGGGACACCTTTGGGAGGTGAAATTGTAAAACACAACACATGGCTAAAGAATTTGCGTAGGTGTGCAGTGTGACAGATCTGACCATACAGTACCATTTCTACACGGATGAAGCCCTATTTTACATCAATGTCTCCAATATCACACCCACATTAACAAACACACAGACCCAAACATACTCGCCAATGTCGGCCACAGAAGACTCAAAATCTTTCAATATTCACACATGTCATCTAGGGATAGGCTCCTGTCAGCGACAATGACCCAACTATGTTATTGTGGACATGAGGCCTCTCCTTGTGCCACAAAAACATCACCATTACACCCACAACACACTATACACACAACTATACTGCTGAACCTGACACATATGTGGACCTAGGTATTTGAAATCAAAGTATGGTTTATTACACCAAATCAAAATCAAATAACACTTGGTTTAAGTGATAAAAAAGAAACAAAAAGTCCATCATGCAATATGGTGCATTGCATATTAGCGTCTTGGTTCTTCGTCCTCTGCTGGATCAGATAATGGCTCCTCCCCCCTCATCCCCGTACTCCCACACATTGGGGGCCCTTCTGTGCTGTTGTCTTTGTGGGGGACGTGGGGGATCCTGATTTTGGCGACCTCTAGCCATGGGTTGTTGGGGCGCAGGGGCACTGGGGGTGTTTTCCTGGGGATGGCAATATACCGTATATACTCGCGTATAAGCCGAGTTTTTCAGCCCAAAAATTGGGCTGAAAAGTCCCCCCCTCGGCTTATACGCGAGTCACTCGGTATGCTGGGGGGGCTGCACCGGTGGCTGGAGGAGGCAGGAGGGGGCCGCGGTGACCGCAGGTGGTCACTTGGGGCCGCCTCATTAGTGCAATGAATATGCACGGCATCCCCCCATCCATCAACGGCGGGGGGATGCCGTGCAATTGCACTACACAGGCCCCCACCAGTAACACACAGCCCCCCCTCCTTAGTATGACCCCCCCTCCTTAGTATGTCCCCCCCCAGGCTGCGGCACCTGTTAAAATAACAAACTTTCATACATCACCTTTCCGGCGCAGCTCCTCCGCTCCTCCGCTCCCGGCTACTTCTTCTTGCTTCCGGTGTCATTTGTTCGGGCGCAGGAGATGACGTCATCTCCTGCGCCCGGTCACATGACACCGGAAGCAAGAAGAAGAAGCCGGGAGCGGAGGAGCGGAGGAGCTGCGCCGGAAAGGTGATGTATGAAAGTTTGTTATTTTAACAGGTGCCGCAGCCTGGGGGGGACATACTAAGGAGGGGGGACATACTAAGGAGGGGGGGCTGTGTGTTACTGGTGGGGGCCAGTATACCACCACTGGGGGGCCTGTATACTACTATTGGGGCTGTATATACCTCCTCTGGGGCTGCTGTATACTACCTCTGGGGCTGCTTTATACTACCACTGGGGCTGCTGTATACTACCACTGGGGCTGTATATACCTCTGGGGCTGCTGTATACTACCTCTGGGGCTGCTTTATACTACCACTGGGGCTGCTGTATACTACCACTGGGGCTGCTTTATACTACCACTGGGGCTGCTGTATACTACCACTGGGGCTGTATATACCTCTGGGGCTGCTGTATACTACCACTGGGGCTGTATATACCTCTGGGGCTGCTGTATACTACCACTGGGGCTGTATATACCTCTGGGGCTGCTGTATACTACCACTAGGGCTGTATATACCTCTGGGGCTGCTGTATACTACCACTGGGGCTGTATATACCTCTGGGGCTGCTGTATACTACCACTGGGGCTGTATATACCTCTGGGGCTGCTGTATATTACCACTGGGGCTGTATATACCTCTGGGGCTGCTGTATACTACCACTGGGGCTGCTGTATACTACCTCTGGGGCTGATGTATACTACCTCTGGGGTGCTGTATACTACCACTGGGGCTGCTGTATATACCTCTGGGGCTGCTGTATACTACCACTGGGGCTGCTGTATATACCTATGGGGCTGCTGTATACCACACTGCTGGGGGCTGTATACCTGTGCTGGGGTCCACCTTCGGCTTATACACGAGTCAATAGGTTTTCCCAGGTTTTGGGGACAAAAGTAGGGGGGTCGGCTTATACACGAGTATATACGGTAACCACCCCATCTCAGTGCCCCATCAACACCCGCTTCCAGGACCCGAATGATAGCCCTCTCGGCGATGGCACATTGTTCCGGGTCCATGCGACACACCCACTCACTGGCCATGTGCCCGATTGAAGTGGCGGGGGTCCTCTCTCGGTCCAATAGGACACGTTTTGACTAGGTACCCAGCTCAGTGTTGGGTGGGGCAGGTGAGCGTCGCATTTGTATTCCTGAGCTGGGCCCTGGACACGGCCCCCACCACTGGGATCAGGCACTTGCTCCACCAAAGATGTTGAGGGTAGAGCCTGGCCAGCAGGTGGGTCCTCTGCACTGGATCCAGACTTCCGAGGGGCCTGTAAATCAAACATAGAAAAAACAAAAATTAACAAGAGTAGCAATGTACTGACATCAATTACCACAACCAACCACCCAGCACCAGATGGCGCATATCTGACCGTGCGAAACACCAAAATCAACAGTAGCAGGGTTGGAAACAGAGATGAAGAAAGAAGTAGACCAGTGCTCTGTACTCACCTGAGGCTCCAAATTGATATGCCAAGTGCCCCAACATAACACAGCACAATCTGTGCCAACAGCCACGAGCCAACACACAGAAGAATGGTGAAAGTCCAACACATTGTGCCTTCTATATGTCCACCAACCCACACATCAGTGCAACCAACAAGGTGTGGACATAGGTAGCAAAACAACAATTACGCACTCCTGTGACGGGGCAGGCTCTTGGCTTCTGGCCGAAGATGGTTGGGCAAGGCGCCTGCTGCACCGTGTTGGCGATGAGCCTCCTGGCCCAGGGTGAAGGTGAGGAGGTCATAATACCACAGACGTGGCTTAGGAACCTCCTCAGCTCCAGCCCCAGACCGAGCCTCGAACCACTTTTTATGTTCCTTGGTGAACACGGTGCGCAGGCGCTTGATTATTTCCACAACCATCGGCACCGTCCAGGTCTTACTTTGGTCGAGCCGATTTGCCAGCTCGACAAGGTGCCTGTAGGCCACAGCCCTCGCCGCCTTGTTCTTGTAGTCAGGCGACGCCACCCGCCAAAGGCATTCATGGTCCTGGTACATGGCTAGGAGGTCACGCACAAAATCAGGACCCTCAGCCATCTGTGAAAAAAACAATAGTGTGTTACCCAAACACATACATGTACATATCAGGTCACACTCTACTCTGTGTGGCCAATCCATGTCCAGTACTAGCAATGACAGGTGGTCTGGTAGTTAGCTTGTGTATGCTGAAGCATTAATGTGTAGCCGTCGCAAACCACATATCTACATGACGCTACATGAAGCTCGACATAACCCGCCCATACATCTCGCAAAATGTGGGTCGGAAGCCGACAATAATATACCATACATAAGAAGCACAATAGCATATCCACCGACTTACCATCTGTTCAACAGAGTTCTGGTGATGAGGCGCTACTAGAATAATGCACATTGAAGTAGGAGCATGGGTGGCGGACCAGCAGGCCACAATTTTATTCACAACATGACCAATCACAAAGCAGCACAGGCGCCTAATCAGTAGTCGCACGTGGCAACGCCCAGGCGGCTACGTCAATTAGATGACGCAGAATCTCTAAGATTGGATGTTTACCACAAAAAAACGCTAACGACCGAGCTATGGCACGCTTGCTGCCCAGAGTCATTAAGTAAGTACTGATGTTCACACATGATTTGTGATATGGCTGTGTATAGCGTTTGATACATCTTTGCATTACGGATCGTTCTTGTGTAGTGTAGCAGACGCCCAAGTCATGGTGTATGTAGTTTGTAATGATGATGTGTTTGATTGTTCTATTGTGTGCCGCAAAATGGATGGATGGCTTTCCTTGCCACAAAACACCTCCTCATTAACAATCCATTTTGCCTTCGCCATACAGGATCATGTACCAAGGAGGCCTCTGTGGTTAGTTTAGTGGAACATATCAAATATGGGCACATAGTACTGGCCTTTACCAGACAGAATGGAAGAATTCGGGCGATACTGAGATGTGGAGTGGCCCATGTGGCTTGGGAATGTCTGCCTGTGAAGATCCGGCCTTATAAACACAACAGGGATGTCTAGACCACAGAAAAAAAACAGTATAAACAAACGTGTGGAAGTACTCTGCTATAATAAAATAATAATAAAAAGCAAGTGCTAGTGAAAAAACTGTATAAAAGACAGGGTACTAAGTTAATACGTTTTTGCAAAAAAGTACGTAAGTCGTTCTACTTCTTCAAGGTGACCCATATCAGAACGGTCCTATCTAAACTAATTTAAAACTTGATCCTATATAATATACCTCATGGATGCAGGTTGAAGACAGGCCAGAGTCCAATATGGACACAGTGTAGCAGACATCTTATGTGCCTGGCTCAGAATGAGAGGGGGGTGGGGCACTCCCTGTCTTGCTAAAAGACTGAATAATGAGAAAACTGCGCCTGAGCCAGGGCACAATGTGAACGGGTGTGTAAGGGTACTTTCACATTAGCGTTTATTTAAAATCGCGGCAGATGCGGTGAAAAAACTGCATCTGCCGTGATTACCACATACCGGCTGCACTTGCGGCACGGTTGCGGCAAGCCCCATACAATGTATAGGCGGGCTTGCGGCAGGTGCGGCAAGTGTGGTTTTGGCACTTGCGGCAGGTGCGGCCGTGAAAAAAACGCGCCCACCTATACATTGTATGGGGCTTGCCGCAACCGTGCCACAAGTGCAGCCGGTATGTGGTAATCGCGGCAGATGCGTTTTTTTCAACGCATCTGCCATGATTTCAAATAAACGCTAATGTGAAAGTACCCTAAGACTACGTTCACTCACCCAATATCTAGACCACAGAAAAAAAACAGTATAAACAAATGTGTGGAAGTACTCTGCTATAATAAAATAATAATAAAAAGCAAGTGCAGGATCAGGCTTTAAATTAATTTACATAGGACCGTTCTGATATGGGTCACCATGAAGAGGTAGAACGGTTTACGTACTTTTTTGCAAAAACGTATTAACTAAGTACCCTATCTTTTATACAGTTTTTCACTAGCACTTGCTTTTTATTATTATTTTATTATAGCAGAGTACTGCCACACTTCCACACGTTTATTTATACAGTTTTTTTTCTGTGGTCTAGATATTGGGTGAGTGAACGTAGTCTTACACACCCGTTCACATTGTGCCCTGGCTCAGGTGCAGTTTTCTCATTATTCAGTCTTTTAGCAAGACAGGGAGTGCCCCACCCCCTCTCATTCTGAGCCAGGCACATAAGCCGTCTGCTACACTGTGTCCATATTGGAGTCTGGCCTGTCTTCACCCTGCATCCATGAGGTATATTATACAGGATCAGGTTTTAAATTAGTTTAGATAGGACCGTTCTGATATGGGTCACCTTGAAGAGGTAGAACGGCTTACGTACTTTTTTGCAAAAACGTATTAACTAAGTACCCTGTCTTTTATACAGTTTTTCACTAGCACTTGCTTTTTATTATTATTATTTTTTTTTATAGCAGAGTACTTCCACACGTTTGTTAAAACAGTTTTTTCTGTTGTCTAGATATTGGGTGAGTGAATGTAGTCTTACACACCCATTCACATTGTGCCCTGGCTCAGGTGCAGTTTTCTCACAACAGGGATGTCTGTCGGACATGATGAATATGCAACTCACAGCTGCGTGGGATGATGAATTGTCAGTAGCACATGGCTCTAGTACGTTTAGCATGTTGTTGTATTTAATTGGTAACAAGCATCTGTCTGTGTGGTTGAGCTTTGTATTTTCCAAGGCCTTGTGGTAGTACATATACATTATGGGCAGCTATATGGGGGTATGGTAATGATGTCACAATTTGGACGATGGAGATATGGTTGTGGAGGAAGCCCATGGGTGTAGTGATAACAGGTGTTGTTGTGAGGCAGTGTAATGTTGTTTGTGACCATTCAATGGTGCAAAATATCTATGTGGGTGGCCATATGAGCAGAGTCTGCTAGGATGTGGATAACTGGCTAGGGGATGTGTAGGGAAGTAGGTAGTGTTTTTTTTTTATGCCTGATAACGTGTTCTTTTGATGCTAGGCTTTGTTTTTTCCTTTTGCAGGGGTTGGTACGTGAGATCATCATGGACCCTGATGGAGATGTTATCGTGGCTCTTGCCTTGGTGGAAGAGGACTTGTGGCTGGAGGAGAGAGCTGAGAGGTTGCGGGCTCGCAGACCACGGCGTGTGTGGCTTAGGGATTGGCTTCGGCAACGGGACAACCTGAGTCACATGCGCCTGCTGCATCAGCTGGAGGATAGTAATTCCTGAAATCATGCGGACTATCTCCGTATGTCCGAGGACTCTTTCACATTCCTCTTGGAACGCATAAAGCCATTGATAGCGCGACAGAACACTTTGATGCGTCGAGCAGTGCCACCTGAGGATCGTTTGGCTTTAACTTTGAGGTTCCTGGCAACAGGTCATTCGAGGACAGACCTGCAATACTCTGCAGCAGTCTCACGGCCACTGCTGAGCCGCCTGATCCCCGAGACGTGTGAGGCCATCGTGAGTTGTCTGCTGCCATCCTACATGCAGTTACCAACAACCCCCACTGGATGGATTTTGCCAGAGGTTTTGTCGATCGATGGCAATTTCCAAACTATGGAGGTGCATTGGATGGTAAGTACGTGAGGATCATGCATCCCCCCAACACGGGGTCCTTGTATTTTAATTATAAGGGATATATTAGCGTGGTCCTCATGGCCCTGGTGGATGCTCACTATGAGTTCCTCTACGTGGACGTTGGCATGAACGGCCGTGTCTCAGATGGGGGTGTGTTTGCACACTGCTCCTTGGCGGAAGACCTAAGGAGAGGTGCTCTGAACTTGCCCTCAAGTGATGTCACGACTGGTCATCTCAACTTTGCGTTTGTGGGGGATGAAGCCTTCCCACTTCAGGCTCACCTACTACGACCATATCCCCAGAGGACGGTTACTTCTGAGCAGCACATTTTCAATTACCGGCTATCCCGGGCTCACCTAGAGGTTGAAAATGCGTTCGGGATCATGGCTAATAGATTCCGCGTGTTTCATACGCCTTTGCATATGAAACTGGAATCTATCGGTGCAGTACCCCTACTGTGGTGCACTGACCAGTGGGGCGCCACATGCCCACGTGGTGGAACTCTACCTATCATATATTGGTGAGGATTAGTAAACAGCAGAGGGCAGTAGCTGAATATCAGTTTCAACATGCCCGTCAGATTGAGAGTCAGCCACCACACATAACAACTGTCAAGTGGGTGTGGATCGCTGACATTTGTGAGGTTCTTGAGAACCTTGACTACTGCACCAACCTTGTGAGCGGTGATCAGGCTATTATCAGCGTTACCATCCTGCTGCTGTCTCTTGAAACAATCACTGCATATTCTCAAAGCGGAAGCTTTAAGTGGCCAGCATGTTAGTATGGAGCCAGATTTACCAATGGGTGATACTACCCCACTCAGCCAATATTCTGAGGCAACATTGGGTGATGAGGAGGAAGATGAGGTGGAAGAGGAGGGAGTGGGCTCCTGTTACAGAGGGGACACCCAACCCAAGCTTCATGTCTGTCCAGCCTGGATGGGCTGGAGAGGAGGAGATGGAGGAGGAGAAGGAGGCGAGTCAGCATGAGGAGAGGATGGGTACTGGTCCTACTCTTAGGGACACAGACGATTTGCCTTTTGCCAGCTTGGCCCACATGGCAAAGTTCATGTGTAAGTGTCCGTGGCAAGACCCTCGTGTAATTTTATCCAACAATCTTTACTGGATGGCCACCTTTCTCAATCCACGGTACAAGGAGAGATTTCCTGCTCTCCTTTTGGAGTCACCAAAGAGTTTCACAATGGAATCCTTCATTAGGGTCATTGTAGATCAGTTGCTGAAAACATCACCCTCAGACAATGCTCGTGGCAGATGTACTGGTTCTTTTCAACACCAATGGATAATGGGGAGAGAGATGAACACCAGGTCCAACAGAGGTGGGGGGAAAATGTGCACAAATTGGGCAATTTTCAATAAATCAGCACAACAGCAAGGGCTATCTTTGCTTGTAACAATGCCAAGGATGGAGAAGTTTCAGAACATGGTAGAGGGGTACTTAAGTGACCATACGTGCGTCCTTTCTGATGCTTCAGTTCCCATCATTTATTGGGTGTCCAAGCTGAACACTTGGCCCGACCTCTCCTTATACACTTTAGAGGTGCTGGCCTTCCCGGTTGTTGTGTGATGTCAGAGCATGTTTTTAGTTCTGCTGGGTCAATCATCACTGATAGGTGCACACGCCTCTCTATGGAAAATGCATACCGACTTTGATTAAATTAAACAAGGACTGGATACCTCCACAGTTTGTAATACCTGCAGATGACAGCAAGACAACCTAAATTAAACATAAATGCTGATTCATACTGCTGTTAACATCAACCCCTTCCCATAAAAACCCGTTTCCTTCCTTCATCAACCATGACTAAGCCCATAGGGCTAATTTTTACAAACCCTCTGCACATTGTGCAGTGGACAAACTAGGACATTATTCCTACTTCAGCCTAACTACTATTTGTGATTGGAGGCCCTCGGAATGGTGGCTTTTTTAAATATTTACAGTGTTGGCCAAAAGTTTTGACACCCCTGCAATTCTGTCAGATAATACTCAGTTTCTTCTTGAAAATTATTGCAATCACAAATTCTTTGGTATTATTATCTTCATTTAATTTGTCTTCAATGAAAAAACACAAGAGAATGAAGGAAAAAGCAAAACATTGATCATTTCACACAAAACTCCAAAAATAGGCTTTTTGATTCATTCTCTTTTGTGTTTTTTCATTGAAGACAAATTAAATGAAGATGATAATACCAAAGAATTTGTGATTGCAATCATTTTCAGGAAGAAACTGAGTATTATCTGACAGAATTGCAGGGGTGTCAATACTTTTGGCCAACACTGTATTAGTGAGGTTATTTGTGTCTTTACTGACTTCGTTAGTAACATCATGTATCTGATTGACGCCTCGATATTAATAATCTCTGGGCTTGATGTCAGCTGATATTACCCAGTTGGCATCAACTCCAAATACCATTACCCCATTTGCCACTGCACCAGGGCAGCGGCACATTGGCAGTGAGTTGGGGCGAAGCACTAGGAGTGGCGTATCTAACGGAGGCATCCAACCATCCATCCATCTGCTTGAACAGCTGAAAACCGAGGAATCATCAAAATTTTAGAAGACTTTAAAGGGATCCTGTCACCTCCAGAATGCCTCCTAAGCTAGCAAAACATGTCCCTGCAGCATCCTATCACTAATATCACACTCCTTTTGTCTCCTAAAAGCATTCTGAGAAAGTGCATAAAAACGTTTTAATACTCACTCATTATTGATTATAATTAGCAGGGGCTATATTCTTTGGTCACCCAGGTGGGCTGTTTTGCAGCCTCGAGGATCCACCCTCTCTCTGTTTGTGTGCTCTGCTTGTGCAAGCATTACCCTCCCCCCTCTCTATCACTCACAGAATGCAAATTATTAGTCCTGCCTTCAGCTGCACATTACAGCAGCACAGACAGAGAGAGGCAGGATCATTCAGGCTGCAAAACACCCCGCCCTGGTGACTAAAGAATATAGCCCCTGCTAATTATAATCACTAATAAGTATTAAAACGTTTTTATGCACTTTCACAGGATGCTTTTAGGAAACAAAAGAAGTGTGAGATTAGTGATAGGATGCTGCAGGGACATGTTTTGCTAGCTTAGGTGGCATTTTGGAGGTGACAGGACCCCTGTAAAGTCTTTATATAAAAAAATAGCAGGCCAAAGCCTCCCCGGGAGTGGCATCTTCATTTGATGTGCCACTCCTGGGATGTCTGTGGCCTGCTATTTTTTAAAAAAAAGATTTTAAAAATCTTTAGGATCTTAAAGATTCTTCAAGTTTTCAGCTGTTCAAACTGATGGATGGACACATAGAAAGAAGGATAGAAATAATAGTATAGATGGATGGAAAGTATAGATTTATAGATAGAAGAATAGCTCGTTGTTAATCAGTTACATAATGTCCCACCCTTATATACTATAAGCTTGCACCCTTTAGTGCCTTTCATGTTGCACTAAAGAGTGTTTTAGCCTTGTATTGAGCTAAAAATAAATTAATAAAAAAACAACAACAACATGGGGTCCCTCCTTGATCGCCAGCTAGGGTACAGCAGACAGCTGCAGTCTGCAGACCACAGCTGGCAGCTTTACTTTGGCTGGTAATCACCCCAAGCTATTTTATTTTTATTTATTTATAAATAAATTGAAAAAAAAAAACAAGCATAGGTTCCTTCCCATGTTGGAAAACCAGCCAAGGTAAAGCCGACAGCTGAAGTCTATTATTCTCAGAATGGAAAGGGCCATCTTTCATGTGCCCTCAGTGTGGGCGTGCAAAGTCTTATTTTAAATATGTATGAGGTTAATGAGTGGGCCTGGAAGCAGGTTAACAACAGCGCTGAAGCTTGACAAGTACAATAGTCTAGGAAGCTAAGGTTGTGCCAAAACAGCGGTGTTACACTGTAAAATGGTTTGAGCTGTGTTTGGCAGCTTTTGGGGCCCTTTGAAGGTGGTTTCTATGCCTTTGATTTTATCTCCCTTTGAATTCAATGAGGTTCAGAAGGTTCGGTGAACTGATTCGAACTTGAAAAGGTTCTCTCATCTCTAGTGTGGAGGCAGCCACACATTTGGTGTATCCATGTGTATCATGTAGCCATGAACAAGACATTCAGTAAATCGTGTATACTGGACCAGGGTCAGTGATTGACAGGAGTCAGTGTGTGTGGATGCTGCCGTACCTCTTGAAATGGGAAACTGACTCAGAAACTGTACGTCTACTAACTGAGGTCAATGAGTGGAGTCTGAGATTGCTCCACTGCGACACTTCTGGAGCAGGGATGCATCCAATCATATGCGGACGTACCCATGAGTTAAATGGACTGTATACTGTGTATGTGTAATTATGTGCCTGTAAAGCAGAAGGAAGGTTCATGTTATGTTTATGAAGCCATGAATATACCATATGAACTGTTAGATGGGAAGTTTCCCCATTTTCACCTAAAGACTAGCAAGCAAGTGAATAACCCCTATTATTTATTGAGTGAACTGTTACACCTCGCTCAATTCATTTGTACTGAGCGAGTCACAAAGTCAGAGTGAGATAACAGGGACCTCAACTATTTGCTTACCCCTGGTCAAGTTAACTTAAATCAAGTGCATGCACGAAGTAATGATATCAGAGTCAGATACAAAACGTCTTTTGATGAGAAGGCGCATACAAGTGCTTTATTTCAACAAAAGCAAGCTTCGTTTTATAGCACAAAGCAAAGTGGAGACAAGGCGTAGCTCTATAGCAATCAAGCAATCATAATAGCGTCCGAACCCTCGCATAGATAAGGTCTTGATTAGTTATCTCTTTATATAGTTCCGACTTCCTTCTCAGACATTATTCTTGCGTACCAAGGTGTTGTTCCAGATGCAGGCACCTCCTTGCAACACTACAGCATTGTTCACTACCTAGCTGGTTATAACTGGTTTACGCAGGACATGAAGCAGAATATAGGTATAGATAACTGATACAATATATATCAAGGTTTCATAATATGTTTTTCAGCAGATTTTATAATCTTATCATTAACAACTGCAAACTTGTACCCCAAGGCCGGATGACCCCTGTATTTACCCAAAGATCTCCTTATTTATTTATTTTTTAAAGGGATCCTGTCACCTCCAGAACTCCTCCTAAGCTAGCAAAACATTTCCCTGCAGCATCCCATCACTAATCTCACACTCCGTTTGTCTCCTAAAACCACCCTGTGAAAGTGCATAAAAACGTTTTAATACTTACTCATTAGGGATTATAATTAGCAGGGGCTATATTCTTTAGTCACCAGGGCGGGCTCTTTTGCAGGTTCCAGGATCCACCCTCTCTCTGTCTGTGTGCTCTGCTTGTGCAGGCTTTATTCTCCCCCCTCTCTATCACTCACAGAATGCAAATCATTAGTCCTACCTTCAGCTGCACATCACAGCAGCACAGACAGAGAGAGGGTGGATCCTGGAGCTGCAAAACAACATGCCCTGGTGACTAAAGAATATAGCCCCTGCTAATTATAATCACTAATGAGGGAGTTATAAAACGTTTTTATCCACTTTCACAGGATGCTTTTCTGAGACAAAAGGAGTGTGAGATTAGTGATAATATGCTGCAGGCACATGTTTTGCTAGCTTATGAGGCGTTTTGGAGGTGACAGGATCCCTTTAAGTGAATAGCGGTTTTGGACGTGACTGGTTTGCTTTAACTTGCAATTTCTGGATATAATATTATTTTATATTCTATGCTTGATGTGTGTCCGGAAATCAGAAAAAGAACAACACAATAACAAACACAATTTGTTGCTGTTGCATACTGTCACTTTATTAACTGTACAATGTGCACACAAAAAGACACAGTATTTCCTGCTTAGAATTATTAGATATTGGTTACAGAATTATACACCAAGAAGGAAGACAGATTGTCCTTTATATAGGTTGGAAACTGCAGCATGACATTTTGCACAACAGCCGACACATGCAGTCCACTATTTAATAAGATACCAATAAAATCTAATAGTTTACTAAGACACACAGGACGAGACACAAGACTACAAAAAACAATTGCATCATATTACTGTGACACAGAGTAGTATGCATATTCTCACAACTGTGCAAAAATACTGTTTTCTGATCATCAGAAAGGAAAAATACCACATAAAAGAAAATAATATCACAAAAGTCAATAAAGTACGAAACAGTCAAGAGGCTTCAGAAGTGACGTCCCAAGTATAAAATGGGCTGTGCTACGTGAGTCACAAAAACAAAGAAGAACGCACATACAAATACTTGAAGATAAAAATAAACTCTTATTAAATACTCTGCTGTATTGTAAATCAGGTCATATAAAATAATAGAGCAATGACTGTATCCTGAAAGAATTTCATATGAGCATGGTCACATTTGCCTGCTGCCTATGCACAGTGAAAGCAGACAATTTTTATCATACAAAAAAATAAATAAATAAAAATCCGGTGATCCAATTGGCTAGATTTGCACAATTCAGGCAAAATCAAAGCTCCACCTCCAAAACTTATAAGGACATATATCAATAAGTCAAAGTACTTTTCCTTATTCCCTGCATTCCCAGTTATTAAAGAGGTTGTCTCATCATTTTAAATTAGGAAAATTCCAAACTCCTTGGAAAAATAAGTAATTTCGTAATTTTACTTATTATTTGTTTCCCATATAAAGTACAGCCACCACCAGTAAGCCCTTATATTCAGTATTCTAAAATACTGTACACCTCCAACACAAGAAAGACCTTTTCTTATGCTCACCTACTGGTCGGTCTAGTCTGATGGGTGTTGCTGGTCTTGGTCACCTCCTTTCTACTTGTGATCAGTGTCCTCCTTCTCTGTTTCGTGTGGATGATGAATCTTACGTTGTCCACACAGTGTTCTCCATTGTGCTCCTGTATACATGCTCTTCTCCCTGCCCTGCCAAGGACAGAGCATAATATTGTATTGCATATGTACGGGCGTTCTTTGGCCTTTTCCTGTTCCTGCGCACTACAGTAGTTTGCTCTGCCCCCAGTAAGGCAGAGAGAAGTGTGCCTGTGCAGAATTGCAATGGAGGACATCGTGTAGATGACAGGATGCGTCATCCACACAAAGCTAGAAGAGAGGAGGTGCCAGATCAAGATCAGCAACACCCATCGGAACGGACCACCTCAGTGAGGAGTATAATAAAAGCTATATTTTAAGTTATGCAGAGCAGATTGGGAACATGTACAGAATTCTAGAAAGCAGTAGATAGGGGCTTACTAGTGGTGGCCACACTATATATGGGAAAAACCTGGTGACAGGTTCCCTTAAAAAATTCACTCTGTTCTTAAGAATATGCAGGTTTTTAGTTTTGTGTACTGCTTGTTGTTTAGGTTACCAGCCACCTCTTCAGTCTATCTGTGGTTCCTGGTATTCTAAGCAAGGAATTCAGCTTTTTAAAGGTTTTTCTGTTTGAGCTTGTAAGCTCTTCTAAAAAGTTGAATGAATTGCTGGACCTGACTATCTTAGGTGCAACTGCACTCCTCTGATGCTTCTGAGGTAAAGCTGCCTCTGCACAGTTTGGGCCATGGACATGACAATACCGCTTTCAGGGTTGGCAAACAAAAGTGCGCCACCTTCCTGTAAGCAGAGAGCTGGGAGGCAGAGGAGAGGTAACTCCTAAACAAGACAACCTGTGTAATATACTGTCGACCCCTCTATGCAATAGGAGACATTACCACCTTAAATGTAAGCAGCAATATAGAAGATGTGCCAAGATATGATAGATATGTTACAAATCTTGTTGTTCCTTAAAGGAAACCTGTCACCTAGTTTACTGCCCCAAACCTATCATTACCTGTCCGTGCAGCCTCCTAGTACATCCCTAACCATCATTGTCTGACCTAAATGTGTACTCTAATTGCTGTGAAAAGTGCTTTGATCACTTCCATTCTTCTAAGGCAATTATCATGGTGTCATCCATACTGTAGACACTGGGGGTATTCTCTCATTCTCCATTTCCCCCCCCCCTTTCTCCATGTATCACATCCCGGTAGCTGTGATATCCTTCTTTCCATGTGTACACCCCTGCATTCGTAATCTGTGCGCTTCTTCCGGGTAGGATGCGATGGCCTCGTCATTTCCAGGCATGCACATTCTTGTTATCTATGTGGCATACTGAGCGGCTTCCAAGTGCGCCCTCAATCAGCATGCTACCAGGTTTAGGGCTTCAGAGCATGCGCTTTGAAGCCGCTCAGTATGCCACATAGATAACAAGAATGTGCATGCCTGGAAATGACGAGGCCATCGCGTTATACGTGGAAGAAGTGCACAGATTACGAACGTGGGGTGTGCGAAAAGAATGAAGGATATCACAGTCAACGTGGCGTGATACACGGAGCGAGGGGAGGGGGGGAATGGAGGATGCGGGTATGCCCTCAGTGTCTACAGTATGAATGACACCATGATAATTACAATAGAAGAATGTAAGTGATCAAAGCACTTTTCACAGCAATTACAGTACACATTTAGGTCAAACATGAATAGTTAGGGATGTACTAAGAAGCTGCATGGAAAAATAGTGATAGGTTAGGGGCCATAGTGGCAGGTTCCTTTTAAGCCACCTCTTGATTGCCTTCCTTAAAAGGAATCTGTCAGCAGGTTTCTGCTCTGAGGATTGTATGAAATAGGAGTTGAAATACAGAATTCAGCAGTATGTCGTTTATCACAGTGGGTTGTTTACTTGTAATGAAGGTTTTATTACTAGTTGATTATCACTGCCCAGACTACTGCTCACGTGACTATCAGTCTGATCACCACCTGATATGAGAAACAATATACAATGTACAGAGATCTGTGGTGTGGATGGGGGCAGCTTCACCAACTCTACTTCATCCTATAGCCAAGAACTCTGATGGTGTCACAACTGCTGGACCCAATAAACTAAGTGGATTCAGGGTCTCTTCTCCTACATTCGCATGCTCTTAAAAACCTGCTGACAGATTCCAATTAAAGAGGCCCTGACACCAGGTCAAAAGATGCCAGTTGTTACTCTTATTCTATTCTAGTTGTTCATGTGAGTGTTCAGCTTTTTATTTTTTTAAATCCACCACAGTTCCAAAGATATTGGCCTTTTTTAGTCATACCGTGTTTCCCCAAATATAAGACACTGTCTTACATTCTTTTGACCCCCAAAAGTCCCACTATGTCTTACTTTCGGGGTATGTCTTATATTAGAAAAAAAAAAAAGACGATTTTTGTTTTAACCAAAAAATAACATTTTCTCCTTGCAGAACTCCACTACATTTTTGCCCCAAGATTCTTCGACCATGGCTTTTTTATACTCCACAGAGTAGCTCTTCCTTTTACTCGGGCCGGAACCACTCATGTCTGGGGGCAGAAATATAGCGTACGGTATAAGCATTGCTTATGGTTCCGTATCACAGTCACCCATACAGTCCCATACAGTATCCCACAGCCTGCCATACAGAAGGGTTGCCATTACAGTACGGTATCCCACAGCTTGCTGCCATTATTGTACAGCATCCCACAGCCTGTCATTACAGCATCCCACAGGCTGTCATTACAGCATCCCACAGCCTGCAATTACAGCATCCCACAGCCTGCAATTACAGCATCCCACAGCCTGCAATTACAGCATCCCACAGCCTGCAATTACAGCATCCCACAGCCTGCAATTACAGCATCCCACAGCCTGCAATTACAGCATCCCACAGCCTGCAATTACAGCATCCCACAGCCTGCAATTACAGCATCCCACAGCCTGTCATTACAGTATCCCACAGCCATTGCTTACCGGTAATGGCGGATTGCGATTCCTCTGCGGTGCTGGACAGGGCAGGGCAGGCTTCTTCTTCCTCGTGCAGGAGAAGGGGGGACACTGGGCCAATCACAGAGGCCCTGACTTCTGGCCGGGCGGGGGGACACAGGGGGACACTGGCCAATGAGCAGGGACGTCAGGGCAGTGACCGGCGGGTGGGCACACAGGGGCCGATCAGCCAATGACAGAGGCCGCAGTGACACAGGGGGACACAGGCACCGGTATGTAAAACCTACCCGGTAATGCATTACCGGTATCCCGCACTACGTCTTACATTCTTTGCCCGGAGTTTCACTACGTCTTATAAACGGGGGATGTCTTACATTAGGCATCCCCCAAACACCCCCCGGTACGTCTTACATTCGGGGGTGTCTTATATTCGGGGAAAGACGGTATTTACATGGTCAGTACCAATCGGGCGTGGCTCACAGGATTCTCTGGGCTGTGTCTTTAAGTTGCTCTTCATCCTCTCCCCAGAGCAGAGTAAGCCATGCCCTCTTGTGCAGACAATAAAAAGTAGAACTAACTAAAAAAGTGATACCTCAGAAATGGTAAGGTGGATTGAAAGACATATTTGATACTCTACGGACCAGTGAGAAGAAAGTAGGAGCAAACACTGGCCAGTTTTGGTTTAGTATTCTCGTTAACATTAATATTTTCTGTCAAATGGTGCAATTTGCAGAATTGAAGCCTTACCTTTTCCTAAACCACAGTCCATTTTTCTATAAACTACTCAAGTCTATCATGTAAGCAATGTCTAAAACACAATAAATCTGCTGCATGGCATCTCCGCTAGTTTTTGGCACAAATTGAGCCTCAATTATGGCGCATTAATCTTATAACTCTCCCCCAAGCTTTCTTCTTATATTGGATTGATTAGGATTAGGATTACTAAAACCAACTTAATCCATGATGCTGTGTGGATCTTTCTACACAAAAAAAGAAAGCTAGGACTTGGGCTTCACAGCAATGTTTGAGAAAAATTGCAAGATTGGCTCATATATCTTATCAGACACTATTTTACCTAACTCTATAGCTGAACCATCACCGTCTTTAATATATTTATATGATTAGTTTTAGTAATAATTTGATATAGCATTTATTTTTTACACCATTTAAATCCAACCAAGACAATCTACTGAAGCGTTTCCAAATAACTTATGAAAAATGCTAAATAATTAATGAGAAAGAGTTACAGTACTCTGAAGGTGGAACACAATAAGAGAATCATACCCCCCGATCAGTTATATGACCAAATACAATATATTGAGATACCTACATTACACATATCTTATTTTACAGACTTATTTGGAATACTTAACAGATAAGCCCTTATACTGAATATGACTAAGGCCTGATAAGACAATTAACATGTCTTCTAAGTGATGTAATCCAGAATTAGTAGCTGAACCATGAGCGATGTTGTGGTGCTACATGGCTTCCTAAGGCTAGGTTCACACTTGTGTCGGAGACTGCATTGGGCTCACAAATGGTTTGCTGTGCTTTTTCTTTTTAGGTAAAAGTGACTGACACCCAAGCAGACGCCAAACAGACTGGGTTGTAGTTAATGGGGTCCATCATGTAGTTTGTTTCTAACAGCAGTCAGACCCGTTTCTTACTGGAATGCTGTTTTTTTCTGTTCCTATTATGGAACTCCTACCTCCAGTTTGAACCTAGCCTAAGTATTTCATTTTTAGCAATCTATTTCTTATAAAAATAGTAGTACAGGAAAAAAATGACTAATTTTCTACTCTAGGCTCAGTCCTAAACCAGCAAAGCATCGAAAACTTAAACAAGTAGACTGGTTCTTCTGACATTAGAGGGTAATTGGCTTGACGGTCAAAGAAATTCTCTGGGTCCTTTTACTTTATTAATTAGATCTTTCTAAAAATAAAATTTGCTAGACAACTATCTCAAATGACATCCATCCCACACACCCAAGGACTGACCGTCAAGAGTGACAATCTTTCTTTCCTCTACTTGGCCAATAATCTTTAGGTATAGAAACTATTAGGACAGTCCACATAACGGCCGCTTCCACTGTGCACAGATAAGGGATAACGTCTAAAAGAATACTAATTACATTTACTCATTCAGTTTTTGGCTTTCTACATGAATTCCCTCCATCCTTTTACAGAATTAATTTGCTATGAAATCCCTTCAGTGCTCGATGACATGCAGCCATTAACATCGTGTTGTACTACAGACTAGACTGGCACTGAAATGTGAAAGTAAATTGAAATTGCAGAGACCGAAGCAAAGAAGGACCAGACATGAAATCACTAATTCCCTTCTTCATTTCAAGTCTCCATCACCATCTCCTTGGATTGATTTCTTGATGCGGAGTAACATGGTTGTCAGCCATTGATCCAAACGAGATATTGAGTCAAAGTCCTTCACCTGAAAAGTGAAAAACAAAAATACTTCTGTAAAGTTATGCAGAAAGTTCTATTAAAGGTCTCCCTAGACCCCAGATATAATAAATAGAATATGCAAAAAAATTAAATAAAAAAATCCTTATACTAACCTCACTGACCCTCCGATACTCATCGGCACCAGTCCAGTCCTCACCAAACCTGATCCGCCACCGCTCGTGTAGGAATCTTTGGTCCTCTCGTACTGTGCCAGACTTCTAGATGTCATGATGCCCAGGGAAGTTACACAGGAGGTCAGAGATGTCATGATGTCAAAACGTGCGGCACGATCTCCTACGAGAATGCACAGAACCCCCTGAGCGTCATGATACCCGGAAACCCGACACAATGCGAGAAACCCGAAGATTCCATAGAGAGCGGTGGAGTTTCAAAAGGTGGAAAGACCAAATTTTTTTTTTTTTTAAAAAAACCTTTTCATGCCCATGGCTGCAATGAAACAAAGAGTGAAAAATTTAAATGGGTCTGAATACTTTCCATACCCACTGTAAGTGGCAGCCTAACTTTACAGTTTGCACTAACTTTGCAAAAATAGTGTGCCAAACCAAAGTGACCTTGGGAAGCAGGTTGTCCAGATGAAGGCCAAAGGGGTCATCCGATCAGCCATAGCAGTAGACGTTGGTCGTGTCAAGTCTGTAATTTCTAGAATACTGCATCTTTACAGCATAACAAACTCTTTCAAGTGCCCCAAGAAGGCCGGTCGTCCCCGAAAGACGAATGAAGAGAGGACAGGATAATGTAGAGAATCTCCATTGGTAATCGTTTCAACACTGCAGCTGGAATAGCTCGCCAGTTCAGCATCTGTCTAGTCATACAGTGCCAGGACATCTTCACTACCTGACAGAAGTTATGTCGTTTATCCATGTTATGTAAATAAAAGCTTATAACCGGACGGTAAATTCATCCATTGGTTGTATAAATTACTCTTTTGAAGGCTGAAACCCTCCGAAATTTGGTTTAGGTTAAGAAAATAAATTGGCATCAATGCTGAAATGTTGATCATTTAATGAACACAGAATGGTCAGATTTTGGCAAGACAAAAGTTTATGTATTTGGGTCTGATGGGAAACATTATGTTTGTCAACAAACTGGGGAAAAACTGAACCCAAAGTGTGTAAAGTCGTCAGTGAAAGGTGATGGAGGAAGTGTCATGGTTTGGGGGAATGTGTCTCTCATACAGCTAAATGGCAGAGTGAATGCAAGTGTGTATCAGAATCTTCTTTAACAACACATGGCTCCTCACTTGTGTTCAGCACTCAATCAGCCAGTAATGTTCATGCAGGACAATGCCCCCTGTCACAAGGCAAAACAGGTAAAGCATTTCCTTGAAACAGAAAACATTGAAACAATGAAATGGCCACCCAGAGTCCTAAACTAAACTCAATAGAAAAACCTCTGGAAAATCCTTGGTGACAAAATTATGGCCAAGAAACCAACAACAGTGAAAGAGACTGGAAGAAGGGTGGCCAAAATCCTCCCAGAGCAGCGAGACTAGTGATGTCCTGTGTCAACAGATGTGCTGAAGTCATTCAAAGCAAAGGCCTGTACAACGCAAAGGCCTGTACACTTCCTACTGATTGGTGATTGTTGTAACCTTCACAAAATTTAGTTTTAATCTTTCTTTGTGCTGTTCTCTAATTATCATCACCACGTTTTGTGTAAAATAAAGATTTTAAGTTGATATACTTTGGTTATTTTGGAGAACACTGTTCTAGTGGCATGGTGTACCCCTTACACAAAAACCTTCAAATGTTCATCAATGTAGATCACATTCTGTCTGAAAAAATCAAGTGTTTATACATTGTTCTCTAATTTTGATCTCCACTTTCTAAACCAGTGGGGGTCCTTGGGCAGGACTCCTAACACTATATTGCCTATCTCAATAAATATGAGAGTGTTGTGAACAAAGACAGTCATGCCAGCTCAGACGTTAACCCGGATTAACAGGGTCCACGTCAGATGTTGGGGAACCAGGAGAATCTGATAACTGGGCTACTGAAACAAACCATACATGGACAAAGAACCTGGATAACATGCTACTATTATTCGTAAACTATGGATGAATACAAGACCTGCTTGTCCATTGACATAGAAACAACTACACTGTGTGCAGAAATATTAAGCAAATGAGTATTTTGATCACGATACTTTTTATACATGTTGTCCTACTCCAAGCTGTATAGGCTTGAGAGCCAACTATTAGTGTAATAAAATGAAGAGAATCCAGGGCCACTTGTCCATGAGAAGGTTCCTTTATTAATTTGCTTTAAAAATGTCCAGTCGGATGCGTTTCAGACACACTGTCCTTATTCATCGGCATAAAAAAAAATCACATTAAAATTCACCTTATAAAGGTATGCCCTCCCACCTGATTATGCCTGATTTTTTTTTTTTTTTTTTTTTTTTTATTTAAACATGAAGTTTTATTGACATTTTTGGAAGGTACATAACCAAAAAAATCAGGAGCATTACAATACATATCAACTCAACATACAAATAAAGAAGACTAACCAGGAGAGGGTAGGGGGGGTAGGGAGGGGGTAGAAGCTGCAGTAATATCGTACCCTGATTATGCCTGATTGATAACATCTGTACAAAGTCGGCTTACACATAGATTGCATCTCACTATAGCATTACACACAAAAGAGCAATGATGTTATACATTTTCTTCCAAGACCAACAGTGTCATCCTTAAAGGGAACCAACCACCTCAGATCACCCTAATACACAGTTAGTACATGTCCCTGCACCCAAAGGATACCTTTCCAGCACTGTTTTTGTGTAAAATCTTGCATTAGTATAACTGATAAAAAGAGTTTATAAAGTTACTAGCCTGGAGACATCTGGGCGTATCCCTCCTTCTATTATACTTCAGGGCTGTGCATTCATTGCATGGCTGTGCTCCCCCTCCCTCTGTGCAGAGGAGATAACGATCACACCCATCAGGGCAGGGCAGCAGGCACGGAGGGAGGGGGAGCACAGACATGCAATGCACAGCCCTGAAGTATAACAGAAGGAGGGATACGCCCAGAAGTCTCCAGGCTAGTAACTTTATAAACTCTTTTTATCAGTTATACTAATGCAAGATTTTACACAAAAACAGTGCTGGAAAGGTATCCTTAGGGTGCAGGGACATGTACTAACTGTGTATTAGGGTGATCTGAGGTGGTTGGTTCCCTTTAAGCATGTCCTTTCTCTACCATATTAATAAACGTACTTTTAATTAAATATCATATATCATATTCAAATGTGTGTTAGCTCTTTTTGTGACACCCATCATTCCCCTCACCTTACGCCATTTTCCCTAACCCAAAGGCAAAACATATCTACATCACGTTACAATCCCGCTATATAAACCATGATGGTAATAATACTGTTACAGAAATCACACCTCATATGGTTAACTATGGTTTAATTAATTATTTACCTTCCATGTCTTTTATTTTCTATATATAACCATATTCGGACGTTGCCCCAGGACTGCTCAATGTTATGCAAATGCCAGACACTGCTTAAGATCTTCTATTACCCCAATCCACCCAATTATGCACATACCTCTGAATTCCCAGTGGTATTTAGTTATATGGAATTGAAGTTTCCCCTTGGTTTTTACATGGACGCATAAAATCCTAGTGTGAAATCCTAGTGGGAATATATTTAGTATTGGCCATGGTTTTCTAGCCCCCTTTCTTCTCTTCCCTGTGTCACTAGTCAGTGTCTTTCTTTCTTTATTTCTCTCTGGTCTCTCTGTCTCTTTTCCTTCTCCTTAATGAGCGACAAGGGTTCTACTGAAAAAGAAGATCTTCAGCAGTGTCTGACAAGTGCGTGATATTGAGCAGCCCCTCTCCTTTCCTTGTAAGGCATTTCTTCCCTTAGTCCCTCCCTTGTATTTTCAGCAGTGAAACAATTAGGTCGATTGGGCTAATAGAAGATCCTAAGTAGTGTCTGGCATGTGCATAACATTGAGCAGTCCCGGGCAACGTCCGAATATGGTTATATAGAAAATAAAAGACATGGAAGGTAAATCATTCATTAAACCATAGTTAACCATATGAGGTGTGATTTCTGTAACAGTATTATTGCCATCATGTTTTATATAGCGGGATTGTAACATGTGATGTAGATATGTTTTGCCTTTGGGTTAGAGAACATGGCATATGGGAAGGTAAGGTGAGGGGAATGATGGGCGTCACAAAAAGAACTAACACACATTTGAATATGATATATGATATTTAATTAAAAGTATGTTTATTAATATGGTAGAGAAAGGACATGCTTAAGGATGACACTGTTGGTCTTGGAAGAAAACGTATAACATCATTACTCATGTGTAATGCTATAGTGAGATGCAATGTATGTGTAAGCCGACTTTGTACAGATGTTATCAATCAGGCATGATTAGGTGGGAGGGCATACCTTTATAAGGTGAATTTTAATGTGATTTTTTTATGCCGATGAATAAAAACAGGGTGTCCGAAACGCGTCCGACTGGACGTTTTTAAAGCGATTTAATAAAGGAACCTTCTCATGGACAAGTGGCCCTGGATTCTCTTCATTTTATTACACTAATAGTGGACACCAGCCGCCTTCCAGGAGCCCGGGAATCTAAGGGTATGTGCACACAGTGCGTTTTTGCTGCGATTTCTGCCTGCGGTTTACCATTGGTTTTATGGTAATTTATGCTAATTTGTTCCTGCGGTTTCTGCAGCAGAAAACCATTGGTTTTATGGTAATTTATGCTAATTTCTTCCTGCGGTTTTGATTCCCAACAAAAGCAATGTGTTTCACAGAAACGCTGTGCCCACACATTGGTTTTGCAAGTGTCAAGAACTGTCAAATCCCTGCGTTTTTGGTGCGGATGGGAAAGAATTGACATGCTCTATTTTTCCTGCATTTTTGCTGCAGTCAATGAAAAAAAACGCAGAAAAACGCAGCAGCAAAAATGCAGTAAAAACACACAAACAATGCACAAAAAACGTAGCACCTGAAATCAGCAAATCTCTGGCAAAGACTCTCGGATCCTTGAAACCAGTTCAGGGTTTGCTGCGTTCAGGACTGCTCAAAAAACGTCCTGTGGGCACATACCCTTAGGGTGTCTAGAGGTGAGCAGCATTCCTCCTCCCCCTTTCTCACATGGTTGAGAGCCAAGTACCAATTAAGCAAATAAGGGGATGTGCACGCAATGTTGATCATAAACAGATCAAGCAACTGACAGAATATATGGATGGAGGCTGCTGAGTGTCATCATAAAGAAAGGTGACTATATTGGTCACTAATTTTTTGGGGGCTTTGTTTTTGTCAGAAATGTTTAGTTATAAATTTTGTGCAGTTATATTGGTTTACCTGGTGAAAATAAACAAGCGAGATGGGAATAGATTTGTTTTTTATTAAGTTGCCTAATAATTCTGCACAGTAATAGTTACCTGCACAAACAGATATCCTCCTAAGGCTGCTTTCACATCAGCGTTTTTCGCTGATCGGCGGCAGTTGCGGTGAAAAAAACGCAACTGCCGGGTTTACCGCATAACAGCCGCACTTGCGGTTCACTTGCGGCAAGCCCCATACAATGTCTATGCGGGCTTGCGGCAGGTGCGGCAAGTGTGGTATGATCATGGATGAAACAAGGAGCATCCAGGAATACATCAGAAAAATGGCACCAAAACATGAGATGCTGAGAGAGAGCGTAAGACAGCAACAACAAAAGTACTGACAGGAAGAACAGGAACATGAAGTGCCATGGCAGGACAAGCCGCTGCATAGGATGTACCATCCACAGATCATGTAGGTGGTCGACTTGGAGAAATCCTACCAATGGCTGGAGAAAGCTGGACTCCAAGACAGCACTGAGACTCTAATTATAGCAGCACAAGAGCAGGTGCTGAGTACAAGATCCACAGAAGCAGGAATCTACCACACTAGACAAGACCCAAGGTGCAGACTATGTAAAGAAACCTCGTAAACAGTCCTACACATAGTGGAAGAATGCAAAATGCAAAAAGGAACAGCGTATGCCAAATGCCTCAACCAAGTAGCGGAATTGTATGCAGGAACAACAGCATATGGGCCAAGTAGCCCTATATCCAGGTGGGAGACCCCCAAAAACTGGTGGAGAATGAAACCAAATGGATAAGCAGGTGAAGGCTAAACAACCAAATATTGTGATAGTAGACAAGGATCAGAAGACAACAATGATAATAGATGTGGCAGTGCCAAATGACAGTAATATCAGAAAGAAGGAATATGAGAAGCTACAGAAATACTAGGGCCTCAAAAAAGAACTGGAGAAGGTGTGGAAGGTGAAAGCAACAGTGACTCCAGTGGTGATAGGAGCACTTGGAGCGGTGACCCCTAAGTTGGAAAATTGCCTGCAACAGATCCCAGGAGCAACATCTCAACTCTCTGACCAGAAAAGCACAGTGCTGGGAACAACTAAGTGTCACGTGTAGCCTGCGCTGCAGTCATTTTGAACTGCTCTGCAGAGATTTAATATGGCTTAATTTCTGTTGGTAACTTCACAGTTAATGTCAGAAGCTGCTGCTCCCTATAATCTGTTGTGGCTCTTCAGGTGAGGGGGGGTGTTAGGTTACGCAATTGTTCATGCCTCTGGCCTTTAAACAGTTCCCTCTTTCACCAGCAGATGTTGCTGATAGAGTGCAGTCTCTGCAGGGACTGTGAGCTGTGAGGATGTTAGTGCAGTTTGTGCTGAAGCCTTGCTGATGTTTTTGCCTGGGGTTTTCCTAAATCTTGTGGGAGTTGATGTGCTTCCCGGTCCATGGGTGTGGGGGTTTTACCTAAGGCTGATCAGGAGCAAGGGCAAGGGTGGCAGCCCAGACATCCTCACCTTCAGAGGTAATTCTGGGAACAGGGTGAGCCATGGACCCCTGTTTAAATGTCAGACTAGTTCCCATGATCGCCTTTTGCCTGCAATTACCATCCTGCTACTTTATTCCCTTGACCGTTCTACCACCCCATGATACTAAGATCCTGTGCAGAACCCTCAAACTCCCAGACGTCTGATAAGAGGACACGAGAATGAAAAAGGACAAAAGAACCATCCCATAGAAGGGTGAGAATGTAGTTGTTTTTGTAAATAGATAGATACTTACAGCTTCAGTATATGCTTCACTGTTCTGTTCTTCATGAGCTTCCAGCAATTTCTGAAGATATATAAAAAAAAGATCCTAATCAGATGTGCCGACATAATCCCTTAATCCCAGAATCCCATGATGTTCTCACACACTGACCTTTATTAGCTGGCATTCCGGGATTCTGTAAATGCAGGGAACATTTCTTCATATTTCTCCACTGCAAGCTAAAAAGAAAAAGTGAGAGTCTAGTGCAAACAATGTGACGTATGCCCCTGACAGTGTGCGGTGCCGACAGTGTGCACATAGATTCTGGTGTCAGTATTGGTACGTGACATTAGTCTGTTAGCTCTGCTAGAAATGAATTCAGTTTGTACACTAAATTCTCAGCGGTCAATAACATTATTAATGTTAAGGGCCAAGTAAACAAAATTCAGTTTGGAGGTTAACAGAAAGCAGCAATCCAAGCACAATAAGAACACTTGTACTGTATGGACACTACTGGAAGGTCCTGCCGTGCCTGACTGTATAGTACTCGGGCCGCTGCTTGTGCCATTTATCTCTGAAGTCTGGTTTACATAATCGATGTACAACAGAGGCAATTCTATAGGACATGTGTCAGACACAGGGAAGTTAGATTGTTAGCCATAATGTGAAAAAGGAGATTTTTGTGTACTCACCGTAAAATCCTTTTCTCTTAGCCTCTAATTGGGGGACACAGACCGTGGGTGTTATGCTGCTGTCCACTAGGAGGCGACACTAGGCAGAATCTGCAAAAGAGTTAAATGTTTCCTCCTCTGCAGCATTACACCCCGAACAGGAAGTGATTCTCCAGTTTTGTGCTAAAGCAGTAGGAGAGTTAACAGATAATAACATTGACACAGGAAGTCTACGCAGGCGTCCTGTGTAAACAAATATACTTAACAAGGTAATAACAGTGTAACAAGGCCTGAAAACAAACAGGTACGTTAGTAAACAGTTAAGAGTTTGCAGAGTAATACTAGTACCACAAGGCCTGTAACTAGGCAGGAGCGTGTGAAAAACAGTGAAGAGTTAACAAAGTAATAATCGTATAACAAGGCCTGTAACTAAACAGGCTCACAGTACTACAAGGCCTGGAAATAAACAGGCACAAGGTTACACAGTCAACGAGTGATAGGCAAACATGTTAACCATGTAACAGCTGAGAAGCTATGTGAACTGTAGAAAAGGCCCACAAGGGCAACGGGGTGGGTGCTGTGTCCCCCAATTAGAGGCTAAGAGAAAAGGATTTTACGGTGAGTACACAAAAATCTCCTTTTCTCCTTCGCCTCATTGGGGGACACAGACCGTGGGACGTCCCAAAGCAGTCCCTGGGTGGGAAGAACAATGGAACTAGTGACACTGAGCATGGTCAGTGAAGAACTATGCACCGACAGGCGAGCTGCTGCCGTCTGGATGGCACATGTACCCAGACCTGAGTTTGCCGAGGACTGAGTGTAAGCACTATAGCGGCTTAAGTTTGGGTGTAGGCTGACCTTTTGGCTGCCGATACACTTGTTGCGCCGATACCTCTTACCGAACTGTGCAGGAAGCTTCCACGGCCGTACTAGAATGTGCCGTGACCTGCCGGAAGGGAAGAGTCCTTGAAGGTATAAGCGTCTTGGATGGTTAGAGGGATCCACCTGGTTAGGTAAGCCTTAGAGGCTGACGTGTCTTTATGTCTGCCCATTGGAAGAAGGATAAAAGGGAATCCGACCTCTTAGATGGGCGCTGTCTTGGATGCCTAGACGCGTAAGGCCCTGTCAAGGTCCCGCATATGTAGGTCCTTCACGACCGGACGGACTGGAGTCGGGCGCAGCGATGGCACAGAGATGTCTTCATGTAGGTGGAAGGAGTAAACCTACCTTCAAAGAAGAATGGAACCAGCCATAGGACAATCTTATCCAGATGGAAGACTAGAAAAAGATGGATTACATGAGACCGCTGCAAGTACTGTTACTTCTGCAGAGACAATAAATGCTACCGAACCATACTACTATTTGGATGAGGATGCTAAAGGTAACATCCCATCGAGGCTGAAAAGATGGTTCTTGTAGTGCCGTGAGGACCAAGTTCAGGTCCCCCCGGGTGTAATCTTGTTGTATGGATACCTTAAATAGCAGACCCTTCGAAAGAAGGATTTCATAGAAGTCTGGTGGCAAGACGTGTTTGTAAGAGGGTGACAAACAGCTGAAAACCCGCTGTGTAAGAGACCCTAAGGACAGACCTGGTCTAGGTCTGAGTGAAAGAAAAGGAGAGTCCCTGGTATGAAGTAAGGCCAAGGGGAATTACCTCTAGAGGTGCCCCAAGCAAAAAAAAACAACAAAACGATTACCCATGTGTGATGGGATCTTGCTGATAAAGCTGGTGTCCGTTCTGTGACTACGGTCGTTACAATATCCTGGAAAAAACAAAAACCCTTGGTTAAATTCTAAGTGTCAAAGGTTAAGCCATTAACCTCGGACGTGAGGAATTCTGAGGGAGAACTGGCCGTGATCGAGCAGGTCTGGACTGTCTGTGAGATGTCCTGGTACTGCTGCTCTAAATTGGATGAGTCTACGCACCCAGCGCGTGTGGGTCAGTCTGAGACCGCGAAGATGATTCCACAATGTCCTCGTTTGATATTCCAGACTATCCGTTAGTGGTGAAAAAATATAGGAGAGACGGATACCGGTCCAGGCTTGGACTAATGCGTCTGTGCCACTGACTGTGGATCCTGAGACCAGGCCAGGAAGGCCGGGATCGTGGCATTGAGGCGTGACTCCGTCAGGTCCATATCTGTGGTTTCCTGGCGTTGGCGTTTCGACGGAGGACTTCTAGATGAAGGGGCCAGTCCCCTGAGTCCATCCCTTGGTGGATTAGGAAATCCGCCTCCTAGATGTGTACACCTGGTAGGAGAACAGCTGGCATTACAGTGTTCCAAGGTTTCCACCTAGTAAAGGATGTGGCGAACTTGTCATCGCTTAGACTGCGGGTTCCCCCCTGGTGGTTGACATATGCCACAGATGTGGCATTGTCTGGCTGTATCCTGACATGTTCAAATGCCAGAAGGTAACTGAAAGATTTCAGTACTAGAGATACTGCACGAATGTTCGTAGATTGAGGGGCATCTTTGAGACAGGGCAAGACTACTGCCCTGTGCATGGTGATGGGGGCACATCGCACTCCATCCTGTTTTCGTGCAACGCCTGAGCATGGATAATTGCAAAGGCCGGCGACTCAGCCGAGCCAATGGAACTGACTTCCAAGCTGCCACTATGCTGTCTAGGACTCTTATAGCAGTTGTGAAGAATTGAGGAGACCTCTGACGGAGGTTGCTGATTCCAAGCCGAAGAATCCGTGCCTTGTCTGGGGAATTTTGGCTAGGGCTGTGGAGGTGTTGCAACTAAAGGCCGCTATTTTCATGCGATGATGTGCGTCCAATACGGCTGAGACTCCATACATGATGCTGCAGTATGTGGCCGTCAGGAGTACGCAGCGGAGCAGGGACTCCTGGAATGTGTATGCTGTGCTGCAGCATGTGCCTTGCAATTGCGGTAGACCTGTGGAGGTTGATCCTACAGAGTCTTCTTAACGAGCACGGTGCAAATGCCACTGTTCGCAGACCTTGAAAGTCATGCATTGATAAAAGGGTCCTCCAGAAATGGGAGACTGCTGAATTGTAGTATAGACATTGCCAACTTCAGGCTGGGAAAAAGCTTTGTAGTGTTTTCGCTTCAGGCCCTTTTTAGCCTCGCGCCCACTCCCTGTGCTGACGCTTCGGGGGCTCCGATGTCAAGCGGGCAGAGGGCGGGCGGTTGAGCCAGTGATGTCACGGCTAGGCCGAAGCCAGGGCCTCGCGAAAATCGCGGGGCCAGGAACGGCAGAGGCCCGGCGCGGAGGTCCGGAGGGAGCCGGAAGTCAGGAGCAGCGCTGGCCGAAACCGGAGGCTGCGCCCACCATAGTGCATCGCCGGTGTGCTGCGCTGCACACAGCGAGCGCTATCCCACCTGAGTATTCTCTTTTTGACTCCTGAGTCGAGAAAGGACAGAGTGCGTGAAGAATGCTCGGGCCACGTTCATACGGGGTCCAGAAGGGCCCATCCATTGGGATAACGCAGTCGGGGGTCTGCGAGTGCCTGCTTTGAAGCGGGCTGTTCAGAGCGCTCACACGTGTCATCTCAACCCAAGTACCTAATATAGGTATGGCGAGATTGGCAACAGGGCTCGCATTCCACTTTCTGCGACCCAGAGTTTCGTTGATGTAGTTTGGGGGCGGAGGCCAGCCAGGCCTTGTACCGTCGCAGCTTCAACCCGAGCCCCCAACAGTGGGGAGTCGAGGAAGAAGTATGGTGTATAGCAATCTCGGCTACAACCCAGCGCCTCCAACAGTGGGGCGCTGAGGAGGGAGTATGCTATGGGTCTTAGGTCCCAGAGACCCGTAGCAAAATTACTCGTGCAGTTGCGGATCCGAGGTATATAAGTCTGCGTCTTGTGAGACTTGACTGTCATCACCGCCAACCAGAACTCCAGCTGTGAGATTTGGAGAGGATTGGCAATGGTCCTGGGATCCTTGCGGTTGTCAGGTAATTGTAGATTACATCAACTTCAACTGTGCTCTCCAACAATGGAGGGCCGAGGAAGAAACCTGCGAGTTAAAGTAGTAATAATTCCACCACAAACTAGTTCTCTCAACTGTGTGGGGGCCTGGGAAGGGTATGAAGGCGAGTATTTGAGGTTTGAAGATCAACGGGGCTCCGCCAACGTTGGTGGATCGATTAAAAAAAGCAAGTCGGTATATTCCTTAAACCTAGCTGCCCCCCGGGTAAGCTATCAGGTCGAATAGGTGTAACCACATTTACCTGTATCTGGCACGGTGGTAGGAACAACTGCTATTGGTCCGTGCGCTGGGCAGAGGGACTCTGCCTGTACTGCTCTGGGGATAGTCAGTATTCCTCGTAGTATGATATTACTCTACTAGCTGGGTGCCCGATGCACATGCATCGGGATTCTAGAAGAGCGAGTCTCTGACTCGCAATGGCCGCTTCGCGCTGCCCTAGAACTGCCCGCAATGGTTCGGGCGTATCCACATGACCACGCTGACTCGCAGCGTGAGTGGACTCAAAAGGGGCAAAAAACCCATTCGTGATTATATATAGATACCCGGTGTACAGGGGGTAGCATTACATGTTCCATGCATGGTGTAAGGGGAGGGGGGGGGAAGGAGGACAGGTCGCAGCAGGCTGTATCATGTTAGCTGCCCTTCAGTAACCGTCGGAGGCCGCAGCACAGCTTTGTGCCAATGGGTCCTGTGTACACCGCACTGGCTGTAATGTTGGACAAGGATCCTAAGATGAATCCCTATGTTCCTCTTATCTCCTGCAGGCAGGATAGGGACAAAGGGATGCCGCAGTGGCGGCAAGCATGAGCCTGCTGCCATCTGCCTCTTAGTGGGTGCCCCTGCAAATATTCCGCCCAGTACTGAGCCCTAGGAGCAACCCTAGAGTTTTTAGGGTTTTTCCCCACATCGGACTTCTTAGCCATGCCTGCAACGATGGCTTGGTTGGCCCGTGCCCCCTAATGCCTCAGCGCTGTTCGCCGCTGTTATACAGCGGTGTCAGCGCCGGGGCTGTAATGGCGGCGATGTAAAGAAGGGGGGCGGAGCCAGCACGAGAGCGCGCAGAGAAGCTGAGGGCGCCTTTGTCAGCCCTGTTCCGCCTCCCGTGCTGACGCTGCGAGGCTCTGACGTCAGGTGGGGGGCGGGCAGTTGGGCGGGGAAAAGGGGCGGTGACGTCTGGCTAGGCCGAAGCCGGGGCCTCGCGTGAATCGCGGGCCCGGGAACGGCGGAGGTCCGCGGCCGGAACCGGAGGCAACGCTGGCAGGCACCGGAGGCTGCGCCAACGAAAGGGCAGGCGCCCCGTTGGCATCCAGAGCACGCTGAGTGATCCACCGCTGCTGTGCTCACATGGGCGCAGCTGGGATAGTATGGAGCCCGGGGTACAGGGGTGCCCGCTTCCTAGAGACCCTCGTAGTGGGGCACCGTGACCGGCAGCGAAGCAGCCACAACCCAGGTACAGAGAGTGGGGAGTGTGCAACTGAGGCCCGGGGCTCCAGGAGTGTGCTACAGCATAGACTATGCTGCAGCCTGTGAATGTGCTCGCTGCTTGCAGGAGCACAGGATCTGTGGTCCTGGCAATGGCTACCGATGCCTCAAAATGCGTTCCCCCAGCCCCATGAGGAGCACACAGCAAGCTGGGTGTCCTGGAGCCTGTGCCAATTAGCATTTGGCAGGTTGAGGCTTTGCTGGGGCCCGTGGCCCTCAGAAACACTCAGCAGAGCTGAGGTTTCTGGATCGTGCTGCAGTGACCCTGCAGTATGGTTGTGCCCTACCTGTGGTGTCTCAGCCTAAAAAGCCCCGGAGGGGCGATTAGGGAGGGATGCTGCCGTCCACCGTCAGGGGGCTCCTGTGGAGCCTCTACTTCAACCCAGGGTCTCCAACAGTGGGGAGCTGGGGAAGGGGGGCCATCTTCTCGACCTCAACCGGGCACCCCCAACAGTGGTGGGCCGAGGAGGGAGCGGCATGTGGGGGAAAAATGTCGACCTCAACCAGGCGCCCCCAACAGTGGGGGGCCGAGGAGGGACCATGCCGGGAGTCTCGTCAGAGACCCACTTTTCTTCTTCTTCTTGAAGGAAAAAATTCAAAAAAGGAAGTATTTTAGGAGCACTAAAAAATCTGTGTGTGCCTCCTAGACACTAAGCAAAAACTGGAGAATCACTTCCTGTTCGGGGGTGTAATGCTGCAGAGGAGGAAACATTTAACTCTTTTGCAGATTCTGCCTAGTGTCGCCTCCTAGTGGACAGCAGCATAACACCCACGGTCTGTGTCCCCCAATGAGGCGAAGGAGAAAAGAACTGGGAATGGTGTTGGTTTTTGTGCAGTGTTGTGTAATATGTTGGCTCTGAATTAACAAAACAACAACATACATGCTGTGCTTTGTACGGTACGAGTCCTGCTCTCGGAAAACGTGGCCAACCTTCGATGAGCACCTTATGCCCATTTTTGCCTCAAAAAGTGACTTGCATTAAAAAAAAAAAGTGTCAAAAAGTTGCAAAATGTGCACATTTTCTTTTTTGATATCATGATCACCAAAAGTGAAAGAAGCAGATATAGAGCACCAGGATGGAATTTGACTAATAACTTTCGCAGATTCATGAAAGCGTATTCCGGTAGGCAGAAGTTATCACCTATTATATGGAATGAATAACTACTACCAAAGATTGGTGGGGGTCAGACTGATGGCACTTGCACCGAACATCAGAATGGACACTTATCCCTGTTATAATAGGAGTGGCTGTGTTTGTGTCTGACCACCGCTACATTCATTCATTCCATGTGGGTGTGATGGAGCACAGTACTTAGCTTTCTCAAGCACTCTTGGACAATGAATGAAGCAGCAGTAGAGCATATATACTGTCACTCCATTCTAATGAGGATAAATGTGTGCTGTTCTGGCAACAGGTTTGAGACTTAGGAGTTGGACCCCCACCGATCTAGAATTTAATCACTGTCATGTAAATATGTGGTAACTTATCAGATCACCCTTTAAGGGCTTGCTCACACTATATATATTGGATGAGTGCTATCCAATTGTTTTTTCATTATTGGATAGCATTTCAACCAATGTTATGTAATGTAATTCAAGTCTATGGATGTGTGGAAGACATTGGATTGCACTCTGATGACATCCGAGTGCAGCCCAATTTCCACAGATGCTCACAACAGAAAAGATGGAGAAATTTTGTTCTCTAACTTCTCCTTACAGTGTGCTGCGATTCTCACATACTTAGGATCACACTAGGCTGATTAGAGTTTGATCACTATCAGGTTAAGCACTTTTTGCCAGTTGTCAACTACCTGCCTGCTTTGCACCGTGACAATCTCTCTCATTTCAGAGCAAACATCCACAAAACATTTCCTTCTCTACTGTTCTATCAATGGGACATCACTGCTGACATCAGGTTGAGTGACAGCTGGCTACACGCAATTAAGAAGGAACTGCTCTGTGAATGTGACATCACCTGAAGCAGAGAATCGCCAGCAGGTGGGGTCTGTGTTTGGTCTAAACCAGGAGAGATCGGCACAAGGCAGAACAGGCAGGTAGTTAGCAACCATGAGGAAAAAAAATGTCTTGTATAACACCTTTAAGCCTTAGGACAGACAAATTCGCAAATATATACTTAAGAATTCTTGTTTTTGGACTTAGGACAGTCTAAAATGATATATCTGTAGCACCTACACTCCCTGACAGAAGTTATGTCGCTTATCCACGTTATGTAAATGAAAGCTTATAACCTGACGTTAAATTCATCCATTGGTTGTATAAATTATTCTTTTGAAAACTGAAACCCTCCCAAATGTGGTTTAGGTTACAAAAATAAATTGGCATCAATGCTGAAATATTGAACATTTAATGAACACAGAATGGTCAGATTTTGGCAAGACAAAAGTTTTGTCGCATGGTCATATAATGCACCCAATCCTAGTTTACATCCACACCTGTGCTCCGTAAATGATCGGTTAATTAGTGGGTGTGTATAAAGAGAAACCCAGCACCCCAGACCTTCACTTGAACTGCAACTTGAGCTCTGACAACATGCCAAAAATCCACCCTGCGACCAAAGCCTTGATTATCAAGAGGCTGAAGACCAGATCCACTGCAGAGGTGGCTGGCACCTTTAATGTGTCTCAGCGTTAAGTACAAAGAATTAAAAAAAGATTTGAAGACACTGGAGATGTGTTTGACAAGCCCATGTCTGGCAGACCCCGCAAGACAACTGCTCAGGAGGAACGTTTGTTGGTTAGAAAATCCAAAGCAAGCCCCTCTTCCACTGCAGCAGAGCTCCAACAGGCCTGGTCACCTCAACTCCCTGTGTCAACTAGAACAGTTTGTAGGATTCTGTCTCAAAATGGCCTCCATGGTCGAATCAGTGCCCAGAAGCCAGCACTAAACAAAAGGCAAATAAAAAAACGTGTGGCATTTGCAAAGTCCAACAGCCTGCTAAACAGATGGATGCTGGAAAAGTGGCAGAAGGTGGATTTCTCTGATAAATCGTCAGTAGAATTACACCATAGCCACCGCAAATACACAGGAGACCTACTGGAGCCCATATGGATCCAAAATACACCCAGAAAACAGTTGAAAGATCATGGTCTGGGGTTACAACATTCAGTATGGGGGCGTGCGAAACATTTGCAAGATAGAAGGCAATATCAATAGCCTAAAATATCAAGAACTATTAGCTACCTCTTACATTCCAAATCATAAAAGGGGTCAAATTCTGCAGCAGGATGGTGCTCCATCTCATACATCCATCTCTACAACAAAGTTCCTCCAGGCAAAAATAATCAAGATGCTCAAGGATTGGCCAGCCCAGTCACCAAACATGTAGGATGAAACAGGAAGCTTGGAAGATAAACCAAAGAATCTAGATGAACTCTTGGAGGCATGTAAGACTGCATTCTTTGCTATTCCTGATGACTTCATTAATAAATTGTATGAATCCTTGTTGAACCACATGGATGCAGTCCTTCAAGCTCATTGAAGTCACACAAAATATTAAATATGACTTTAAAAGCACCACAACTTCATTCCCCAATGTTATGCAACAGATAATTGTATTTTAAGTTATTTATTTGAAAATCACGTTACTTTCTGTGGGCGACAAAACTTTTGTCTTGCCAAAATCTGACCATTCTGTGTTCTTTAGATGATTAATATTTCAGAATTGATGCCAATTTATTTTCTTAACCTAAACCAAATTTGGGAGGTTTTCAGCTTTCAAAAGAGTAATTTATACAACCAATGGATGAATTTAACATCAGGTTATAAGCTTTTATTTACATAACATGGATAAGCGACATAGCTTCCGCAGTACAGTCCCTGAGAGAAGTTATGTATAGAATCCCACAGATATTCACTTCTGGTATTAATGACTCTTTTGCTGCACTGATTGAAACTACAATTTCCAAGGTGCCTTGCTCATCTCAGCAATCTGGGAATGGAGGAGCAGCAGCACAGAACAGGAAGGATTGTACTGATGTGTGTGAAGGGATTCAGTCATCTTGGCGCAGTAAGAAGCAGGTGCTGAGAACTGAAGTTGCTGCTCTGTGTGATGATAGACTGATTTCTAAACCTACAGGAGATAGAGATGGTAGGAGTAGCTCCTCCAGGTTTCCCACTTTAAGAAGGATTTTGCCTGCCATTCTCATCCCTCCCACACAACTGGACCCTGAAGCTCCAGTCTGGAACTCTGGGAAAACAAAGATCTGCAAAAAGGAGTGAGTAGCTACTGTTGGGACTTGAAGATCTACTGCTGGAGAAGTATGCCAGTGTAAGCTATAAGGGAGCATTGCTGGGACCTGTAGTTCTACTAATGGACAAGTGTATTGAAGTCATCTATAAGGGAGCATAGCTGGGACTTAAAGTTGTACCGTTTGAGAAGTATGCTGAAGCTAATTACAAAACTGTGCTAAAGGGACTTTTGATTGCACTAACTAGGAGTTTATATAGGACCAGCCCTGAAGGAAATATTGCTTTCATTACCTTAAGTGCACTGACATGCAGCAAGTGCTCCAACAACCACGGCAACTGGGGCCCCCAATTTGGGACTGTGTCATTTGCAAGGCTGCAGCCATTTGTACGTTAATTGTAATTAGTTAAGAGTGTGTCGTAAATTAAAGGGGAAGAATCACCCCTAACTTTGAGGTCTACTGCAAATAGCCTCTTGTGCTCCTGTGTAATGCTGCATAACATTACCTGTTCACTGTTACTTGCTATTCCCCCTGCAATTACCACTTCTCATCCTCCTGTAAATAAACCTTTTAAGAGTTCTAATCTCATCTTTTGTGAGTGTGTACAGAGTGTGGACAGGGGTTTCCTGAGTTGACCCCTAGCAGAAGACAAAGACCCTTCTGCATTCCTTCCTTTAAAATTGCAAGCAAGGGGTCAGTCTCACTAACGTCTAGCTTGATCATAACAATCATGAAACCGGGGCGCCCTCTCTGCAGTTATTTCTGAAATTAAGGCAATAAAAAACATTTGGGCAGACATCATATGTGAAAGCAACCAATCACAGCATAGCGTCCATTATTCCAGAGCAGCTTAAGAAAAGAAGGCTGAGCTATGATTGGTTGTATAGAAAGCAAGGTCAGATACACTTTGTAGACAAAAAGGGTAACTTGCACCTCAAAGTCACATACCACGATAGAAGAGGCAGAATTTTCAGCTCAGTCTATAGATTACAAGAAGAGATAATTAATCTGATTGAACACTTGGGATGTGCTCACCTTCGCATTCAGCTCATCTACTATGAAATGGCAGAGGGCAGCTTTAAAGAAATATTCTTTTGCACTATACTTCAGCAGAGGATTGTCCATTGTGCTTGTGCCGATCTAAGAAACAGACACAAGAACGAAACATAAAAATGAAAGTAATATATAGATGCCAACAGTGAATTATGACATGTGAATTATAGGAGGTTATTGTTACACAATCCAAATATATAATGTGACATTTCAGTCATCTGATGGGATCTTCATCAAATATCGCTGCATTGCTGATATCAGTGCTAGGGCATGTGAAATGGTGGATATACTGCTAAGAAGTAATGGCGTCGTGTGGAAAACCCTCAGCAAATGTTCAGAATTGGGCTGAATTCATCAGGAGGCTAGACCTCCGTTCCATCCTTTTACTACAACACCGGCAGGTATCCCTAAGTGCTCCGACAGGATTTCTGCAGCATTCTCTGATGATAATAGGAGTCGTCGGGCATGTAGATCTCCGCTCTGGAGGTGCAAGGTGTTCTTGGGACCCACAGCCCAATTCTTGAGATACTGGGGGTCCAAGAGGTTAGATCCCCAGTAATTAACTATTTATACCCTAATACATTTTAGCAATACCCTATTAAGTATATTTAGTGATTGAAATACTTGTAGTAACCATTTATCTTCAGGAATCTGTAAGCAGTAGATCTTGTTCTTGTCCTAATTTTTAATTCATATTAAAGTAATAAATATTACCTGCACCCATTCCTAGCTATGAGGGAGATCATACACCTATCATACACTTTTGAGACCAAACTCCTACATCAAAGCTTCTTATCGGAGTTCTCTGCACCAACTCCCAACAGCATTATTATGACTCCAACATGCTTCACCCCCTACACAGTCACCCCTCTACACCCCCCAATTCAGTCTATGAATGTGGCCTTCTCCTTGCAGGTGACTTTGTAAGGCCGGCTTCACACTGCAGTTTTTCACTGATCAGTGTCCATCAGTGTTTGGGTGCCAAAACCAGGAGTGTCTCCAAAACTCAGAGCAGGTGTCAATCTTTCAATTATAGTATTTCTCTGCAAGTTCCTCTCCTGGTTCCTCTCCTGGTTTTGGCATCCAGACACTGATGGACACTGATCAGTGAAAAACTGCAGTGTGAAGCCAGCCTAATGGTGGGGTTACACGTCCCCATATTGCGGCGATATCGGAGGCAACGACGCGGGAGCGCGCATTTAGTGCACGTTTCTCCCTGCATCGCATCGGCAGTTTACACGCCGCGATATCGGGATGCAACGTCCCGACGATGTGTACGCCCACCAACCCAGGAACGACCATTTAACATGGGAGTGAATGGGTGATGTCAGCATACACATTGTAGTTGGGCTGTTACACGCTACGATGCTGCTACAACGGCCATGCGATATCGTGGAGTTGAATAGCACGGTCATTCAACCTTGATATCGTTTTGGCATCGTTCCAGCATCGCGTTGTACGCTCAAACCGTACAACGCGCAAACGATATCGGGTCCAACTCGCGACCCACGTGACTTTTGGTCGGAGTTGGACGCCGATATCGCGACGTGTAAACCCACCATAAGTCACAGTGCTGAATTTACATCACTGACTTTGTTCAGCTTCTTCAAACACTAATCAATGATGCACCTCGTTATGTTAATTAACACCAGGGGATTGGGGCTAAGCATTACACAGTAAATACAGCACCAGAGAGGAGGCATGAACTCTGCTCCCTTCATGCAAGAAACATTGGACCCCCATCCTCATGTCTAATGCCCTTCCTAACAGTGGGACCTGCAGCAATCACACTTATCAGCTATGCTAACGACAGATGTATATGGTCTTTGACAGGGTCGGACATACCATATGTGCAACCTGTGCAGTTGTACAGGGGCATCGAAGGGGAAGGGGCCAATTCCTATTTACAAAGTAGTTGGAATTTTGCATGAACTATTGGACTGCAAAGGACCCATATACTGTTCTTACACAGGGGCCCGTACCTATCTGTGTCCTCTAGTGGTTTTCTTGGACCAAGCCCTTTAATGATAACAGTACAAACCTGTTCATATATTTCTATTGCTTTTTGATACTGTTCCAGTTGAGCGGCGTACGCAGCCACTTTTAGCAGACATTTATTTGCAGAGCTGAAATGAGAAAGGAAACATACAGGAATGCTAAGAAATATTCACCTTCTTCTAAACGCTCATTACTTAAAAAATGTTTCATTATATATTTTCCATATATCATTGGGGAATCCTCAGTTTATCACATACATGTGGCGACTCGATCAGGGGTGAAAAGCACAGATCTCCTTCTATAGCGCTTCTTAAGTTAGTAGATAATCGGAATTGTAGTTTGGGTAAAAAACAGCCAACAATTAGAAAGAGGATCAGACCTAAATACATACGAAAGAAAGAAATCTTCACCAGATAGTTGGAAGTATAATATATATGAATAGGACAAAGGTTCAGTGGAAAATAACGTTAGGGTACCGTCACACTGAGAGATGGCACCGCCGATTTGTTAGGCAACGTCCCTGCATGGCCTATCGGCACCAATATCGCCCCTGGGCGATGGCGACGCCTTTTACTGGTCGCCTGGTTTCAAAGCACTGCTCTGAAACCAGGCGGGCGATCTGGGGCGATGTGTCCACCTCGCCCCATGTAACCGGCCGCCGGCGACCTGACAGGCGATGGGAGCCATAGGCTCCCATTGTACTGCATCGCCGCTGGGGTTTTGAGACAGTCCGGCGACGATGCCCCCTGTCACCTCGCCAGTGCATCGCTGGAGGTGTCGCCCCGTGAAAAACGGAGGGCGGCGACACTCGCGTGGCGCCAAAAGCGTGCGCGATCCCGCCAGTCACCGCCGAAATCACCGGCGAGGTGGCACCGTGTGGCGGGCCCCTTAGGGCTTTTGATTCACTTGTGAATATATTCATTAGGGCGTGATAACATCATTTCCATGAGCGAATGGAAATCTTGTGTGGCTTTGTCACTCACATCGCGTCCTGACTTCAGAGAGGCACAATGCGCATGACCAGAAGCTGTCCTTCTGATTAAGCGCGTTGTGTCTCTCTGAAGTCTGAATACATTGACCCGGCTTCAGAGGCGCAATGTGAGTGAACAAAGCCACATAACATCATTTCCACGAGCTAGTGGAAATCTTATCACGACCATATGGGGCATGATAATATGGAAGGAGGACTTACTAGTCTGGGAAAACCAACACCCCACTGACTTTTCAAACCCTAATTAGTATAGGGAAAGTGGATTATGTAAATACTTTTCTTTTGTTTGTTTTGCAAAAAATTGAGTTTAGTGAATAACATAAGACAGAGCTGGATAGGCAGGGAGATTAGTTATACAAATGTCAATGCTGCTTTGTTGGCGGACATAGCAGACCTAACAGGTAGCCTTGAAGCTTGTAGTTGGAAGTAGCACGTTGCAGCAGTAACTCCAGTTTAGGACCAACACCAATAGGCTTTGTTCAGGTCTAATAGAATCAATAAAGAGCAGGAATAACACAGTAAACCCCACCACCACATTTACCTGTTGGACTCTTCCCCCTTATAGTAATCCGCTGACTGCTCATAGTGTGCAACAGCCTAAATAACGATAAAAGAAATATAGTGAGAATCACACTGTAATTACCAGAATTACTTCTATATTTTAGAAACTTACTCTATATTTATTTTAACAGGGTTCTGTAGCCAGAACAGACCAGGATACTCTATATAGTAAGAGTAGTCAGTGACCTGCTGATCTCTGCAACCTACAGATTACTGTTGGGATCTTGGGGCAATGATGGTGACTGGAGCAAGGGCCAAGGGTACAAAGTAAGTCCTTCACCGCACACCAGGACCTTACAGTACACAGAAGCATCAGTTCAAAGATGCAGCATCCTCTTGTTTTTATTTCTACCACAAGAGGGCAGTGTTGTAGCAGGGATTAAGGATTCGGTGAAATTGCTATAGATCTGCTATGATTATCACACCCCACAAGTCGAAGTGTTCTCTGTACTGATGGGGTCGTCATATTTGTACAAGTATTTTCTTACCTTTTCAATATCTACAAGTTCAGTTTCATAAATTTCTGCAATTGTAATGTGATGCTTAGCAGCAATCGTAAACCTTCCCTGCAGAAGAGAATAGCGGATATTATTGATAAAGGAATAATAGACAACACTGACATGGTACACACGTATCTACAGACCTAGACTCGTTATCCTCTTCCCTAGCATTATGATGTAGTATTATGCACAACACACAAAAGGGACTTTGTACAACGTGAAAACAAAACTATAGAGCACTGGATAGTAGTGGATAGAGGAAAGAGTGCATATTGACTGTCATCAGGCCCTTCACTGGATCTACTGATCCCATTTAAGATCCAGTTGACTGCTTAGGCATGGTTGGTGTGGAGGTATTATTACTGTAATCAGTTGCACCAATCAGAAATAATACAATCTAAACTGAACATACATCTCTACATCAGCCGACTCTCCTATACACCGGGGGCGCTCATTCGGCCGAGCACTCCTGTATTCTCTATGAGAAAGGAGTCGACTGGCAGCTTATCTCCGGGAGAACAATGTGGTTGGCAGCCCAAAATTGGACACGAGCAATCGATATGTCTCCAACCATCATATTAAACAGTTGGGCAAACCTGTCGATGGTAGCCGGTTCAGCTGAGATTAGTCTAGTGTGTATGGGGCCCTTTAAACCCATGACATATTAGTCCCTAGGTTGCTTTAGCTCCAGCAACAAAATAAAGAGTGGTTATAATTTAATTGCAAGCAGCTCTTAGAAGAAACCCCCCCATGCCATATGGTGTGTTGCTGTGCAATAAAGGCGCGTCCTACATGATTTAGCGCATTTATAATGTATGAAATGTGCTACTTTCTCTAGATTCACGCTGAATTGTAATGCAATGACCTGCGCATGTGATGAAAACCACAAACCATAGACACAAGGAAACCAGCGCTCTAAGGAAACCACAGATCATGCAAATCAATTGTGATCTACGGCGGACGCCCCTACATTGGTGAGACCCTCAGGAGCAGGGCATGTTGCCCGCAGTATGCTATACCCAGGTATACACAGGCCGGTACTGCTGCATTTCAATATCCGTATTACAAAGGCAACAGCAGATCATTATTGTTCTAGACATGTTCATCACCATAGGGTTCTATAGTGATCTGACTCCATATAACACAGAGGTTAAAATGCAGCGGTATCCAGACAAACGCCTGAAGCTCCGCCATATCTATACAAGCAGAGGGAGATCTAGAGAGTTAGTCCTTACCATATCTGTGTAAATATCGACGGCGGCATTTAAGCAGTTGATGGCCTCTGATGTTAGCAATTGGGAAAGATAATGGAGAGAAAGCGTGACCAAAATAATGCAGATACTTAAAGGATTTTAGAGTCAATATGGACACTTCCAGAATGAAACGGACCTATATTGTATAGAATGTAAAATAATACACCAGGTAAAAAAGAGAATTTTGTTTACGTACCGTAAATTCTTTTTTCTTGAATCATCAATGGGAGACCCAGACAATGGGGTTTAGGGCACTGCCCTCCGGAGGCCACACTAGGTACTACAAGAACTGTAGACACCGCCCCCTCCGCTTATAAACCCCTACCGCAGGGAACATCCTCAGTTTGGTCCATAAGCTGCGAGGAGACAACAGAAAACCACACCCGAAACCTCGGGAAGACACCGTGAACAGACGGTTCAACAACCCGGATAAACTGCCCCAACAGGGGACAGATCAACCGTAACATACAACGGAACACTGGGTGGGTGCTGGGTCTCCCATTGATGATTCAAGAAAAAAGAATTTACGGTACGTAAACAAAATTCTCTTTTTTCTGATCATCATAATGGGAGACCCAGACAATGGGGATGTCCTAAAGCAATACCCCAGGGCGGGAAAAAGTTCCTCAAATGACGTTTGCATACACGGTCCCCTTTCAAAGGTGGGCAACCGCCGCCTGGAGGACCCGCCTGCCCAAACTTGCATCCGCAGAGGCATGGGCATGCACCATATAGTGCTTAGAGAAGGTGTGCAGGCTAGACCAAGTGGCCGCCTGACACACCTGCAGAGCAGAGGCGCGATGTCGCAAGGCCCAGGAGGCACCGACAGCTCGTGTCGAGTGTGCCTTCAAGCCTACCGGAAGAGGCAAACCAGAAGAACGGTAAGCCTCTTGAATGGGTGCCTTGATCCATCTGGCCAAGGTTGATTTTGACGCCGCTGACCACTTACAGCGACCCGCCGTCAGTACGAACAAGGAGTCCGAACTCCGGAAGGAGGCAGTTCTGGACACATAAATGCGTACAGCCCGTACGAGGTCCAGAGTGTGGAGGTCGCGCTCAATCTGATGAACAGGAGCGGGACAAAAGGATGGGAGCACAATCTCCTGGTTCAAATGAAAAGTGGAGACCACTTTTGGCAGGAATTCCGCCCGCGGGCGCAACACCACCTTGTCTTGGTGAACCACCAGAAAGGGTGACTTGCACGATAGTGCCGCCAGTTCAGAGACCCGTCTCAGGGACGTAATCGCCACCAGAAAGACCACTTTCTGTGACAAATAAGAAAGAGAGACTTCTCTCAATGGCTCAAAAGGTGGTTTCTGCAAAGCCGCCAAGACCATGTTGAGATCCCAAGGGTCCAGAGGTCGCCTATACGGCGGAACCACTCGAGACACCCCTTGGAGAAATTGACGAACCCTTGGGAGGAGCGCCAAGCGCCTGTCGAACAATACAGACAGCGCTGATACCTGACCCTTCAGAGAACTGAGGGAAAGGCCCAACTCCAAACCTGACTGCAAAAAAGCCAATAGGGTCGGAATGGACAAAGGCCAAGGTACATGTCCCCCAGAGGAGCACCAGGCGAAAAAGACTTTCCACGTTCTGTGGTAAATCTTCCGCGACGTGGGCCTTCTAGCTCTGTTCATGGTGGAAACCACCGCAGGAGAGAAACCCCTGGATGTTAAGAGCCAGGCCTCAAGAGCCATGCAGTCAATCTGAGGGCCCTGGAATTGGGGCGGAAGAAGGGGCCCTGCGCGAGAAGATCTGCGCGGTCTGGAAGAGCCCACCGGTGTCCGCCGGACAGTTGCCACAGATCCGGATACCAGGACCTCCTCGGCCAATCCGGAGCCACTAGAATGGCTGTGTGACATTCTGTTTTGATTTTCCACAGGACCTTGGGCATCAGCGCCAGGGGCAGGAAAACATATGGCAGGTGAAAATCTGACCAACTCAGGACTAGAGCATCTGCCCCCAGAGACTGAGGGTCCCACGATCTCGCCATGTATTGTGGCACCTGATGATTCAGCCGGGAGGCCATCAGATCCACATCCGGGGTCCCCCATCTGATGCAGATGTCCCGGAAGACGTCCGGATGGAGAGACCATTCTCCGGCGTCCATCCCCTGTCGGCTCAGGTAATCTGCCTCCCAATTCTCGACACCTGGGATGTAGACTGCGGAAATCAAGCAGCTGTTGGCTTCCACCCATGATAGAATGCGGTGGACTTCCGCTAGAGCCTGTGCACTCCTGGTTCCTCCTTGGTGATTTATATAGGCGACAGTCGTCGCATTGTCGGACTGAACCCGAATCGGTTGTCCGGACAGGAACACCCGAAAGGCCAGGAGTGCCAGATAGACCGCCCTGAGCTCCAGAACGTTGATCTGCAACGTTGTCTCTGAACGTGTCCAGAGACCTTGAGCTCTGTGGTGTAAGAACACCGCGCCCCAGCCCTTCAGGCTGGCGTCGGTGGTCACCACTAACCACGATGGCTTCAGGAAGGATCGTCCCTTCGATAAGTGACTCGGCTGAAGCCACCACTGCAGAGCATCCCTGGTCGGCTGGGAGAGGACCACCAGCTGATTCAGAGAGGACGTCCTCTTGTCCCACCTCTGGAGGATTTCCAGTTGCAGAGGACGGAGGCGAAACTGTGCGAAGGGCACCGCCTCTATTGCTGCCACCATGCGTCCCACCAGCTTCATCAATACCCGTAGGGATGAATGAGGTGATTCGAGGAGATCGCGTACTCCTGACTGGATGGCCAGTTGTTTGGCTCGTGGTAGGGACACTAGAGCAGAGTCCGTGTGGAAGTCCATGCCCAGGTAGGTCAGTGACTGGGTTGGAACCAGGGTGGACTTCTGGATGTTGAGAAGCCACCCGAACTGCTCCAGAGACTGCATGGTCGCCTGCAGGCTTCGCTGACACAGGTGTTCCGATGGCGCTCTGACCAGTAGGTCGTCCAAATAAGGAATGACGGCGTGTCCCTGCGCATGCAGTAAGGCCATCATAGATGCCATCACTTTCGTGAACACCCGGGGAGCCGAGGCCAACCCGAAAGGCAGCGCCACGAATTGGAAGTGCTCCTCCCCCACGCGAATCTCAACCATCGTTGATGAGACGGTGCAATGGGTATGTGAAGGTAAGCGTCGCGGATGTCTATGGACGCTAGGAAGTCGCCCTGCGACACAGCCGCGATCACGGAGCGCAGGGATTCCATGCGGAACTTCCGAACCAACACATGGCGGTTGAACAGCTTGAGGTCCAGAACCGGGCGGAAGGAGCCGTCCTTCTTCGGGACGATAAAGAGGTTGGAGTAGAAACCCCTGAACCTCTCCCCAGTGGGCACTGGGACCACCACTCCGTCTCTGCGGAGTCCCTCCAACACCAGATAAAAAGCCTGAGCCTTTTCTGGAGATGGGACAGACCGATGGAATCGGTGTGTGGGTTGTGATGACAGCTCTATCCTGTATCCTCTTGAGACTACGTCTCGAACCCACTGATCTTGGATGTGGAGTCGCCATTTGTCTTGAAATTGAGACAGGCGACCCCCAACCTGTGGGGAGGCAGGAAGAGAGAGCGAGTCATGCGGAGGTGGGTTTGGGAGCGGCAGCTGTTGTACCTGCCGACTTCTTCTGGCGACTCTTGGGACGCCACTGCTGAGAGGGCTTGGCCCCACGGTCCGCACGAGCGGAAGACGCTGACGGCTGTGAGCTGGGACGAAAGGACCACTGTTTAGGGTTCCTTTTCACAGTATACCTAGGCTTAGGTCTGTTCTGTGGAATCTTGGACTCCGTAGAGTCTTTGATCAACTTGTCCAGCTCGGCACCAAACAGCCTGTCACCAGAGAAAGGAAGATTCTGCAGAATCTTCTTTGACGTGGCATCTGAGTCCCATAGACGTAGCCACAACAATCTGCGGATCGCTATCGCATTGGCCGAAGCCACAGCTGAGCGAGTGGCAGTCTCCAGGGACGCCGTCCTGGCATAATCTGCATAGGCCTTTGCCCTCTCTGTAAGTGCCAGGACTTCAGAGTTAAAACCTGCCAGGTCAGCAATCCCATCCAGACAGGATGTGATCGCCTGCAGAGTCCAAACCGCAGCAAAACTCGGGGCAAATGACGACCCCACAGCCTCATAAGACGACTTGGCGAGTTGTTCGACCTGTCTGTCTGTCGCATCCTTCAGTGAGGAGCTATCAGAGGCAGAGAATAGGGAGCGTGCAGCAATCCTGGTCATGGAAGCGTCCACTTTCGGGGACTGCGACCACTCCTGAAGCACCTCCTGAGGAAAGGGAAAGCGGTTGTCCTTGGATTTGCGGACATAACGCCGTCCAGGGTGTACCCTGGGAGCTCTAACCACCCTTTCAAAGTTAGTGTGGTCCAAAAAGGAACCACATGGTCTAGCCTCAGGTTGTAACCACTGGTAGACCTCCTTCGGGTGAACGGCTGTCTCCTGAGGGGGTAACCCGAGACGTAAAGTCTCGTTGATGGAAGACACCAGATCCTCCACCCCTTCAGCTGGTTCAGACACCGACCCGAGAGTTGAACCCCCATCATCCTCGTCACCATCAGAGTGACGCTCCTCCTCAGAGAGGGTCTGGAGCTCGGGTGAATCATCACGGCGAGCCCGCTTAAGGGGTCTCACGGTGGAAGATGGAGACACCCGGGGTAGCTTGAAGGAGTAGCTGGAGCATCCAGTCTCCTTGTTAATGCCTCCAGGGATTGCGACATGGAGGACAATTGGGACAACAGAGAGGCATTAATCTCACTTTGTTTTTCCCATGGCCCTGGGATCACCTGAATCTCAGGGTAAAGCACCGGAGCTGCTGACTCAGCAGTGACAGTCCGGGCGTCTGGGCATCCGCAATTATTGCAGGACCCCTCCACCAGTGTCCCTTTGCATGTAGCACAGACAGGTGTGGTACTGGCCGCCTTAGCAGCGCCTTTCTTCCCTGAGGACATACCCACGGTAGGGGAATATCAAACAGGAGAAAATTCACCGGAAACCGGTGGCTTACCGTCCGCTGCACAGCGGTGGTGAAGGGAGCGGTGTGTGTGTGTGCCTCCGCGAGGAAAGAAGACCTGGTCTCCCCTGGAGTGCAGCAGAGCAGCCTCCAACGATCCCAGTAGGAAAGTGAGGGGAAAAGATGGCCGCCGCTGTAGAAACAGAGGGCGGGGCCGAAACACGCGGGAAGCACACACACACGCCCATCCAGGTCACATGGGCCGCTCCACATCTCTCCCAGCCGCCATTACAATAATGTAAGCGCCGGAGCCCGCAGCGCGGGAGGTATTAAACATAAATACCCAGGCTTACAGACAAAGTCTGAAGCCCACAGCCGCAGCCCCTGTGTCACACAGGGCGGTCAGCCAGGGTGACCCCAGCACAGGGTACACCGCCAGAACCGCGGACCCTAAGGCAACGCGCGGTCTGAGTGTCATGAACACATCAGTGTCAGACACTACCCCCAGGCACACCGGAGACACCGGGGTATCTCAGTGCCTGTCCGGTCTGTAAGCACCATATCATGGGAGGCCTCGGACGGGGGTTCAGCACCAGTCCGGTCTGTAAGCACCATTTAGGGAGGCCTCGGACTGGGCTGGCTCTAGTCCGGTCTGTAAGCACCATTTAGGGAGGCCTCGGACAGAGCTGACTCCAGTCCGGTCTGTAAGCACCATTTAGGGAGGCCTCGGACGGAGCGGAGCTGTGCAAGGCTCCTATCTCCCACTTCTCAGAGCCCCCAGGAGGGATGGGAAGGAGCACGGCAGCGTACCGGGAGACACAGTGTGCCCAGGCACTAGGCCCTCCGGTACCTCGACCTGCGTGTTCCCCGAAGGTTAACAGGGAGACTGCCGGAGGTCCCTGACTGGGACCTTCTTTACCTTGTCTTCATACGCCATCACGTAAGCTGTGAGAATGCAATGAAGTGCAAGCAAAGCGTGTGGTACCTCCGAGCACACTAAGTTTAAAACTGAGGATGTTCCCTGCGGTAGGGGTTTATAAGCGGAGGGGGCGGTGTCTACAGTTCTTGTAGTACCTAGTGTGGCCTCCGGAGGGCAGTGCCCTAAACCCCATTGTCTGGGTCTCCCATTATGATGATCAGAAAAAACTAAACTGTGGGTATAGAATAGATAATGTCAAGGATATATCATTAATATCAGGGCAATGGGGGTCCGACGCCCCCAAAATCAACTACTACCATTTCCAGCAGGATGTACATTGTACAGGGCAGTACATCACAGCTCAATCACACTAACTAGTGGCCACTGACAGGTACTGCAGGTCAGCCTTAAAGAGGACCTGTCACCAAACCAGGCATGGTGATCTAATTATAGCACTGGATGCAGCATGTCTGCAGCATGCAGACAAGGGGTCCCCCAGCACTTGAGCAGCCCTGTACCCCGAGATAATACACTTAGAAAACTTACATGCTACAGCCACTAAGGAGGTGGCTAGGGGCTGCAGCCAAGGGCAGATTCACACCCCCTGCATGTTTAATCTGCCCACCGCTGACAATCATTCTCTCCCTGTCTGCAGCATTTAAACAGAGTTTTTTTTTTCTCTCCCGTTTAGCCCCACCCCTCAGGGGCGGGGCTAACGGACTTTCTGGGAGAGAGAAAAAAAAACTCTGTTTAAATGCTGCAGACAGGGAGAGAATGATTGTCAGCGGTGGGCAGATTAAACATGCAGGGGGTGTGAATCTGCCCTTGGCTGCAGCCCCTAGCCACCTCCTTAGTGGCTATAGCATGTAAGTTTTCTAACTGTATTATCTCGAGGTACAGGGCTGCTCAAGTGCTGGGGGACCCCTTGCCTGCATGCTGCAGACATGCTGCATCCAGTGCTATAATTACATCACCATGCCTGGTTTGGTGACAGGTCCTCTTTAAACAGAGGTTTTTTTTTCTCTCCCAGAAAGTCTGTTTAGCCCCGCCCCCTGAGGGGCAGAGCCAAATGGCAAGTTCTGGGGGGGGGGGGGGGAAACTCTGTTTAAATGCGGCTGAAGAGGGAGACAATTATTGTCAGCGGTGGGCAGATTAAACATGCAGGGGGTGTGAATCTGCCCTTGGCTGCAGCCCCTAGCCACCTCCTTAGTGGCTGGAGCATGTAAGTTTTCTAAGTGTATTATCTCGGGGTACAGGGCTGCTCAAGTGCTGGGTGACCCCTTGTCTGGATGCTGCAGACATGCTGCATCCATAGCTGTAATTAGATCACCATACATGGTTTGGTGACAGGTCCTCTTTAACTTTGTTTGGGGATTAATGGAGCTGATCTACAGTACCTGGGAGAGGCGACCAGACAGTGTAGACAGAGAGATGGTGTACTCCTCAGTATATCCGGCCAGTGGGTCTGATCAGCGGAGGTGCTGCCTGTCTGAGACACACCGATCGGATATTCATAATCAAAGTTTAGACAACTGAACACACTGATTGGCTGTAGTGCCGTCAATATGACATCAGCGCTGCAGACAATAACAGACGGAGCAGCAGTGAAGACTCCGCACTGGACCCAGGGAGGGTGAGTGAAGCACAGTGTGTTATATAACAATCTCTACCAGGGAGGAGAGGTTTTCCACACCCTTTATTCATGTCTTAGTCATGATGTTGCTATGACCATTGTTTGGTATATTGAGACCGCAGTCCTAATTATTAAAACTATTTGCCACATGATCAAAGAGAACAATTATGATAGTTTTGTGATGATCTAGGGGACTGGTTTTAGATACAGTTAGGGCCAGAAATATTTGGACAGTGACACAAGTTTTGTTATTTTAGCTGTTTACAAAAACATGTTCAGAAATACAAATATATATATATAATATGGGCTGAAAGTGCACACTCCCAGCTGCAATATGAGAGTTTCCACATCCAAATCGGAGAAAGGGTTTAGGAATCATAGCTCTGTAATGCATAGCCTCCTCTTTTTCAAGGGACCAAAAGTAATTGGACAATGGACTCTAAGGGCTGCAATTAACTCTGAAGGCGTCTCCCTAGTTAACCTGTAATCAATGAAGAAGTTAAAAGGTCAGGGGTGGATTCCAGGTGTGTGGTTTTGCATTTGGAAGCTGTTGCTGTGACCAGACAACATGCGGTCAAAGGAACTCTCAATTGAGGTGAAGCAGAACATCCTGGGGCTGAAAAAAAAGAATAAATCCATCAGAGAGATAGCAGACATGCTTGGAGTAGCAAAATCAACAGTTGGGTACATTCTGAGAAAAAAGGAATTGACTGGTGAGCTTGGGAACTCAAAAAGGCCTGGGCGTCCACGGATGACAACAGTGGTGGATGATCGCCGCATACTTTATTTGGTGAAGAAGAACCCGTTCACAACACCAACTGAAGTCCAGAACACTCTCAGTGAAGTAGGTGTATCTGTCTCTAAGTCAACAGTAAAGAGAAGACTTCATGACAGTAAATACAAAGGGTTCACATCTAGATGCAAACCATTCATCAATTCCAAAAATAGACAGGCCAGAGTTAAATTTGCTGAAAAACACCTCAAGAAGCCAGCTCAGTTCTGGAAAAGTATTCTATGGACGGATGAGACAAAAATCAACCTGTACCAGAATGATGGGAAGAAAAAAGTTTGGAGAAGAAAGGGAACGGCACATGATCCAAGGCACACTACATCCTCTGTAAAACATGGTGGAGGCAACGTGATGGCATGGGCATGCATGGCTTTCAATGGCACTGGGTCATTTGTGTTTATTGATGACATAACAGCAGACAAGAGTAGCCGGATGAATTCTGAAGTGTACCGGGATATACTTTCAGCCCAGATTCAGCCAAATGCTGCAAAGTTGATTGGACGGCGCTTCATAGTACAGATGGACAATGACCCCAAGCATACAGCCAAAGCTACCCAGGAGTTCATGAGTGCAAAAAAGTGGAACATTCTGCAATGGCCAAGTCAATCACCAGATCTTAACCCAATTGAGCATGCATTTCACTTGCTCAAATACAGACTTAAGACGGAAAGACCCACAAACAAGCAAGACCTGATGGCTGTGGCTGTAAAGGCCTGGCAAAGCATTAAGAAGGAGGAAACCCAGCGTTTGGTGATGTCCATGGGTTCCAGACTTAAGGCAGTGATTGCCTCCAAAGGATTCGCAACAAAATATTGAAAATAAAAATAATTTGTTTGGGTTATGTTTATTTGTCCAATTACTTTTGACCTCCTAAAATGTGGAGTGTTTGTAAAAAAATGTGTACAATTCCTACATTTTCTATCAGATATTTTTGTTCAACCCTTCAAATTAAACGTTACAATCTGCACTTGAATTCTGTTGTAGAGGTTTCATTTCAAATCCAATGTGGTGGCATGCAGAGCCCAACTCGCGAAAATTGTGTCACTGTCCAAATATTTCTGGCCCTAACTGTATGTCCTTCGTTTTTGTAGCCCTATAATCTCAGATACTAAATTATTTGTAAGGGCGCTTTCACATGTGCATTTTCTAGAATCCGGCAGAGATCTGGCTCTTTTTTAAAACCGTAATGTAAACTGGATCCAGTTTGTGCCCACCGATTTTCAATGGGCACTCCGTCACTTTCGTATGCATCAATTTGCTGTCGGATCCAGCTAAATTAGTTTTTTTACCAAGTCCAAAAAACAGACCATGTAGTATTTTTTGGGCTCAGTAAAAAAAATGCTTCCAACCAGATCTAGAACACTGCAGCATGATTTATAATGTGTATCAATGGGTGCTGGATTTTGTTTTATCAGATCATTCCTGATCTGGTAAAACTGGATCCGGCATGCCTACTGAGCATAAGCAGTAACGTCACACATGTAAAGTTCAAGGTACGTACCAAACACCTGAGTGTTCGGGCATGGCCCCCGAATAGGGGCTTGACATCATTACAACATTATACTCACCTGTCTCACCGCTGAGGACACATCTGGGTCCCGCTCATTAGCCACATGTAATATTCACTGCATTGGCTGCTGAAAAGCCAATCACAGATGCCCATAGTCTGTGACAGCATCTGTGATTGGCTGTTGCACCCCACCCACTGTGCCAGCAACCAATCACAGACATAATGGGTGGGGTGCAACAGCCAATCACAGACGCTGTCACAGAGACTGGGCGTCTGTGATTGGTTGTTCAGCAGGCAGTACAGAGCGAACCTGGAAGAAATCGTAGCGGCAAGACAGATAAGAATAATGCTTTAATCACATTAAGTCCCTGTTTGGGGTCCATGTTAAACACTCTGGACTATACTGTATGGTGCCTGATTAAACCATACCGGTGTTCTAAAGAAACCGGCAAACAGATCCGGTATAACACCAGTATGGTTTCATCTGGCTTAAGGCCAAAAACCATATCTGGTGAGATGAGGTTTTCGCCTGATCTTGCCACATACCAAAAAACACATATGTGAAACTGTCCTAGGTGATTGTTACCAACAACGCCTGGGAATGACTGATGGGACACGCTAAAATGGCAAGACTCATAATTTGAGGGGGTTTTAACTCTAAAGACAAGATTACGCTTACACTTGATGATCTGTGGGGATATGACCTGTGAACCTGAGAAAAGAAAAGGCAGCACTTTCCCTATTTTCTCCACCTCAATCATCTTTCTATGCAACAAACTGCAATACAGCTCCAGTCTAGTGAGGTGGGCTGGCTGCCATACCCTGGACTGCTCAGACCCTCCCCGATCATATCATCACTTTAGAAGACCAAAAGTCCCTTTAATGTAGCATATTTTAGGGATTCTCCAGGACTAAATACATTTGAGCCAGGAGTGTTTAAAAAATGTATATAACTACACATTAAAATAAATGGCCCATGGTAGATATGGGGCACTGTTACAAGATTGCATAGTGACTCTGGAGCGGATTACAATGTATCAAGCAGGGGAGCTCACATTTCCAAAAACAGAAATCCCCTCCCTGTAGAATTACCGGTTCCTAGAGATGGACGGTGCACCGAGGATGCTTTAGGTCAGTGTTTCTCAAACTCCCGTCCTCAGGACCCCAACAGATCATGCTTTCAGGATTTCCTTAGTATTGCACAGGTGATGGAATCATCAAGACATCAGAAATTGCCACACCATCTCTCACCTGTGCAACACTAAGGAAATCAGGAGAACGTCATCTATTTCAGCCCTGAGGACTGGAGTTTGGGAAACACTGGTGTAGATTTATTACTCCTAGAACAGTCCTGGTGCTTTGTATAATGTCTGACCCCGATTTATGAACGTCGGTCCTATTCTTTCACATCGGAATAAAGCCTTGAATAAATATGGTGCGACATAAATAATGGTGAACGCGGTAACACGATGAACACTTGACGCCAGTTACCTTGAGGATCAGCTTTCTTGTAGGCATTCCCAGCATCGACAAAACTTGTAGCCGCGTCATGTTTACTCTGAAGCTGCATGTGTAGTTTGGCCGCCTGACAGAACGCATTTCCCGCAGCTGTAATACAGATTAACACGGATTACCAGCAACAGCACAAACAAAAAAATCCCTTTTCTAATCAACAGGTTGGAAAGAAAACTCAACTACCCAAAAGTATGTTAATCATACTGAATATTTAGCTTAGAAGGACCAAGCACAACCTTTATTACTGTACCCAGATCTGGAAGGTCATTGATAAAATGACCCATTTTTGTTTCTTCTACCCCTTTCCTGTATCTACTGGTGAGAACTGGTAAAAGCCTTTTCTAAAGCTTTGAAGTGGTAAAGTGCTATGCATATGGCCTGTTCCCAAAAAAATAAGGACATTCAGAAAATTGAATGATCTGGTCTTCTGATGATGCCCACATATCGAGACACAATGGTAACGCTACAAACTGCATGTGCCTCTTGTATGAATAAGTACAAGGAGCATTCATTAAAGGTTTCCCCTGACCCACTTCTATTTATTGCAGGACGATGAAATGGCACATGTGTAAAGTCTCTATAGGTTACGTGCCAATGTGCAATTCTGAACTGATAACGGTATTTCTTTTGTGCTGAAGTGGTGTGAGGTGTGATAATGAACCCAAAGGAATACAGAGAAGTCATCATTGTAAACATGACCACTAACGCTTGCTGGTGGATGCTCCAGCGTGTGCCACCTGCACCTACAGGCAAATACCACCCAGAGATGCAGGCAAGAAGTGGTCATTTAGAACTCTTTTTCTCATCTACTACTCCTGAGATGGTCAAAACACCACAACTACTGCCATTCTATATGATTTAACAGGGTTTCCTCATGTTATTAAATTGCTTCAGTTAGTTAGCTTGAAAATAAGCAAGTTTGCAATTGACTTGCTTTCTCTGTCAGTTCTTATTCTCCTACAAGGAGAGCTTTTATTTTACACAGTGTACAGCTGGTTTTCAGTTAGACGTGCCAAACTCCCTTTCAGCTCCTGACCAAGCTGTCAATCCTGCACAATCGCTGGTCCGAAGCATGAACAGCTTCTAGAGCAGTACTTCTGATCACGGTTCTCAATTTCCTGAGCCCAATGCTTGTTTAAAAGCTCCGTTATCTCTATATCTAAAAATGACATCAACAGAAGGAAACTGACGGACCTCTTATACAACGAGGATTGCTCATCCTCTCGGGAACCAGGAAGTAAGGAGACAGCAGGGCTGTGAGTTGCTCAGGAGACAATGTGAGAACACCCCTGTAAAGGTGGAAGGGTGCGGAAGAGAAAACTGGAAACAGAATTTTGAAATAAAAACGTGTTGCAACCTTCCTCTTAGTGCTTCAAAATGATAACGGACAATCCATTTGGGAACAGTAACACAGCCAAGAGAAATACAATCTTTTTTACTAAAATGGAAAACCTAAAAAATGTCTGAACGTGTAAGACAATTTTATTGCACTCAGAAATTTTAGATGCAGCTCAAAATTAAAGACTGATCCAAAAGATGGCATCATTCCTCATTTGTGGACCATAAAGTTTTTTTTTTTAAAAATGTATCAAAATGGATCATAACAGCCCTTTTTAGCAAAGCTGCAAGAACACTATATTTCCCTCACTTAATAAATGTATACAGGAACTGCCTGCAATAGATCTGCAAGAATGGAGAGCAGCCCGGTACTCCGGCATTTCAGACTAAAGCCTTCCTCCATAGCATAGCAATTATTGACATCATGGCGAAAATGAGAAATGTCCATTTTTCTATTTGCAGTTTGTGTCTTCTTTGGTATGTGGTATTTTTCATCTTTTTGAAGTGGTAAATTAATATAAAATTGAACCTATGGGAGTTACAATATTCCAACATTAGTGAATTGATAAATGCTAGCGCTTAGAGCAGTTCTTTGTATTGGTTGGCAGACAGATCTTCTCTATATATCCTGCTCTAGTCACACCACAAAAAGCTCCAGAAGTCATACTGCTACCCAGGAGAGAAGAGGAAGGACAGAGGCCAGCAGGGAACCTGTATGGAAAGGTCTTATTATTTTACATTAGGCACTTTCTGATTACTCAAAAATGTCCACATTCCCGATGTCCTAGATATGTCCCTATATTTGTAATTAAAGGGGTTCTCCAGTCTAAATCCATAAGTCTGCAGCTATTATTTGACTGCAGACTTGTGAATCCTCACATCACACTCTTTGATCGATGAGGATTCATCGGTTTCAGAGCCGGGAACGGTGGTCACGTAGCCGCAAGTGAGTGATATATACACTCCCGGACAGAAGCCAACTTGAAGAGTATGGTCTCACTCAATACACCTGCATAGAACAAGGTTGCGCCCATCAAGTCAGATTCTGGCAATAAAAATGCACATTGCATACTCGCGGCCACATGAGTGACATTGTCAGCTCTGAAGCCAGAGAATCCTCGCAGAGCACAGTGCGTGATGTGAGGATTCACAAGTCTGCAGTCACACAGAGTGACACATAAGAGTGATTGCAGACTTGTGGGTTTAGACTAAACAACCCCTTTAAATGAAGTTACACATAAAACAAATGTAACAAATCTAAGAAGACACCCCCTGTATCGAATGGGAAGGGAAGTAATTATTGAAAAGTTTTCTGTATGTAGTGCAGAAATTTGTGATAAAGATCTGGGCCTGCTTACATGATTGGAAAGTAGGATCAGGCAATCCCTTTACAGCGTCTAGAAGAAAAGAAGACACTTACCACTCCAGTTCTTGGCCATCTTGAACATATTGGCAGCTCTGGCATACATTTCACACGCTTCTTCAATCTTTGTGTTTCCACTAGTTTAGAAAAAAAAATGATAATATGCAATGACCATGAGCACACACTTGTAGATACAGGTCTGATCTTTACATCTAAATTATCAAGACTGTTCTGTATCCCAGTGGTCTTCATCAGAGGGTATTAAAACAATCCAATGAATTACTGTAGTCAGTAGGAATCTGTCAGCACATTTTTTTCTTATGGAAATTGTGCTATGGCTTTACAGACATATGTCCGCCTGTCAAGCACCACTCCAGTAGGATTTTACTTACCAGCCGCCATCTTCACCTTTTTCCGGCGCCGCTTCATCTTGTGACCGCAATGATGACTGAACGCAAGTCAGAGGAAACAGTCACAATGCAAGTCTATGAGGGCCTCATTTTGGCCTCCTTCTGGCTCTCACAGACTTTCATTGAGATACATACAAATGCCAAAGTCGGACATGATTGGTATCGCTAAAAGTTGAAGACAGCATCTGGTAAGTATGAGACTAAAGGGCCCGTTACACACTTCAATGTCCCAGCGATACGACCAACGATCCGACTTGGCCTGGATCGCTTGAACGTCATTCATTGATCGCTAGTGAGGTGTTCACACGTACAGATATCCTGAACGAAGCAGCAACGACTCCGCAACAAGCGAACAATGTTAAAAGTCATTTGGATGACTATGTTCCTCAGGTCTGAATAGGCGAAGTCGTAAACGACATCGTTATCAAGGTGTCACACACCGATGCTGCAGGTTAAACAGACGACCAACGACTGATTCATGGTCCTGCTCATAAACCTGCGATCAACGATCAGCCGACTTATTGTTGGTTGCATCTACGTGTCACACGCAACAACGCTGTAACGACGTCGTTGCACCTCCCAAAAGCCGTGACATTTCAAAGATATCGTAGAGTGTAATGGGTCCTTTAGTACATGAATTTTAGACTAGTGGCACCAAAACACTGGTAAAAAACAAACAAATGTTCGCATTGTGCTTTCAAAATGATACTTTTTATATGAAGTGATCTGATGTACCAGACATATAGGAAATCTAGACTGGAATTCCTATGCAAATCAAGCTAGAGGTGCACATGGGACGTGCCAATACCCTCAGACTTCTGTCAAGTGCATTGACCTCCCCAGTGCACTTCCATATGGCTTCTACACAAGATTTCTCATGATTGGTACATCAGATCTCTAAAAAAATTGTTAACAGTGACCATTGCCGATAGGTTCCCGTTAAGGATACCGCTCACTAGAGTCACAATTTTATAAATATCTGCAGCTGCGGCGTGCATACCAAGCAGAGGCTCTTATCCTGGACAATATGCAAAAATAACAAAAGTATTGTTGCGCCACGCTGTGCATCTATCAAGCTGAGGTAATGTTAAATGATGTTTTCACTCACCTTTACTAGTTGCGCTCCCTGCACAACTAGGTTTTGCATTTGTGGTGAGATTAATAGCAGACGGACATCCACTTGAGAAAGACATTTGTTATGTCGAAACATGTTGTGGCGTGAGGACCAGTAACGTCCACTGTTCATATTAAATTTGAAGGTAATAAGCTATAGGATCCAGTGCTTGTAATCTGTTCCCAGCGCTCATACTATCATACCATTTCATTTCATTTCGTGCTTATCCTGGACAATGGCATACCTCAAAATATGATGATAAGGAGGACAGTCAACTCATGAGATTCAGGTGATCTCAATCCTATATGGTGCTCTTCTGGATTTGATTCCATTGAAGCACTTCATATGCTCGAAAGAAAAACGGGAGGGTGAAGTAGACTCTATTGAGAAAAACCATTGGATGGAAATCTTGGAAAGGGTTCCAATTTGTCTTCGAGTGAGTCCCATAGGCTGCTCCAGGTATACAGAACACCTCAATTTCTATTTGAGATTCGACTTCCGCCTAACCCCTTAATTTATAGGTGTAAAATCTACTCAGCAAATTTGCTACACATTATGTGTATATGCGGGCCCTGCTCATAGGAAACTGGAAACAGGTGACCTCCTGCACTCACCTGCGGCTGTGCCCTGATCACCCTATCGACCCAATACGGGTTTTTTCAACCAGTCGCCGAACAGGATACCCAGTCCCTCACGGGCCCTGATGTTAGCCCTCAATAGGGAAATGGCCAGCGGGAGCACTACAATAATAACAAGAGGAAAGAGGAGACAGACAGGAAGATGACAAAAACAACTTCATGCCTGCTGCCACTCTCCTCGGCAGCAGATGGCTTGGCAACAGTCAGGTTCTACAGAAAACTTCCTTCACCTCAGGAATCAACACATGAGAAGAAAAACCAGCACTCCACATCAGCACATCTACTTCTTATCCAAGCATTTATTGTCGATTAAAATTACAGCTTCAGGGAGGCACTGGGTGTATGGAGCCAGGCCAGGAATGAAATTCAATCACCAGCAAAGGATGCTGGAAACATGTGACCATATAAAGGGGATGGGAGTGATCACAAAGTAACCACACCTGGTAAGGAAACTAAAGGAGTCTGCTAGCAGCAGAAACTGACATTAACTCCTGCACTGCCAAAGGAAAAACAAGTTTAAATGAAGTCTCAATAAAAGGGAAGAGACAGAGGTCCCAAATCTGTCACAAGTCACCAAAGTAAGACCATTGTGACACCGGGTCAAAACAAGATGGCATCAAGATACAAAATCATGAGCTAGATGAAGCATCCAAAAAACAGGTCGGTGTAGAACAGGAAAAATACCAATAAAAACAGAACACTAGTTAGGGAAACCAAAAGCAATTTCTGGCAGCTTCCAGCAGAAAGCTGAAGGTATTAGCAGGGTGTTGTGTTTCCCAATAGGATGAAGCTAGTAATTAATGACTTCAGCTGGACAGCACACGCACACACCTCCACTCTGTCACACTCTGAAGTCAGCACCACCTACAGGGTGAATACAGCGGTGCCCATGGGGCAGACTCTGGTGAGGGTGTGACAACTGCATTCAATGTACCTCAATTGCACTTAATTTTGTTCAGTAATCTTTTTCTCAGAGCTGTGACCCATACCTTGATTCAATTATTGTATGACCATTGTTTTTTTTGGGGAAGGGGGGGGCCGGGGGACTGCATTCCATATTTGTTTACATTGTTATTCTTGAAAAAACCTTCGATAAAAAATATTTGATTAACAAAAAGGTAAATCAGACCTCGATCACAGCCCATGTCCCGTGGCTCCGAGCAGATAGAGGGTATGACTTTTCACACCATGTTCTCTCTGAACTGCTGAAGCAATCACACAGCAAGTGTCTATTGTTGCTGTCTAGTGGTTCATGCAGCACTAATCTACTGACAAGTTCCTTTGAGGGCCACTTTACACACACCAACTTATCTGTCCAACTTCTGACCAATTTGCTGGTTGCAGTGAAATCATGGACACATTGCTCCATTTTGTGGCTGTGTACAATGTGTCCATGATTTCACTGCAACCAGTAAGTTGGTCAGAAGTTGGACAGATAAGTTGGTGTGTGTAAAGTGGCCATAAGACATAAGTCAGTAAGGCCCCTTTCAAATCAGTTTTTGCTTATTTGCCATCTGCTGCATAACAGCTGCACTTGCAGCACACTTGCGGCAAGCTCCATTTAATCTCTATGGGACTTGTGGCAGGTGAGGCAAATGTGTTTTTTGCTGCATTCCGGCACTTGCAGGTCAAAAAAACTCTGCTAGTTGCAGTTTTTTGACCTGCCGCAAAGTGCTGGATCGCGGCAAAAAACACATTTGCCTCACCTGCCACAAGTCCCATAGAGATTAAATGGAGCTTGCCGCAAGTGTGCTGCAAGTGCAGCTGTTATGCAGCAGATGCGCTAAATCTGCCGGATCTGCTGCAAATCAGCAAAAACGCTCAGGTGAAAGGGGCCTAAGACTGAGCTGGCTTTTTTAGTTTTCTTTTCTTTCAAGTTCTTTTAGTTAAGGGAAGACTTAAAGGGCAACTTCGGGGAGATAACAAAAATGTTTTGCATGGTTCCTGCACTCCCATACTGTAATACTGAGCCGCCTACTACACTTGTATAAGGTTTACAACTAATATAAATCACTTATTCACCAAAAAAATAATAATTCCAGCACATCCTCTGTGATGCTCCTCCCTTTCTTTAAGTCTATTTTGCCTCATATTGCAATTACTACTAAGAAATTAAAAAATATATATTTTCCATGTGTCTCAGATACTTAGCATGTGCTGAATCCAGGGAGGGCGACTACCTGCTCTGTGTTATTTTAGAGTGTTCCTGAACACTGGCAACCCTATTAAAGAGGTTCAAGGTACTTGGGAAAAGGTGTACAGCGGTCCGCGCTGCCAGGATGATTCACATCAAAGAATACACTGGTAGATGAATTAATCAGATCTTTCTTTATTCTCCGACGCGTTTCGGTGCCCTCCTGGCACCTTCATCAGGGATCCTGGACCCGTAGAAGCAGCCGCTGAGCTGCGAAACGGTTGCCGTCGTCCTCGCTCCCGCACCTCCCTCCCCCACCGCTTGTTTTTCCGGAATGTGTTCTTGGATACCGCAATAAAGTGATAAGGATCATCATGGTGAGTGCCACTGTCTATATTTCTGCTATTTAAACTTGGTCACTTACACATAGTGTGCACCTCCATTCGACCTATACCTTCATTCAGAGAGGATCGCTCTGGATCTCACCGGTTGCTCACCACGGATAGTGCCCAGTTTTCCTTTTATTTTCTGAGACTATTATTTTATATATATATTACATATATGATATATAATATACACTGCTCAAAAAAAACAATAAAGGGAACACTTGTACAACATAATGTAACTTCAAGTCAATCCCACTGCTGTGAAATCCACCTGTCCAGTTATGAAGTAACACTGATTGTGAATCTATTTCTGGTGTTCTCTGGCCGATCACCATACACCGTTGGGCTGGGAGCACGGCCCCCACTTGTGGACTTCGGGCCTCATACCCCCCTCATGGAGCCTGTTTCTGATGGTTTGAGCAGACACATTGAGATTAGAGGTCTGCTGGATATCATTTTGCAGGGCTCTGGCACTACTCCTCCTGTTCCTCCTTGCACAAAGGAGGAGGCAGCAGTCTTGCTGCTGGGTTGTAGCCCTCCTATGGCCCCTCCACATCTTCTGGTGTACTGGCCTGTCTTAGGTATCTGTTCCATGCTCTGGACACTGTGCACAGACATCCTGGATGAGCTGCACTACTTGAGCAACTCCTGTGGGTTGTTGCACGGCCTCATGCTACCTGTAGGGGTGAGAGCAATGACAAAATGCAAAAGTGACCAAAACAACAACCAAACAGGATGAGAACAGAGAAAAGGTGTGTGGTCACCACCTGCAGAGCCGCTCCTTTAAAGGGGGAGTTCTGCTAATTGCCTATCATTTCTACCTGGTGTCTGTTCCATTTGCACAACAGCAGGAGAAACTGATTCAGTGTTGCTTGATAAGGCTGGAAACACCCTGGCGTGAAAAAAAAGTTCAGTTTCTCATCCAGGAGAGTTGGGGTGACATCCGATTTTTGCTCAGTTTTGCATACAACTGCTAAGGCTGGGTTCACATCACGATTTTGGAGCTTCCGAGTGTATCCGTTTCAAAACGGATACACTCGGATCCAAAATCGGCTCCAATGTGTTCCTATGGGGCTCGGATTGGATCGGATGTGTGCCTTTTGACATCCGAGTTTGGCACCATCCGATCCTGTCCGTTCCTGTCAGATTTCATCACGGACACAAAAACGCAGCATGCTGCGTTTTTGTGTCCGAGAGTGTCCGAGAATGAAATCTGACAGCCTCGGATCAGAGCTGATCTGAGCCCCGATAGTATAGGATCCTATGGACATCGGATCCGAGCTGAGCTCGGATCTGATGTCAGCTCCGTGTTTTATGTACTGAGCATGCCCAGAGGCAGTGCTCAGTACATAATTAACCCTATCTGTCCCTGCTTCTTCTCTTATCTGTCCTGCCTGTCCCTCCTCTATCTCTGCTCTATCTCTTTATTATGCTCCCCCTGTCCTCCCCCCTCGTCCTCCCCCCTGTGCTCTCCCCTCCGGAATGTAAATAAAATAAAAAAATCCTCTCTGAGGATACTTTACAATGCGGCGACTGCAGGACTGTGACAGTGTCTTCTGCTGGCTGATGGACCTCTCCTGATGTCAGAGTCGGTCACCTGACACATCAGGTGACCGACTCTGACATCACCACAGGTCCTTCGCACAGCAGAAGACACTGTCACAGTCCTGCAGTCGCCGCATTGTAAAGTATCCTCAGAGAGGATTTTTTTATTTTATTTACATTCCGGAGGGGAGAGCACAGGGGGGAGGACGAGGGGGGAGGACAGGGGGAGCATAATAAAGAGATAGAGCAGAGATAGAGGAGGGACAGATAGGGACAGATAGAGAAGAAGCAGGGACAGACAGGGAGAAGAGGATCCACACGGATCCTGCACAGACTCGGATCGGATGGCTATTTGCCATCCGAGTGCAGGGATCCGTGTGGATCCGTGCCTGTCCGTGGGATCCTCCTTTCAACACGGATCCCACGGACAGGCACAAAATCATGATGTGAACTTAGCCTAAGAGACTGTCTGACATTTCTCTCAGATTCTCAGATTACATCCGTGTGCAATCAATCCATTTTTTTCTCAGCAGCTATGTACTGTATAATCCTTTACAGGAACATTTTACAGTTGTCTGAGCTACAGAATGATAATGTATCAGTGAAAAAAACGGATGCCTCTCAGATGGTCTGTGTGCTGTCTGTGTGCTGTCCGTGACTTTGTTAGACCCATAGACTTGCATTGGCGAGTCTCATGAGTGAATCGCAGACTGTCTCAGCATGTTGCGATTTGTTTCTCGTCCGTTTTCCAGATGAGAAAAAATCGCCCCACACTCAATGTGCTCTCAGACATTGAATAACATTAGTCTGATTGCAATGAGATAAAATCACGCATTGCAGTCGTCCTACTTTCTCGCCAGTGTGTCTGTACCCCAACTGGACAGGCTGATTTCACAGAAGTGTGATTCACTTGGAGATACATTGTGTTTTATTATTTTGAGGAATATATATTTATTATGACACAGTACAGCGTTCTTAGTAAGATTTATTGGTGTCTATGGAGTATTTTCAGTTTAGTGTGTAATATTATTCAGATTACCTTAACTAAATCATTACACAGTTAAAGTGAATCAGATGGCAGATTTCACAATACAAGTTTTCATGCATTATTAAACAAATCTCTTAAGGCCACGTTACACACACAGATATATTGGTCACAGTTCTCTGGTTGCAGTGAAATCATGGACACATTGTTCCATTTTGTGGCCGTGTACAAATGTAACAATGTGTCCATGATTTCACTGCAACCAGAGATCTGTGACCAATATATCTGTGTGTGTAACGTGGCCTTTAAGGTGCCTTCACACGCGGCAATATTGCTGGCAATTTCACTGGCAATTTGCTGGTTGCAGTGAAATCATGGACACATTGTTCCATTTGTACACGGCCACAAAATAGAACAATGTGTCCATGATTTCACTGCTACCAGCAAATTGCCGCGTGTGACGGTACCTTTAGACCTGATTAGGCTGGTGTACATACGTTGTGAAACCCTTATGGCCTCTTTCACACAGCCATGTCACCACGGACGTGTGAAACAAGGCCATTTCTGGGCTGGACGTGCACACGTCACGGACGTGTGACACAATGTGTGCAGTTCGTGTGCTATCCGAGGGGCCGTGGATAGCACATGGACAGCCTGTCACCCGCATACTTACCTCCCTCCAGCGCTGCTGCTCCCCTCTCTTCTGGTCCGCTCTTGGGCTCAGTGAAGTGAATATTCATGAGCCCTAATGAGCGGCACCGGAAGTGAGAGGAGAAGACACCAGTGGAGCGAGGGGAGTATAACAATCTTTATTTTCAGGCTTTTTGGTTTTGTCCGTGGTCCGTGCACACGGATGTCACAGTGTGAACATCCGTGTGCCGGACGTTTTGACAAAAAAGCGGTCTGTGGCTCCGCAGAAAAACAGACAAGTCACCATGTGGAGCACACGGAAACACGGACGTGTGCATGGGTCCATAGGGGATCGTGTGTCCCCGTATGTCCGTGCCTCCGGCATGTGTCCGCACGGACCGCACACATACCGGAGGCACAGATGTGTGAAAGAGGCCTAAGAGTGTTTAAGTAGTCTCCACCTACCTTGTCTGATTGACAGATTGTCAACATCCCTCCTCCCTGCTGAGGTCTCCCACTCCTCATTACAAGCTGCAACTAGCTGTCATGCTAGGTGGGTGGGTGAGCAGAGAATAAATACACTTTGGACTGGAGTAATTTTACTCTGGAGTCACAAAATGCTCATCCTAATATGAGGATTATGCAGTCATTCTGATATGGATTTTCAAGGTAAGTACATCAGTTTCATCAATCATGTAAATTGTATGTATAGGGAAGCCTGGGGACAGATCAATTTTTAACATCAATACTGCTGTTTTCTTATAAGGATTGTGTAAGATTAAAATATCAGCTGCCTTTTGTCCAGAAACAGCACCAATATTGTACGATATTGGATCACTTAAGGGAGGCCAAGCTTCAATACCAGAAACAACCAAAGGCTAAGTGCGGAGCTATTTCTGGGGAGAAAAAGACACATGTATTGGTGTGTTCACATCTGAGTACATAAAATGGCCCAAATTCCCTTCCAGAAAAGTTGGTGAGAGTCAGCAGAGTGCCAGGCTTTTATTTCCTCATCTAGCATCCGTATGTCATGTGAGTGTACTTTTTTTCCCTAGGTGACAAATAAAACGCACAATTACATAGCACTTCATGATATACAGATGCTAGATAGAAATTACAAGTATGACACTCTGCTGACTCTCACCAACTTTTCTGGCTGAGAATCTGGGTGATTTTATATAGGCAGATGTGAACGCACCCTAATCTAGAGAAAGGACGGAGCTGACTGCACACATGAGCACCTAGATGTAATTAACACTTCTGTACCCTCCGTGCTGAACCACTGTGACATTCATCCATGGAAGTAAAAAAATAAATAAATCACAAGTAAAGCCTCCCCAGCTTGTTGTTCATAAATCATTTCCCCAGTTTCAGTATAAGGGACAGGTGGCGCACGATGGAAGCAGGACTGACTCCTGACCTCAATCTTCTTTATGAAATCTGCAGCTCGTATATTTACAAGTCTGGATTAACAAGAATCAACTTGAATAATGATTGGTTGTGTGTCCCCAGACAGATCTGACATCCCCGCTGCTTATAGAGGCCAGGGCCATAGTCTTACTGCTGCAGGGGAGGATTGGAAACGCGTTTCACTCAGCAGAAATGATCCAATTAATGTATCATAATAAACAAACCTGTTTTTTGTAATATCTAAAGAATATATTAATACAGATTTTACATAACAAATATAGGCATGTGACTGCATTATATGCATATTACAAATCAAGGTGATCTCATACATCCCAGAGTATAAAGAATATTGCAAGGAGGAACCTAAGACAGAGCTACAACATAATTAGTAGTGGCCACATACATCAGCCAAAGCCACAGACCATAGGACATGTATGACGGGTCTGGGGAAGTAAGGATAATGCAGGTGAAATTTCAGCAGGCCCCATCTTCTGTTCTCCAGGGAATAAGATGGTGCCAGAGATGCCCCTCCTGCCTGTCACATTGTATGGGGAGATTGTATGATGAGTTTCTTAGGGATAGGCATTGACCATAGCTTCGTCTACAGGTTCACAATTCAGTGCAAAAACCCAAAAGGGTCCAGGCCCCCAGTCCCAAAAAGGATCCAGGCCCCCAGTCCCAAAAAGGGTCCAGGCCCCCAGTCCCAAAAAGGGTCCAGGCCCCAGCCAAACAGCACATCCATAGCGACAGATGATGTAACAAACAAGGCCGCTGCACTCCACCTCATTCTATCCTGCTTTCCTCAGGGTGTGCAGCGCTCACACCTTGTATCACTATTTCTTGTTTTGCCACTGATTTTCAGTATCGCAGAAATATCTGAGCATTTTTGCACCTGTGTTGGAAAAATACAGCAAAATGATGCATTTAAAAAAACAAAAACGTAGAAAAAAAAAAAGACACCATGGTAACCATGTGTGAACCCTCCTCAAACTACCTGCACTAAAGGGGTGTCTGCAGCTGAACACGGCGCCTACAAGCGGAGGTGACACATGAGTTCACTGTAATATACCAGCGCCACTGTGGACTCGTGCACACATTCACCTGCGTAGATTGGCACGTATATGGGATGCACACGGCTGTGGGACCCTCGGGCCATGTTCATATGGACACTTGGTGGATCTTCAGAATTTTATGAAGTCAAATCCGCACACTTCACTAAAAAGCCGCAGTGAGTGATGAGAATCCTCAGATTGCCACCATTCACTGTGCATTTATTACTATGGAACGATTTCACTCTAGGACAAGATGGCATCACAATCATCAGTGATTGCTGCAATCAGGAGATGTCACGATATAGGACTGTCTGCTGGTGTCTGTCAGGACATGGTGACATCATATGGACATCCACTAGGAAATATCCATCCACCAGTGATAGAAACTTCCAGGCAATGGCTGCAATCTGCAGGGATCAATGACAGGACTGAAACAGGATCCCAGATCTTGACTGGCTAAGCACCTCCCTCTCCTCCCTGCATCCCCACCTCCTCCTACCTGCATCCTCCCTGCATCCCCACCTCCTCCTACCTGCATCCTCCCTGCATCCCCACCTCCTCCTACCTGCATCCCCACCCCCTCCTACCTGCATCCTACCTGCATCCCCACCCCCTCCTACCTGCATCCTCCCTGCATGCCCACCTCCTCCTACCTGCATCCTCCCTGCATCCCCACCTCCTCCACCCTCCTCCCTGCATCCCCACCTCCTCCACCCTCCTCTCTACATCCCCACCTCCTCCACCCTCCTCTCTGCATCCCCACCTTCCTCCTACCTGCATCCTCCCTGCATCACGACATCCTCCTCCTGCATCCCCACCTCCTCCTACCTGCATCCTCCCTGCATCCCCACCTCCTCTTACCTACAATCCTCCCTGCATCCCCACGTCCCTTAACCACCTCCTCCTACCTGCATCCTGCCTGCATCCCCACCTCCTCCCCCTGCATCCTCACCTCCCCCTACCTGCATCCTGCCTGCATCCCCACCTCCTCCTCCCTGCATCACCACCTCCTCCTACCTGCATCACCACATCCTCCTCGCTGCATCCTCCCTGCATCCCCACCTCATCCTACCTGCATCCTGCCTGCATCCCCACCTCCTCCTCCCTGCATCACCACCTCCTCCTACCTGCATCCTCCCTGCATCCCCACCTCCTCCTACCTGCATCCTCCCTGCATCCCACACTCCTCCTACCTGCATCCTCCCTGCATCCCCACCTCCTCCTCCTACCTGCATCCCCACCTCCTGCTACCTGCATCCTGCCTGCATCCCCACCTCCTCCTACCTGCATCCCCACCTCCTGCTACCTGCATCCCCACCTCCTCCTACCTGCATCCTGCCTGCATCCCCACCTCCTCCTACCTGCATCCCCACCTCCTGCTACCTGCATCCCTACCTCCTCCTACCTGTATCCCCACCTCCTGCTACCTGCATCCTGCCTGCATCCCCACCTCCTCCTACCTGCATCCTGCCTGCATCCCCACCTCCTCCTACCTGCATCCTCCCTGCATCCCCACCTCCTCCTACCTGCATCCTCCCTGCATCCCCACCTCCTCCTAGCTGCATCCTCCCTGCATCCAAACTTCCTCCTCACAGCATCTTCCCTTCACCCCCACATTCTCCTCCCTGCAACCCCCTTCATCTCCACCTCTTCCACCTAGCATCCTCACCTATCCTCCCAGCATCCTCCCTGCAACCCCACCTCCTCCTCCTACCTGCATCCTCCCTGCATCTAAACCTCCCCCTACCAGCATCCTCCCTGCACCCTCCTTCTCTTCCCTGCATCCCCCCCACCTCCTCCTCCCTGCTTCCCCACCTCCTCCCGACATCCTCCCACCTCCTCCCCGCTCTCACCCGAAGAGACCCCTCAGGAAGGATTGCGAGGACTTCACCCTCTTCTCGGCCTCCGCCATCAGCTGCACGGCCTCTCGCTCTTTCCCGGAGCTGTCCATGTCTGCTCCCTGCAATCTTCTTACAACCTGCAGCGCAGTCTGACCTGTCTGCTGCACCAATACACCGACACTGACCCCCTCCGGCCACCGTCTATGTCAGGCGATGTCGCGCTGCTTCATGGGAGATGTAGTCTTTATGGGGGATTTGTGGGCGATGCTGTCGGCGGCCATATTCGATGAGGGCAAATGCGTCCGATTTCCAATTGCTCAATCCACTGATTGCATAGCAATATTGCTGTCATATGAATAAAAGCAATGGCCAAAGCTTAAGCCTCACAGAAAGCCATGTGGAAATAATAAACAGATTTTGCTTTGATCAAACTAATAAAATCGTGTGAAGGTATGAAGGTACACAGGCAAATAATGAGCAGCTGATGGCAGAGGACTACAGAGTCACATTCCAAAAGAAGGAGGAACAGGAGCTCTCATATGGGGAAACAATACATACAAAGGCTTATGATGATGTGTGGGATAAACAAAAAATGCGCCATTTTATTTTGAAAATGAGTTCCCTTGGAGGATATGATGACCTTCATGACAGAACAGTGCCCCCAACAATAGTGTCGGCCCCAGTGGCCCCATAGTATCAGCCAGCACATGGAAAGAAACCGAAAATGGAACCTGTAGACCCACCTCTCCTTACAATCTGCAGTGACCCTCAGTCCACTATACCGCCAGACCCACCCTCACCTACTGTATCCTCACCTACCCCTTGTAGACTGTGAGCCCGGGCAGGCAGGGTCCTCTCTCCTCACCTACTGTATCCTCACCCATCCCTTGTAGACTGTGAGCCCGGGCGGGCAGGGTCCTCTCTCCTCACCTACTGTATCCTCACCCATCCCTTGTAGACTGTGAGCTCGGGTGGGCAGGGTCCTCTCCCCTCACCTACTCTGTATCCTCACCCATCCCTTGTAGACTGTGAGCCCGGGCAGGCAGTGTCCTCTCCCCTCACCTACTGTATCCTCACCCATCCCTTGTAGACTGTGAGCCCGGGCGGTCAGTGTCCTTTCCCCTCACCTACTGTATCCTCACCCATCCCTTGTAGACTGTGAGCCCGGGCGGGCAGTGTCCTTTCCCCTCACCTACTGTATCCTCACCCATCCCTTGTAGACTGTGAGCCCGGGCGGGCAGTGTCCTTTCCCCTCACCTACTGTATCCTCACCCATCCCTTGTAGACTGTGAGCCTGGGCGGGCAGGGTCCTTTCCCCTCACCTACTGTATCCTCACCCATCCCTTGTAGACTGTGAGCCAGGGCGGGCAGGAGCGCAGTGGACAGGAGGATAATTTAATGGGCTTTCCTGGAGATCCTGGTTCCGAAGTCGGCCCGGTAGAGGTGCTGACCCGTGACCAGTACCTGCCAGGGGCTGGCTGGTGCCTCTGGCCCCGGGTGGCAGTTTTGGTCTGCCAGCCCTGACTTGAGAAGCGGGCCGGCCGGCCCATTTCTGTGGGGGGGTGGCCCTAGATGTGGGCTATACCACCAGCCCAGGGGGCACTTGCCCCCTTGCCACCTGGGCCAGTCCGCTCCTGGTACCTGCAAAGGTGCATCCGGCAATGGGAGAAGGAAGAGGCAGAAAGAAAAGTTCAGAAAAGTGAACTGGTTGCCCGCACTATCAGTGCAAAAGCAGCTGCCCGGCGGGATTTAACGGTTAACCAATCCCCGCGCCGCGAGGAGAAAGGGTATGCTTTTGCCCGGGAACCGGGAGCAGAGAGAGACATTTTCATTAATAGAAGGGACGTTGAAGAGTACCTCCCTGAACACCACCCGGACAGGGAAGTGGAAGTAGGAGAATGGATCTCCTATATAATCGTGCCTGGAGAGAGGGGCCCGTACGGCATAAGAGTGCGGAGACTAGCCCTCAGAACTGTAGCTGCTACAGAATCTTCTGAGCCAGTGCACCCGGATTCTACTACTGAACCTGGAGCCAGCTCCGATTCACAACGGGAGACATCTCAGGAGCAGATCGCCCCAGAGGACATCGCTATGATCAGTACGGAACAAAAGACCATGGTGACGATGGGGACACAGACGGCTTACACCCACCTGCTGGAATATTCGCCGTGTTGAGCCTACTGGGACGGGGTACTCAGTACCGGACCAGGTTTGCTGCTGGGGATGTCATGGAGGGCCTGGTCCGGACCGTTTCCCGGGCCCTGGCAACTAAAAGGGGAGTATGTACAGGGGATAATAGTTTGTCGTGACGCCACCCACGGTGTGTGGTCAGGAATGTGACTACCGCTGCTGCAGAACCTCCGGGGATGATGTTAGGCAGCTTAGATGGTACTGCTCTCCGTAGGTAGAGGCGAGGTCCCCGGGGCAGTGATTGTTATAGTCTATGGTGGATGTGATAAGGGGTGGATAGTGGAGACGGGTGAAGGAACACACACGTTTCTGTAGTTTCCAAAGCTTTACTGCGATGTTGTTGCAGGTTATAGTCCACGGAGTCTGTACTGGGGCCGGGTTGCTCCCACCCTGTCCGGGTCCTCAGCTTCCTCGTGCTGCGCCGTGTGTGTGTGTGGCCCTGCTGCTGCTTCTAGCTGAGCTGCTGGCACTGTCTTGTGGCGCCCCGCAACGAGTGCGTCACAAGGGAGTATTGCAGCCGCAATATTCTCTGACAAAGCAGTGCAATAGTTAACTCTGAGATCCAACCCAACATACAACACCTAGAACAGAGGACCAATCCTAGGTCCTGGTGGGTGGAGTGTTAGGGTAGTGAAGTAGAACACACAATAGTCTAGAGCAGTCAGTCGGTAAAAAGAAGCCTCTAGAACTTGGAGAGGAGCGGGGGCTCCGCACCTCGTGCGGGCCCCTGGGCCGTCACCGGTCGGGTGTCCGCACCTGAGGCCTTAACTACCGGGATTGGGCATTTCTACACGGGTTCCCAAAAGACTCCCGTGCCCACAACTCACAGCCGGTTCACTGGTACCGAAGCTGGCAGCAGTTCACCTCTGCCACGCGAACCAGCCCCGTGGAGGATCAGCTTTACAGGAGCACCCCACCACCAGCCAGTTTCCAGTCGTCTAACCAGCGGTGTACCCACTGAGGGACCCAAGGCTCCCCAAAGCATCCAGAACGTACATCATGGATAGGGCATTGAAGCAGCCTCCCCGTACCCGACCTGGTATTCCTGGGCGACGCTGGCAAAAAGGGAAACTAAGTAGGTAGAATGGAGGAACACTGCGGATCTCTGAGGAGCACTATCACTGCTGAGTCCACCCGGTCTTCTACTCAACCACTGTAAGCCATGTACTGCCTGCTGGTGACAGTAAAGACCCGTTGCAGAGACTATCTGTGTCCGTGTCTCCTTATGAACTGTCCGTCATTAACTAAAGGTAACCGCAGCTGCCGCACAACATCTTGAGCAGCTCCAGCCTCCGGGGATCACCGCTCAGCCTGTGGGGAGCGTAACATCTTGCTGCTGTCCATCACCCCGGAGGTTCCGCAGCGTCGGTAGCCCTTACCGAACTACTCATAGGTGGCGTCACGAAGAAAACAAATTAAATCCCCTTTAATCTGTTCCCGTAAGACGTCCTTATTTTTGATCTGCACTACACCGGGCCCCACTACCGGCAGGCGCGGTCCACCCGTGACAAGGAAGGAGAAGAATCGCCTGTATCAACCGGAGTCCGCCGGCCACGGTGAGTCAGAATGTGGCGTCACGAACAGGATACGAGCAGGCCCGTTATCCAACGGGTATATTGTGCTTAAACTGGACTTTATTGTCTACAATTGGACTTTGTTCGTCCTAAAAAGAACTTTCCCGCCTTTACACCATTGGGTCAAGATGGCGCCCAAGATGGCGTTCCCGCCACAAGAAGCCGCCACGTGAAGCCCAGGAGTGAGTCAACCCCCCCCCTCACTGTGGGAGGGCTAAAGACAAAAGGCGCCAAACTCTTTGTCCGCCCTGATTGCTCGAATCAACCATGGGGGCGGACCCCAAAGACTTTTCCCACGATTGGACTACAAAAGCCCAAAGGAAATGGGAGTGTCAGAGACACACCGACAGAAAGAGAAGACTTCTTCACCAGCTCTACCAGGACGTCTTACCGGTTCTACGGGTGTGGTTCCCCTCCAAGAAGAATGGCCAGCATGAGACTCCAAGACCTGATGCGGGAGGTCGAGGCGGAGGCCAGAGCAGCCGTCAGCCAACCGGGTCCGGATCCTGCCCTTACTATAGATGGCAGCCCCGACTTCTGGCTAGAGGCTCTACAAGACCTCCGGGTGCGGTTACTAGAGACAGTGGAATGGACGATCCGTAGCTGGAGCGCGACCCTAGGCAGACGACTACACCATGCGATGCAGCAGAGCCGACCGGGTACAGCTTCTCCAAGCCCAGACGACGTCACCAGCTTCTCGACCGCCTCATTGTCGCCTGCCACCTGTCCTGCTCCGTCACCTGAGCCAATAGACTGTGTCATTCCGGTGGAGGCCGCAACTCGACCCGTTCCAGCGACCAACATCGTAACCGATTCCGTTCTTGAGCCGGAGCTCATAACACGCTCCATTGAAGAACTCGATCTTTACCAGGTTCCCACCGAGGAACCCGCGACATGTTTCACCATTACAGAGACAGTCGCTTATTTCGTCCCCATACCGGAGGCTTCCCTTGCCATTGCCGAGGCTTACCTGGTAACCGGGATTGAAACACCTTTACCTGCGGAAACAGATGAAGAAGCAGGCAGCCTGGAAGCCCTGCAGGACGTCCCTACGGAAGGATCCGCAGCACCACCGCCCTGTTGTACAACGGAACAAGCTTCAACATCTCTCATCATCGAGCAGACTGATGTGGTCATCGAGGAAGAGGTCGGAGAGGATGACGACGAGACCCACAGCACCGCTGAGGATTTCGACACCGGGTTCGCTTGGGGAGACAACAAGGAACTTCCTTCCGGGCACACAGCTCGAGTACACTGGTCGGGTGCATTGCCGACACCTTCCCCTGTGCCGTTCCACCGGGTTCCGATACAGACAGCCCGCCAAGTTCAAGCTTCCCGCCAAACCACCAGCTCCGTTACTCATCTTTACACCCCGAGCCGTAACGACGGAGATGTACGCCAGAGACGACGAGAGGAGTGGCAAGCCCGAGAACGCGCCAACATGCAGGCCCGTGCCGAGGCTCGCCGCCAGCCGCCGCTGCCTGATGAACTCCGCCGTGAAGGTAGAATTTCCACCTTTAATTTAAATACCGGGTGGGGGTTCGCTTGGGAGGTGGGTTTGAATGAGGAGGTGTTTGTGGGGCGCCGGGACGTTGAGTCAAACTTGCCAAGAGGACATCCCGATCGCGACCTATACCGGGGCGATATAATCACCTACGAGCGCTATGCTTGTGCAGATGGGTGGTTTGCTATCCGGGTGCGCCATCGTTCTCAGAGCCAGTGACTTTAAAACTTGAACTTCATCAATGACTCTGTTCCCGTTAATCACTGACCGTGTGATCTCGCGGCTACAGCCTGGACTCTAGTTAAAGTACAGCCGACCGCCCGCCGGGTCCGCACAAAGTGATTACCTGTTTCTTTGCTTATATCACCAAAGCATACCTTTACCTGTTTTTCTATTTTAATAAAAGTGTGTCATATATGTGTATAAAAATGCAAAAACCTCTGTAATGTGAGTAGTTTGACGCTTGGGGACAAGCTGATTTAACCAAGGGGGAGTGTGGCGCCCCGCAACGAGTGCGTCACAAGGGAGTATTGCAGCCGCAATATTCTCTGACAAAGCAGTGCAATAGTTAACTCTGAGATCCAACCCAACATACAACACCTAGAACAGAGGACCAATCCTAGGTCCTGGTGGGTGGAGTGTTAGGGTAGTGAAGTAGAACACACAATAGTCTAGAGCAGTCAGTCGGTAAAAAGAAGCTTCTAGAACTTGGAGAGGAGCGGGGGCTCCGCACCTCGTGCGGGCCCCTGGGCCGTCACCGGTCGGGTGTCCGCACCTGAGGCCTTAACTACCGGGATTGGGCATTTCTACACGGGTTCCCAAAAGACTCCCGTGCCCACAACTCACAGCCGGTTCACTGGTACCGAAGCTGGCAGCAGTTCACCTCTGCCACGCGAACCAGCCCCGTGGAGGATCAGCTTTACAGGAGCACCCCACCACCAGCCAGTTTCCAGTCGTCTAACCAGCGGTGTACCCACTGAGGGACCCAAGGCTCCCCAAAGCATCCAGAACGTACATCATGGATAGGGCATTGAAGCAGCCTCCCCGTACCCGACCTGGTATTCCTGGGCGACGCTGGCAAAAAGGGAAACTAAGTAGGTAGAATGGAGGAACACTGCGGATCTCTGAGGAGCACTATCACTGCTGAGTCCACCCGGTCTTCTACTCAACCACTGTAAGCCATGTAATGCCTGCTGGTGACAGTAAAGACCCGTTGCAGAGACTATCTGTGTCCGTGTCTCCTTATGAACTGTCCGTCATTAACTAAAGGTAACCGCAGCTGCCGCACAACATCTTGAGCAGCTCCAGCCTCCGGGGATCACCGCTCAGCCTGTGGGGAGCGTAACATCTTGCTGCTGTCCATCACCCCGGAGGTTCCGCAGCGTCGGTAGCCCTTACCGAACTACTCATAGGTGGCGTCACGAAGAAAACAAATTAAATCCCCTTTAATCTGTTCCCGTAAGACGTCCTTATTTTTGATCTGCACTACACCGGGCCCCACTACCGGCAGGCGCGGTCCACCCGTGACAAGGAAGGAGAAGAATCGCCTGTATCAACCGGAGTCCGCCGGCCACGGTGAGTCAGTCTCACTCTCTCTCTCTCTGCTGGTACCACTTGGCTAGGCAACTTGAGTCTTCTGTACACTGCTGACCCAGCTGTGTTGCTTTGCTCTGGTACTGTGGTGGTCTAGAGACTCAACTACTCCTGGATTGACCGTGCTGTATGTGTCAGTCACAGTCCCGGATCCAGTGTCCATTCTGTGCGCTCCTCTGCGGCGAGTGGTGATGGCACTCAAGCTCCCAGATGTGGTTCTCTGTCTTTGATTCTCCTCTCCTCAGACCCTAGCTAGGCCTGGAATCGTGAGCAGACTGTAGAGAAGCTTGGCACAGCTTCTTTGACACTACAGCCTCTCTCAGTTCTCCCAGGAACTGAACTCTTCATAGTACTGTCTCGTACTGAACTCAGAACTGTGAACTAACTACTTCCTCCTGACCAGGAGTATATAAGGGAGCTGGTTGAGCTCCCCCTCCTGGCCCAGAGGTGCTAGTGTAAGTCAGTGTGTTGTGGGGAGGGAACCCGTGTGATGTTACTGTGGCACATTAACCCCTGGGGTGCCACAACCGCAGCCAATTGAACCGGTCCCAAAAGGAGTACCAGAGGTTCTACCGTGGTTAACAAAGGAGTGAAGAACCCGGATTCGCCAAGAACTGTAAGTGAGAATGTGATGTGTTCCTTATTGACCCCCATCCCATCCCTGAATGAATGAATAGCCTTTTCCCCTGTTTGTCCTTTGTGTTTTATTAATGGACAATTGATATCATGGACAGTGAATAATATGAACATTCTGTGTAAATAGTTTAGAGTGCCTTGTGTGCTCCCTATTGGTTTTATAACAGATCAGGACTGTGAAACTGTTGCACCTTTTTGAAAAGGAACTTTGACCTGAGGCTGATGAACGTGTTTTTGAACAGCTTTTTAAATGAAGAAGAAAAGAACATAGAGAAAGGGATGATCACTAAAATCAAACTTTATTCAAAAATTAGAACACAGACAAACACCAAGACCCACCTCCTTACAGATAAAATCAATTAAAAACAAGATTGTAGTAAAGCTGGTGTACATGAGGTAAATATAAATCAATAGAGCAATGAGATACAATTTGGACTAGAACACTCAGTAAAACTGATCAATGCCTCAATTATGGTCAACATCACCATGAAACATAACACAGGCTTCAAACAAATGCCTAGTCAAAGAGGGCAAGTCGGTGTACCAGCAATCCGGGCCATCCAGGCTCACCATAGCAAAGGACCAACAGGTCACATAAATGTTTGGCTGCAACTGGGGCCCGAATCACACAAATAGCTCTGGAGCACCTCAATCAGATTGTAACAGTAATGCTCACATACCCAGTCACCAGCTATCCAAGGACCCGACGCGTGTCATCCGCCTAGGACTTCCTCAGGAAAAAAAAAAGAGGTAAGTGCCTATGGTGTCAGTCACCATGTGTTATATAGCACAGTAATTGGAAAATAACCTATTGCACCTGAACATTGTGTCGCTGTCTGCAGCCCACGCTGTGTCCTTGTACTGTGCACCGCCATGTTGGATCACACAGTGTTCCACTGCGCATGCGTGGCCGTGTCACGCCGTAACCATAATTGAGGCATTGATCAGTTTTACTGAGTGTTCTAGCCCAAATTGTATCTCATTGCTCTATTGATTTATATTTACCTCATGTACACCAGCTTTACTACAATCTTGTTTTTAATTGATTTTATCTGTAATGAGGTGGGTCTTGGTGTTTGTCTGTGTTCTAATTTTTGAATAAAGTTTGATTTTAGTGATCATCCTTTTCTCTATGTTCTTTTCTTCTTCATGTGAGTAGCCTTTGCATAGAAGGATGGATCCTATATTTAACTGATTGTGGTGCCCCCAGAAACTCCCTTGTTGATTCTTTGAACGGCTTTTTAAAACACTTTTGCCTATTTTTGAAACGCTTTTATACTTTTAGGAAAGCAATGTGACTTTTATAGTTAAAAGTTTTGAAGTTTGGCACTTAACAGGTGTGCTTGGGAAGTTAGAGACCCAGTATAGTTATACCACAGGACTCTTGTGACTTGAACAAGAAAAATATGTAACGTGTCCAGAAAGGGTTAAAAGAAAGTGTGGTATAAGATGCCGACATGGAGAGCAATACCCTGACCACAAGTTGGTGACCCGAGGGCCTGGAGGCCTCAGCGTTTATAGCTGTAGTACACCGTAAACCCTGTGTTTGAAATGTATATAGTTAATTTATAGTTTATGCAACGTTTAAGAACCGTGCCTCCTTAACTGGATAAAAAGTACTGCTTGATATTGTTGTTTAATAAAAAATATTTTTCAGGGGGAACCATGCCGGTCGGCGTGGGGACACGCTGGTTTAACTCCGGGGGAGTGTGGCACCCCTGCGTACAGGGTGGCCACAAGAGGGAATTGCAGTCAAGCAGAGGGTACTCAGCTAATACAAAAGCACCCCCAAAACACACCCACAGAATACAACACCCAACCCAGAGCCCGGGACTCTAAGCGGGCAAGGGGTGGTAGGGTTTAGAGGGAAGTGGGTGGGACGTAGTCAAGGTGACAGTACTGGGATAAAAGGGAAAAACCAGGAAGTAGTGAGTAGTTGGCCAGAGGGTGCCGAGCAGTAAAGACCAGGACTCGGGCAGTACAGCTGGGCCAGAGAGGAAAACGGCAGCGTGGCCAAAGGAAGACTTTGAGGAGGAGAATCCCTTCTGTGCAGAAGTCACATGGATAGGACAAAGCCTGGTGGTTCCCTAGTACAGCACGGACACTGGAGGCTAGGCCAATACCAGAGCGCTGGCTCTGAGGTGAGTGGATTTCAAGCCCAGATCACAGACATCCCAGAGGGGAAATGCAGATTCCATGTCTGATTTCCTAACACAGCGCTATGAGACACAGCAGCGTACAAGGGCTCAAAAACACTAAGCCCAGTGATAGGGACACAGTGAAAGAACCCGTTCTGCCTGTCATACGGCACACAGGAACTAGAGTAAGAAACGCCTGAAAGGAGTCAAAAAGAGGGGATATGACTGGAAGGAAGGCATGACTGCAGGAGGGGTACCGGCTAAGCGTAAACTGTGTGTGAACTGTACTGAGAAAGTTGTGAAGAACTTAAGTAAAACCCAGTGAACCCTGCCAGAGTCTCCAGTGTTTGCTTCCTTGCATGTTAAACTGTTACAAACTTTGTCAGGGGTAGCCCGACCCACGGCGGACTCATCCATCCGGCTGCAGCACCATCCATCCTCCTGGCAAAAGCAAGCAGCAGCGGTGGTCCCCACTAACCACAACCCGTGGGTGGCGTCATGACTATCCCTGTAAATAACCCCTTTACTTGTGGGTTCGGGACACGGTCTGGACCAAGACTGCCGTGATATCCCCGTGATACCCTGGTCCGGTACCGAGTACCCCGTCCCAGTGGGCTCCACACTACCGCCGCCAGTGACTCGCCCAGGGGTTTGGGGTACTCGGATCCCGGGCGTTGCTGCTGGATCCTGTCACGGTGGTTGATGCCCGGGGCCGTGGCCCTGGTGGTCACTGAAAAGCGTTGAAATGAAAATAATAAAAGTTTATTGTTTGTGCCGCCACCTGCAGTTTCTGATAACACCAGCGCTGCTTCAGACCTCTGGGGATGGTGTTGAGTCTGTCGACAGGGTGGGGGGGGGGTTACTTGGACACCGGGACAGATGGTCACTTTGACGGGGGATCACGGCTGGTTGGTTCCCGGTTCCGTAACCTGGACCCTCAGTGGTGGGGATGTTGGGGGGGAATGAAGAGATGCTAACGTGATGCCACCTTTGGTACCTGGTAATGTGGAAACCAGTATTGCGGCCGGCCGCTGAGGTGATGGAGGTGCAGCTCAGATTAGTACAGCTCCCCACAGGTGGCGCTTTACCTCAGGGCAGCGGGGTGGATGAGGGGAGTAGTAGTCCTCACCGATTTGATGCTGAGGTCCTCAGGGCGCCGGAGGAAGGGAGCACAGATACCGCTTCAACTCAAACGTTACTTTAATGGTACCAGCAGATGATACAGTACACAGTCAGTCTGATTTAGCGGGGACTTAGCCACAGATTTTGAGGTGACTTTGCAGAGTCTGTCGGTGGTACCCTCTTACAACATTCGGGGTCTGTGTTCCTCTTTACTCTCATTAACCACTCTGAAGAGCTCCTTTCCCAGTCCCCTGGTCTGCTGCTATTCGGTACAGTTGGTTCGTTACCGGTACGGACGAGAGTGAAAACATATAAGCCTCCCGCCACCGGAATTCGGTCCTTTCCCTAACGCATCCTGGACCTTTTTGTAACTGAGGTAGAGGTACAGTCTGTAGCGCTATGGCTCCCTTCTGTCGGTCCCACAGCTTGTCGGTTCATAGTCAGGGATAGACCTCTGACTGCCTCGGCTCCGGTATGTCGGTGTCGACCCCGGACTTCCCAGCCGGCTCCTACCGGTCCTTGATTGTCCCCTCCGGTTTCTGGGTCACCCCTCTCCAAAGAGGTGCCCTCCTGTCATGAACGCTGTCAGTCACGTCCTCACTTGCTGCCTTCCCAGCACTGTCTGACTGGAACTCATTCAACTGTCACTCAAGTCTCCCATTCTACTCTAGGCTCCACCCCATGGACCTACTGAATATACGGTCCCTATGCTAAGGTGGGCCCATACCCATGACTACGGAGGCACTACACCTTCTGTTTGGGGTGCAGTACCTCCCTGTGGTGCCTTCCTATAGGGATGCCACAGTGTTATTGCAGCCGGTTGGTCTTGCTCCCTGCAGGTAGAGCAGTGTCCCCAGGGCAGTGATGCTCTATTAACTGGAAGGCGGCTCTGCAGGCGAGAGCCTGTCTGCACCCGCACAGCGGTAAAGAACGACACACCACACATAGCTGAGTCTCTGTACAGGTTTACTGGTCACTTTCAAGTTCAACAACAGGTCTACAGTCACGGGTAGCTGGCCTGGGTAATGACCAATGAATGGGTGTTCGTCTGTGGCTCTCAAGATGTTTCTCTCCGCTTCGCCCTCGGTCGTTCTTAGTATTGAAGCCTGGCATGCGTGGAGCCCGACCTGACCTCCTGCTCTCTCTTCTGTAACTCTACGCTTGTGTAGGAACCTTCTCCAGATTGCCGCACCTCTGGGGATTTCCCGCGGGTCCTGGCTCCTTGTTTGGCTACTGTTACAGGTGCCCGGGAAGCTGAAGACTCCTCGGACTGACCAGCAGAAGAGGAGGAGGTGGCAGACACATGGAGGGGGTGGAATACACAAGGAAAGGGCAGGGAGGGCTGTGCCAGCAGCGAGGACCTCTTAATCAGATCCAACCCAGGGGACCTTTTAACTGTAAGGTTTCTAAAGTCATTTTTAAAGCTTACAGGGGAGCTAGAGCCATGGGGGACCCCTTCCCTGAATGCAGCAGACATTCACACCAGGGGATGACAGGTCCTCATTAAAATAATTATATCATAATTGTAGTCATTTATGATGGAGGATCTGATGGAGGCAATCTCAGATCAAATGTATAGACCACATTTTGTTCAGTTTGTTTTTGTTGAAAACTTTCTTCTCCACTTACTGTATATTGTGTTGCATGTTTACAGTTATTACATTTCAAGACGTAGTACTGGATCCTTCTTCATATGTGATTCTGCTTGGACCTACAATTGTTTCGCTGAACTTTCTATTTTGTAAAGTTAGGTATAGAGTAATAACATGAAGGGTAAAGGACCTCATAATCGCATGTTGAAAGTGAAGATGGATGTGTGCAAGCTCCACAAACTTGTAAAAATATTTTTAATTTTTTTTTTTTAAATAGCCATTCCAGATAGAGGGAAAAAAACTCCACATTTAAAGAAAAATGCCAAATTCAGAGTGAAAACACTTTATTAAGTAGAAAGTAAACATTTATAATGTCAAAACCCACAAAGAAAGAAAGAAATCCAGCAGCCATACTGACATTACAGATGCTGTAATAAATAAGTGATGTGGCATATCCCCAACATGTCAGATATTAGGAGATGCAGGGAGCACCTGACTGGGTCGTCACAATCATCGCATCGCCCCTGAATATCTGTGAGCACATGGATTTCATCGGTCAGGTAAACAAGTTTAGACGTGTGGAGGCTTTGTTATTTTAGAGATACTCAAAACTAGGTTTACCACCCAATGAGGGTGCTGATCGCCCATTCCTACCTGGATAGAACTCCCCACATTGGTGAAATATTACACTGGAAAGATACACAACTTTCCAAATCATATGTTCAAGCGCAAGACAAATTTCAACGCGGCTAATACAATTTGGTGTCATTGTCAGTTTCCATCTGAAGCCTGTATTTTTGTGAAGTACGGAAATGTTACCACTGTCCAACAGACAGCCAGTGCTATTGGCACTTTGGGTTATGGCGATTAGAAAAAAATACTTAATTTAAAGCGTTTCTGGTTCATCATGAAGATCAAGCAAAGGCATTGCCTAAGGGGATAGTAACACATGGCAGAAAAATACAATTTTATAGGAGTAAAGGCCCCGTTACACCTATGTCCCAGCGATCCAACCAACGATTGGGTTGCTGGGACATCATTAGCTGATAGCTGGTGAGCTGTCAAACAGGCAGACTCACCAGCGATCAGGACCAGCAAGAACGCTGGTAACCATGGCACACATCAGGTAACTAAGCACAGATCTGAGCTTAGTTACCCAATGTTTACCCTGGTTACCTGCTCCCAGCGCTTGCTGTGCGGCACTGGGAGCTCGTTCATCGTTGGTCTCCCGCTGTCACACACAACGATGCTGGGCGCCCAGCGAACGACCAACAATAAATTTATGGTCCAGGTCATTTACCTCATCGTTGGTAAATGTCACACGCAACTATGTTGTTTCGACATCGCTGCAATGTCACCAAACCGGTGACGTTGCAATGATATAGTTACAGATATCGTAGCATGTAATGGGGCCTTAAGGCTATGTTCACATGCTGTTTTTTAATTTTTTACCCTTTTCTTCTGCAGAAAAGAAGCTGCAAAAAGCTACGGGTCTCCAGCAACCTCAAGCACAAGCATTTTTTTTCAGCCATAGAAAGCAATGAGCAAGTGGAAAAATGCTACAAAAATGGCAGCAAGATTTTGTTCTTTTGCAAAGAAAACTAACTTTATAAAACATGTACTGTAGACAAATCACATATGTAATCCATACAAAAAAAACTAAAAAAAATACAGCAAATACATGCATCTTTTTTTTTTTTGTACTGCTAAAAGCACTGGTTTTGATTGCAGAAAGAACACTGCATGTGAACATAGCCTAAGAATCACTGAGATTATGGCTTCAGTTGTCACAGGAGCCATGGCTATTAGATCCATTGTGAATGGCCCTCACTTGACACTGACCTACACCGTACATTTTGGCTTCAGACCGCTCCGTGAGCTGCAGCTTACATTCTATTTAGAGCGAATAGTCGGTCTGGGGATTTGGTATAGTCCTTTTTATGCATTTAAAAAAGAAAAAAAAAACAAGACATTTGTGCACTGTGGATGTGCAGACATGGAGCCTGACAATAATAGCGGAAATACAATCTGTCCAATAAATATGGTGGTGAACCAGAGTTCATGAGAAGAGATTCCATATATGCAGCGTAGACATTTCTTGCACGTACACTATAATCTACATCACTACTATATAACAAACCTGCTGACCCCATTGTATGGGCCGTATGCAGAACTCCAAAGTGTTCAGATAAATGCTACTATACACCTAAAATGTACATAGGTGTGAGGCTAAGATGTGGATTGACAATAAGGGGCTTGTGTGGAAGACAAAGCTACATTCAGTATGTGGGGTGAATGGCCAGTATTGTCTTCAGCCGTATGGTGGCCATGTTTGGCTCAGACTGTGGTATTACAGGGCAACTACTGTAATATATTCCTTATGGGTACAATCCGCTAACAAACATGAAGACTGCAAGTTGGGGTTGATTCAACAACATTGGTATCGTACACGCTCACACTACACCAGTCTTGCTGGAGAAGGAAGTGCCATATTTGTTAAGAGGAACATGCCATTATTGAATTTGTGCCTTTACTGATGTGTGTTGTGCCACAAATGCTACTCCAGCCTCGAAACTCATAAACCCCTATCATGGATCCCCTTTTTCTGTCTGTTTTCCACACTGTATATGTTTGTGACTTGCTAGAGTAAAGTTTTCTACTTTTAGGAGTGCGGTTTCATCTTCTATTCTGATTCTCTTCATGTGAATTTCCAATCTGAAGCATCATAGGGACATGTGCGCTGGAGTTATTTCTCAATTTTTGACTCTAGTCAGAGACCGGAGTAGCATTTCTGGCATATGAATCAGGCGCACATTTGATTAACCTGACAGGCACGGCCATGGCCCATTGTGCATAAGTTTTGTAACTTCAAAGTTTTATGACACTTTTCTGGTGGAAACACTTAAATGAATCATTCGTGTTTTGTCCCCTTGATTCATCTTTGTGTTTGCAGTCAATATCAGCAGGAACAAAATGTATTTCCTAAATATATTCTCTATCTTCTGCTCCTCTCCATGCAAATATCATATATAAACATACATGCTGCTCTGAATATATACAGGAGCCTCACAGCACTAAGCGCTCCGCCTCAAGGAAGGAAAGTCTGAATGCTCTGAGCTACTGGAGCAAGCTCATAGGGCCTAGCAGGACACAAGCGGGCATATATATATAGAAACAATATACCGCTAGGGTACAATACAATAAGCCTGGTAACTGGGACACCAGATCCCTGTAATTTAATTAAAAAGACCGTAACACAATGACACATTTGCAATGTATCACTGCATTTAGCCGTGCAAAAGTCTGCAACTGAGGTAATCCATCAATGGGCAGAAATAATTATGAATACAGTACAGGGATTAATGTGCACGCTGTGAATGGCTGTGCTGAGAATGAATATTGCACTTAGAGGAAGTATGCAAAGCCTTCCGTGCTGAGGTACTATGGTTACATGCAGGAATATCATGCTGGGCATCCACATAACACCTCATCACCGGGTCATGGCTTGTGCTGATGGAAAGTCCTGCATTTGATTCTTATACTGGAATGAAAATTGGATGTGGCCAAAATAAGAAAACAAATAAATGGAAGTAATAAACGAGAGGGATTCAGAGTGTATAATAGACAACGAAAAGGCTTCGCTATTGCTAGAACAGGATGATGCGGCCCTGAGATGCTAGTGAGAGCGTGCGAGGACTAAACCGGATGGTGGTTAGCGACACCATTGGTTTCAGCGTGAACGTGGCTGTTTGTACAGTTCGTTGCATCACAGACGTAGTGGTTATCCACCGGGCAGAGGCAGCTCCGCAGCATTTCTGCAGGTAGTTCCTTCTTAAGACGCTCCATTTGTTCAACCTTGAAGATGTTTGGCTGTTCTGGGTTCCAGTCGTAAATCCTGTCAGAAGAAATACATCGAGATTAATAGAGAATGCGAATCTGAGCGTCCCATATCATGGATTACCATGCAGCTGGTAGAGGAAACCATGCAGTACTGATCCAATAAGAATTACGGAGAGGCTTGCAGGCATTCATTGTGGAAGCCCATATGCCAACATTATTCATGGGGCTCCCATCCACTTGACAGAAGCCAATAGAATGGTCCCTTTTACCCTGGGGCTGATGGTAGGCAAACAACAGAGCCATCGTTCAGAAGTATACGTCGGGGAACACTGTTAATGTAAGTGTGTAATGGAAGGCACAAACGTGAACACAGCCCTATGAAGGCAGACTAGATGTCGTAACCTAAATATAAAGAAGTTGCTGCAACACTGAACACATTTATGGAGGGGGAAAAAGCTTAATGTGTGTGCAGCTAAGGAATGCATATGGGATAAGTGAACTTCGTAAACACTGTACTGGAATCAATGAATTGAGAGCCTTCGCTTCCATCACTGACGTCACTGCGAAAAGCCCAATAACTGCGCCAAAGTGCTCTCAAACTTTTACCAGCTGGCCTTTTAATTGCACAACACAGGCATATAAACCTCATCCCAGCAATGTAGACCGCACATAGTGTTAGAATAGGATCCGGTAAGTTTGAGAGCACTTTGGCGCAGTTACCGGGCTCTTCTTAGTGACGTCAGTGATGAAGCCAAGTCTCTCAATTCATTTATTCCAGTATAGTATTTTCTAAGTTCACTTATCCCATATGCATTCCTTAGCTGCACAAACAATCCTGCAATTCATGTTATAGCCATTAAGCTTGTTCCCCTTCATAAATGTGTTCAGTGTTGCAGCAACCTCTTTATATTAAGTGCACACACATATTTTTTGCTTGCACCTGCACATTAAGGTGATGCCAGTCCACACATATATATATATATATATATATATATATATATATATATATATATATATATATATGATGTCGTAACCATCACATGGTCCATGGTTCTATCAAGACAATGATGATAACATCCTGAGCCTTACATAGAACATTTATGAGGGGTTTTAATAGCCTGTAAACCATGCATATAGCACTAGTTATAGCAGGCAGCTCAGCTACACAAGCCATAGCTAGAAAAGCCAAGCAGGGGAAAAACAGGAAACCCAGCAAGCGACATCTGAGGGAACAGCATTAAATGGAGTCAATCAGCCCCAAAATGCATTTTAAATGCTATACAATGTAATACAGTGTTGTAGGTCATAGCTCTTATAAGAACCATACCGACACTAAATCCGTTAGGTCATGTGCGCTTGTTGAGTATGTGGTTGTAGAAAATTCTGCACCATATCCGCATCTTGTGGCAGAAAAACTCGTTTTGTGTGCGTTTTGTGCATGCACTACCATGCGGATTTCAGTGCGTTTTTATTAACTCTCTCTTTCGAGTATCATGAAAATGCAGAATCCATGAGAGGGAGAGTCATTTCTGGTGGCCAGAACACTTCATCAGTAGACATGTGGGTTTTTTTTTTTGGTCAAAAACAAACCAAATCTACTCCAATAATACTGTGTGAACACCGATGCATATTTGCAGTGTTTTTTTCATGCTTACAATGAAGTCAATGGGTAAAGGGCGCTGCAGTAATTGACGTGCTGCAGATTTGTCTGCATCAAATTCAGTGGTAAAAAAAGCAACGTGTGCAAAACACTTCAGAGATCTCAGACTTTGCTGGCTTCAGGAAATACATGTGGATTTAAGAGAAATCTGCACCCTTTCTGCAACAAAAAAATACACCGTACGCTCATGGCCTTTTAATGCCTGAAAATATACCTAACAATTCATACATTATACTCGTTACAAGAGTCGAGCCCATCCAAACATCAGACTGCTCGTTTCCAGTACTGAGCACCTGAGCATGGTAGTGCTCTTGCTGATCACTAGTCACAGTATGTTGCAGGTTGCAACGCCACATCACAGGAACTCGTTACATCAAATGATGCAATGTGTCACCGTGCAGCCCTCACCTTCCTCCTAGCCGCTTAGTTTGGGTTGCTGTAGCAGTAATATACTGCTCCTCAATCCTCTTCCACCAGTCTTGTTAAGCTTTCCACATCATGAAACGCTGTGATTACCCTTCTGTTCAGTTCTGTCAGCTCTCATGTTGCTTTTTGTTTGCCTATATAGCATAACAAGTGTCTAGCTTTGTTATAAAACAGCCCATGATTGATCAATCACACCCGCATACTTGCCAACAGTGCTGGTTTTGCCTGAACAGACCCACACACCTTATGGCAAAAGATATGGTATACAAATCCTGGTTACAAGCCCTTCTACATCCAGGAAACCACAAGTCTGAGACCTCCTGCTGGTGTTACAGTCTGCACAGGCACTGATCATTTCTATAGACACTGAGCACCTCATATTTTACCCATACAATACGTTGACAGGTTGGATGCACATAATGGTCGCTCGCTATAGAAGCCAAACACAGCAAAATCAGACTGACAGCAGAACAAGTGATAGGACAACTGCACACTGCTGTCACCTCCGTCAGCACAGTCATTTCGCTGTCATTCTAATACAGGATAGGATCATTTCTAGGTTTCTTCTATAATTATAATACAGGCAAAGTCATGTCATTAGACGTGAATTGTAAATTATTTAAGCTTTGTGATAAAGCAAAATGAGATTTTCTACTTTGTATTAGTGGCTGAATCAGCCAAGCATCTCATGTGTATGAAGGGGTCATGTATTACTGGCTGAATCAGCCAACCATCTCACGTGTATGAAGGGGTCATGTATTACTAGCTGAATCAGCCAACCATCTCATGTGTATGAAGGGGTCATGTATTACTGGCTGAATCAGCCAACCATCTCATGTGTATGAAGGGGTCACTGATGAAGAACCAGGCTCCCGATTCACTATCTTTTATAGGAAGGAGGCGTCACCCCAGGCGTTCCCTTTACAAGTTCCCCTAGTAATGGATCAAGATGTATAAATATACTTTACACCTTCTCAGAAAATAATATAACTAGAATTACTCAGAAATAGCTGGATGAATGTTTATTCAGTCTGATCTCATCAAAGCCGCAGGATATGGTCTGTGGACATGGACAGTGCATCAGATGAGCATTTGGATCATGATACAATATCTTGAGCTTTAATGGGTTACATTATCAGAATACAGTTATCAATATAACTTGTTCTGCAAAAAAAAAAAAAATGCATTCATGCCTCTAATGCCAGCGTACAGTGGAAGACCTGAGAAAGTCACAACTTCACAGTCCCCATAAATACAAGATGATCAAAGCAAGGAAATTCTGTAAGAAAATGAAAAAACAGCAGAGAAAAAACACTGAGTAGAAATGACGCCATATAAATGTCAGTTCAGGCATTGGTTATGGTTAGAGCTTGGGTGAATCGATTTGTATGATAATCCTTTGGCCATGACAGTGTGACGGGACCCATGAGAGCCGCTTCTTACCTGATGGCATCTGCGGCCCTTTTGATTAACATTGTGCCAGGATGGCAAATTGAGAGAGGAGCCATGGATATCGGCAAGTGAGTAGACGTTCTCACGGCTCCCGTCCAGTGACCACAAATAGACCTAAGCCTGCATATTAATTCTAATGTCTACTTATGGACTATACCTGACTAATGGGAGGTAAAGACAACACCGCATTGTAAGGTTATTGATTACTGGGGGTGTCCCATGACTAACGTTATATTTAATCAATACATTTTGGAATAAAAATAAATTCCGCAATTGTGTGTGTTAAAATGTTGCTGTTCTGAGATAATCTTATATATGTGTCCCTGCTATGTACTGTGTAATGGATGTGTCTGACCGTACAGGAACATGGTCTGATCATACCACATCTCCTGTACTGAGATAATCTTATATAGATGTCCCTGGTATGTACTGTGTAATGGATGTGTCTGACCGTACAGGGACATGGTCTGATCATACCACATCTCCTGTGCGGAGATAATCTTATATATGTGTCCCTGCTATGTACTGTGTAATGGATGTGTCTGACCATACAGGGACATGGTCTGATCATACCACATCTCCTGTGCTGAGATAGTCATATATGTGTCCCTGCTATGAACTGTGTAATTGATGCATCTGACTGTACAGGGACATGGTCTGATCATACCACATCTCCTGGACTGGGGAGGACACAGAGTATGCAGACATTACAGCACAGGATCACAGGTGATTCTTTCTTTGAGGTAAAAACATTTTCTTTCTTTTTTTTAATTTTTTTTAAGCAGGCAGGGAAATATGTTACCTCACAGAAAGAATCATCTATGATAAGTTTTGATAAAATCACTGATTATTTAGCTGGAAATCATCATTAAAGGACTACATGAACTGCTGCCAGGTAGTCCAGCATATTTCATGAACTGGTAAATCTGCACCAGGGAAAACAGTGATTTTATCACACTGACAGCAAGCAGCTCAGAAAGAAATGCATCGCTGGAATCAGGGTCTCTATCTCTACATTATACTGCTCTCAGATGGGATGGCAAACACCTGGTGACAGGTTCCCTTTAATACTCCCTTAGCAGTTTCATACCCCCACAATCTTTCATTTATCACCCAGCTATGCACACTTGTATTATACTTCTGTTTATCCTCTTATCCACCGATACAGGTTTATTAGGGCCCCACTGCACTCAATATGCCTCGGATTTATTTCATACACACATATTTTTTTGCACTGGATTTCATATAAATCCAAAATACATTTTGTGGCATGCTGACATGAACAATTACATTTCTATTCTTCCCTTAAAAGCATTAATTCTCTTCTACAATTACCATTAAAGAACTTTTGCAGGCTTAGAGAAACAAGGCCATTTACTTCCAGAAACAGTGCCATATCTGCTGGCAGGCAGTTTGTGGTATTGCAGTTTAACACCATTCACTTCCATGGAGATGAGCTGCAATATCAGACACAACCCACGAACAGGTGCGGCTCTGTAGAAAGCAGTCATGCGTATTTTATCTTCTACAACTCCATTATAAAGATCATTAGAGATGAGTAAAAATATGCGCACTACCCTGCTGTGGCATTCAGTCCAGCACTCTATGGCAGATGGATCAAAGCCAATATAATTGTCCTCAACCAGCACCTGTCACATGTAAAATTCTCTGGAGTCTTTAGAGTTAAATTGCTTGAACATTTAGTGTTGGTTTGCTGATGCTGCTGTAGACGTGTGCAGCTGCAGGTGGGGAGTTGTAGGTTGTCAGGTGACCATGCCCCTGGCCTTTAAATAGCCTCCTCTATCACCAGGAGGTGTCAACGAAAGAGTTTCACTCTGTTTCTAACCGGATTTGTAGTTGAATGCTTGTGTTTGATGCTGAAGCTCCAGTATAGCTATCCTAGGATTCTCTTTAGGATTTTGCAGTTTCTGTCCTGGTTCGTGGGTTGAGGTGAGGGGGAGTCAGCCCAGGGCCAGGTGAATAGCAGGGAAAGGGTGGTGGCCCGAACCTCCTCACCATCAGAGGTACATTCAGGAGCAGGGGCAGCTAGGGAGCCCCAGTTCGCAGAGCAGACTAGCTACCCAGGTATCCTGCTCCTAATTCCATCACCCCCCCCCCCTACCATTGCCCGTGATATTTTCATCGACCATACAGCTTTTTCCCTGAGCAATTATGTCTCAAGCTTCCTCTGCTGATGCCTTTGCACAACTGATGCAGACTATGGATGCATTACTCTGGAGATCTAATGATGGTTTTTACTTCCATGTATACTGATTTTCTTTGACTTTTCTATGGACTTGTAAATGCTGCTATATGTAGAGATTAAATTCTATGATGAGACTATGTGCAATATCATCTGGTGCTCATTGTAATATTATGCTATGCTAACCTTTGTATCCACTGTATCTGTTCAGCCATTTTGCACCTATTTTAATGTAGGTTGCACGTTGAAATAAACGTTACCACTTTTTGTAAAGCAGAAAAAAATCTGTTTCTTCTCGTTTATATTGTTATCTAGGAGTTTGCTGTGGGCTAAATATAGAGGCTATTACCTCGGGCTCAGTAGATTATTTTGTAAAACCACATGGAACTTTTTTCATTGATTTTGTGTCTTCATTTACACTGTCTGCCAAGGTGCTGGTTGATGGTAAGACCAAGACTGTGCGCTAGTTGATAGCGGAGCAGGAGTCAATCTTATGAATTCTCGCTTTGCTGAGACTCATGGCTTCATCTGTAACACATTAGCGAGACCCATTCCCATCTCCGTTACTGACTCCGCTCCTGTCAGCCAGAAGGTACTATCCCAAGTGGTGCAAGATGTGAACCTAGGCATAGGAACTCTTCACCAGGAGTTCTGGTCTTGTCACATCCTGGATAATCTCCCAGCTCCCATAGTTTTGGGCCTTCCTTGGCTGAAAAATCACAACCCGATGATTGTCTGGCAGGGGCTAGAGATGTAGTTAGTTGGGGTAATTTCTGTGAAGGTAATTACCTAGGTACGACTATCTCTGCCGTATTGATTAAACCTACTCCGGCATTGCCAGCTGGGGTGGTTAGGATCTTACCGGAAAACGAGGGTAAACCTCAACCTACGCCTCAGGCTCATGCCAGGTCCAGACGTCGTCCTAGGAGTAGGGTACAGGAGAAAGCGGCCAATCCTACTGTGCACCCAAGTGAGGGAGTTCTGTGGTCTGGAGAAATGCTTCTGTTTGCCTTCCTAAGGGTACTTTCACATCAGCGTTTTTTTGAAATCACGGCAGATGCGGTGAAAAAACCACATCTGCCGCGATTACCGCATAACCGCTGCACTTGCGGCACAGTTGCGGCAAGTCCCATGCAATGTCTATGGGGCTTGCGGTAAGTGTGCGGCAGGTGCGGCAAGTGCGGTATCGGCACTTGCGGCAGGTGCGGCCGCGGAAATAAAACCGCGGTCAGCCGCGTTTTTTTTTGCGGCCGCACCTGCCGCAAGTGCCAATACCGCACTTGACGCACCTGCCGCAAGCCCGCATAGACATTCTATGGGGCTTGGAGGCAACTGTGCCGCAAGTGCAGCGGTTATGCGGTAATTGCAGCAAATGCGTTTTTTTCACTGCATCTGCCGTGATTTCAAAAAAACCGCTGATGTGAAAGCAGCCTAAGACTATACCTGCTTACTGTAAATGAATGACTGGAAATAAAACGTTCAGATCCAGACCTGAGAGTGGAGGAATATTTGGGGCTCCTAGTTCTGGAGTTATTGGCCAGTTTAGAGTCTCGGCCATCTTGAACCCTTTGTTGTACCAACTCGAAATACCCCCACTGTTCAAAACCCGTAACATCTGCCACATATTGTCCCTTAGTAGTTGCGGACCCCTTCTGGTAAAGCTCAGTTTATAGTCCAGAGGCCTCTCATAGATGGGGGAGGGGGAGGTACTGTAACAAGTTAATTGCTGCAGTCTATATGTAAAATTCTCTGGAGTCTTTAGAGTTAAATTGCTTTGACATTTAGTGTTGGTTTGCTGATGCTGCTGTAGATATGTGCAGCTGCTGGTGGGGAGTTGTAGATTGTCAGGTGACCATGCTCCTGGCCTCCACTCTCACCAGGAGGTGTCGATGGAAGAGTTTCACTCTGTTTCTAACCGGCTTTGTAGTTGAATGATTGTGTTTGCTGCTGAAGCGCCACTATAGATATCCTAGGATTCTCTTTGGGATTTTGGGTTTCTATCCCAGTTTGCGGGTTGAGGTGAAGGAAAGTCAGCCCAGGGCTATGTGATGAGAAGGGAAAGGGTGGTGGCCTGAACCTCCTCACCATCAGAGGTACATTCAGGAGCAGGGCCAGCTAGGTACCCAGGTACCTTCCCTTTATCTTTCTTGTTACTCATTCCCTCACTCCTCTAGCATTATCCGTGATAGCACCCAACTATGCAACAATCATCAGGACATTACAGGGGCTAATGATTCCTGCATCCCAGTGCCGGCAAAGGAAGTTGGTGCTGCCCTGGTCCTGCTTCCAGAGTTTTCGAAGTAGATGCCAGACAGGGTTTTGTGAATATTTTTTCTCACCTTTAAAAGTGATGGCAGAGACATTTGCAGATTGATGTGCATTTGTTTAATACAATACTGCTGGAAAAACCATTGCAGATCTAGATTGAGACTAGATCTAGAGAGAGTGGAGTAAACCTAACAAATCACTGCTTGGCATTCTTTGTGCATGTGCCATGGACCGGCCCACAGAAAGAGACTAGAAAGCGTCCATTATGCCTTGGAGTGTCCCATCCAGAATACTGTGTGTACAGTATGTGGTGGTTTGTACACTTCCATACATAGGAAGGTTGTAGGGAGATGGTCATTTGAATCAGACGTAAGAAAATGGGAATTTCCATATATAGGAATGATTTTTAAACAGATTAAAGGAATCACCTATTGCCAGGTTAAATGTTAAATGTATTTTTTTTAAATGTTATTAAAAAAAAAATCCATATCATTATCTGCATTAAAAGAACAATAAATACAATTTTTGCACTAGCCACTAAGTCTAATATTTGACTCATACTTCCTGAACTGAAGACTTTTCACTAGTCTCATTATCATGATAGACAAGATTACAATGAAAGATAACACATGATCCACCATTCATAGCAGGTGATGTCACAGCTCATCCCCTCCAGCCACAATGATCTTTGCCCAACTCAAAGCAGGAACAGAAAATACCTTTAAACAAGTTAAAGGGAGTCCGTCAGCTCAGAATGACTGTTCACACCAAGCACAGGCATTCGGTGCATCATGGAGGGGCCAAACATGTAAGTGCACCTCCCCCCTGCTTGTCTTCCATCGCTCTGCCCTTCTTTGTAGTCATTCTATGCTGACAGAGTCCCTTTAAGAGTCAGAGCGTCCTGTGTCCATGTGTCTGTTGTACAGAAGACGGAGCATGAGGTCAGTATTCTACTTCATGACCGATGTGAGCATTTGTTTTTCAATGTAGATAAAAAGCATAAAGTAAAAACAAAACTTTAGATTAAAACTTGCTTTCAAACAGACATCTGATACTTTGGGGGAATAATTTAGTGGAAATTTCTGCATATCCGGCATAGACCGTACCTGTCATAGATGAGCCCATCAATGCCGTATTGTCTCATAAGCTTCCGATTCTCAGGGTCATTGGTATCATCACCCCAGCAAAATATTACCAAACCCTTGGACTTGGCTTCTGGAATATAATTTGGATTTTTCAGCAGATCCTCGGTATGGACATTTATTCCCTAGTTAAATATAATATAGAAAAAGAAAAAGCACAACATTAACATAAATAATAAAATAAAATAGAATGTAACAGCGCCAAACAGGACCAACTAATGTCATACTGAAGTTTTCATACAATCATGACAATCATATGGCACGCGACGCCTGAAAGTTTATTATTCATTTATTTTACTCGGTTAAATAGCGCCATTAATTTCACTGCACTTTGCGGTTATCATAACGATTAGTTCTAGAATAATATTGTGGGCAGGCTAGACATTCCATATGGCATTTTGTTTCTAAATAACAGTTTTCTTTCTTTACATACAAAGTAAGATCTTACCAAGATGTTTTCAAATTGAGCAAAACTCATGGCAAAAGGGGTTGATCTAGAGCGGAGATCCATGAGCTCTGGGTAGATTTCCGATTGGCCTTGTGTCAGGAAAAGAATGGGATATTTGTTTTGTTTCATTCGAACCCTTGAGATGAGAAAGAAAAAAAAAAAGAAAACATTGCTGGATTAGTGCAGACCATGTGAAAAACCTAGCTGTCTGACCCAGTGTAATTCTCAGTATGATATAGGTATAAACTACATACCATATGTTGCGAATTATGAAAAACATCACAAGTTTAGAGGAAGAAATTAAAATAAAAAAAAAATTAAAAAAAGAAGTGGGTCTATCCGATAATCCTAGGACCATTTTATAGGCCCATATATTATCAGTATGTCATAAATCCAGCAGCATCACAGATTACCAGGGTGGTGGGGGGCGAAGTGGTGGTGGAGCAGAGTCACAGGAGACTAGGTCGTAGTGGTGGGGGTCAGTGGCAACATGGTGGGGCAAGAGGCTGTGTGGATGTGGAATCTCAGCAGGCGTACACCGGGTACTGTTAATCTCCTGGCAGTGTACGTGATGGGACTAAGGAAAATGGTTGAGGAGGCAGTGAATGCGCAGATTGCGATCTCTGCTGTCCAAGATCTCACTCTGTGCATGCGCTATCTTCGCAGCCATTTTCCTTTCACCAATTGAGGCAACTGCCAGGAGATTAACGGTGCCTGGCGAGCACCTGCCGGACACCACATCAGCCTCGTGCCACCAGCAAAGCTTACTGTGCCGCTGCCGACCCACAACAAAAAAAAGTGTGATTCAACTGAAAATATGTCTTATATTCTAGGTTTTTCTAAGTAGCCACCTTTTGCTTTGATCACTGCTTTGCACGCTCTTGGCAATCTCTTGATGAACTTCAAGAGGTAGTCACCAGAAATGGTTTTCACTTCACAGTTGTGCCCTGTCAGGTTTAATAACTGGGCTTTCTTGCCTTATAAATGGGGTTGGGACCATCAGTTGTGTTGTGCAGAAGTCTAGTGAATACACAGCTGATAGTCCTACTGAATAGACTGTTAGCTGCTTTTTTCTTGCCATAATACAAATTCTAACTAAAGAAACTGGCTCACATGAGGACCGCCCCAGGAAAGGAAGACCAAGAGTCACCTCTGCTGCAGAGGATAAGTTCATCCAAGTCACCAGCCTCAGAAATAGCAGGTTAACAGCAGCTCAGATTAGAGACCAGGTCAATGCCACACAGAGTTCAAGCAGCAGACACATCTCTACAACAACTGTTAATAGGAGACTTTGTGCAGCAGGCCTTTATAGTAAAATAGCTGCTAGGAAACCACTGCTAAGGACAGGCAACAAGCAGAAGAGACTTGTTTGGGCTAAAGAACACAAGGAATGGACATTAGACCAGTGGAAATCTGTGCTTTGGTCTGATGAGTCCAAATTTCAGATCTTTGGTTCCAACCACCGCGTCTTTGTGCGACGCAGAAAAGGTGAACGGATGGACTCTATATGCCTGGTTCCCACCGTGAAGCATGAATGAGGAGGTGTGATGGTGTGAGGGTGCTTTGCTTGTGACACTGTTGGGGATTTATTCAAAATTGAAGGCATACTGAACCAGCATGGCTACCACAGCATCTTGCAGCAGCATGCTATTCTATCCGGATTGCACTTAGTTGGACCATCATTCATTTTTCAACAGGACAATGACCCCAAACTCACCTCCAGGCTGTGTAAGGGCTAGTTGGCTAAGAAGGAGAGTGATGGGGTGCTACGCCAGATGACTTGGCCTCCACAGTCACCAGACCTGAACCCAATCGAGATGGTTTGGGGTGAGCTGGACCGCAGAGTGAAGGCAAGAGGGCCAACAAGTGCTAAGCATCTCTGGGAACGCCTTCAAAACTGTTGGAAGACCATTTCCTGTGACTACCTCTTGAAGCTCATCAAGAGAATGCCAAGAGTGTGCAAAGCAGTAATCAAAGCAAAAGGTGGCTACTTTGAAGAACCTAGAATATAAGACATATTTTCAGTTGTTTCACACTTTTTTGTTAAGTATATAATTTCACATGTATCAATCCATAGTTTTGATGCCTTCAGTGTGAATCTACAATTTTCATAGTCATGAAAATAAAGAAAACTCTGAATGAGAAGGTGTGTCCAAATGTTTGGTCTGTACTGTATATATAGCACATTTCCATTATTATTAAACTTTTTTCTTTTATTTCAGAAAATGTCTGATGCTCAAAATCGCAGTGAAGGCTTCTTTTCTAGGGATGTGCTGTCTGTCAACCTTATTCAAGGGAACCTGTCACCCCAAATTACTTTACTAACCTATTAATACCTGTCCCTGCAGCCTTACAATACTTTCTAACACATCCCTGTCGAACCTTTTTGACTAATATGGAACTACAATAAAGTAGTTCGCAAACATACGAAATTTATGTCAGCGGGGTTCCTCCAGGCGTTTTTGACGGGTAGGCGGGTCCCCTGTGCCACGCTACCCCTGCCTCGCCGCTCTATTACGCCCTAATGGGCGTCAATCCACCCTGCATAGCGCGGGCATGATTAGATTCTCGCGCCCACAACGTCACCGCTGCGATGCGGTCATGTGACGCCGGGATCACGTCACTTCCGGTTGCACACAGGCAGACTTCAGCATGCAGTCTGCGCATGCGCAAGGTCTGCCTGTGTGAGACCTGCGACCGGCAGTGACGCGATCCCGGCGTCACATGACCGTGTTGTAGCGGTGACGTTGTGGGGGCGAGAATCTAATCGTGCCCGTGCTATGCAGGGTGGATTGACGCCCATTAGGGTGTAATAGAGCGGCACAGGGGACCCGCCTACCAGTCAAAAACGCCTGGAGGAACGCCCTGCTGACATAAATTTCGTAAGTTTGCTAACTACTTTATTGTACTTCCATATTAGACAAAAAGGTCAGACAAGGATATGTTAGAAAGTATTTTAAGGCTGCAGGGACAGGTATTAATAGGTTAGGAAGGTGATTTGGGGTAACAGGTCCCCTTTAAGAATAGTGAGGTAGTTAGGCAATCAATTCCTAGAAATCAGACTCCCAACCTAGATACAGATGTTCTGCTGAGATTGGGGCAAACACAGAAAAGTTACAACTCTGGAGGATACACTCTAATTTCTTCCCCAGTAAGTGTGTGGCATCCCCTATAGACTGTGAGCCCTTGTGGTCAGGATCTCTGCCTTAATGTACCTGTATGATTTATTCGTCGTTATTTATGTTCTCTTCCTTGTTCTGCCCTTACACATGTAAAGCGCCATGGAACCAATGGCGCTATATAAATAAATAATAATAATAATAATTTTATCGTACATTGTGCAAATATCAGCATCGAATGATGAGAACACGATCCTTCGACAGCCGGCCTTTTCCAAGACTGTTTTCAAAATAATATCCAGAAAGACGTTCATGTCAAAGTAACTGGATAAGTTTCGATCCCATTTGCCATTCTAAGAAAAAACATAGCAAAGAAGAAACAATGCAAGTTAAAAGTAGAGCTTTATTTTTAACTGGAGGAAAAAAAATCTAAGGTAAATAATGCAGAAAAAAGAGCAATGGAAAGTAAAAATATTAGATGGAGCAATGTGTGTCATTTGCAATCTCAGATCAGCTACATGGCTGAATCTAAATGCTTTGATAGTGACAGGAATCCATGGGATACATCTTTGGATTCAAAGTTTCTTTGCCTAATTAAGACAAAGTTAAATTACAAAAAAAAAATAATAATAAAAAAATGACAATTTTCACTGACCCTTTCTTGACAAATCCACTTGATTTCAATATTGAAGCCTACATCTTCAGGTACAGCCTCCAGCACCTAGAGCGCAAACGCGGCAAATAATCAGATAATAGACACAATTAGTTTTGCACCCCATGCAACATATACAAGAATTAATTCTAGAGAAAAGTTAAAATGCAGAAATGAAGGTCAACATAGGATCCTGTGCATCGGACGCCAATGGTGCAATTACAGCAGAGTCACTGACTAAGATAGGATCAGCACAGAACATACACTGAGGGCCAAAAAGGTAAAAGGGGGATGGAGCCGCAGATCTGTAGATTCTCTGATAGAGTCCAGAGCTAATGACTATTCATTATTTATGACTACATACATATATATGTATTTATTACACTCACACACATATATTGTTATTACATTTTATTATTATTTATCATTTCTATTCTGAGTATCGACCTTAAAGTGGTTGTCTGGTCTAAAACCAAAAACCTGCAATCACTATGTGACTGCAGACCTGTGAATCCTCACGTTACGTGACCATAAGTATGTGAATATTTACACTCCTGTCCAGAATCCGATTAGACTGGTTCCAGCACGCTCAATGCAAGTGTATTCTGCGAGTTGGATTCTGGCTGAAAGACTACATATTTCACATGTAAAGCAGCATGGAATAAATGGTTCTATAATAATAATTATATGCATATTTACAGTGAGGCAGTGTGAGGAGTCACAAGTCTGCAGGCACAGAGTGATTGCAGATTTGTGGTTTCAGACTGAACAATCCCTTTAAATAGAATAACATCTTTACCGTCTGAAGGGAAGGAAAAGGCTGATTATCAGACATGGAGCATTCGTCTTCTGTTGAGTCTGAGTAAAAACACAATTAAAAAGGTTGTAATATTTTTCAAAAACTTCTAAAACTATTAAATCAAACAAGCAGACATAAAGGTAATTAGCTTTATAATGGGACAGAGTAGGTAACATGGTGGACTATGGGAAAGTGACTATGGGGGGGCCTCCCACTTGTGAATCCAGAATTTGAGAAATAACCTGATACTGTAATAAAATACTGCCCACCATACTATTCAATGTCTATGGGACCGGCAGACAGATGAGTGCAGCGTTCGATTATTGCAGGACCATTGCTCTACTCATTTAGGGGTCCTATTAACCCCATTCTCAAGATTGATAGACATCCTAGTGGTTGGAGCACCAGCAATCTGCAACTGTCACCCACCCAGCCCCTTTAATTCAGAAGCTCCTTAACAAGACAACCCCTTTAAAGTTGGCTAATATACAGTGGCTCAATAGAGTCACATGGCCGTACGGGGATGGCATCACATCGCCCGAGCTGGCCGTCAGCTCTACCTGACCTAAGCGTGTCAAGTGCATAGATATACATGAAGTGGTCATGATAAGGATAGACGCCGGCCAGTCCGGAGGATGTGATCCTCACACACGTCATACGGTAGTGTATCTCCAGCCTAAGAGCAAGATCTGCACCATAAATCTCAGTTCCTGGCTGGGTAATCCATATGTGCCAACCATTGTACTTAAATGAACACCTAAGAGAACAAAATCTCTGAATTCTTCTGTGCGGAGCAGTAAGGTTTGCCTTGAACTTGCTGTTTGTAGAGGAGTTTTCCTCTGAGTCATTATTAGACGCCGCATAATCTGCTGCACAAATTACTAATGATGGTGACGTTTTATAACTAAACATACAAAAATACTTATATCCTGTGCCTGGATCACTGGTGTTCTATTAGAAACTATATTTTTAGGGTATATGGTTTATAGATTGAGGGGAAAAAGGTTGTTAAATCTGGGATTTATTCGGTTTTATTGAACTTCAACGATGAGGTTTTCTTTTTAACCCCTACAATAACAGAAGAGGAAAATTCCTCTGAATCATCGATGCTGGGGGATAAACTACACTAGAGGACTTGTCTGTATTTAACCAAACCTCATTAGTCAGATATGGTGTCAATCTGCAGGTAGATAGCATTATGAAGGGGCCCGCAGTACTGAGGGAGGATATGAGCTTTATTTATTCCTCCGGGGCGCCTGTGGCTTTCAGTCATACAGGCGTGCCTGCACTCGCTAGTCTCGGTGACTGTAAGCTTGGCCCACAACGTTGGCAGCTTGGTCTGCAGAACAAGTACAGAGCTGGCCGGCTGTCAGCTAAAGCGCCAGAGCAGGTTTACAGCCGTTGATCACAATGCCTGTAGCTGTGACGGTAGCCTGGATGACAGAAAGTTCATTGTATTTCAGAAGCCGAACCTTCAGTATGGCAGCTGGACACTTAATGTCATTAACCTGCAAATTAATCCTATATACAGTTTTATCTAACCGGACAGGTTGCCTTTAAACAAAATAATTCAAAATTCCACGTCTACCATAAAGGAAAATCTGTAGGGAAACAAATTCTTCACCATAGCAATGGAATTGGCAATGAAATGCACTTTCACATAGGTGAACAATCAAAGCAATTCCTGAGGAGCCTGTGTGATTGGAGCGCAGGTGGAGCATGCACACAGCCGCGCCATTCAACCTCTATCGGACAGCGAGAGATAGAGGAGTGCTGTACTTGGGAGGAATGCTGTACTTGGCCATTTCCAGCAGTCCCAATACATGGAGCGGAGGGGACGAGCTCAACCTCTGCTCCATTAGGATGGGGTTCTTATGGGCCCAGGGTTCTCGGGATCAGAGGTGGCCAAGCAGTTGGACTCCTAGCGATCAGTTATCCCCTTCTGACTGACTGGGGGCTTACATTAACTTGGTACAACCTCTTAATATCAGACATCTACATACCAGAATGATCTTCTAACTTTAGAGCAGTCACATGAGCCAGCTAGAAAACACAAAAAAAGACTGTAAGAATTTACATTAATTTGACTATTTTCAAGCTCATAAGAGGAGGAAACAATGTTTAGCACTCCATATCCTTGACAATGGTTAAAGGGAAAGTCAATCTGCAGGTAAATAAGAGGAACCTGAGGGTTTGCTCACATCTTTTTTGGATGAAAACTGGAGCAATTCTTTTACACACAGATGTAAGTGTGAAATCTGTTTGGTATTCCATATGCGGGGGTGGGAGTCTTTCCTCACCCAGCATCTGTATGCAATGTGTCTTTTTCTCATCAGCTATTATCCTACAATCTTTTACATGACCAGTTATAGTGTTCTATGCTACAGAATGGTAATGTATCTGTAAAAATTGGACGACATACAGATGGCCCATGGTTTCCCTTGCACCCATAGACTTGCATTGGCAAGTCTCGTCCATTTTACACTGCCATACGCAGCACACTGCAATTTTCCCCTCAAACTGAAAACCGCTGAGAAAAAAAAAAATACAGATAAGCACTGACCTGGCTTAATATTAGTGTGAGTGCAGTTAGATTTTTTTTTTTTAATGCGCTGTACTCGCTTTACAGAAAGTGCGGCACTCTGGAGAATATAAACACTATTCCTCCCTGAAGCCCCTGGTTTCCAGTCATACAGGTGCACAACAGGATGTCTATAGTTATCATTCACAGCACTGACTGACAGCCAGGGTGTGCCAGGCACTGATAAGCCAGCTGTTAGTCAAAGGTCCAGGGTGTGCTTACTACTGTGTGCATACAAAAAAAAACTGAGATAGAGCAAACATAAGTGAGCATGTAGGAGCATGTTCACACTAACCACCAGATATACTAAACCTTAAGAAAAAAGTATATACAAACGTGTACAAATACCCTGTAATAAATAAAAATAAAAAGCTAGTGCCATCAAAAACAGGGAACTTCGTACATACATTTGTGCAAAAATGTACAAAGCCGTCCCACCAACATCAAGGTGTAACTGAAAGCTGGAGGCTCCTGGGAGGAGTAAAGTTCACTTTCTCTGGAGTGCCGCACTCTCACTACAGCAGCCAGGCACCTCCATAACACTATTAAGCTACAGATTACCCCTATATCTGCAGGTTAATAGCATTATTGGATGTGACAGGTTTCCTTTAAGATGTGAGTTGCTCAGTACACAATTCTCCCAGTGCTGGTTGTAAACTTCTGTAATGGATTACATGGTTTAATTCTGCCCATTTTTGCACGGATTCAACTAAAATAGTTACATAACATTAGGAAAAATAAAAGGACTGTATATTGTCAAATGAAGTGTAACAAAGAGGAGAATTACCTTTAATAACTGAAGCTGGTCATATGAGAGGTCCTTCACAGGGATCTCAAAAAGCTCTACAGAGGCAGCATTAGCTTTCTGTACAGAAAGAAAAGTGAAATCTATGTGATATACACAGTCACACATGTGCAGGTATGGCTGCTTTGTTCCTATTCTTTATCTCCTTACTGACATACTACACACATCTACATTATAAGCTGGCTCCCTCAATCTGATGCAGGCTCGGCACCTTTCCCGGCAGATGATGGCTGGGATATTTAGCAAGCAAATCTCTGCCTGTAGTTGTTAACCTGTTAAATGCCGCTGTCAGCTTCGTTTACAGCACAGCGGGCATATCATTCTATGTGCCTGTCAGTGCACTCGTGATATGATAGCAGAGCGCCGATAGGTGTCATGATGACAGCCGGAGGTCTGCTGAAGACCTGTGTGTTTGGCATATGTCTGGGATAGGTACCGTATCGTTATGTAGGTAACAGTCCAATCAATCAAATCAAATATGAAGATTAAACTAAATAGGTAAACTGAGAAACAAGTCAAAACGCCAAAATTATGTGGGGATTTTTTTGCCACTGAAATACTGCAGTAAAATGCAATAAGAGATTATCAAAACATCAGATCTACCCCGAAATGGTATCAATAAAAACTTCACATAACAGAAAATAAGCCCTCACATAGACCCATCAACTAAAAATGGAAATGTCACAGGTTCAAGGAAGTGGCGACACAAGCAAAATTATTTATTTATTTATTTTTTTACAAACTTCAGTTTTTACTTTTTTTTTCTTTTACACCGCTTTAATAAAAAGAACAAAACAAACAAAAAAAAACCAAAACCACAACACTATATAAGTTTGGTATCTACGTAATTGTAGTGACCTGGATATTGCCTGGTAAGTCTTACAACAGGGTTGTAGAGTCAGAGACCATCTGGAGGAGATAGAGTTGGATTCAAGGAAATTGAGTCGTCGGAAGTTTGGTTTACCGACTCAGGCTGATACAGTTTTTGTCCCCCCATGTATTTCTAGGGCGCCGGATGGCAGTTATTTGCCATCTGGTTGTGTGTCTGTCCGGCTGTTTTTGTTTTTTACCCCAGACACAAAATTGGAGCTTGCAGGATTTTTTGTATCCGGCGCACAAAATGAACAAAACAGCCCATAACGTACCTAGGGGCACTGGATCGATTCCCGGAAACCGGGTGCTGACAGAGTGGCGGCTCCGAAAGTAAAGCCGCGCTCGTTCAGCACCTGGACAACGCAGCATAATAGAGCCGCTGCTGAAGTTCAGCATGTGGAGAGCTCCATGGCTGAACTTTCAGCACCACGGCTAGCTCCCCTGCAGCCGCTATGCTGAAATTTCAGCACTGGACAGCAGCAGCCGCGCACAGGAATGATTCCGGCACAAAACAGGATTGGAGGGCATATTTGCACTCCGGTTCTGTTTGTCCGGGGCTGTCAGGTTATGTCCGGTGCTTCTTGCAAAACACCGGACATAACCTGACAAAAAAATAGTGGCGTGAAGCGAGCCTCACAGATCTGTATTACCGTATAGTAAATATGTTGAATATTAAAAGGAAATAAACAAAAAAACATTGAGCGTGAATTTCAATTTTTCACCGCACTTGAAGTTTTTTTCTTGCTTTCCAGTACAATCAAATAATTACATGAATGGAGTCATTCAAATGTCCAACTCGTCCCCAAAAAAACAAGCACTTGTATATGTATGTGGCCAGTACAATAAATAATAAAGTTATGGCTCTTGGAAGTAGAGGAGGAAATAAAAAGATCAAAAAGGAAAAAAAAACAAAAAACAGAAGTTGGAATCTACAGGAAGGGTTAGTAGAGTGAAACAAACCCAAGCTTTTTCTCAAGTCCCATTAGCCAGACAAAAATGGAAGAGATCAAATGGAAATTAACTGTTATTCTCTGTAAGCTTTTTATAAAAACAGTTTGCTAAAGCAACATGAAGAAAATCCAGCAGACAAACAATGCGGCCAAATGTATATTTTGCTCACTGGTATCCTCATCTGGATTCAGGACGGCCCTCGTTCCTTGCACTTCTCAGCACTAAAGGCCATTCTACAATCTGGACCTATAAACAGTGTGTTGTACCTTCCCGGCACTGACTGTGAGATATCTATATAGTTCTTGTAGATTCATTATTACATTTACCTTTTTCATGGATATACAGCATGTCAGATCATGATAGATCACTGGAACATGGTCCTTGGAAAGATGGACATCAAACTCCACATATGCAGCACCCTGGACGGGGAGAAAAAAAACAACATTTCTGCCTCATTAGTGGGGAATAAAACACAGTGTTATGATAGGGATTGTCCAACATTTGTGCAGCTCACTTACACAACATGTAGTTCAAAGAGTGTAATGTTACATGATGCTTCTAATACAGGAATCACTAGATTTATAATATCCCGTGAAATAGGACAGTTATCATGGTGATTTTAGGCTGATTTCACACTGGCGTTTGGGATGTATCAGTTTGCCAGTCCTGATGCTGACGGACTGGGCAAGAAAGGGAGCAAAAAGGAAAAAGGGGGGCAAAAGGAAGGGGGGATGGGGGTAGAGGAAGGGAGGGAGGGAGAGCGGGAAAGAGGGCACTGGCACCTGGATTCCAGTGTGGAATCATTGATCCCTATGTAATCATTGTCTGCTTCAGGATGCATGTGTATAAATCATGCAGCCTCAAACGGACAAAATTCACAGCTAGTTGCGATTTTGACCGGCAGAGAAAAAACGAAACCCGACACAAACACGTGTCCAGATGTCAATGCATCCACCATGTGTCCCCATGTTAATCAAAGGGACGCAGTGCAGATCCATAGGTGGCCACACTGGGATGTATGCCGACGCAATGCATGCAAACGTCAATGTGAAACCAGCCTTAGATTTTTTTTCAGGATCTTCCTTCTGCTGGGCTAACAAGCCTATGATGTCTCAGCAATCCAGCAGATGAGCAGGTGGAACCAGTAGCTTCTCTGCTTTGGGAGGACAGTGACCATCGTCTTCTCAACTCTTTCCTTATTGTTTTTAAAGGCCCCGTCACACGTGTCAACAAAGGCTGCGATGTCAGAAGCGATGTGCGGGTGCGCGCTCGCGTCAGACATTGCAGCCTTTGTGTCACACGGCAGGATGTTGCCGGTGACGGCGCAGCGATGCGGGCGGAGCCATCACTCTCTGGGCTGGGATCAACCCAGCGAGCGATCCGCAGCAATACTGCGGTATAGGCTGGATCGCCGCCAACATCGCTATTGCGGTGTCAGACGGCGCGATCCAGCCTAATCGCTGGTTGCAGATTGACGGATTTACGTTCATGCTCGTAAACCTGTCAACCTGCGAACAGCGATAAATCGCAGTTGCGTCGCACTGTCACACAGCACGACGCACTTGCGATTTCGCTAGCGACATCACTGATGCATCACTTTTCAACGATGTCGCTAGCGACATTGACACGTGTGACAGGGCCTTAAAGGGCAGAATCCAATCCTGGAAAGTTAAAGCCCCACTACAGTGTTTTGTTTTTGCATTGCCCCGCTGTAGTGCGGCTTTAAATGCAAGTCCCCTGAGCCCTGTGCTATACTCACCTTCCGCCACCTTCATCCTTTTTGGTCTGCAGTGAAAAGTGACCTGTCGGCAGCTCCAGTGTTTCATGGAGTGTGCTGGAGACCACGTTTCAATACAACTCTATAGGAATCTCATAGTAGCCTCATTTTGGAGCTCAGATGCATTGAAAGTCTGACGTAACGTCTGACTTCTGGGAAGTCAGAAGCCAGCAGACACAGGATGGCGCTGCATGATCAGTAAAGTATGAAAATGCTGGAAGGTGAGGATATGACTGGGGGTGGGGGGGGATTTACATTTAAAGCACAACTGAACTTAACAAAAAAATATATATAACGCTGTGAAGGCTCTTTGAAAACAAAAATGGACCTCCCGCTGAAATCCTAATGAGAAGTGTGTTCATAGGATGGTGATCAGCTGACAGGGCACATAAAGCAGGGCCTGCATGCCAGAATATCATATCATAGTAAAAAATGTATACATCTACAATATATCCTCTCCATGATGCTGTCGTGGGCTGTGGGAAGTCAAAATACTGGTTAGTAATGTGTATATATACCGTGTTTTCCCGAAAATAAGGAGCCCCGGGGATTTGGCCAGGGTGCTTAATATAAGGCACCCCCAAAAATAGGATGTGGCAGGCAGGCAAAAAAAAACAAAAAAAAAAAACAAACATACTCACCTACTCAGCTGCCTCTGCCGCCGCCATTGTTCCTCCGGAGCTTGACGCCACCACCGCGGCTTGATGTCACCCGGTGTGTGTACATAGCCGGGCGCCGCAGATGTACAATGGTAAGCCATCAGCAAATCAGGCGGTTGCTGGCGTCTGATTGGCTGCGGCATTACCGTACATCTCCTGTACAGAGGTCATCTGCGCCACTCAGCGTAGATGTATGGTAATGCCGCAGCCAATAAGACGCCAGCAGCCGCCTGATTGGCTGAAGGCATACCATCGTACATCTATGGCGCCCGACTACGTACACACCTGGTGACATCAAGCCGCGGCAGTTGCGACGGCAAGCTCAGAGGGACAATGGCAGCAGCAGAGGCAGCTGAGTAGGAGAGTATGATTTTTTTTTTTTTCTGCCTGCCAGCCACATCCTATTTTCGGGGGGTGCCTTATATTAAGCACACCGGACAAATCCCCGGGGTGCCTTATGTCTGTCACCATACTCCTCCTGTGATCGCCGGCCCAAAGTCAGGGTTCAAAGGAGATGGTGAGATTTTGATTTTTAGGGCTGTACTTCACTGTACTGTATAGAACAAGAGATGGCATCTTCAAATCCCATAAGTGGACTAGTAAATGCAGTGAAAAGCTTAAAATAAATTAAAAAAAAGTTAACATTACCCCCCTTTTGCCTCATTGAAAAAAAATCTACATGTAAATATTTGTTAAAAATGCACATATTTAGTATTGCCGCATTCAGGAATGTCCAATCAAAATAAATATAATAATCTGACCAGTAAACAGCGTAACGAGAAAAGAAATCAAAATGCCAGAAATCTGGATGAACATGTTAAGACTATGGGGTGAACTAAATGGACTTAAAGTCTACCTTCAACCTTCAAAACTATGAAACTATGAATTACAGGTTTTATTGATCACCGTAACATTGCAATAATCAAAGCTGATCAAAACATTGTAACTAGCCCAAAATGGTATCAGTAAAAACATCATCTCTTGGTACCAGAGATCCCCAAAAATGAGAACATTACAAGTCCCAGAACATAGCTACAAAAAGTGACATACTTCCAGGTCAGTTGTACTATATAATGAACATGGTAAATAAAAAATAAAAAATATTGTGGAATTGCACTTGGATTTTTCCCCATTTTGTAATACACAGTTCTGCAGAATGAATGGTGTAATTTAAAGGGAACCAACCACCCCAAATGACCCCCCCGGACTGTTAATATGTGTCCCTACACCCAGCACACACATTTGGGGCAATCGTTTTTGCTAAAAAAACTGTTTAGTAGAAGCTAAGATATAGCTTTATGAAGTTTAATAAATCACGACGAATAGGTGTTACCTAGCTTTGTCCACGTGCAGTGTTCGTGCCTGTCAGCCTCCTCTCCCCCCTCCCCTCTCACTTTCTAAGAGCCTGGCCGAGTCATGAAAGGGGCGGGGCTAAATCGCGGCGAGCCCCGCCCCTTTCAGGGCGCGATTTAGCCCCGCCCCTTTCATGACGCGGCCAGGCTCTTAGAAAGTGAGAGGGGAGGGGGGAGAGGAGGCTCACAGGCACGAACACTGCACGTGGACAAAGCTAGGTAACACCCATTCGTCTTGATTTATTAAACTTCATAAAGCTATATCTTAGCTTCTACTAAACAGTTTTTTTTAGCAAAAACGATTGCCCCAAATGTGTGTGCTGGGTGTAGGGACACATATTAACAGTCCGGGGGGGTCATTTGGGGTGGTTGGTTCCCTTTAAAAGTCAACTCATCCCACAAACACAAGCTCTTATATGGCTAATGGCTGGAAAAAAAAAAAAAAGCTATAGCTCTTGAAAGACGGGGAAGAAAGAACACAAATGAAAAATGGAACATTGGACAGGGGTGAAGGAGTAGGCCAGCATTTGAAGTTTTCTGTTAATCAGATTTCGGTGCACAGGGGCCGGACTGTACCATGGGTTTTCTCCTCCCTGTCTGTGATTGTCCGGCCCCTCTGTCTGCCTCCGGTCTATGAATGATCTGTCTCCTCTGTTAAAAATCTCAGCAGTTAGGCTGCGTTCACACATTCGTGTATTTTATCGCGTTTTTTTACGCGCGTCTTTTCAAGGGAAAACCGCGCGTTTAAAAACGCGATAAGAATACGCGAGAGAACAACTCGCTTCTACTTCAATCGCGCATTTAGACGCGCGTTTTTATAATGGGGCCTATGGAAACGCGCGCGTAAAAAAACGCAAAGAATTGACATGTTCATTCTTTTTACGCGCGCGTTTTTTGCTCCAAAAACGCTGCGTTTAAATACGCGATGTCTGCAAGGCACAAAGTGAATGTCCATTCACTTTGCTGTAAAATACAGACGTACATGCGTTTTTGGAGCAAATATGCGCGTAAAAAAACGCGCAAAATACGCGATGTGTGAACGTAGCCTTACCCTGTCAAAGACCAGAGGAAGGTGGAGGAATCACAGACAGGGAGAAGATCCAGCGCACCCAAATCTGATAAGCAGAAAACATCAAATGGTGGTTAATGAAGAACCACAAAGTGGATTTCTTAACCAAAAGGTATTGAGTAGAACAGCACCATGCCAACCATGTTTTTAATGAACATTTCAATATAGCGCTGACAAGTCTCTTTAAGAGGATAATGATGATGATAATAATACCAGCCATGGGTATATGTTGCTTTATGACAATACATTTTCTTTCAGATATGGTGATCACTTTACACGAAAGGGGGACTTATCAGTACCTGCAGATGAAACATGCGCTTCGGACACGGGCAGAGAGTGGCGACTTGACAATACAGAGGGATTTGGTTCTTGACTACGTCTGCGGAGAGGGGCCTACGAGAGGGGTGATAGCGACTACGTATCGGGACATATTGCATACTTTTTTGATTCAGTACCCTCTTAAGGCCAGGAGCCGGTGGGAGATGGAGGTGGGAGTCCTGGAGGACGATAAATGGGAAGCAATCTTGGAGTGGATTCCGAGGCAGTCACTAAGCGAACCTGGCAGGATGTCACAGCTCTACATCTTGCACAGAGTATATAGAACGCCAGAATTTCTACATAAAATTAAATTAAGATCAAACTCGGAATGTGCAAGGTGTCGGATGGAACCAGCGGGCATGCTCCACATGTTGTGGCTATGCCCACGGCTGTCAGCATTCTGGATCATGGTGCTTGCTAGAGTGGGAGGCGCGTATGGGTGCAGTGTGCCTCGAGATCCAGTGGTGTGTTTGCTGGGGTTTGTGGATGAGATACAGGTGGACGATGCAGCTAAGATAGCCATTGCACGACTGATATATATTGCACGCAAGCTGATTGCAAAACATTGGATTGTGACAGAGCCGCCATCGAGAAGGGAGTTTGTGACCCAGGCTAACTATATTTCACTTCTGGAGAGGGGAATATACCGCAAGAGGGGGAAGTTGGATCTTTATGACAAGATATGGTCACCTTGGCACAACTATGGGTTAGGATAAGTTATGATGTCCGATCATAAATGTGAATTATGATACAACTAATACATGATGTACATGGGGGTAATTTGCATGAAACATACTGTTTGATTTGTTTTCTTTTATATAGGGATATAATGACTGTATCGGCCGTCTAGATGGGGGGGGGGGGAGGGGAAGGGGGGGGATAAGGGGGAGATGGGAAAGGGGACTTTGAAGGGCTTTGGGAGGGGGAGTTGCAGGAACATTTAAAATTTATAAATATTGGATGTTATTGCTGGAGATGTATTGTTTACAGGGCCGCACCGTCCCTTGGACAGTGTGAGCCCTGTCATTCAGGCGGCAGCAGGCAGGGGGAGCGGCAGTGCAGAAGGGGGCGGCGCCTCATGCACACAGCCTCCCCCTGTCATGGCGCCGGCCGCTCACCCCGCGCGCACCGCAGGTAAGCGGGCTTCAACAGCACCCCCGCCAACCCCCCCCCCCCGGTACTCACGGCCGGCAATCACTGCCGCGGCTCAGGCGGCGGTAGCGAGGCAGAAGGGGCGGCAGTGCTGGGCTCCACTAGCACCCCCCCGTAATCGGTGCCGCGGCTCAGGCGGCAGTGGGGCTTGGTGCACCCTGATTGTTTATATTGTTTAATAAAAAATATTTGATCAAAAAAAAGATATGGTGATCACACAAAATCTACAAAATTCTATTCTTCTAATGGAGAATGATTGGCTACAGAATATTCTGCCTGCATTCAATATTATAAGAGCGTGCTACATAAATATTCTAAACCCTCTGAATATTTGTCAAGTAAGGCTGGCTTCACAATGCAGTTTATTCCTGATCAGTGTTCATTAGGTTTTGTGTGCCAAAACCAGGAGTGACTCCAAAACCCAGAACAGGTGTCAATCTTTCAGTTACACTTTCTCTCTGCAAGTTCCTCTCCTGGTTCTTCTCCTGGTCTTGGCACACAAACCTAATGAACACGGATCAGCAAAAAACTGCAGTGTGAAAGCAGCCTAAAATGGGATTTATCTTTTCTTTTTATAATTTAGGAGGGAGCCTGTCACCAGGTTTTTCTCATATAAGCAGCAGCAACCACCAGTAAACCCTTACATAGACCATTCTGGAATATTGTATATAAATCCACAAGCCGATCTGTATAATGCAAAAAAAGACCTTATATCATAATCACTGATGGGGCGGTCAGGTCTGCTGAGTGTCGCTGGTCTTGATCCAGTGCTTCCTTTCTGCTTATGATAGTCATCCTCCTTTGCATGCATGACACGTCCTATACCTTCCACACTGTCCTCAATTGCACTCCTGAGGGCAGAGAAAACTACTGTATTGCGCATGCGCAGGTCAAAGAACTCCCGCGCCTGAGCACTACAATACTTTGCTCTGCGCTCGGCAGGACAGAGATGTGTGCATGTGCAGGAGCATGATGTGTGGATGACATAGTATGTGTCATTCACATAAAGAAGGGAGAGAGGATGGTGATCGCAAGATCAGCAACACCCATCGGACCAGACCACCCCGTAGGAGAGTATAAAAAAAAAAAAGGTCCTTTTTAGGTTATACAGATTGGTTTGGAGACTTGCAGTACATGCAGTATATGAAGGTTTACTGGTGGTGGTGGCTGCAGCTTATATGAGAAAAACCTAAAAACCGGTTCCGATTAACGTGATCTATCTTCTCTAATAGATCTGTGCAGAGCTAGGTCCTGAGTCCCTAACCAACCACACAGGGATCTGCTCAGTGAATCTTGGCCTTGTACTCCACCCTGCGTGCGCTCATATAGGAGATCAGGGTGGATTATTGATTAATTGCTGGAGGTTTATGGACAGCAACTTAGTTACAGTGAATATATGAAAAAAACACACAAACAGTTCAACATTTTTATTCCCGCTAAAAAGCATTTACATATGTTTACTTTCTTCACAGAAAACAATATATGGTATCATACGGAAACTTTGGTATTAGGAAATCAACTCCCTAATAATCATCTATTATTATTATAACCTTTTATATTGTGAGCAAGGGAGATATAATACATCAGTCTCTTATCTGCCCATAACACAAGAGATACCAAGAAAAGCCAGAGGGAATTTCTGGCTACTTCCCTGCTCTATTATCAGGATTTGGCCAATTACATGGAAGAGATTACAAAAAAACACTACAACAAGTATATGCATTCAAAGGTTCGCCAAGGGCTGTTCAGTACAAAGTACACTTCCAATGATTGGAAAAAGAAAATGACAGGGTGTGTTACAGTAATATAGGACTTCATGAAGGGAGCACAATACTGTATTCATGCTGCCTAGATCATGTGCACTGTGAATTGTTGCCTGGCTGCACAATTGCAGCATGGTATATATGTTTCTCCTAAAGCTCCAGCATTTAAGAAAATATATTCTTTAAAGATCTGACAGGGAACAAAAGCTGGACATAAGACTAGAAAGGAGACTAGCCTGGCACAACATCTAGAAGTGAGACTAGCCTGGCACAACATCTAGAAATGAGACTAGCCTGGCACAACATCTAGCAATAAGACCAGCCTGGCACAACATCTAGAAAGGAGACTAGCCTGGCACAACATCTAGAAGTGAGACTAGCCTGGCACAACATCTAGAAATGAGACTAGCCTGGCACAACATCTAGAAATGAGACTAGCCTGGCACAACATCTAGAAAGGAGACTAGCCTGGCACAACATCTAGAAAGGAGACTAGCCTGGCACAACATCTAGAAAGGAGACTAGCCTGGCACAACATCTAGAAGTGAGACTAGCCTGGCACAACATCTAGAAATGAGACTAGCCTGGCACAACATCTAGCAATAAGACTAGCCTGGCACAACATCTAGCAATAAGACCAGCCTGGCACAACATCTAGAAAGGAGACTAGCCTGGCACAACATCTAGAAGTGAGACTAGCCTGGCACAACATCTAGAAATGAGACTAGCCTGGCACAACATCTAGAAATGAGACTAGCCTGGCACAACATCTAGAAAGGAGACTAGCCTGGCACAACATCTAGAAAGGAGACTAGCCTGGCACAACATCTAGAAAGGAGACTAGCCTGGCACAACATCTAGAAATGAGACTAGCCTGGCACAACATCTAGAAAGGAGACTAGCCTGGCACAACATCTAGAAAGGAGACTAGCCTGGCACAACATCTAGCAATGAGACCAGCCTGGCACAATATCTAGAAATGAGACTAGCCTGGCACAACATCTAGAAGTGAGACTAGCCTGGCACAACATCTAGCAATAAGACCAGCCTGGCACAACATCTAGAAGTGAGACTAGCCTGGCACAACATCTAGAAATGAGACTAGCCTGGCACAACATCTAGAAATGAGACTAGCCTGGCACAACATCTAGAAAGGAGACTAGCCTGGCACAACATCTAGCAATGAGACCAGCCTGGCACAATATCTAGAAAGGAGACTAGCCTGGCACAACATCTAGAAGTGAGACTAGCCTGGCACATCATCTAGAAAGGAGACTAGCCTGGCACAACATCTAGAAATGAGACTAGCCTGGCACAACATCTAGAAATGAGACTAGCCTGGCACAATATCTAGAAATGAGACTAGCCTGGCACAACATCTAGAAAGGAGACTAGCCTGGCACAACATCTAGAAGTGAGACTAGCCTGGCACAACATCTAGCAATGAGACCAGCCTGGCACAACATCTAGAAAGGAGACTAGCCTGGCACAACATCTAGAAGTGAGACTAGCCTGGCACATCATCTAGAAAGGAGACTAGCCTGGCACAACATCTAGAAAGGAGACTAGCCTGGCACAACATCTAGAAAGGAGACTAACCTGGCACAAAATCTAGAAAGGAGACTAGCCTGGCACAAAATCTAGAAAGGAGACTAGCCTGACACAACATTTAGAAAGGAGACTAGTCTGGCACAGTCCTTGGCCAGCTCTTATGTTAACGTATCACATTTCTGATGAGTGTTATGTGCTGCCAATCTGTTTTTGATGCTTTTTATTACAATGAGGTCTATGGAGAAAACAGATCGCTATTTCACTTATAGGGAAGAGAGTCCACACATCCATGGCATCATCCTCGACACCTATATTTTCTTATTGTCTGGTTATTTATAAATGAGATTTGTGTGACCGGGGACAAACACACACATGCCAACTACCTTCACCCAGCCACAGACAAATGCAAATTGTGGGACAGTAGTGCTTTATCCTTTCCTCCTCTCTTATAGCGATGATGTACCAGAACCCATACACATTACACTAGATTCACATCTGCATTGAAGGGTTCATCCACACAATGTTTCACTAGGAATAGGATGGTCACCATGACAGAAAACATTATGGGCCTCATGGGGTTGATCTTGCACCAGTGTTGTCTGGTGAGTGATCGATCTATCCCTGGCTAGAATTCCATTTTAAAATGAAGAGAGGATTCCTAATGCAGATTTGACCTCAGCCCTAGATTATTAAATTTGGGAGAAAAAAAAAAACAAAACACAACTTACATGGTTGGCGGCGCTTTTTAACGAGGCCACAGTGTTTTCTCGGATTTTTGCCATCCTACATAAAAACAGAACGCCGTATATTAAAAACAAAAACTTACAAATATTGTCAGCATACAAATAATGTTACACAGCTAATCTTACTTGGCAGTCGTAGTAGAGTTGCCCGCACCCCTATGTCCAACATCAAGAGGTGTCCGAGGCTTCCAGTATTTGCAGAAAGAGCTGCTCATATCACATGAATAATCGACTATTGGCCTTATGATAATGTAGTCAACTGAAAAAAAAAGAGAATTTTGTTTACTTACCGTAAATTCTTTTTCTTATAGCTCCTATTGGGAGACCCAGACATTGGGTGTATAGCTTCCGACCTCCGGAGGACACACAAGGCATTACACCTAAAAGTGTAACTCCTCCCCTACTGCCTATACACCCCTCCAGGGAGAATCCCATCAGTTCGGTGCACAAGCAGGAAGGGGGAAAGACCACCCGCGCCCAGACCAACAGGACTGGGAAATAATAAACGGCCAACAGGGCCAACACGCGAGGTGAAAAGACACCAGGCACTAGCATAGAAACAAAGCCCCAAAAGGCACAGGGTGGGAGCTGGGTCTCCCAATAGGAGCTATAAGAAAAAGAATTTACGGTAAGTAAACAAAATTCTCTTTTTCTTTTGCGCTCCATTGGGAGACCCAGACATTGGGATGTCCAAGAGCTATCCCAGGGCGGGAAAAAAACCCAAAAGCAGGCCCATCATAAATGAGCAACAGCTGCCTGAAGGATCCGCCTGCCCACATTGGCATCTGCCGATGCCAAAGCATGGACTTGATAATGTTTGGAAAAGGTGTGCAGACTAGACCACGTGGCCGCCTGACACACCTGAAGAGCTGAGGCCTGATGACGCAAGGCCCACGAGGCCCCCACAGCCCTTGTAGAATGAGCCTTAATACCAGCAGGTAAAGGCAAACCAGCAGAGACATAAGCCTCCCGAATAGGAGACTTGATCCACCTTGCCAGAGAAGACTTGGAGGCTGCCTCACCCCTCTTCTGACCCATAGTCAGCACGAACAGGGCATCCGAATGGCGAAACGACGCCGTTCGGGAAACGTAGATCCTGAGAGCCCTGACCAGGTCCAAAGTATGGAGGGACTTCTCATACTGATGAACTGGATGTGGGCAAAAGGATGGTAGGACAATGTCCTGATTCAGGTGGAAAGGAGACAGCACCTTAGGCAAAAATTCCGCCACAGGCCGAAGCACCACCTTATCCTGGTGAAACACCAGAAAAGGAGACCGACAGGACAAGGCAGCCAACTCCGAAACTCTCCGCAGAGAAGTAATGGCCACCAAAAAGGCAACTTTCTGAGAAAGCCTAGAAAGGGAGACCTCCTTAAGAAGTTCAAACGGTGGCTTCTGCAACGCTGCAAGGACCAAGTTAAGGTCCCATGGGTCCAAAGGACGTCTGTAGGGAGGAATGATGTGACTCGCCCCCTGGACAAACGTCTTAACCTGGGGAAGCTTAGCCAGACGCTTATCAAAGAGAACCGACAGAGCCGAGATCTGTCCCTTGATGGAACTGAGAGCCAAACCCTTATCCAAACCCGACTGGAGGAAAGCCAGAAGGGTTGACAGAGAGAAAGGCCAGGGAGAAGAACCGTGAACACGGCACCAGGAGAAGAAAATCTTCCATACGCTGCGATAGATTCCCGCAGAAACCGGCTTTCTGGCCTGTCTCATGGTAGCAACGACGGGAGTGGAAAAACCACGTGACGTCAACAACCAGATTTCAAGCGCCACAAAGTCAGGCTCAGGGCCGAGGAATTGTGGCGGAAGAACGGACCCTGAGACAAAAGGTCCGGCCGATCCGGGAGCCTCCATGGAACCCCCACCGAGAGCCGTAACAGGTCCGGGTACCAAGCCCTCCTGGGCCAGTCCGGGGCGATGAGAAGGGCTTGCTTGCATTCCGCCCCGAGCTTCCGCAGAACCCTGGGTAACAAGGCCAACGGGGGAAACACATAGGGCAGACGAAATCGGGACCAATCCTGGACCAGAGCATCTGTCCCCACTGCCAGGTCGTCTCGAGCGCGAGACATGAAGGCTGGGACCTGATGATTCAGCCTGGACGCCATCAGGTCCACGTCGGGAGTTCCCCACTCGTTGCAGATGTGCAGGAACACCTCTGTGTGAAGGGCCCATTCTCCCTCGTCCATTCCTTGCCGGCTTAAGTAGTCGGCCTCCCAATTGTCCACTCCGGGGATGTGGACAGCCGAGATGGACGCATCGTTGTCTTCTACCCACCGGAGGATGGGTTGGACCTCCGCGAGCGCCTGACGGCTGCGAGTGCCTCCCTGGCGGTTTATGTAAGCGACAGCCGTCGCGTTGTCGGATTGAATCCGAATTGGATTTCCTGACAGAAACCTCTGGAAGGCCAGGAGAGCCAGGTATATGGCACGAATCTCCAAGACGTTGATCTGCAAAGCAGATTCCTGAGTTGTCCAGGTGCCCTGAGCCCTGTGATGCAGGAACACCGCACCCCAGCCCAGAAGGCTGGCATCTGTCATGACCACCAACCAAGAGATGGGAAGAAACGACCTGCCTCGGGACATTGACCTGGGTAACAGCCACCATCGGACAGACTCCTTCGTCGTGGACGAAAGGGCAATGGACCGATCCAGAGAGGACGGCCTCTTGTCCCATCCGCGCAGAATCTGTAGCTGAAGCGGACGCAGATGAAACTGCGCAAAGGGGACCGCCTCGATGGTCGCCACCAACTTCCCTAGAACATGCATCAGGTGCCTGATGGGAACCAAGTCCGCCTGCAAAAGGAATCGGACCTCCTCCACAATCGAGGACTGCTTGTCGAGAGGGAGAATCACCAGAGCCGGAATGGTGTGGAACTCCATGCCCAGATACAAAATCGTCTGCGTAGGAACAAGGACCGACTTCGGGGAATTGACTACCCAACCGAACGTCCGAAGAGTATCCAAGGTGGCAGAGAGACTCAACTGACACGGTTCCGCAGACGAGGCTCTGATCAACAGGTCGTCCAGGTACGGGGTGACCGCGTGCCCCTGTACATGCAGCACCGCCACCATGGCCGACATTACCTTGGTGAAGATCCTCGGAGCCGATGAGAGGCCGAAGGGCAAAGCCACAAACTGGAAGTGGTCTTCTCCCACAGCGAACCGCAGCCATCTCTGGTGAGCAGAGGCAATGGGGATGTGGAGATAAGCATCCTTCACATCCACCGAGGCCAGGAAGTCCCCCTGAGACAGGGACGCTATCACCGAGCGCAAGGACTCCATCCTGAAAGGCCTGACCCTCACGTGTCTGTTGAGGAGCTTGAGGTCCAACACCGGTCGGACTGAACCGTCCTTCTTCGGAACCGTGAAAAGGTTGGAATAAAACCCCCGAAACCGTTCCTCGGACGGAACCGGAACCACAACCCCGCTCTGAAGCAGAGCGTCCAGCGCCCGCTGAAAAGCCGCAGCCCTCGCCGGAGGAGGCGAAGAGAGGCAAAACCGAGTCGGAGGCCTCGACTCCAGTTCGATCCTGTAGCCATGGGAGACCACGTCCACCACCCACCGGTCCTGGATGCGATCCTGCCAGATGTTTCCAAAGCGGGAGAGCCTGCCACCGATCTTGGACACTCCCGGAGGAGGCGAAGAGTCAGGAGGAGGCAGGTTTGGTGGCTGAGGCGCCGGCAGGCTTCTTCTGCTGGGCCTTAGGCTTCCAGGACCTATGGGATCTCTGGTCCTTGTCCGGACGGGAAGAGGATGAAGATGACGAGGCTGACTTGGAGGAGGGACGAAAGGAGCGAAACCTAGCATGCAGATGACGCGGACCGGTCTTCTGCGTCTTAGATTGTGGCAAAGAGGTGGATTTGCCACCCGTCGACTCCTTGATGAGATCGTCAAGACGTTCTCCGAATAGTCTATCTCCCGAAAACGGAAGGCCCTGGAGGAACTTCTTAGATGTAGCGTCCGCCTTCCAGTCGCGCAGCCACAACATCCGTCGTGCTGCCAGCGAGTTAGCCGAAGCTACCGCCGAACGGCTAGCCGATTCCATGATTGCGGAACTAGCATAGTCCGTAAACGCCTCAGCCTGAGACGTCAGGACCGCTACCTCAGGAATCCCCGAAGCAACCCTAGGGATCTCCGAGAGACAAGTTGAAACCGCCTGAAGAGCCCACACAGCAGCAAATGCAGGGGCAAAGGAGGCCCCAGTAGCCTCAAAAATGCACTTTTGCAGAAGCTCGATCTGCCTGTCCGTAGGGTCCTTGAGAGAGGACCCATCCGCCACCGACATAACGGTGTTGGCAGACAACCGAGAGACCGGAGGGTCGACTCTCGGAGAAACAGACCAACCCTTGACCACATCTGGTGGGAAAGGGTAACGGGAATCCTTCAGCTTCTTAGCGAAGCGCTTGTCAGGGCAAGCCCGAGGGGTCTGAACCGTCGAGCGAAAATTGGAATGATCCAGGAATGATCCCCTGGACCTGGCCGGGGGGAGAAACTGATAAAGTTCCTCTGAAGCAGAGGAATCCACCGGCGGTGCAGGAACCGTCAAGTCCAGCACCATATTGATGGAAGATACCAAGTCGTCCACCAGAGAACCCACGTCCGGGTCCTCATCAGGAGCCCAGACGGAGCCTAAGTCCTCCTCCCCCTCCAATAGAGAGGTCGCAGCACGTGAGCCCGCCTGCGAGGGTGCCGGGGAAACTGCCCGGCGAGGCCACTTAGGGGGTTGCAGGGACGGTTCCGAGAGCCCAGAATTGTCGCCAAAGTCCAAACCTCTAGTAGAGGAAGAACCGTTCCGACGCCTACGACGTGTGGCGGAGGCCCCAGGGGAACCCTCCCATCCACCTGATAGAGACTCTGGTCATAGCTGCCATAGACTGAGACACAGAGTCAGAAATGGACTGAGCAAAAACAGCCGTCCAAGGCGGAGGTACTGCTGGGTCCACCGGGCCAGGCAGAGAAGCCAAAGACCCAGAACTGGGGGGGGGGGGGGCTCGTGCACCAAGGCAGATACCTGGATCACGATAGCCGGAGAGATATCACCCTCCTGCGGGGCACAAGCCGAGCAATGAGGGAAAGAGGATCCAGCAGGCAGCTGGGCCTGACATGCTGTGCAAGCATGATAACGTGTCTGCACTCTAGGAGCTTTGTTCCTGGAGCTAGACATGGTGTCCCCTCAGTGCACCCAATGATATATCTCAGAGGAAGGGAATTGGGGTGCAGCTGCGGACAGGGGGGAGAATGGAGCACCACCAGAGACTGGGGTGACCTACCAGACCTTGTGTGCCCTCCAGAGACGCTCAGACCCTGCAGCCAGCAGCAAAATGCAGGGAGAGAAGCCTCCAAGATGGCCGAAGAAGCTGAGGGAGAGGGAGTGACTGGAGGGCAGGTCCTTTCCCCACTGCAGCACCACCCCCTAAGCAGCAAACTGCCTTTCCCATAGGGGATCAGGGCTCGGCCTGCAGAGGGGTGGGCACAAGCCTCTCACAGTCTGTGAGGACGAGGCACAGCTCCGCCCCATGAAGCCCTGGCTCAGCTCCAGAGAGACTAGGCCGAAGCCGGGGCCTAAATTTAACACTGCGGCCGCCTGCCAGCAGGGGGCCAGCGCGGTGCACCCGCGAAAATCGCGGGAGTGACTGGCCAGGATCCCAGGAAGCTGGGGGAGACAGTGCCCCACTCCCAGCCGGCCTAATGTAGCTGCAGAAGGCATCCCAGACCCACACAGAGTACCTCATTGGTGGTGCAGGGTCCGGACCCAGTGGATCCCTCACGCAGGCCAGCAGACACCCAGGGAGCCGTGGACTGTGTGGATGAGCCCAGACAGGGGGGCCAGGTGGATCCCACTTCCCCAGAGCCCCTAAGGGATGGGGAAGGATACGCAGCATGAGGGCTCCAGCCCGTTGTACCCCAAGGGTACCTCAACCGCCTCCGCCCGGGGGAAGAGGAAGGAGACATGCTGGGGATCAAAAGATCCTCTTTGCTTCCATCCGACACTAAGTAGTGAGAGAGCATGAGTGTAGAGTGTGCCTCCTTCAACACAAAGCAAAGAACTGATGGGATTCTCCCTGGAGGGGGTGTATAGGCAGTAGGGGAGGAGTTACACTTTTAGGTGTAATGCCTTGTGTGTCCTCCGGAGGTCGGAAGCTATACACCCAATGTCTGGGTCTCCCAATGGAGCGCAAAAGAAATACAAGTCATCACTTTATTGCCTGACATTTTTTCATGTAGACCTGATTGAATTTTCACACAAGTCACCAATTAGTTATTAACCTGTTTTCCTGCATCAGGATGTGAACAGAGGGCATAGTGCACCTGCGAGTGTTAAGGGGGCTCAGGAGCGGAGACTCTTTGAAATGTGGTAGAAGTCATTGCACATTTTTATTACAATGGGGTCTATGGAGAAAACGGATCACGATTTCACTTATCTGCTTAAGAGCCGTAGCTTTTAACCATTTACATGCTCATCCTTAGTCACCTCCGACCTCAGGGGGCGTGGACTACTCTGCGTTCACAATACAGATGATAAGACTACCAAATGACCTCATGCCGCCACCTCCATTCCCATGGTTCTGCTGGGTGTTATCACAGAGCACACAGCAGAGGCCATGTGAGTGGAGGATTCAAATAAGATCTCACAGCAACTTTTTGAGCTCAGCAGGGTGTCGCCATGAGGTAATGTGACAGTCTTATCATCTGTATTGTGAACACTCTAGGCCAGTGATGGCGAACTCCAGGCCTCGAGTGCCGCACACAGTCCAGGTTTTCAGGATTTCCTTAGAGTTTGACAGTTGGTAATTTGATTGCCAACTGTTAAATGCAATGGAAATCCTGAAAACCTGGACTGTGTGCGGCACTCGAGGCCTGGAGTTCGCCATCACTGCTCTAGGCCATGCCCCCTGAAGACGGAGGTGACTAAGAATAAGCTTCACACACAGCTGTTGAGGTCATCTTGTGGAAGGTTATCCTAATGGTTTCCCTCCTGATTTCATTAATAAAATATATGTGAAAATTGATCATAATCACTTGCTCTACATTACTATTAAATAAAAATGTAAACGACGGTTGCGCTTTAAATGAAGGAGCTGCCGGTGGGGCATTGATCGGTTTTTGGCTGCCATGGTAAGCCAACTGAAGGAGCCAACTGAAGGACCTTGTGACTGCCATTGTAATACACTTGTGAAGCTCAACCTTAAGCTATGGGAGACCATGATTTTTCCTATATACTTCAATACCACATTATTACTGTATATAGTATAAGTAATCAAATGACAGCATAACTTAAAAGAGGTTTCCCCACAAAGGTAATTTTAAAGTTCAATTTAATTAATAGATCTTGGAATGATTCACAATTGGATGTTTTAAAAAAAAAAAAAAAATGTTCCTGTGCGGAGATGATCTTTCATATGTGTCTTTGCTATGTACTGTGTAATGGCTGTGTCTGACTGTACAGGGACATGGTCTGATCATACCACATCTCCTGTGCGGAGATAATCTTATATATGTGTCCCTGCTATGTACTGTGTAATGACTGTGTCTGACTGTACAGGGACATGGTCTGATCATACCACATCTCCTGTGCGGAGATAATCTTATATGTGTGTCCCTGCTATGTACGGTGTAATGGTCATGTCTTGTCCAAAGCTTTTATGCTAGATTGTGTGTCAAAATTGTGTGTATTTCTTGACAAGTTTGCCCAATTCTGACAGTGCACTTGCGCATTATGAATTTGATGCCTGCATTCTTTACATCACAAATCTTATGGCCACTTTACACGTCCTGATATCATCGTCCAACTTTGACAAAAAGTCACGTGGTTCGTGCGTTGGCCCCGATATCGTTCGTGCATTGTGCGGTGTAAATGTACAAATTGTTGCATGAACGATGCCAAAACGATATCGGGGAAGAATTGTGCAGGCTCTCCAACTGCCCGATATTGGATGGACGATCTGGCAGGATCGTGCTGTGTGACACCACAACACTGACTTGGAGAGCAACTTCCCCTATTCACTCCCATGTTAAATGGTCATTCTCTGCTACGCGCGTACAAGGGGGCGTACACATCGCAGTTGTGTTGCGTGCCGATATCGCCCTGTGTGACAGCTCCTATGCGATCTTGGACCTCATCTAAAAAAGTGCGCGCTCCCGTGCCGGTGTCTACAATATCGAAACGATGTTGGGACGTGTAAAGTGGCCATTACTCTAGTCACAGACTTTAGAAAATTATGCGTCTCCATGTGCACCTCGCCATAACACTTTGCGTCTCCCGATTCACCCCACCACCTCATCAAGATTAGAGTGATAAACATAGTCTTGATGAATCAGGTCCAGAGTCAGTAAGATAGAGCCAGGCTCAGCCTCTATAACGTATTGCTTGACGCCCCATTTCTGTATTGTTGGCATTTTGTTCCACAAGCTGTTCCTTCATTCAGAATAGTCATTATGTCAGACTCTATAACTGAGTGGGCTTGGCTTGGTGTTTCGTTAGCTTTTCTCAGTGGAGGATGGAAGTGTGAAATTTCAGATTATTATTCCCCACGGAAAAGATGCCCAGAATCTACGTAAAACGATCGAAAAAAAAGAAGACTTATAAGCCATTGGTAAATTATACTGAAGATTACCTCTTACTTTTCCCAGAGTCTGCCTGGCATTCCTGCTCATGATGGGGAGTGTGATAATCCCATTACTTTTCCCTGTCTCCATGATAGTGGATGATAGGAGACACGCTGTGCCGACATGTCCGGGGACGGCATCGCCCTGCACCACAGCCTCACTCAAATCTTCCTGCAGGTACACACAAAATATACAGATATATAACTAATAGCAGAAAAATAGTAAAATATTCAATTCCACAAAGAAATATAGCAGTGACAGAAGGCATCCTATTATATACACCGCGTTATACCAACCATATTCTCAGTGGAAAATACAGCAGCAAACATCTGAAAAGGAACCAACCAGCAGGATTGGATTTACACATTTGAAGTAAAGACCGCGCCATACTGGGGCTAGGATAGAATAACAGCATTCCTGCAGGTCGTAGATTTGATCTTTCATCTCAGTAAAATGTTTTATTAAAGTATGGGTTGGGTCTTCTTTAATATAAACCACCCCAACCCCCATGTGTTCTGCTTGCCTCTACGGAATTAGCCCCCCCCCCCACTATATACAGCCATCCGGGGCGTGCACATTATGACAAATTTCATTTACAATTCATACAGTACAGTATGAGCTCTCCTGACCCCACTACAGTACCCCCGTCTCTGCACAGATACAGTACAGTGTGAGTTCTCCTGACCCCTCTACAGTACCCCCGTCTCTGCACAGATACAGTACGAGCTCTCCTGACCAGTCTACAGTACTGTACCCCCGTCTCTGCACAGATACAGTACAGTATGAGCTCTCCTAACCCCCCTACAGTACTGTACCCAGTTTCTGCACAGATACAGTACAGTGTGAGCTCACCTGACCAGTCTACAGTCTTGTACCCCCATCTTTGCAATGATACAGTACAGTTTGAGTTTTCCTGACCTGTCTACAGTACTGTACCCAGTCTCTGCACAGATGCAGTACAGTATAAAGCTCTCCCCACCCCTCTACCGTACTGTACCTTCCTCCCTACACAGATACAGTACAGTATGAGCTCTCTTGACCCCTCTACAGTACTGTACCACCCTCCCTACACAGATACAGTACAGTGTGAGCTCTCCTGACCCCTTCTACAGTACAGTACCCCCGTTCCTGCACAGATACAATTAAGTATGAGTTCTACTTACCCCTCTACAGTCCTATACCCCAGTTCCTGCACAGATATAGTACAGTATGAGCTCTCCTGACCCCTTTAAAGTACTGTAACTCCTTCCCTGCACAGACACAGTACAGTACTAGTAATATTCACTGCTTCTAGCGCATGTGTGTGAGCCAGTAATCATGGTCTTTTTCTCACTTCTGGGTTCTGGCCTTTGCGTGTTCACTGCACTCTGAACAAGAAGCCTCCATACTTGATACACAGATACATATAAATACACATTATATTATTTTTATTGTATGCATTTTTTCTTTTACATTTTTGGCAATTCAATTGCCGCACCTGTACATTACTTAATTTTCATGTTTTTAATGTGTCTGTGCATTTAGGCATTTTTAAGATTGCACAAATATTTAATCATGTATTTGCAGTACATTCCTTTCTCCCTGAGCTCTCCTTCCATCCTTCCATCAGCCTAAGGTGTTTTTATTTACAGCTGGATCCTGCCTGCCCTAAAACTTGCAGGATTTCAGCCTGGGTAGGGGTATAAAAGGAACAAAAGATTACACCTTGTCACAGCTGTTTGGCTCTCATAAATTGGCCAATTTGTGCACTAAATACCTTCATATTTACTATAGCAATAATGCAATTCCAAATTGATATATTCAATTATTTCTCTATCACATATGTTTGTGGATTCTTAGGTTAGATAAAGGGGATATTGTATATTTGCTACATCTGGATCCATCTGCTGCTGCAGAATACATCAGCAGGAAGGTAGTAAAGGGTTGTAGTAATTAAAATCTCTTCCTTTCTGACTCATATTGAAATTACTGTCTAGTGCACCCTCCAAGTGAATGAAACAAAACAAACAGAATGGAGCAGTTAATATTTAGTTCTTAAAGGGAACATGTAATGTGAAAAAACGCTATTTACCTGCAGATACGGGGTTAAAGTGCAGGTTAATAGTATGTTTAACCTGTAAGCCCCGCTGCCAGAAGGAAATTAATTTTATTCCTCTCGGCAGCGTTCTGCTTCCGGTCATTGGGGTGGTGCCGGCGTGGGGTCAGTCTCTGCTCAGTGTAATGTGAGCAGTAGCTGTAACCCCGGCTCATACTGACAGCCGACTCTTGAGCCACCCCAATGACTGGAAGCAGAATTCTGCTGATGAGAGGAATAGAGTTCTTTATCTCCTGACAGCGGGGCTCTAAGTGCAGGAACCGTGCAGTTTCAAAACGCTATTAACCTGCAGACTAACCCATATCTGCAGGTTATTAGCTTTTTGTTTTTTTTTTACATGAAAGGTTCCCTTTAAAGTTAATTATATTTATAAGATATTGTGCATATTCTAATAGGTTTTTAGGTAGATCACTTGAAAGACATTTTTATGCAAGAAGGGTGATCTTGAGTGGACAGTCATGAATACAGCAATAAATATACATATCCAGGACTTTTGGTGAAAGCTGTGCTCATTAAAATAGTATCTCAAAGTTCTGAATAGTTGGAAATTTAACTTTAAAAAAATAATGTTGAATTCTGTGACAGTTCTAACAGGACAATTCCTTGGCACTATAACAAGAACAGGTCTTCCTCTGTCAGAGGTCCCCAACCTGTAGCTCAGGAGTCACATGTGGCTCACAGGCCTGTGATGTGTGGCTCGTAGCAGTCTTCCAGCTTGGTACATTAGCACCAGGTCAAGCAAACAGCTATCAAGAGCTGATCTCCAGATGGTGACACAGAGCAGTTGTGTAAGCTAGGAACCCCTAGATTTTGGTGTATTGCTTTGGCTGTCATTATACCAGCAATGGAGGCTCTAGGTGCCACTACTCTGAGGGGGCAGGAGCTGCATGGGGATCGCGACCCTCTCTCAGAGCCGCAAGTGTCTCGCGACCCTCTCTCAGATCCGCAAGTGTCTCGCGACCCTCTCTCAGATCCGCAAGTGTCTCGCGACCCTCTCTCAGATCCGCAAGTGTCTCGCGACCCTCTCTCAGATCCGCAAGTGTCTCGCGACCCTCTCTCAGATCCGCAAGTGTCTCGCGAGCCTCTCTCAGATCCGCAAGTGTCTCGCGACCCTCTCTCAGATCCGCAAGTGTCTCGCGAGCCTCTCTCAGATCCGCAAGTGTCTCGCGAGCCTCTCTCAGATCCGCAAGTGTCTCGCGAGCCTCTCTCAGATCCGCAAGTGTCTCGCGAGCCTCTCTCAGATCCGCAAGTGTCTCGCGAGCCTCTCTCAGATCCGCAAGTGTCTCGCGACCCTCTCTCAGATCCGCAAGTGTCTCGCGACCCTCTCTCAGATCCGCAAGTGTCTCGCGACCCTCTCTCAGATCCGCAAGTGTCTCGCGACCCTCTCTCAGATCCGCAAGTGTCTCGCGACCCTCTCTCAGATCCGCAAGTGTCTCGCGACCCTCTCTCAGATCCGCAAGTGTCTCGCGACCCTCTCTCAGATCCGCAAGTGTCTCGCGACCCTCTCTCAGATCCGCAAGTGTCTCGCGACCCTCTCTCAGATCCGCAAGTGTCTCGCGACCCTCTCTCAGATCCGCAAGTGTCTCGCGACCCTCTCTCAGATCCGCAAGTGTCTCGCGACCCTCTCTCAGAGCTGGAAGTGTCTCGCGACCCTCTCTCAGAGCTGGAAGTGTCTCGCGACCCTCTCTCAGAGCTGGAAGTGTCTCGCGACCCTCTCTCAGAGCTGGAAGTGTCTCGCAACCCTCTCTCAGAGCTGGATGTGGCTCATGACCCTCTCTCAGAGCTGGAAGTGTCTCTCGACCCTCTCTCTCAGTGCTAGATGTGGCTCATGACCCTCTCTCAGAGCTGGAAGTGGCTCATGACCTTCTCTCAGAGCTGGATGTGGCTCATGACCTTCTCTCAGAGCTGGATGTGGCTTGCGACAAATTAACCTATTACTACAAATTTCATATATCCATTTAGTAGGAGCAATTGAGTCACTAGTATAAAGTATAAAGCAACTTCTCTATATTCTGTACATCTTATTATCTATATAAACAAACACTCACTTCAAAAAAGTCAAAAAGTAATTCCAAATTGTCAGGCTCCATGGTGTGCACACTGAATTCGGACCACCGGTCGGGCTGGAGTGCATACCCACATTCTGGCTGTGAGTGCCGGGACACAAATTCAGTATCGCTTATTAAGGAGATTTCAAATGTGCTCGCCATCTTTGGGTGAAGGATTGGAGATGGTTTCTCTGGTTCTTCATCTTCACCCTCTTCTTCAAGGCCTCCAAACATCAACTTCACCCTGTCAGCACAAAATAAAATTATTAGTTGCCAGTCTGATGATATCTTTGCCTTTATACCATAATTAATCTAATGCAAGAACTCACACTTTGCAAAATGTGATGTTTTTGAACAATCTAATCATGCATTTATATAAAAAGAAAAAAAAAATTTGCCGTGAAAAATAATAGTAAAAATATGCAATGCTGAGCTTTAATTTCTAAAAAATAATTCCATGCGCCATTGGATGATAAAAATCACTTTATAGAAAAATCAGCCGGGGGCATATTTGGATTGTGCGTGTAGTCAGGTGGATCAGCCACCAGTAGCCTTACGCTGCCTTCAATATCCAAGTTCTGGTAGAAACTCAGCAGAATCAGAATGAGTGCTACGAGTTTCATTTTATTTTCTTACCTATGCATTGGGTTTTATTAAACAAGCTGGCAAGTCCTCATTGTCCTATTTGAAGAACACCAAGGACATCATAAAACAGCACCAAAATGGTTTTATTATTTTGACCTTTTAGATTGTGTAATTGCTATATCAACTTCCACAGCCATTTTTATTTTTTTTTAGTTCCAATACATCTAAAATAGAGCAACTTTGAAACCAGTCCTAAAGGAGTATTCCTCAAAGTGAAAACATTTAGCTAGGGCTTGCCAACAGTTCGTGATTGGTATTGGTCCGAACACAAGGACCTCAATTTACTCAAAGGATGATGGTGCTGCAGCCCCTTTACTGGGGAGCTCCTGACCACCATGGAGATGGCACAATTCATTAAATCAGTGCTGCAGCCCCTTCAAAGTATTGGTGGGTGTTCATCAATACCTGGAATAAAGGGACTGCTGCATACAAATCTAAGTTAGTAAGTAGGGGACGAGAGACTGCAGGATCAGACTACACAGGGTTTTGTTTGTTGTCTGTTACCATGGAGACACACATTTTCAGAATAAAAATAGGCTATTAATCATTTTGACTATTTTTTATTTTAATGTACAGGAACAATAAAATAAAAATGGTTGCAAACATGGACATAGCATTTCATAATTAAACTAAAAATCCAGGTAATACCTATTGGATAGGAGTGAAAATCTTCCTTATCAAAACCTTACTTAAACTGCTATTCTCAATTTTGGAAGTTAATCTTTATCCGTACAATAAATGGATAGGTATCCGATCACTGGGTGCATGACTGCTGGGACCTCCACTGATCTCAAGAGCCCGGTGGATCATGTGCATCCCCTGGTCCATTCACTCTTAATGGGAGCGCAGGAGATACCAGAGTGCTGCACTTAGCTGGTCTTCAGCGCGCCCTTTAGAATGAATGGACCACATATGCACATGATCCACTGCTGCTGCATTCACATGGGGCGCTTCAAGGTCCGGATCTGGGAATCTATGAAGGCCATAACATTCAGACCACCAGGGATTGGGAAGCTTTCCACTATACCATAGTCAGGGGTAGCTTCCACACTTGAGAATACTCCTTGCCAGGGAGATGCTAAGATCGGAAGGGCCTCTCATATGAATGCATACAACAATATTGTGTATAAATTCGGATGAGAAAATGGGAACAAGGAGACTCCTTCCACAGATCTCTACCTGACAGGGCCCAATTTAATTAAGATTTTGTGAGGTAGGCCTAGGCAAAAGCAAAAATGTACTTTGTACCTTACTCTTAATTCTAAAATGAAATTTTCTGCATTTCATAGAATTAGTACCCTCACAGAAAGCCCAAATCTTTGCATCTAGATGCATATAATTGTAGATTGGGTATATAGTAGATAGTATATAGATATACTGAGGTATGTAATGCTGTTTGTACAGTTAGCGGAGGGCTGCTCCACCATCTTGATAATGAAGCTCCAAATAATTTTTCGGCAGACAGCCAAAAGTCTAGTGTGACCAATGTGTATAAAAGAAAACCAGAAAATAAAAAATGTTTAGCCATTAATTACCCAAGTCATAACTAACAAAAGACGCCCAAAATGAGGGACTTGATGGTCTATAGTCTGCACAACACCGGCACCCACTTAGCTTTTCTACAAATATGGTAAGTGGTGGGATAAAGAGTGAGCCGATGTTTACAAGGAAACACATTGGGAAAGGATATTTTTTTTCATTTGATTAAAAACTGCAAGTGTTTAACCATTTCTAAAAAAAAAAAAATCTTGTTATTTTTTGCCATAAACATTCTTAAGTGGACAACGTTGAAATAAAACTGGCCAAAGCCACAGATGTAGCAGAGCTGAGCACGTCCTTAGTGTTAGTGCACTAATAATGCAGCAGTATGAAAAATATTTTGTTGCACAAAGGGACACTGATGTTCTGTTACCAGACTGGTGGGGTATGTCACGGGAAGACCAGGGGAATCTATTAGTGTGTATTTCTGCATCTCTATTAAAACTGTAATGATACTTTCACATTTCATTCTAGTAGACAGTGTCTGGGACATATACTCCCGAACGTGGTGCACGGTAGAGCACACGAAGACTCCGTCTGCACCATGGAAAGGGAATGGCCCCGTCGTCGCATAAGTCCGAATCCTGTTTTGCGCAAGGTTTTGGACATCATCCCAGATGGGACCACTGCACGTGTGGTATAACGCAATGTGAAAGTACCCTAAGCTACATCAATGCACAATACCTATGTAATTAAAAGGATGGTCAATTACGCTTTTTATTGCATTAAATAATATAGGGAGACTGGCTGATAGCACATGAAATGAGGCCTAAGGGCAGAGATGCACTATGTGAGATGCATGCGAGATACTCACACGACTCACTCGGAGCTGACCCTGCCTCTCTGGACGGGAGTGCTGAGCTCCATAGAATCACAAGCAGCTGACGTGCTCCCATCCAGAGAGGAAGAGGCCGTTCTGGGTGAGCCATGCAAGACTCATGTGAGTATCTCGCATGCATCTTGCATAGTGTGTCTCTGCCCTAAAAGACACCCTGGGACCAAAAAAATGAAGCGTTTTTTGCCAATATCTGATGTAAAAGCCCTTTTCAGGTCATAACATTTTCGTGCAGCACACAAGCTGTGTAAACATGTTTCCACTTGTTATGTTCACTCCAGATCGTGGAGCTCTGCCAATGCGGGTGAAGCTTGGGCGGGACGGGAATGGAAGTTCTACGTAAGTTATCACTGCACTGATAATTCTGCCCATTGTGCCAAATGATAAAATCAGTTCTGCTCCATCTGTATTGTGGCTCAATCCCTGCAACCTACCATCTGTTTCTGGGTCTTCATATGAAGTAGATCTTAGTTCATCAATCCTCTGTAATCATTATGAACCTTATGATATAAACGCAATCATTTAGATGGGACCACTGGGACACAAGGCCAGTTAGGTCTGTAAGATTCCTGTACAAACAGCATTAAATAAAAAGGTGGAAAGCAATCTTTGCTCTTTTTAAAAAACAAAAAACGCAAGACCGATTTATCACCATACCTAAACCTAGACTTTTTAAATTTTTTCTTGGATATAGAAACAGGCTGTTTTTCAGAATAATGTAGACGTAATCTAAGCTCAGTCTGACATGTCAGCCATCCGGAATCCACAGTGTCAACGCCATCTGGCAAAGTAGATGAAAGTTAGAAGCAACAAACAACCCACACAGAAGAATCGACAGTAAACATACACATTGACATCAGATGCATGATCAGCCATTATTAACTTTTATATCAGGTTACTACGGACAAAATAAATAGATTATAAAAGATACTTTAGCTTGGCTTATCTTACATAACATCTGAGTAGTGAGGAAATAAATCTCTCCGAGAGGCCACACATTGCAGATTTGCTGCATTATTTTCCGCATAATTGTTGAAGAATGCAGCTACACGTATCCTTACCTGGACGGGGCTATAACCTATTAATAGTGATGATCAAACACTACCATGCTCCGGTGCTTGTTAGTCGCAACGAGCAGTTGATGCTAGGATTGTCGCAAATTGAGCAACAAGTATAATGGAAGTCAATGGGAAAAGAGAGCATTTTTCTGGAAGAATTCCCAGAGAAATGTTCATGTTTCCCATTGACTTCCATCATACTCGAGTCGCACCCCTCCCAGTATCAACTGCTCGTTGTGACTATAAAGCACTGGAGCATGGTAGTACTTGCTCATCTCTACTTAGTATGCCTTCTAGAGCGCATCATAAAATAACAGAGAAAGAAAAGCATACACCTTAGGCCTCATACACACACGGAGGATTTTGTTAGTATTTAACCTCAGTATTTGAAGCCAAAACCAAGAGTGGAACAATCAGAGATAAAAGTATAATAGAGACACGTCACCACCTCTGTATTTATCACCCACTTCTGGTTTTGGCTACAAATACTGAGGTAAAAAAAGTCACCAAATACTCAATATGCATGTGGCCTTAAAAGGGAATCTATCAGTAAGATTGACCCTCCTAAGTCATCTATACGGGGATACAGGTCATAGGAAGCGCAAAGAAATGATACCTTCATATCTGCAATTTGATGTATTCTAGAGAAATCCACATCTAATATGTAATGAGCTGTTTAAAGGGAAACTGTCAGGTCCACGAGAATGTCTGGGTCCATATCTAGAATCCCTCTCCAACAGTCCCAGCATTTAGTAACACACAAACAGATCTTTAGAAAAAGTATTTCTTTAGATCATTTATGATATGCTAATGATAGCAGTGATTAGTCAAGGGGGTGTTCGGTCCCTTGCTAGTCAGCCCAGGTGCACGTTATCATGCCCACACGCTTTACAATGCCTGGCAACATGACAGCATAACTCAAAGCTGAGCATGGGCACAGCTTTGTACCACTTAGCATTAAGCATCTCAGATCACCCGGCTTCAAAGATGCTCAGTGCTCACTGCCCATGATCCGAAGTTGTCCGCACCTCTGGTCACGTGCACTACTCGGAAGCCAGGTGAATGTCCTGGCTTCAGAGAGGAGTAGTGCACATGACCGGAAGTGTGGAAAAACTATCTATCGTGGGCAAGGAGTGCAGGGTGTAATAAAATGCAAAGTGGCCGACTTGCCAGGGACCTAACCATAAAACATCAGATCACAGATATTTTTCATTCAACTTTCCATGACTTACATGCCAATGTAGATAGCTTAGGAGGGTAGAACCTACTAACAGATGACCTTTAATGAGAACAGGTCATGTAAAAAAGAAAGCTTTTAACCTGCAAATACGGGGCTAATCTAAGGGTTAAAATCATTCTGAAGATGTGCAGCTGCTACAAGAGCCCCATTGCATAGAGATGATAAAATTTATTCCTCCCGGGAACCTTGGGCTTTCAGTCAGAGGCATGACATAAGTCACTGCTCAATATACAGAGAACAGTGGCAGTACCACACCACAGCACCGAATAGAGCCGCAGACTGAATCTATTCCTCTGTGACTAAAAGCCCAAGGTTCCCGGGAGGAATAAAGTTTATCCTCTCCCGGCAATGGGCTCTCATTGTAGCAGCCACACAGCTTAATACTGCTATTAACCTGCTCACTAACCCCATATCGGCAGATTAATAGCATTTTTTGACATGACAGATTCTCTTTAAAATACACCGGTCATGAATAAATACATAATGCAGATTATGTTAAATACAGCCACTACATGGTCCCTGCCAGCTTCTGTAAATTGGACGCCCTGTGGCGATGCCTCTTCAAGGAGCCCAGCACAAGAGTGCCAGTGGAGGCTAAAATTAAATATACTTTTATCTTTGCATGTTGTCTACATTTTGGTGCTTGGTAGAGATGGGCAAACGAGTGTATGTTCAGGTTCAATGCACCTGGCTGGACTTTTTTTTTTTTAGTTTTAAATTTCGGCTTTGGGACTGGACTTTACAGTTATAAAATGGTGGCTAGGGGGGCTGTAAAAGAAAGCAAAATCCTGCTTAAAGCAGTGGCTTCTACTTACCGTGAACCGCACGATTGTAACACCACTTCCGGGCCGCTCATTAACCTCCGGTTTATTCGCTGCACTCTGCCTCCAACAGCCAAGTACAGATGCCCACTCTCTGTGACAGCATCTGTGATTGGCTGTTGCGCCCCCACCAATTGTGCTGGCATCTGTGATTGGTTACCATTGGAAATTAACCTGATGTCATAAAGGTGTAAAAATAAACAATTTAAAAAAATAAATAATTTTTTTTGATTCTCAGCGCAGATAAAGCGGACAGCTATGGGTTGCCACCACAGGCTGCCTAGATTTACCAATGCAAAAATGAGAAGCCCATTTTTATTTTTTCATTATTTAAATAAAGTTAAATAAATAATTGAAAAAAAAAATATATATATAATGTATATGTGGGCTCTGCCTTAATTTTGATCGCCAGCCAAGGTAAAAACCAGGCAGCTGGGGGCTGGTATTCTCATAGTGGTGAGACCCATAGTTATTGGGCCCCCCACGCTATAGAATAGCATCCGCCCAAGAAATTTGCATATTCATTAGAAGCGCCAATTACTGGCACTTTACTCGGCTCTTCCCGATGCCCGGGTGCGGTGGCATCAGGGCAATAGAAGGGGTTAATGACAGCTGAGTATTGACAGCCCAGATTGATAATGTTCATGGTTCGACGAGACCCATCTATTATCTCAGACTTAACTCTCTGACGTCACAGCTCACAAAACCATGGTTCAGCCTGAGAGCGGCTGCTGCAGTGAGTGGACACTAATGTCCCCGCTCAGCATATGTAGCAGAAGCGAGTGGATATTTCTGTGGATTATCGTTGAAGGGTATGTTAGGGGTTTTATGGGAAAATGAGGGTTGTCTTTATGTCTTATTTATAATAAAGGATTTTTCTGTATTAAACAATTTACTTATATATTTGATAATGGATGGGACTCATAGAAGCCTGAACATTATCAATCTGGGCTTAATGACAACTGTCAATACTCAGCTGTAATTGTCCCCTTCTATCACCCCGCTACCACTGCACCAGGGCATCAGGGAGAGCCGGGTAAAGTGCCAGAAATTGGCCCTTCTAATGAATATGCCAATTCTTGGGGCGGCTATGGGCTACTATTTTATAGCCTGGGGAGTCCAGTAACTCATCACACCGAGAATACCAGCCCCAAGCTGCTTGGTTTTTACCTTGACTGGCTATCAAACATTGGGCAGACTTCACAGATGTTTAAAAGAAATTATTTAAATAATTAGAAAAAAAATAATGGGCTGCGCTGTATTTTAGATTGTCAGCCAAGGTAAAACCAGGCAGCTGGGGGTGGCAGCCCTTAGCTTTCCGCTCATTTGCGCTGAGAATCAAAAATACACCGAAACCCTAAGCAAACCTTTTAAATTTATTAATTTCTACACCTATATGACGGCGGGTTCGTTGCCATGGCAACCAATCAGACGCTGGCACAATAGCCAATCAAGGATTTTGTCATAGAGTGGGCCTCTGTGATTGGCTGTTGGCGGCAGAGTCCAGTGAATGAACCAGTGGTTAATGAGCAGCGCAGATGTACAGCTGTGCTAAAAGGTTTACATACGCTGGCAAATATTTTGCTTTCTTGGCCTTTTCTCAGAGAATATGAATGATAACACATACTTTTTTTCCACTCATGGTTAATGGTTGGGTTATTGTCAAACTACTGTGTTTTCTCTTTTTAAATCATAATGATAACCAAAATCATCCAAATGACCCTGATTAAAAGTTCACATATCCTGGTGATTTTGGACTGAAAACATGCACAGAAGTTGAAACAAATGGGTTTCAATAACTAATAAAGGTAACATCCTCACCTGTGACCCGATTGCTTATTCACAGTGTGTGGATAAAAGCTGAGTGAGTTTATGGGATCCAGACAGACTCTTGCATCTTTCATCCAGCCACTGACGTTTCTGGATTGTGAGTCATGGGGAAAAGCAAAGGAATTGTCAACGGATCCAGAAGAAAAGATAGTTGAACTGAATAAAATAGGAAAGATACAAAAAGATATCCAAGAAGTTGATAATGACAGCAGTGTTCAAACTGATTAACAAATTGAAAATCAGGGGCTCTGTAAAAACCAAACCACGATCAGGTACACAAACAAAACATTCAGCCAAAACTGCCAGAAAAATTGTTCGGTATGCAAAGAAAAACCCACAAATAACATCAGCTGAAATACAGAACTCACTGAAAACAAGTGGGGTAGTTGTTTCAAGATGCACAATAAGGAAGCATTTGCAGAAAAATGGGTTGCATAGTTGAGTCGCCAGAAGAAAGCCATTAATGTGCAAATGCCACAAAGTATCTTGCCGACAATACGCTAAAAAGCACAGAGACAAGTCTCCAAACTTCTAGAACAAAGTAATTTGGAGTGATGAGACCACAATCAAACTTTTAGCACAACCATAAACATTACATTTGGAGAGGTGTCAATAAGGCCTATGATGAAAGGAATACCATTCCTACTATAAAGCACGGAGGTGGATCGCTGATGATGTGTGAGCTACAAAGGCACTGGTACCTTGGTCAAAGTTGAAGGAAAGATGAATGCAGCACTTTGTCATCAAATACTGAAGGCAAATTTGCACTCATCAGCCCAGATGCTGCCCATGGAATGTTCCAACATGACAACGATCCGAAACACAAGGCCAAGTTGACCTGTTATTGGCTACAGCAGAACAAAGTAAAGGTTCTGGAGTGGCCATCTCAGTCTCCTGACCTCAATATCATTGAGCCACTCTTGGGAGAACTCAAGCGCGCAGTTTATGCATGAAAGGCCACGAATTTACAGGATCTGGAGGCTTTCTGCCAAGAAGAATGGGCAGCTTTACTATTTGAGAAAATAAAAAAAGAGCCTCATCCACAATTACCACAAAAGACTTCAAGCTGTCATTGAGGTTAGAGGGGACAATACACGGTATTAAGAACTTGGGTATGTGAACTTGATCAGGGGCATTTGGATGTTTTTGGTTGTCATTATGATTTAAAACGAGAAAACACAGTAGTTTGACAAATGGCTTCACCCAACCACTAACCATGAGTGGAACAAAAAAGTTTTTATCATCATTCATATTATCGGTAAAAAGATCAAGGAAGCAAAGAATCTGCTGGTGTGTGTACATTTTTAGCCCAACTGTACAAGCTTACAGTCCTTGGTAACTATAATGCTGCTGGTTTAATCACTGTCTTACTTTCCTTTACAGCCAAAACGGAACAGTAACACAAACTTCTAAGGGAAGTCCATGCTTGGAATCTGTGCCCAAACACTAGGTGTTCTGTATGGACCCCACACTTTATAGTTTGGGCTCTCCCATCACTAATGCTGGCAGTTTTTGAAATGTAGATCTGCAATAAAATATGCACCATTATCCAAGCGATTTTGTGCCGATTTGCTACTGTGTTTTTACCTGTGTGGGAAAACGCCAATCTGCAGTATTTCTGCAATAAGGCAGAGTTCACATGTCTATTAAGGATCTGTTACAAAGGATCCCGCAGGATCCGTTTGCAGGAATGCTGTTGGTTCCGTTCTAACAGATGCTTAACAGACATGTGAACTCAGTCTTAGTCTGCAGGGATTTCAACCCTGTGGATTTCACTGTGCAGAAATTCTGTAATGGAGGAGTCTCATTTACTTATGCCCAAAAATACAAAGCACATAAACAGATTACCTTTAAATACAGACTTCCAAAGTCATACCAGATTAAAGCCAATTGTTTAATAGCAATAAATAATTTTTAGCGTGTATCTACATAGATCAGTATATAAATAGAAAACTTTTGAGCAGCACCAAAGCTGGGTGCAAATCTGTCAAACAATCCACTCCTTGCTGAATATATAACACGAAAAATGACAGCAGCACTCCAAATCAAATCTTCAATTGCCTTTAATCCGGCCTACAGGGCGACCTGCGACGTTTCAGCCACCAAGTGGCTTTTGTCTAGCCTAGGCAAGCTAGACAAAAGCCACTTGGTGGCTGAAACGTCGCAGGTCGCCCTGTAGGCCGGATTAAAGGCAATTGAAGATTTGATTTGGAGTGCTGCTGTCATTTTTCGTGTTACATAGATCAGTAGTATCATACACACTTCACGTGTTTCACTGTTAATTACATAGTTCTCATAGGAATTACACATCAAAAACACGTTTAACCTGTAAACACAACATTACAGAACACTACCATGACTTCTGAATACTTTCATGTATATCCAATATAATTATCAACCGGCATATCAGTCTAAAATGTTATATTTGGATGACCTTGAAAGACTGCAATATTAAGCACAATGAAAGAGCTCTAGAGAAAATGGTCTGCATGATGAGACGTCCCAGCTCAGGTTATGAGTGAACAAAGTCACATACAAGCAGTGCAAACCCCATACACCAGTCCTGCAGCGGCTCCACAATAAGGCCATGGTCACATATTGAGTGTTTGGTCAGTTTTTTACCTCCTTATTTGTAAGTCAAAACCAGGGGTGGAACAATCAGAGGAAAAGTATAATAGAAACACGTGACCACTTCTGTATTTATCACCCACTCCTGGTTTTGTCTTACAAAAACTCAATATATGAACATGGCCAACGGCCCGGCTCCCCCGCCGGCAACAAACCCGACAGAGAGGGAAGGGTGCAGCGGAGAGGCGCCCACCGCAGCTGGGGCGATCCACGGGAAGGTCCAGGAGCACGTCCAGAGTCGCTGCCACCGCCCGCACGGTTGACCCCACCCGAATGTGTCCGGCTGGCCGCCCGTCTCCCCCGCCCCCGCGTGCCCTCACGGGCGACGGGGAAGGGGAAGGGAGCATGCGGCAAGTGAAGCCCCTCTTCACCTTTCCCCTCCAATAAATAAATTTAAAAAAAAAGTGATATCACCCTAAACGTTGTAGTGCATATTGGACATATTGGCCTCAGCTACCTGTGAATAGAAACATTTCAAATTTAAAAGAAAATAAAAAATATAATAATTATACAGTACATACTGCAACATGTCATGGTTAGGAAAGTTGATAGTCCTATACGGTAGAGGACAGCTTTGTGCGGGTGGAGGAGGGTAGTGTGATATCAGTGGGGTAGGGCAGTATGAGAGGGTAGGGCGGTATCACCTATATCAGTCCAGAGAAGGCAGCATAGTGGGGAAGGGCTATCGGACCTACTGCAGTCTCAGGCAACAACTGCAAAGTGACAACTGATGGGACGTGTGTCCGAAGCGCTGCATTGCAGGAAAAACCATAAACAAGCAGGAATGCAAAACTATTGCTACAGCAACAGTATTATTGCTTATAGACCATCAAGTGATCGGGTCATATGAAAAGTACTTTTAGGCTGAAGGCACATTGTGCGAGGGACTCGCATGAGTGCAATGCGAGAAAAACTTGCATTGCACTCGGACCAGAGTTGCCCTATCAGGCAGGGCACACTGGTGCGAGTCCCCCGCACTAAACTGGCATTGAGAGTCAGAAGCGAGTGCAGTCGCAGCATGCTGCGACTGCATGCGATTCTATCTTGCGAGCGGGCAATGCAAGTCTATGGGTGCAAGAAAATCTCACACCCATACAGCACACTGTGCGATAGTCGCACAAGCGTGCTTTGAAAATAGCTTCAAACTCTGCGGCTTTCAAAAGCCGCAGAGTTTGAATTTGCCACTTTCCCAGTACAGTAACAATAATGTTTCAGCGCTGTCACAGCAGTGCTGAAACATCATTGTTGAAAACACAGCTACTAACAAAAATATTAAAATTATAGGGGTTAATCAGCATGTTAACCCCCTCTGCAGGCTCTGTGCAACATGTCAGCGCAGAGGCTGCAGAGGGGGTTAATAACCCGGTGTCAGAAGGGTTAAACCCATGTTGGTGTGATGACATGTGTCCAGAGAGTGTCCACACTCTCTGGACACGTTGTCATCACACCCTGGCTGTGCAGGGGTTAAACGATGTGTTAAAATAAAAGCCAGGAATTGTCGGGGACATTAATATAGAGTAAATGCGTGCTGGAGGACTTTCAGATACCGGCAACGGATGGGTTTCTATATCTTAGGTTACTACATGCATATAAGCAACAAATGAAAGTAGGTAGTCTAACCATGCAGAAAGATGTTGTTCTGGACTATGTTTGTATGGAGGGTGGATCTAAAGGAGTAATATCAACATTGTATGGAGATCTGCTGCACGTGATGTTGCTGCGACACCCGATCACGGCGAGAACCAAATGGGAGTTGGAAATTGGAGAATGAGGTTTGGGACAGTATCTTGGAGTATGGTGCTAAGCTTTCATTAAGTGAACCGGGAAGATTGTCGCAGCTGTATCTTGTTCACAGAGCATACAGGACTCCTGAATTTCTATACAAAATAGTGGTTAGAGACACCTCTGAATGTTCAAGATGTAGGCAGGGACAGGCGGGGATTCTACACATGATGTGGGACTGCCCTATACTGCAGACGTTTTGGACGAATGTCATCACAGAGATTGAAAGACTATATGTGTGTGAGGTTCCGAGGGTGCCTTTGGTGTGCGTATTGGGGTATGTTGAAGAGATAAAAGTGACAAGCTGCCAAAAAATTGCAATTGCAAGATTATTATATCTGGCCAGGAAATTAATAGCGAGGTATTGGATCAGGACTGAGCCTCCGGGGGGAGCCGAGTATATTAAACAGGTGGATTACGTGGTGCGTATGGAGGAAGACATATATAACAGAAGGAGTGCAGCCTTGATGTTTGAAAAAATATGGGAGCCATGGAGGAGATAGCGTGATACGGTATAATAATACTGCTGTTCTTTTTGATTTCCTCCCTTTCACTAACCAGACAATGGAGAAGCTAGACCTGATAACAGGTTCGACAATTTCAAGTGTTGAGCACATGCCTATCGTAAAACGCTTTCTATTTTCCTCCTATTTGATATAAATATTGATGGTATATGGAATCTGTTCCAGGAGTGGGGGGGAGGGATGGGGGTGTTGGGAGGAGGGAGGCTATGTTCCTATGTTCCTGTTAATGGGATGGGTGTTGTATATTACAAACAATAATCATCTTTTCATTGAATACTATGTTATGAATATACTATTTGTATTTTACTCGATGATTTAATAAAATATATTTGATTAAAAAAAAAAAAAAAAAAAAAAAAGTGCTGGAGCTGTCTACCACATGAAAGCTCCTGAAATAATTTCAGGAGCCATCAGCTGCTGGACAGCTACAGCACACATTTATTCTATATTAATGTCCCCGACAATTCCCAGCTTTCCTTTAAACACATAATTTCACCCCTGCACAGCCCGGGTGTGATGACAACATGTGTCCACACTCTTTGGACACATGCTGTCCTCACACCCTGGCTGTGCAGAGGTCAATATGTGTTTAATTTGCCAGCCGCCAATTGTCAGGGCAGTTTTAAATACTTTAACTGCGGGCTGGAGCGGTCAGCGGTGCTTTACGCACTTTGCATACTGTAGCATCAGCACAACTCATGTAATCCAGCAAAAAAAAAAAAAGGTTTCCAGGGCACTAAGCGGTGTCAACTGTCATGTTCCGGGATATCATCCATTGGAGACGGGTTCCCCTCCAGCGGTGCACATCCAAAGCACCAGAACGTTATACAGCAATTGAAGAAAAAGGCAGCACTCACCGGTTTGTGCAGGGTGGTCTTTTAATCCAGGTTTTCAAGGATAGACAGGGTGCAGGGAGGTGACCACGGAGGGCCGATGGACAACGACGCCGTTTCGCAAACGATGTTGCTTCTACGGGTCCAGGATATCCCAGAACATGACAGTTGACACCGCTTAGTGCCCTGGAAACCTTTTTTTTTTTTTTTTTTTTTTGCTGGATTACATGAGTTGTGCTGATGCTACAGTATGCAAAGTGCGTAAAGCACCGCTGACCGCTCCGGCCCGCAGTTAAAGTATTTAAAACTGCCCTGACAATTGGCGGCTGGCAAATTAAACACATATTGACCTCTGCACTGCCAGGGTGTGAGGATACCTGGACCCATAGAAGCAACATCGTTTGCGAAACGGTGTCGTTGTCCATCGGCCCTCCGTGGTCACCTCCCTGCACCCGGTCTATCCTTGAAAACCTGGATTAAAAGACCACCCTGCACAAACCGGTGAGTGCTGCCTTTTTCTTCAATTGCTGTACAACTCATGTAATCATGAGCTGTCCAGCACCAAAGCTCCTGAAACGAGGAGCTGTCCCTGGTGCTTGTGCTAATAGTGTACGCAAAGAGCGTACCATGACAGCCGCTGTCCTGGGTTGTGAAACTCCCAGTGTTATAACAGTAATAAGACGGTGAGTTGCAGAACCCGGAACAGCGGCTGTCACGGTAAGCTCTTTGCGTAAGCACCAGGGACTGCTCCTCGTGTCAGGAGCTTTGGTGCTGGACAGCTCATGATTTCATGAGCTGTGCTGATGCTACAGTACGCACAGTGCCAGCTCCGGCCCGCAGTTTAAGTATATAAAACTGTCCCGACAATTGGCGGCTGGCAAATTAAACACATATTAACCCCTGCACAGCCAGGGTGTGAGGACAGCATGCGTCCAAAGAGTGTGGACACTCTCTGGACACATGTCATCACACCAACATGGGTTTAACCCTTCTGACACCGGGTTATTAACCCACTCTGCAGCCTATGCGCTGACATGTAGGTTCAATTACACAGTCTTGTGCTGGGAGCTCTGATTAAAGCCAGAGACTCGGCTTAGTGGAAAGTCCTTTAATTAGAAATCCTCCATCAGCCACGACATCCCCAGGATCTATACATGTCAGACAATGCTTCCCAAGGTGCCAGGTGGGTCAGTGAATGAAGAGCAACTGAGGCCCCCACACCTGCAGCCCCACCAAAAGTGTTTGGGCTATTTCACAGGCTGCAGGTGGAGGCTGCAGGTGTGGGGGCCTCAGTTGTTCTTCATTCACTGACCCACCTGGCACCTTGGGAAGCATTGTCTGACATGTATAGATCCTGGGGATGTCGTGGCTGATGGAGGATTTCTAATTAAAGGACTTTCCACTAAGCAGAGTCTCTGGCTTTAATCAGAGCGCCCAGCACAAGACCGTGTAATTGAACCTATATTTCCCATCTCGCTCAGAGAACACGGCTGGAGCAGCTCGCTTAAACTTTAGGACCTGCAGACCGAGCTAACGATTTCACCTTGAGAACATAGGACCTGCCTGCGTCAGCGCGCCCGGTCACATGGGGCGCGAGGAGGCGGAGTTATAGGAGGAAGCGAGCGGGGACGCCGTGACTCCCGGGACGGAGCTGCCTAAACGCTTCTCTACACCATCGTAGAACGTTTACAACCGGACAAAGGAGACCCCAACCGCTTCCATAACCCTTACCATTGTTGTGCGGGGATTGCACAACAATAATAGGTTAGTGAGCACATATCTAACTATCCCCTGCTGGTAATAATGGTAATACACTAATGCGCCCCCTGTTTTCCCTCTTGTTTTTTATATGCGCTGACATGTAGCACAGAGCCTGCCGAGGAGGTTAACATGCTGATTAACCCCTATAAAACTTTAATATTGTGGGAGCGGCTGTGTTTTCAACAATGATGTTTGAGCACTGCTGTGACAGTGCCGAAACATTACTGCTTACTGTAGCGGGAAACCGGCAAATTCAAAATCGGCAGCTTTGACAGCCGCCGAGTTTGAAAATTCACCGGCATATGCTGTCTGCCACTCCTCAAGTTTACTTCAGGACCGTGGACAGCATCGCACTCACGCAGCACACTCACATGCATACAGCCATGCACACTCGCCACACACCCAAAACACGCAATTCATTCGATTCACTGTCATGCATCAAACACGCTCCGTGTTTGATGCATGAAGTGTGCCTCCAGCCTTAGAAGTCAGGTCCACCTTCATCACCATTTAAGGTTATCCTTAAAGAAAAAAAAATCCAATATAAAATGTTAGATTTTTTCATTTAATTAAAAGGGGTATTCTCATGTCAGACAATCATGGTATATATACAGGATATGCCACAATTATTTCATAAATAAGCATCTCTTCACTGGGACACATCATCTCGAGAACAGGACTGTATATATCACAGTATAATACAGTATAATCAGATAGTGTGGTGTAATCAAGTATTCATCTCATGGCATTATTTTGTCACTAGTTTAAGACGTTTTGTCCTGCTGCTAACACAGCATTATTGTCAGTGTAGAATCATTATCCTAGACTGATTATATTATTAATTATATGTACATGCACAATTTTCTTGTTGTAAACTTGATATTTATTTATATAGTGCCAACATATTCTGCAGCGCTTTACAATTCAGAGGTTCATATACAAACAGTTGTATGTAACAGTTATAAAAAAAAAAATACAATAAATTAAAGCAAAATAATGAAAGCTCTGCTCATAAGAGCTTACAATCTACAATGAGATGGGGGCGACACAAACTACAAGTGCTCATTTACAATGATTGTCCAGCCTACGTGTGAAAATGGGGAATATATAAGTGCTGCATGAGGAGCCACCAGCCATTATTTGAAATGCTTTTGAGCCTGGTGGAGTGAATAAGCTGTTTAAATGAGTTTGACCGGGAAGAATGACAGGCCGCCCTAAAAAGGTGTGTTTGTAGGGAGCGCCTTAAACTATGCAAGTTGTGAATTGTCTTAATTTCTTGGGATAGAGCATTCCAGAGAGTTGGTGTAGCTCAGGAGAAGTCTTACGGCCGCTTTACACGGCACAATATCGTTGTCCAACAACGATAAAAAGTCACGTGGTTCGGGCGTTGCCGCCGATATCATTTGTGCGTTGTATGGTGTAAATGAGCAATGCGATGCAAGAACGATGCCAAAACGATATATCGTTTGTGAATTGTGCAGGCTCTCCAACTGGCTGATATTGGCTTGACGATCTGGCAGGATCGTGCTGTGTGACAGCGCAACTACGATTTGGAGCACAACTTTCCCTATTCACTCCCATGTTAAATGGTCGTTCTCTGGGTCGCTCGTAAACAGCGCAAAGGAGGGGGCGTAGACATCGCAGTTGAGTAGCCTGCCAATATCTCCCTGTGTAACATCTCCTATGTGATCTTGGACTAGTGCCAAAAACGTGCGCGCTCCCGTGCCGTTGTATCCAAATCGGAACAATATCGGGACGTGTAAGGCGGCCATTAGAGCCGGAAGTGGGAGGTCCGGATTATTGCAGATGTTAGGCTGGCTTCACATTTGCGTTTGTGTCTGCATGCTGACACAAACGCAGTGAAAAGCAGGGTAATTTTTTGTGTCCGCAGCGGAGAATGTCCGCCTGCGGACACAGCACTAAGGAGCCCGGCCAGCCAATCGGCGGTGTCCGGGGGCGGACCTGAGGCGGAGATCAGCGGCGGAGATCTCCTCCTCCCCGCCGCCGGTAAGCTCCGGGACGTGTCAGCGGGGTTAAACAGCTGATGTGACAGCTGTTTGAATCTCCCGCGCCGAACACCGAGAGGAGATGTCGGCGCGGGAAGATTCAAACAGCTGTCACATCAGCTGTTTCTCCCCGCCGACACCGCTAGGAGATTACCGACGGCGGGGAGGAGGAGATCATCAGAGGCTCCAGCTGATCACCCGGTGGCCGTCGGTGATCTCCTGTGACATCACCGGCGGCCACCGGGAGAGGTCTCAATGAGATCCGCAGCGTTCTCCTGTGGTGTCATGCAGAGGACACCGCGGATCCATTGAGATCAATGCATTTTTTGTGCGCTTGCGGATAGAACAAGCGCCGCGAAAGCACAAAAAAATGCTGCAAGCTGCGTTTGGAGCGCACATAAATTATGCGCATCCGAACGCAAATGCAGCCAAACGCAGCCATAACAGGCACATGCAATCCCATGTTAAACATAGGAACGCATGTGCGCAAGCGTTTGGCTGCGTTTGGTATGCTGCGCTCCGTACGCAAATGTGAAGGCAGCCTTAGTCTAAACTTGCTTCCAGACCGAAGAGAATGGGTGAGGTGATACACAGAGATGAAGGTAGAGAGGTAGGGAGGTGCTGCACTGTGAAGAGCTTTTTGTGCAATGACTGGCATAGAGCAAAAGCATCAGAGAAATGGATAGGCAGATAGGTGACCTTGGCTGCTGCATTAAAGGATGCACTGGAGAGGGGAAAGCCTACTGAGGGGGAGGCCAATTAATAAAGAAATACAATAATCAAGGTGGGAATGGATCAGGGCCACTGTGAGGGTTTTTGTGGTTTCCATGGTGAGAAAGGGGCGAATTCTAGAGATGCTCTTCAGGTGCAAGCAACAAGAGCAAAAGAGAGATTGTATACAGGAGGTGCAGACAAGATCAGTGTCAAACATAACATCCAGACAGTGAGCCTGCTGCCTAGGCGTTATTGTGTTGACACACACAGAGGGAGATGTCATATTTATGGAGGTGGAGAGTGAGATCAGAAGTTCAGTTTTGGAAAGGTTGAGTTTAGACAGAGAGCAGACAAGATATTTGAAACTGCGGATAGGCTGGGTTCACACATAGAGTATTGCTGCGTTTTGTGACTGTTTTTGGATCAAAAAATTGCGCCAAGAACGGATCTTCACAGAACGCAGTATTGTGTGTGAACGTCGTTGCGCCACTTGCCTGCCCTTAATTACCTCGCAACGCTCCCCGGGTGACCGCCGGAGGTGATCTCATTCTGGACGCAGCAGCGAGCGCGGGCTCTAGGACCCTGCAGCACCATGTGACCGGGTGACGTCGCTCAGTCACATGATACAGTCCTGGGTCCTCCAAATGTACAGCCTCGGTATGAGTAGAGATCCCCGTGGGAATGCAGCTATGTGAGTAAATAGCACAGGGGATTAGTGTCTAAAGAATTGAGATGCTTATTCTTTTTCAGCCCTAAAAAAATGTAAAAAGCGCAGTATGTGAACGGAAAAGACTGAAATGCATTGACTTGGCTGAGACAGCTAATGTCAACACGTTTCACTGCATTCCACTGCAATAGCGGATCCGCATTTAGCGGATCAAAAGCGATGCAATTGCGCAATGTGTGAATGTACCCTTCAACAGTCATTGGTGTTCTTTAGTACAGCTGGGATAAGGTCAGGGGAAGAAGTGTATAGGTGTGTGTCATCAGCATAAAGATGGTACTGGAAGCAAAATTTGCTGGTGTCCTGTCCAATAGGGGCCGTGTAGACAGAAAAGAGAAGAGGGCCAAGGACCGAACTCTGAGGGACCCCAACAGTGAGAAGAAGTGGATCCAGCAAACGATACACTGATAGAGCTGCCAGAAAGATAGGAAGAGAATCAGGAGAGAATGGTGTCCTTTATGCTGACTGAATGGAGCAAGTAGGAGATGGTGGTCAAGTGTCAAAAGCTTCAGAGAGATCAAGAAGAATAAGACGAGAGTGGTCGCCATTACGTTTTGCCATGAGAAGGTTATTAGTCACTTTGATGAAGGCAGTGTCTGTAGAATGTAGGGGGCGGAAACCAGACTGGAACGGATCTAAAAGAGAGTGAGTGGAGAAGCAACGGGTTAGGAGGAGTAGACCAGGTGCTCCAATAGAGTTTGGAGATGAAGGGGAGATTGGAGACTGGTCTGTAGTTATTAGTGCAGGACGGGTTAAAAGATGTCTTATTCAAGAATAGAGTAATAATAGAGTGTTTGATGGAAGGGGGAAGATGCCAGAAGAGAGGGAGAGATTGATGATTTTAGGTGAATGGTGACCACCAAAGAGAGACTGGAGTAGGTGCGAGGGGATGGTGTCAGTGGTGCATGTAGCAGGAAAAAAAAAAAAAAAACCTGTCATTAGGTTTTTATACCCTATCGAATGGCAGTATGTACAGTGACATACAAACGTTTGAGCAGCCCTGGTCAAAATTACTATTAATGTGAAAAATTAGGCAGGTTGAAGGTGAAATGATCTCTAAAAAAAGCATAAAGGTTAAAAATGACGAATTCCCTTTGTATTTTAGGCAAAATAAATATATACATATATTCATCTTTGACAATGGATATACAAGTGGACATGGACTGCGCCGCCAACGGAAAGAAAAAACAAAATGGTGTATATTCCAAAGTGGTGATCTTTATTCACCCCAACGCGTTTCAGAGTGTATTCCTCACTCCTTCCTCAGGTAACGAGTAAGGAATAAACTCTGAAACGCATTGGATGAATTAAAAAAACTCACCACTTTGGAATATACACCATTTTGTTTTTTCTTTCCGTTGACGTCCACTTGTGTATTGTTTTTGATTATTGTTGCATGGATCACATGGTTTTGGATTCTGCAGCAGCCATATAAGCGATCAACACTCATTGTCATACAACCTGCCCAGGTGAGCAAACCTAGTAAATTATCTCCGATTTTTATTGGGATACAATCCTATGTGCGCTCTTTTTTATCCACTATTCCGTTACATATTTTCATCTTTAACATTTTAAAAATAACAAAAAGGAAAAATGGGCCAATGCAAGGTTTTGGGGACTATGCATGGTTATTACTTAGTAGCATCTCTCTTGCAAGTATCACATCTTGTAAATGCCATTTGCAGCCAGCAAAGTGTCTTTCAATGCTTGTTTAAGTGATTTTCATTCATTCTTCCTTGGAAAAGTCTTCCAGTTCTGTGAGATTCCTTGGTCGTCTTGCATGCACTGCTCTTTTGAGGTCTTGCCACAGATTTTCAAATAATGTTCAGATTAGGGGACTGCGAGGTCACTGTAAAACCTTCAGCTTGCACCTTTTGGGATTGTCTACTGTGGATTTTGACTTGTGTTTAGGATCATAATCCATTTGTAAAAGCCATCCTCTTTTCAACGTCAGTTTTTTTTTTCTTTTTACAGATGTAATTTTGTCATCAAGAATTTGTTGAAATTTCATCAAATCCATTCTTCCCTCTACCCGTGCAATGTTCCCAGTGCCATTGGCTGTAACACAACCCCAAAACATCATTGATCCACCCCATGCTTATTGGTTGGCGAGATGTTCTGTCCTGTAATTCTGTCCCCTTTTTTCTCCACACATACCTTTGATCATTGTGACCAAATAGCTCTATTTTGACCTCAACAGTCCACAGGACTTTTTAACAAAATGCATCAGGCTTGTTTAGATGTTATTTTGCATACTTTTGATGCAGAATTTTATGGTGAGGACGCAGTAGAGGTTTTCTTCTGATGACTCTTCCATGAAGGCCATATTTGTGCCAGTGTCTCTGAACAGTAAAACAATGTACCACAACTACAGAGTAAATAGAAAAGTGAAAAGCATTCACCTCTCCCACTAAGATATTTATATAGAAGCTCCAGCACGGATAAGCGACCCAGTGTAAGCCAAGAAAAGCTGTAGCCAAAGAGAAAGGTTTTCCATCGAGCATAGAAAAGGGAATCCCAGACTATTCAAAAGCTTGATTTATTCATCCAAAATAGATAAAAAAAAAAAAAAAAAAAAACAACTCGTAACATCCCCCTAAAAACAGACTAATTTTGTTGAAGTCTTAAGGCCCAGTCTCACATAACGACGCATCAGCGATCCCGATCCGCAGAGATCGCTGGTGCGTCACTTATACATCGCTGGTAAGGTGTCAAATAGGTATCTTACCAGCGATGTGTAAACGACGCACTAGCAATCCAGAATTATACCAAGGTCGTTGTGAATTTTCTCTCCATAGCGTAGCATTGAGATCGTTGCTCATTATCTCTGTCAAACACAACGATGTAGTGGTCCCATCGGGAGCACAATGACACAGGAATGACCCAGAGCAGTATGTAATGATCAACGATCTCACAGCAGGGGCCAGATCATTGGTGTGTGTCACACAGAACGACATCGCTTTTGGGATCGTTGTTGTGTCACGAAATCCGTGACGCAACAGTAATCTCATTAGCGATCTCTTTATGTGTGACAGGGCCTTTAGTCATGGTAACAACTCCAAAGTCTGCTAAATCTTCCTGAATATCTTTTGCAGTCAAACGGGGGATTTGAATTTGCCTCTCCAATCCTACGAGCAGCTCTCACTGAAATGTTGCACTTCAAATATGTTATGTCTGCTAATGGCCAAAGTTTGATTGTGTGCCTACATGATACACTTGCACCAACGGGTGTTACAGTAATTCAAGATGTACGTTAAGTCAATATCTGTCCACACGCATTTGGGTTTATACAGTCAGATCTAGGTCCTGCTCTGCCCCCTGCCAATTTTGAGGCCTGACAGCCATAGCTAGCTGAACTACAAGAGCAAGGATCCATCCTGACTGGGTACAGCTTGTCGCAGTGAATGGCCTTGACGCTCTTTTGATCAAAATAGTGTAGTCCCCTATGTTATGTACATGTACAATTTCTACAAAAGTCTTTACTACAGGGTATTTGCTCATTTTGCTTTTATCCTAGGTGATGTTTATTAATGGCCACTGTGTGAATGTGCACCTACATATTGACCATTATAAATCCAACAACAGGCACATTCTACATGCTTCCCAAAATTCACAAACCAGGAAATCCAGGGAGACCAATCATTTCATGTGTGGGCACCCTCACCGAACAAATTTCTGGGTGGATAGAGGGTGTTCTCAAACCCCTGGTAAAAGAGACACCCAGCTACATTCAGGACACAACTGACCTATTGAATAAACTGTCAGCAATAGGTCCTCTACCAGAAGGAACCATCCTCGCCACCATGGATGTGGAATCTTTGTACAGCAACATCCCACACCAGGATGGATTAAATGCCTGCAAAACCTTCCTGGAGAACACAGGGATTGATGCTGACTCTGTGGTAGAACTCACAAAATTCATCCTCACGCACAATTACTTTAGATTTGACGACAACATATATTTACAGGAGACTGGGACAGCAATGGGGAGCAAAATGGCACCACAATATGCAAACCTTTTCATGGCCAAGCTTGAAGGTGACTTTTTATCCTCTTGCCCTATCAGGCCTCTGGCCTACTACCGTTATATTGATGACATCTTGATCATCTGGACGGAGTCTGAGCAACAGCTGAAGATGTTCCACGAACACTTTAATCAATTTCACCCCACCATTAACTTAACACTCAACTACTCCTGCACTGAAGTCAGCTTTCTGGACACCATCATTAAGCTACAGAACAATGAATTAGAGACATCCTTGTACCGGAAACCAATTGACCGTCCAACATATCTCCGATGGGACAGCTTTCATCCAAAGCACATAAAAAACTCTATTGTGTACAGCCAGGCCATCAGATACAATCGGATATGTTCCAACCCTACAGACAGAGACAGTCACCTTGAGGACCTCAGAAAGACCTTTTTGAACCAGGGCTACCATCCAAGAACAATCGAGAACCAGATTACAAGAGCCACCAGAATATCAAGGAATCATCTCCTACATTACAGAACTAGAGAAGAAAACAACAGAGTTCCTCTTGTAGTCACCTACAATCCAAGTCTGGAGGTGCTAAGAGGAGCTGCACGGAAACTGCAACCACTCCTACAAAAAGATGCCCGACTAAAATCAATATTTCCGGATCCCCCACTCTTGTGTTTTAGACAACCTCCGAATCTAAAAAACATAATTGTGAGAAGCGCCCTGTCCTCTCCAGCAGCAACAGGAACCTTTCCCTGCAACCAGAGAAAGTGCAAAACCTGTTCATCTATAATGACAACTGACAAGATAAGGATTCCTGGGACAGATCAGGACTACAAGATCCCAGGTAACTTTAGCTGCACTACAAGCAATGTGGTGTATCTAATCATATGTACCAAATGCCCAACAGGTGGCATGTACGTAGGTGAGACCGGATTACAATTCAGAACAAGAATGAATTCTCATCGCCACTCAATAAAAGAAAAGCGGATGGATCTACCTGTAGCAAAGCATTTTTGCAGCTCTGAGCACAACACTGAATCCGATATGAGGCTGCTCATCTTAAAGAGTAACTTCAAATCTCAGAGAGAGAGAAGAATTTGGGAATACAAATTGATAACAACCTTCAACACACTCGAAACCGGACTAAATATTTCACATGGATTTATGGGATTCTATGTAAAATGAACGGACATTTGGGGATAGCAGATTCATGCATTTTATATATAAAATGAAAGTGCATTTGGAGACAGCTTGCTACACACTGAAATCATAGGACAATGAACTCCTGACACTTCTGTGAACTCTCTCACTTAATCTGCTCTGAAGAACTTAACTAAGTAATTTCAGGTCTCCATGGGTTACTAACCATCTACCTAATACAATTGGTTCCGCTTATCTTAGAAATCTGCTTTCTGTGTCCCTGCTCCTCCACCCCTCCCTACCCGACTCTGCTTTGCGTCACCTGTCATATCCACCAGAGCATATAACACTGTTTTGCCTTTTTTTTTTTTTTTCTGTTCTCTTCTTTCCCCTTCCTTTTTTTTTTTTTTTTTTTTTTTTTTTTTTTTCCCTCTATTGCTTATGTATAAATGTATGTGTCTTCAGAATTTGTGTCATTTTCAGCCTGAAGAAGAGACCTGAGTCGTCTCGAAAGCTTGCTATGTTTACCATCTTTTCAGTTAGCCATTAAAAGGTATCAACCACTGAGGACTCTCAGATTGCAATATATTTTTCTATCTACTGGCTAACACGGTATAAATATTCTTTACCTTATTGACCATTACTCATTTAATTTCATTGTTTTTCAAATATCATTAAATTACCTGGATTTCTTGGGTTCAAGGGAAATAAAAATAACTGACCTGGTGCTTTCCTGCCCTCAAACCTTTTATTGAGTTTAGGTCTCCACTGAATCGACAAAATGGATGAGTCAACCATGAAGTGACACTAAAACCTCCCTATTTCTCATTTCACAAGCTCCAGGGAAAAAGTGTCTAGTGATTCATAGAAAAAGAAAGAGGGGGTGAGGGGCATAGCTTGATGGAGGATTTCTGCCTCACAGTAACTGAGTGACCAATACGACTCCCACTCTCCCCAAGTAATTGTTGGCATGGCTGGAATAGAGGATAATAGAGGATAATCCCTTTTAAAGTGGAAAGTGAAACACTAAAGGCGATCTACAGAGAGAAGCCAATCAAGTGCTAATATTAACGTTTTTGGCTTTTTCTAAATACATACCCTATACAATATATTAATTAAGAAATTAACAAATTATTATACAATTGTTGCTCTTGTTGTTAGCATTATATGCTTTTCTGTAGGTAAAGGGGATAAATATTTTATAAAACAGTTACTTTTTTTATTACATGTGATACTACACAGCTTTTCCATTAAAACCTTAGCAGTATTTTTCTTTGCTCTCCTGCACATCACAACACAAAGTAGGGTGAACACATACATAAAAAAAACATTAACTTACTGTGGACACCAAATTCTCCATCGTCAATGTGTAATGCTTCTTCTGTACAAAGTTAAAGAAAAGAAAAACACTTTGAAAATGGGCAATAAACATGAATGTAATTTATTCTACATGCAGACATTGATTGAACAGTTTCCTCACATCACAGGACCCCGATCTCTGGGATCGATATAAATGCTTGTTTCTCCTGACAAGTTTAATATTGACCACATAGAACAATTCGTTTTGAATGTCTCCCTAAAAATTAGTTGACATCATTCCCTGCGCCAGAAGTCATATGTATTCCAGGTTGACAGCAATGTATCATGAAAAAATAGCCTGTTGGCACACTGTCTCTTGAGGCTTGTGTGATGCCCGATATTGGCCCAAGTGCCCATGTGGTATAATCAGCAGTCACTAAGGGGAGGCAATGCCGGATGTCCAAAGGAAGTGAGAGCACCTCAGTCCAATAGTTGGCATCAATTGCCTGTGGGGCTCACGTGGCATAATGTTACATCGCTGGAACAGTACAGTATAGGACTATTGGTATAGGCACAAGGTGTTTTCTTATACATCTGGAAATCTAGCATTCAAGAGTTTGACTGAGTAGTGGACGATCCCTGTAAATCAATATTCCACCACTGTAATGCTTGGACAGTTTGGTTCATGTAAACACTCTTTGTAGACACTGTCCTAACCCTCTATTTATTCACCATGCCTTAACAGTGCATCTGAAAAAGGGATTTCTGACCTAGACAACCTGTTTAAAGGCGCACAACATAAAGAGGCAGACAATAGAGAACATTCTGCTCATCTGGTCACAAAATCATGTTAGGCTGAAATGTTTGTGCATGGTCATAGCTCTCCATTTTAATATTACTTAAAGGAGTGGTCTGGTCTAAAACGATAATTCTGCAGTCACTCAATGTCACTGCAGACTTCATACAGTGCGGTGCGAGGATTCACCGGTTTCTAAGCGGGGAACACACCGAATTATGCAGTATGCATGTTCCAAGCATGGCCATACAATTGTACTGAGCGAGACCACGGCCACCAGTCCTGTTGTTGCTGGGAACATGCTTACTGCATATACCAGCAGGAAGGACAGCGCCACAGGCATGGGCAGTGATGAAAAATAAACTTCTTTATTCCATAGTCGTGCAGCAACATTTTGACCAACCACACGTGGTCTTTATCAAGCTCCTGCTGGTATGTGACATTATCTAGATAAGGACTCTCTAGACTGGACGTGCGTCCAGGGAGAGTCCGTGAGTTCACCTGGTGCGGTGACCATTTTTGCCTATGCTTACTGCATAATTCCGTCTGTTCCCCACTTAGAAACCGGTGAATCTTCGCAGCACACAGTGCGGGCACTGTAAGGAATGAGAAGTCTGGAATCACAGAGACTGACAGCAGAATTATCGTTTTAGACTGGACAACCCCTATAAAACGACTGTTGGCAAACTAAGCACCGACGCTCAGTGCACTATGGCGGGTCTAATCATTTACTGCACCACCCCATCTGCTTGGTTGAAGCCTTCTAGAGTTATTACCTCAAAGTGGCACTGATAAAAAATGTGCCCTGATCAGGAAAATGAAAGTTAGCTCCATCACTAATGGGTTAACTTGTTAAATCTTCAGGAGCCACTGATCGTTACCAAAAAAGCTTTACTTGCATGCACATAAGGTTTTCTTTTGTCTCACACCAACCAGAAACCAATGACATTGCAGAATAAGGAGTTTTAAATACTCACATGAAGGTGGCCAAGATAATGTCCTATTAAGCTTTTTTCTATCTGCAATTCGATTTTTTTATATATTGAACAAAGGTCAATCTGAATTTTCATAGCTCTAATAATAAGCAATTAATACTGCAAATTTAATTAATGTACTCGCAAACTAATATTTAAACATGTAGATTAAATCGAAAAAATGACGTTTAGTGACCACATGTCTGTCTCGAGATGGTATGATTAGACACATTTTCATGACCCTTGGTTGCCATAGTTTGGCAGTTTCACAATTGTGTCTGTCTAGTTTTCTCTTATGTTCTATATTTAAATGTCTGTTTTCAGCAATATGTAGCTTCCAAGAACAGACCGTTTTCTTTCTCATGTCTTGACTTGGATTGGTTTACTATTTATCATTGTAGGACCTTAAACTAAAAGAATATCCATTAAAGTTTCTCAAGTGCTAAATATTCACAGTTTAGGCATTATTTGCACTCTCCATTTATAGGGAACCTATCACCTCCAATCACCCCCATCAACATGGGTCAAACTGGAAATATGGCAGATCGATCCGAAACAATCGCACATAACTCTGAAATAAGATCAATACATCAATATAAATGTGCTCACTAGACATTACAAGATCAGGAAAAGCCCAATGTAATTATGAGCTTCTCATGCACTTTCATTAACCGGCTGAAGTGTCCATGAGAACATTGTGAACATATAAAACTTTCCCAACACACAGGTTGTGTGGATATGGTGCTCTGGTATTGTGATTTGCCAAATTGTACTCCCTTTGTTACATGACAATGTTAGCAGTTTAAGTAATGAAGGGGGGGTGAAAGGTAAGTCTGTTCCAAACTCTGCCCAAGATTAGCACCAACACCCAAAGGTATCTGCAGTATAACATAGCACAAGTAGTCGGTATTTCATCACTGACAGGTTTTAGGTAAAAGATACTTTTCTTTTCTTTTTCATTAAATGTGTATATATATACAGGAGATGGACAAAATAATGGAAACACCTGAACAAAAAAAAAATCAACAAAAGTTAGTTTAATATGGTGTAGGTCCACCTTTTGCGGTGATTACAGCCTCAATTCTCCGAGGTATGGAGTCATACAAGGTGATCTCATTGGCCCGGTGTATCTCCACGAAATAGCACCCCAGATCATCACAGCACCTCCGCCATGTTTTACGGTTGGGAGAAGGCAGTCTGGATGGAATGGTTCTTTCGGCTGTCTCCATACGTACACTCGGCCGGAGGTGGGAAAATGGGGTAAACGATGATTCGTCTGAGAATATCACATGTTTCCACTGCTCGAGGGACCAATTCTGGAGGTTTCTACACCACTCTAAACGCTTGGAAACATTTGTCATTGAGAGCAGCGCTTTTCTAATTGCAGCTCTTCCGTGGAATCCAGATTTGTGCAGCTCCTCATGAACAGTTTTCGTGGAATCTGGGTTGTGTAGGTGTTCATTGAGCTCAGCAGTGATTTTCAGAGCCGTGGTCTTGCGATCCTCTCTCACAATTCGCTTTAGAGTCTCTCTCAGTCAACTTTGACTTTCGGCCGAACCTGATCTTTGCTGCGGATGTTTCTCCTTCTCTTTCTAACGCAGTCATTACTTTGGAGACAGTGCCTCTTGACACGCCAAGCATTCGGGCACTTTCTGTTACACTAGCTCCTGCCATACAAGCACCAACAATTTGGCCTTTTTGAAAATCCGAAAGGTCTGCCATTGGTATCAGGTTCTCATCAATGTTCTTACAATTTGGCAAAACAAACAGTTAATTTACATACACATATCACTTAACACAAATAATCAACTACAAAACATTAAAGAGGACCTGTCACCAACCAGGCATGGTGATCTAATTACAGCACTGGATGCAGCATGTCTGCAGCATGCAGGCAAGAGGTCCCCCAGCACTTGAGCAGCCCTGTACCCCGAGATAATACACTTAGAAAACTTACATGCTCCAGCCATTAAGGAGGTGGCTAGGGGCTGCAGCCAAGGGCAGATTCACACCCCTGCATGTTTAATCTGCCCACCGCTGCCAATCATTCTCTCTCTCTTCAGCAGCATTTAAACAGAGTTTTGTTTTTTTTCAGAACTTGCCGTTTGGCTCCGCCCCCCCCCGGCGCGGGGCTAAACGGACTTTCTGGGAGAGGAAAAAAAAACCTGTTTAAATGCTGCAGAAGAGGGAGAGAATGATTGGCAGCGGTGGGCAGATTAAACATGCAGGGAGTGTGAATCTGCCCTTGGCTGCAGCCCCTAGCCACCTCCTTAATGGCTGGAGCATGTAAGTTTTCTAAGTGTATTATCTCGGGGTACAGGTCTGCTCAAGTGCTGGGTGACCCCTTGTCTGCATGCTGCAGACATGCTGCATCCAGTGCTGTAATTAGATTACCATGCCTGGTTGGTGACAGGTCCTCTTTAACATATGTCACGGTTTGCATGTTTGACATTTTCGAAGATTATGATGCCAGAACGTTAGGCGTTTCCATTATTTTGTCCAACACCTGAATATATGTGTTGTGTAATGTGAGAGCATTAATATACTCCTCTGCCACTGGATCAGGCGTCGTCGTCCTCCTCAGTGACATCACCGCTCTTCAGACTCTCCAGCTAACTGCATGCTCTGTGTGTGAGCCAGAAGTATCTATCACAATTTTAGACTATGGAATTTTGTTCTGACGCTCTATAGACTTATACTGAAAATGCCAGTTCCGGGTCATAGAGCAATTTGACTCAGAGTCTGAAGAAGGGTGATGCCACTGAGAAAAGGTGCCGAACAGTGCTTGATCTCAGAGAAGGCGGCTGTAGGGGAGTATACAGATAAACTCACACTACACGTATTAAATGTGCTGGGGCGTGGCCTAGCCAACAATGTGAGCGGTCACAGCTTGGACCTCTCCAGCCTGTAAATTTGCCTAAAGGCTGTGACCGCTGCACTGTTGAGCCGATCGGACAACGGAGGCAGCTGGAGAATCACCCCAGGGTATTACTGTAACCGTGCAGGACGCCAGTATGACCAACAGGAGGCAGAGATGCCAGCGCTGGTGAGGGCAGCCGATTCCAAGATGGCGCCGAGGCACTGGAGGACGCGGCAAAGGAGAATGTGGCCTGTGCCAGGAGGATGGCGGCGGCGGCCCGCCTTGAAAAGGTTTGCCAAGGTGGATACGGAGGAACAAAAGTGCCTATGAGTGGGGAGCTGGAGGCTGGGGATTAAGAGGACGAGGGAGAGCAGGAGCACACCCGGGAGGATCCCATGGAGGGGGATGGCAGGGCTCCTGAAGGCCCACATGTGGAAGCAGAAGCTGGCGGTGTAGGAGTTCATGCTGTTTCCAGTGCTGCAGAGACTACTGTTAAAGATGTTTTTTCGGTTGTGACATATTGCAAGGAGATTTACTACATTAACCCAGCAGATGCAGGGTGCGCAAGCAGAGATGCTGACTATGAGAAGGCAGCCTATACAGAAGGTAGATGTCAGGATCGGAGAGGTTGAAGAAAGAGTTAGCACTGCTAAGGATTAAATAGCTACGATGCAAAAGGTCCATAATCAATGTATGAAGCAGTTAGCAGAAGTCACAGCCAAGAATGATTGTCTTGAGAACCGCTCGCGGGAGAAATAAGGTGAGGATAGTGGGGGTTCCAGAGAGAGCGGAAAGCCCTAACCTCACTGAATTTATAGAGAACTGGATAATACAAAAGATCGGTGTGGATGCCATCTCTAAGGTGTTTGTGGAAGAAAGGGCACACAGAGTGCCGATGAGACCCATACCTCCTGGATCAGCTCCCCATGCTATTCTGGCCAAGATATTGAATTACAGGGACAGATACTATTGTGAGAAAGGCCAAGGCTGCTAAAGATATGATGATTGACGGACACAATATATCCATCTATTCAGATTATTCTCCAGCAGTGCAAAAGTTGCTGATGCGGTTTACGGAGGTGAAATAGAGACAGAGGATTTGGCGTCACGTATTCCATGTTGTATCCCGCCAAGTTGAGGGTGGCTGCCTTTGATAGAGTGCAATTTTTCCAGACACCGGAGGAAGGCACTGAATTCATTGAACGCAACAATAAAAAGTTGCGTGACATGGGAGCCAGCTGAGAGGTGGCGTACATGAATATTGGGGTCAGGTTGTCCTTTTTCCTTTTTTCCCCCTTTTTTTTTTTTTTTTTCCTCGAGCAGTCTACTGTTGTGACCAAGAGAAGTTTGTTTTTGGACTTTATACTGCCGGACTGAACAGTTGCACTGGGCTCGCTGAGCCTATTAAGTGGAATGATTATAAAGAATTGTTTCTTTTGAATAGTTTACTAAAGGCGGGAGGAGCAAGTAGGGGAAAGTTCTTGTTAGTACATAGGTGTTGTATAGAAGAGCTGAGTTGGGTGGAGCGACTCTGTAGTAGGCAGTCAGGGCTGGTTAGGTGATTTTACCCACTCTCAAGGGGGGAGGTGAAGTTGGTAAAGTTCAATACTATGGGTGATATGTTTAAGGGTAGGGGTGGGGGGATGGGCTGGGGGAGGGAGAAGGTTAGGTAGACAGCAGATGGCAGGGGTCTTTGGGTCCTATACGATTACTCAAGATGTAACATGGCTGGAAAAATTAAAATAGCCTAGAATATCCAGAGGGCGAGGGCAGCAATCATGCAACATGCTCTCTCCTATAAATCATCAATGATTTGCTTGATGGAAATGCATCTGGTCAAAGAGAGGACTATGGTCTTGGCCAGAAAATGGATCAGACGGGAGTTATGCCACGTATTCTAACTATGCAAGGGGGATCACCGGTCCTGGTCCATGCTTTGGTACCTTATGAGAAGGTAGAGGTGAGTGTAGATAATAATGGACAGTATGTGTTTTTGGTGTGTCGTGTGTATGGGCAAATGTTGTGTCTGATTGCAGTGCATTTCCCGCCTCCATATTCAGGAACGAAATTGCAAGAGATTATAGAGCTGACAAGGCACAGTGTGGAGATCCTGATCCTGATAATTGGGGACATGAATAATATTATGAACTCTGTGTTGGATAAACATGGGTCTGGCAAGAAGGGACCTGGGGGAGATTTAGAAACATCTTTTGCAAAACATATTATGGAACTGGGATTGGTGGATTTATGGAGGGTGCAGAATACTGATGTGCAGTGCTTTTCATCCTCACATAATTCTATGTCGCGCATGGATATGGCCTTTGGGGATAGGTTTTTAGAGTCATGGGTAAGGGGGGGGAGGAATACTTGCCCAGGGTGGTTAGACCATAAACCGTTGGAAGTGGTGCTTCAGACTGATATGAGACGCGGGGGACACAGGGGGGAATGGAAAATATACCTGGCATGGCTGAAATCTAAAGATAAAGGAAAAATTATCCAGTTGGTGGAACTGTTTTTCCAGTAAAATGATGGGAGCGCATCGGTAAGTACTATATGGGACACTATGAAGGCTTTCCTTAGCGTTTACACGGGATATATCCAGGTGCAAAACTGAATCCAGGAGAGAGGAGCAACAGGTGTTAGAGGATCTGAAGGTGGCGTAGCAAGAGGCGGTGAATCGGCCCACCCTGGAGATGCAGGGGCGTTTGAAGAGAGCGCAGGAGGCAGTGGACAGGGTTAATTTGAGTACTGTTAAGAGGAAACAGGAATTCCAAAAAGTGGCATTCTAGGAGGATGGGGAAAAGGTTGGGCACTTATTGTCACTAGTAGCAGCCACACAGAGAATCGTCTTACACCTACAGCATGCATGATGAAGGGGACATATTGGTAACGGAGACAAAGAATACTTTTAATATTTTCAGGAGGTTCTATGGAGAGTTGTATTCTTCTAAATTGAATGCCTTTTTGGCAGGGGCGGGTCTGATGCAACTTAGTAAAGTGGATAGTGAGAGTCTGGAAACCCCGTTGAAGGTGGAGGAATTAGAGGAGGCATTGGCTTCCATGGCAAACGATAAGGCCCTCGGGCAGATGGCCTGACAGTAGAGGTATACTAACAACTCAAGGATGTGTTATTACCAAGGCTCTGTGAGGTTTTCCAGGGGGCCCTGGAGGAAGAGATGCCTGCCAGATTCCATGAGAGAAGCAAGAATAGTGGTGTTGCCTAAAAAGGACAAGGATGCCCGTAGGCCGGAGTCCTATAGGACAATTTCACTACTGTCGGTTGATGCCAAGTTACTGGGTAAAGTGATGGCGACCAGGCTGGCGAGGGTGGTACCCACCGTGGTGCATCTGGACCAGTCTGGATTTATGACTAATAAATCTACAGCTATTAATCTAAGACAATTGTTTTTGAATATTCAGTTGCCTGCAGACAATGTGGGCTGCAGGGCTGTGGTATCTCTAGATGCTCACAAGGCGTTCAACAGTGTGGAGTGGGACTATCTGTGGCTAGTCCTTGAGCAAATGGGCTTTGGGACAGTAATTATCTCATGGGTGAAGCTGCTTTATCCCTCCCCAGCGTCAAGAATAAGGGTGAATGGAGAGAGATCGGAGAAATTCAATCTTACCAGAGGGCCCCGGTAGGGCTGCCCCCTCTCTCCGTTGCTGTTTGCCCTGGCAATAGAGTCTCTTGTTGCTCATATTCGTGAGGCGGCTGAGGTCAAAGGCTTTAAATTTGGTTCGGTGCAGGAAATAATTGCGCTATATGCAGACGATGGACTCCTATTTTTACAGGACCCTCTGGAATCCTTGAGTCAAGCAATGACAATTATTGAAAGATTCTGCAGGATGTCTGGGTTGAGGATAAACTGGGACAAATCCAACCTTATGATGGTAGATAATGATAGAATTGTGGACATGATGTAAAAATATCGGTCTATGGAGCTCTAAGGTTAGAAATAAAGAGGGGGGAGACCAGTGTTAAAATAACAATGGTTATTATTAACCCCTTACAAGGCCACAACGCGTTTCAGCAGCAGAGTGCTGCCTTCATCAGGTGATGTAAGGAGATATAGCCAAGAAGTGTCATAAATATAAAAAGCACTGACATGCCATTGGTTCATTAATCAAGGGTTACAAGTGAAGCCTATAGAGACCAATAGTAGATCTGAATACATGCTACTGCTATGCAAAATATAAAATTTAAAAAAGGTCGACATGAACAACCCCCCCAGGTCATCAAAACGTACCAACGGGTACAAATACTGGAGGGCCTCGTACGAGTGAGACGCTGTAAATGTCAGCACCCAACTATTACTGTTGAGTTCTGTGACGAAGGACAACGCCTCCTCTTCAGTATGATCAGCCAATGGCATGTCAGTGCTTTTTATATATATGTCACTTCCTTGCTATTTCTACTTATACATCACCTGATGAAGGCAGCACTCTGCTGCTGAAACGCATTGTCGCCTTGTAAGGGGTTCATAAAAAACGTTATTTTAACACTGGTCCCCCCCTTTATTTCTAACCTTAGTGCTCCATAGACCGATATTTTTACATTATGCCATCTCATCCCTTTGAGGTAATTGGTAGGAGCTGCTCTGGGTATTAGAAATACTATCAATAGGTCCTAGTTCACAGGACCTGGCTGGCTGTTGATTGCTAAAACACCACTTTAGAACCTGCAGTGACGTGTTTCGGTTTAGTCCGGTCACGTGACCAAACAGGAAGTTCCCTGGGAGCGGCGGTGTTTGCGGCCAGCAGCACCTCAGAGCACCTCCAGGGAGGAGGTCATTCAACAGGATATCTACCGAAGTTGTGCAGGTCGTGCACAACCACCCGGGTGAGTGACCATTTGGCCCCTGACTAAGACATAATGTACAAACGGTTCTTCACATGCGCACCCAACCCTTTTACTTTTTGCACAATTGGGGACATGGGAGAGCTGGGTTGTACCAGATTGAGACTATTTGACCAATTTAAATACCTGGGCGTAGAGGACGCTTTGCCGATAGAGAATTATTTTAAACTGAAAGTGATGCCACTCCTGGTCAAATTCAAGGATAAAGCTCAGACTTGGTTCAAGCTGCGTCTCTTGGTGGTGGGCAGGACGAACCTATCTAAGATGATACTTATGCCTAAGCTCCTTTATGTGCTCCATAATTTGCCAGTGTGGCTCCCATGGGGTTTATTTCAGAGACTCAATTCTTTATTTAGGAATCTGGTCTGGGGGAATGGGGCAACAGCCCAGGATTAAATTGGAGATTTTGCATAGACCCAGGGAGGAGGGGGGGCTGGCTTTGCCTAACCCCTGGATATATTTTCTGGCGTCTCAGAGTCAGCACTTTAGAGGCTGGGTGTCGAGTGAAGGGGTGGTTTGAAACAGGCTGTTCTGAAATATTTTGTACAGAGAAACCACTTGGTGCAAGGGATGGAGACGGTAGTGTTTGGCCAGCTGGGTAGGAGATTTTGGAGTCGGTTCTGGAGTATATACCGAAAATATCTTTAAGTGAGCCAGGATGGTTGTCACAACTTTATACCATTCACAGAGTGTACAGGTCTCCTGAGTTTTTAATAGAGTTGGTGTGAGAAACACCTCAGAATGTCCAAGATGTATGAATGAGGGTGCAGGTATTCTGCATATGTTGTGGGAAATGTCCAAGATTGCAACCTTTTTGGATGGGGATGCTTACTCTGATTGAAGGGAAGTATGGATGTGTGGTGCTTACTCTGATTGAAGGGAAGTATGGATGTGTGGTGCTTACTCTGATTGAAGGGAAGTATGGATGTGTGGTGCCTAGAAGCCCATTGGTGTGTGTGTTGGAGTATGTGGAAGAGATCCAGTTAAAAATGCACAAAAGACAGCGGTAGCCAGATTGCTGTTCATGCAAAGGAAACTAATTACCAGGTGCTGGATCAGGGCCGATCCTCCCTCTAGAAGGGAGTATGTTCAACAGGTGGAATACACAATAGGCATTGAAGAAAGTATATACCGGAGGAGGGATGCCATGAAAATGTTCAAACAGATATGGGCTCAATGGAGAAGGTGACGTGCTGAAGGGGTTTAAAGGGTGTAACGCTTTCAGTGATGGTTTACAGTACTATGGTGTGTTTATTGTTTTGATGCCATAATAACATTTTTATATTTTTATGATGCCAATTCATCTTGTATTGATTGCTCCTATGGGACCAAAGAGAATGGTTGAGATGCCTGCTATCTAATGGGGGAGGGGCATTTTCTGTTAGCTTTTGATAAGCGAATGTATCACAAAATACAATATGTATGCCATTTGGATATGATGCTATTTTTGTTCGATAAAAACATCTGATTTAATAAAAAAAAACGGGAAAAAAAAAAAAACACATTAAATGTAAACATACATTACTCACAAAAAGTTAGGCTATTTGGCGTTGAGGTGAAATTTCAGGATGATCTTGACATGCATCTAACCTTTTCAGATGAACTTAATGTGACCTTTTCTACACTTTTGAATGCACATGTCCAACCTTTCAATGTTCCAGCACTTTTTTTTTTTGCTGTTGTTTAACAAGAAGCTTAATAGCAAAATTAAAACCATTTGTTTTATTCATGAATCGACAAATGAAGCTTGTAATTCAATTAGAATTGATATTTAAACAGTCATCATCATACTGTTCACATTTTGACATTATGAAACCAAGCCCAGACATAACAATTGATCAATAGTACCTTGGCATTGCAAGGTTTCAAGGAGGAAGTTTTCAGACGGAAGTGGCCACTGAGCTTAGGTTGTCACACAGTGTCATCGGCAGGGTGCAACAGAGACACAAAGAGAATGGAAGCGTCACAGAAAGCCAAAGAAGTGGACGGCCTTTACCACATCGCACACTGATGACCGCTTCATTGGAAACAATGCCCTGCGGAACATCACACAACTCCAGGCACATTTAAGGAAGGCTAGAGACACCCAAGTGTCATGGCAGACCATTTAAAACTGATTACATCAGCGTTGTCTGCGTACTAGACCAGTGTTACTAAACGACCCGCAGAGGTACCTCACCAAACCAAGCAACGGAGTCATGCACGCTGGACAAGGAACCAAATATACCTAACATTTTGTCGGTAGTGTATATTCATATGAACAGCAATGAGGTTATAACACACCTAACAAGTTTTCTGAAAACTAAGACCTACGCTGATAAAAAGCCCTTGAATGATCAAACAGGATTTTTGGAGTATGCTTGAGAGATAAGACCTACTCCAAAAGTAAGCCCTAGTAAAAGTCAAGGTCAGCGTTGGGCAAATGAGCAAAGCCTTCACTTTTAGGGGCCCAAAACATTTCTGTTCTGAGGTTAAGACTGGTTAAGGACCTTTGGTGACATCCCAGACATGTGACCAAGTTGTCACGGCAGGGACTTTAACTGCGGGAGTCATCCCATGAAAATAAGCCCCAGCACAACTAATGGAAAGCGGAGAAAGCTTTATCAATATATTGTTCAGCTGACCTCTTAGTACCAGTTAGAATATTAATGTAATACTTCCCAATAGGTCTATAGTAGGATCTTGCCCCTGTAAGTTGCCTGGTGTAGGAAGGCCGGTAGCATGAATTAATAATCCCAAAAAGATGAAGCTGAGAAATAAGTAGAATAGTAAGAGAGATTTGGATTTGTGATTTTCCAAAACACACAGGTTGTTTTGTTGTAAGGTTATAACTGTACGCTCCTTCCCTTTCTCCTCCTGTCCCCAATCCTTTGCCTATGTTCCCCATTTTTTGTTTTTTATCTAGAATCTACCATCCTATGTTGTGCTGTGAAAAACTTTACTTGATCAGGATTGAATAAAATGGAATCTATAAGATGATGTCAAACTAATTGCCGCGTTGAGGTGTGTCTTGTCAACTGGGTCCCTAGATCCCTTCCTACCTATTTTCTGGCACAATTTGGATACATTTTATAGGCTGTCTGATACCTGCGAGTAATGGAGAATGAAGGCCTATAGGAGCAAGGAAAGGTGTTCCTTATTAGCAATCTTTGCCTGGTTGGAATCAAAGTTAACCTCTTCAGTAATAGACTGGAAGGCTGACATCAGAAAGCAATAGCATATTTGGACACCGGATAACTAGGTGGGAATTGGTACATACATAGGGGGTGAACCCATAATCATACATTTTTATAGATGACTAAAAGAGTACTGCATCTATAAAAATGTATGATTATGGGTTCACCCCCTATGTATGTACCAATTCCCACCTAGTTATCCGGTGTCCAAATATGCTATTGCTTTCTGATGTCAGCCTTCCAGTCTATTACTGAAGAGGTTAACTTTGATTCCAACCAGGCAAAGATTGCTAATAAGGAACACCTTTACTTGCTCCTATAGGCCTTCATTCTCCATTACTCGCAGGTATCAGACAGCCTATAAAATGTATCCAAATTGTGCCAGAAAATAGGTAGGAAGGGATCTAGGGACCCAGTTGACAAGACACACCTCAACGCGGTGACTGGGTGGTTTATTAATGCGCATTTATAAAGCTAAGTGTCTTCTTTTACCTTTTTAGCTTAGCTACAATTTTCTTTTTTATATTTAACTAGATGGCGGCCCGATTCTAAAGAATCGGGTAGTCTAGAATCCATATATAGTTTATTTACTAATAGTTACGGGAGTGCGGTGAAATGAATTGTGTGTATACAGGCGGCTCAGTGGGTAGCAGTGTACGGTGGCTCAGTGGTTAGCAGTGAGTGCGGTGGCTCAGTGGTTAGCAGTGAGTGCGGTGGCTCAGTGGTTAGCAGTGAGTGCGGTGGCTCAGTGGTTAGCAGCGAGTGCGGTGGCTCAGTGGTTAGCAGTGAGTGCGGTGAGATTGGTCAGCGCAGCAACGTGGGCAGAGTGGTCAGCGCAGATGACAGGGGGCAGAGGCGGCTGGGCAGAGGACAGGGGGCAGAGGACGCAGAGGACAGGGGGCAGAGGACACAGAGGGGGCAGAGGACGCAGAGGACAGGGGGCAGAGGACAGGGGGCAGAGGACGCAGAGGACAGGGGGCAGAGGACGCAGAGGACAGGGGGCAGAAGACGCAGAGGACAGGGGGCAGAGGACGCAGAGGACAGGGGGCAGAGGACGCAGAGGACACAGAAGGGGCAGAGGACACAGAGGGGGCAGAGGACACAGAGGGGGCAGAGGACACAGAGGGGGCAGAGGACACAGAGGGGGCAGAGGACACAGAGGGGGCAGAGGACACAGAGGGGGCAGAGGACACAGAGGGGGCAGAGGACACAGAGGGGGCAGAGGACACAGAGGGGCAGAGGACACAGAGGGGGCAGAGGACACAGAGGGGGCAGAGGACACAGAGGGGGCAGAGGACACAGAGGGGGCAGAGGACACAGAGGGGGCAGAGGACACAGAGGGGGCAGAGGACACAGAGGGGCAGAGGACAGGGGGCAGAGGGGGCAGAGGACAGGGGGCAGAGGACGCAGAGGACAGGGGGCAGAAGACGCAGAGGACAGGGGGCAGAGGACGCAGAGGACAGGGACGCAGAGGACAGGACGCAGAGGACAGGGGGCAGAGGACGCAGAGGACAGGGGGCAGAGGACGCAGAGGACAGGGGGCAGAGGACGCAGAGGACAGGGGGCAGAGGACGCAGAGGACAGGGGGCAGAGGACGCAGAGGACAGGACGCAGAGGACAGGACGCAGAGGACAGGAAGGCAGAGGACAGGGGGCAGAGGACCAGGGGCAGAGGACAGGGGGCAGAGGACAGGGGGCAGAGGACAGGGGGCAGAGGACAGGGGGCAGAGGACAGGGGGCAGAGGACAGGGGGCAGAGGACAGGGGGCAGAGGACAGGGGGCAGAGGACAGGGGGCAGAGGAGGCAGAGGACAGGAGGCAGAGGACAGGGGCAGAGGAGGCAGAGGACAGGGGGCAGAGGAGGCAGAGGACAGGGGGCAGAGGAGCAGAGGACAGGGGGCAGAGGACACAGAGGGGGCAGAGAGGCAGAGACAGGGGCAGAGGGACACAGAGGGGGCAGAGGACAGGGGGCAGAGGACAGGGGGCAGAGGACAGGGGCAGAGGACACAGAGGGGGCAGAGGACGCAGAGGACAGGGGGCAGAGGACGCAGAGGACAGGGGGCAGAGGACGCAGAGGACAGGGGGCAGAGGACGCAGAGGACAGGGGGGAGAGGACGCAGAGGACAGGGGGGAGAGGACGCAGAGGACAGGGGGGAGAGGACGCAGAGGACAGGGGGGAGAGGACGCAGAGGACAGGGGGGAGAGGACGCAGAGGGGGCAGAGGACGCAGAGGACAGGGGGCAGAGGACACAGAGGGGGCAGAGGACGCAGAGGACAGGGGGCAGAGGACACAGAGGGGGCAGAGGACGCAGAGGACAGGGGGCAGAGGACACAGAGGGGGCAGAGGACGCAGAGGACAGGGGGCAGAGGACACAGAGGGGGCAGAGGACAGGGGGCAGAGGACAGGGGGCAGAGGACAGGGGGGAGAGGACAGGGGGGAGGACAGGGGAGAGGACAGGGGGAGAGGACGAGAGGGGGAGAGGACAGGGGGGGAGAGGACAGGGGGAGAGAGACAGGGGGGAGAGGACAGGGGGACGAGGGGAGACGCAGAGGACAGGGGGCAGACGCAGAGGACAGGGGGAAGAGGACGCAGAGGACAGGGGAAGAGGACGCAGAGGACAGGGGAGAGGACGCAGAGGACAGGGGAGAGGACACAGAGGGGCAGAGGACAGGGGGCAGAGGACAGGGGCAGAGGACAGGGGCAGAGGACAGGGGGCAGAGGACAGGGGGCAGAGGACAGGGGGCAAGGACAGGGGGCAGAGGACAGGGGCAGAGGACAGGGGGCAGAGGACAGGGGGCAGAGGACAGGGGGCAGAGGACACAGAGGGGGCAGAGGACGCAGAGGACAGGGGGCAGAGGACACAGAGGGGGCAGAGGACGCAGAGGACAGGGGCAGAGGACGCAGAGGACAGGGGGCAGAGGACAGGGGGCAGAGGACGCAGAGGAGAGGGGGCAGAGGACGCAGAGGACAGGGGGCAGAGGACGCAGAGGACAGGGCGAAGAGGACGCAGAGGACAGGGCGAAGAGGACGCAGAGGACAGGGGGAAGAGGACACAGAGGGGGCAGAGGACGCAGAGGACAGGGGGCAGAGGACAGGGGGCAGAGGACAGGGGGCAGAGGACAGGGGGCAGAGGACACAGAGGGGGCAGAGGACAGGGGGCAGAGGACGCAGAGGACGCAGAGGACAGGGGGCAGAGGACGCAGAGGACAGGGGGCAGAGGACAGGGGGGAGAGGACGCAGAGGACAGGGGGAGAGGACGCAGAGGACAGGGGGAAGAGGACACAGAGGGGGCAGAGGACGCAGAGGACAGGGGGCAGAGGACAGGGGGCAGAGACACAGAGGGGGCAGAGGACACAGAGGGGGCAGAGGACACAGAGGGGGCAGAGGACACAGAGGGGGCAGAGGACACAGAGGGGGCAGAGGACACAGAGGACAGGGGGCAGAGGACACAGAGGGGGCAGAGGACACAGAAGGGGCAGAGGACACAGAGGGGGCAGAGGACGCAGATGACAGGGGGCAGAGGACAGGGGGCAGAGGACAGGGGGCAGAGGACAGGGGGCAGAGGACAGGGGGCAGAGGACAGGGGGCAGAGGACAGGGGGCAGAGGACACAGAGGACGCAGAGGACAGGGGGCAGAGGACACAGAGGGGGCAGAGGACGCAGAGGACAGGGGGCAGAGGACAGGGGCAGCAGAGGACAGAGAAGGGGCAGAGGACGCAGGGGACAGGACGCAGAGGACAGGGGGCAGAGGACGCAGAGGACAGGGGGCAGAGGACGCAGAGGACAGGGGCAGAGGACACAGAGGACAGGGGGCAGAGGACACAGAGGACAGGGGGCAGAGGACACAGAGGACAGGGGGCAGAGGACACAGAGGACAGGGCGGCAGAGGACACAGAGGACAGGGGGCAGAGGACACAGAGGACAGGGGGCAGAGGACACAGAGGACAGGGGGCAGAGGACACAGAGGGGGCAGAGGACGCAGAGGACAGAGGGGGCACACAGGCTGGAGGGCAGAGCAGCGTGTATGGCTGCAGACTTACCGGTGGCCGGGCGTCGGGTGTGGAGGAGGAGAGGAGGGGCGGGCAGAGCTGCAGGAGAGGAAGTCCCGCCCTCCCTCCTCTCCAGGCAGACGGCAGGGAGCACGGGTACCCCCAGGGTGTGTGTGGCCCTCCGAGGTGGCGGGCAATGGGCCCCCCTGCCCCCCCCCGGTATGTAGGTACTGGCTGGAGGGCAGAGGGTGGAGGGGAGTGGCAGGAGGGCACACAGAACTTCCGAGATCGGAACGTTCCGTGTGTCGGTGACTGTAGCCGGGGGGGACGCAGAGGACAGGGGGCAGAGGACGCAGAGGACAGGGGGCAGAGGACGCAGAGGACAGGGGGCAGAGGACGCAGAGGACAGGGGGCAGAGGACGCAGAGGACAGGGGGCAGAGGACGCAGAGGACAGGGGGCAGAGGACGCAGAGGACAGGGGGCAGAGGACGCAGAGGACAGGGGGCAGAGGACGCAGAGGACAGGGGGCAGAGGACGCAGAGGACAGGGGGCAGAGGACGCAGAGGACAGGGGGCAGAGGAGGCAGAGGACAGGGGGCAGAGGAGGCAGAGGACAGGGGGCAGAGGAGGCAGAGGACAGGGGGCAGAGGAGGCAGAGGACAGGGGCAGAGGACAGGGGGCAGAGGACAGGGGCAGAGGAGGCAGAGGACAGGGGCAGAGGACACAGAGGGGGCAGAGGAGGCAGAGGACACAGAGGACAGGGGGCAGAGGACAGGGGCAGAGGACAGGGGGCAGAGACAGGGGCAGAGGACAGGGGCAGAGGACAGGGGCAGAGGACAGGGGGCAGAGGACAGGGGCAGAGGGACAGGGGCAGAGGACAGAGGACGCAGAGGACAGGGGGCAGAGGACGCAGAGGACAGGGGCAGAGGACACAGAGGACAGGGGGCAGAGGACGCAGAGGACAGGGGGCAGAGGACGCAGAGGACAGGGGGCAGAGGACGCAGAGGACAGGGGCAGAGGACGCAGAGGACAGGGGCAGAGGACGCAGAGGACAGGGGGCAGAGGACGCAGAGGACAGGGGGCAGAGGACGCAGAGGACAGGGGGCAGAGGAGGCAGAGGACAGGGGGCAGAGGAGGTAGAGGACAGGGGGCAGAGGAGGCAGAGGACAGGGGGCAGAGGAGGCAGAGGACAGGGGGCAGAGGAGGCAGAGGACAGGGGGCAGAGGAGGCAGAGGACAGGGGGCAGAGGACAGGGGGCAGAGGAGGCAGAGGACAGGGGGCAGAGGACACAGAGGGGGCAGAGGAGGCAGAGGACACAGAGGACAGGGGGCAGAGGACAGGGGGCAGAGGACAGGGGGCAGAGGACAGGGGGCAGAGGACAGGGGGCAGAGGACAGGGGGCAGAGGACAGGGGGCAGAGGACAGGGGGCAGAGGACACAGAGGGGGCAGAGGACGCAGAGGACAGGGGGCAGAGGACGCAGAGGAGAGGGGGCAGGATGGAGCTGGCGGGGGGGCAGGATGGAGCTGGCGGGGGCGGCAGGATGGAGCTGGCGGGGGGGGAGCAGGATGGAACTTGGGGGGGGGGGGGGGCAGGATGGAGCCGGCGGGGGGGTAGGATGGAGCCGGGGGGGGCAGGATGGAGTCGGCTGGGGGCAGGATGGAGCCGGCGGGGGGGTAAGATGGAGCCGGAGGGGGGGCAGGATGGAGCCGGAGGGGGGGCAGGATGGAGCCGGAGGGGGGGCAGGATGGAGCCGGAGGGGGGGCAGGATGGAGCCAGGGGGGGGGCAGGATGGAGCTGGCGGGGGGGGCAGGATGGAGGTGGCGGGGGGGGGCAGAATAGAGCTGGTGTGTGTGGGGGGGCAGGATGGAGCGGGCAGGGGGCAGGATGGAAGCGGCGGGGGGGGGGCAGGATGGAGCCGAGGGGGGGGGGGGGCACAGGATGGAGCGGGTGGTGGGGGGTGGAATGGAGCTGGCGGGGGGTGAGGATGGAGCGGGCGAGGGGGCAGGATGGAGCTGGTGTGGGAAGGGGGCAGGATGGAGCAGGTGGGGGGGCAGGATGGAGCCGGTGGGGGGGCAGGATGGAGACGGTGTGGGGGCAGGATGGAGACGGTGTGGGGGGGGCAGGATCGAGCCAGCGGGGGGGTAGGATGGATAGGATGGAGCGGGCGGGGGGGGCAGGATGGAGCTGGTGGGGGGGGCAGGATGGAGTTGGCGGGGGGGCATGATGAAGTCGGTGGGGGGGCAGGATGGAGCCGGTGGGGGGCAGGATGGAGACGGTGTGGGGGCAGGATGGAGACGGTGTGGGGGGGGGCAGGATCGAGCCAGCGGGGGGGTAGGATGGATAGGATGGAGCGGGGGGGGCAGGATGGAGCTGGTGGGGGGGGCAGGATGGAGTTGGCGGGGGGGCATGATGAAGTCGGTGGGGGGGCAGGATGGAGCTGGTGGGGGGGGCAGGATGGAGCTGTGGGGGGGGGGGGGGGGCAGGATGGAGCCGGCGGGGGCGGGATGGAGCTGGTGTGGTGGGGGGCATGATGGAGGCAGTGGGGGGGTAGGATGGAGCGGGCGGGGGGTGCAGGATGGAGCCGGTGGGGGGGCAGGCTGGAGCTGGTGTGGGGGGGGCAGGATGGAGTCAGCGGGGGGGGGGGGGGGGGAATGAAGGATGGAGCGGGCGGGGGGGGGGGGGGGCAGGATGGAGTCGGCGGGGGCAGGGGGTAGGTTGGAGGCGGGGGGGCAGGATGGAACTGTTGTGGGGGGGCAGGATGGAGGCGGTGGAGGGGGGCTGGATGCAGCGGGTGGGGGGCGGGCAGGATGGAGGGGGGGCAGGATGGAGCAGAGGGGGATGTGTGCTATGGAGCAGGGGGGGGGCAGGTTGGAGCCGGTGGGGGGTAGGGGCAGGATGGATGGGAGGATACTCACCCGTGTGGCGGCTCGCAGGACCTGTGGTTGACTGGGAAACCGATCAGCTGATCGGTTTCCCAGGCAACCACAGGTCCTCAAGCCATGGAGCTATAGGACGTAGATGGAGCGCGCCGGCGGACGGGTGAGTATCCTCTATGAGGGATTTATTATTTTTAGTAGAAGCAAGCAGGGTGGGGGCAGCAGGAGCCGCGGGGGGGCAGGAGTAGCTGCGGGGGGCCGCAGGAGCCGCGGGGGGGCAGGACGACCCGCGGGGGGGCAAGACGACCCGCGGGGGGGCAAGACGACCCGCGGGGGGCCCGCAGGAGCCGCGGGGGGGCAGGAGGACCCGCGGGGGGGCATGAGTAGCTGTGGGGGGCCGCAGGAGCCGCGGGGGGGCAAGACGACCCGCGGGGGGCCCGCAGGAGCCGCGGGGGGGCAGGACGACCCGCGGGGGGGGCATGAGTAGCTGCGGGGGGCCGCAGGAGCCGCGGGGGGGGCAAGACGACCCGCGGGGGGGCATGAGTAGCTGCGGGGGGCCCGCAGGAGCCGCGGGGGGGGCAGGAGGACCCGCGGGGGGGCCGCAGGAGCTGGGGAGCCGCATGTGTGGCAAGCGGGAGAGAACCGGCTGATGCCGGTCATCTGAGGGCGGCGTCGGGAGAACCGTATGTCCTCCGCTCTGAGCTGCAACATTGGGGGGAGGATGAGAACCGAGCGGCGGGAGGAGGAGCGGGAGGAAGGGGCTGGAGCGGCGGAGAGAGGAGCGGGAGGACTGGGCCGGAGGAGAGAGGAGGCGCCGGGACACAGGGGTCGTGGGAGTTTAACGGCTCGCGGTGAGCGCTACGCGCTCACCGCTCGTGGATCTGGTGGGCGCTAAAACGCCCACTTCCGGTTCCGGTCTGATTACACAGGTCGGAGGCCATCACGGAAGTTGGCCGGATTGGCCGGAAGTGGCCTTCGGGTTTTATATTATAGATCTTTAAATAGTGCTACTTATATTTATATAAAAAGTCAAACTAATTGATCACTTTATCAAAATGTTTGTGTGGTTGTGACGTTTAAAAAAAAGCTCAAAAGCATTAAAATAAGAAGCAAAAATAAAGCAGCTGACTCCAATCCTTTCATGTGTACAGCTTCCATGACGACCTTTGTACGTCCTTCATAATGCATTACGTGTAGTTTGATCCCGCAGTCAGGTTGGCTTCCATGTGTCCTGTACTACTTGCCAAAAATACAGATAAATGCGAGTATGACCGCATGATCAGGCAACATAGGTTGTAGTCTGTTATGTATACATTCGGGTCTCTACAGAAGTGGATGCAAAACTATAGAAGACTTCAAAGAAGTTGATTCATTTTTTTCTTCAAGATACGTTAAGACAATAATGGAGGGGAAGGGGGGAAAGAGTTTGAAAATGAAGGATAAGTTTTATCTAACACCTGAGGATAAGTAACACCCCACAGGAAGATGGGTTAGAGAACTGGGTATGTAGGGTGTGCACCTAGCTCCACACAGTATTAGTTTGATACTAAATTCACGAAGAAAAGTGTGAGGCACCAAAATACCGATGACTGAATTCATCAATTTTCATCACAGGAGAATGCCTTACCTAGAGGCTTTATTGATCGTGGCTCTAGATGAGTCTCCCACTTGTGCACTATGACTCTGCATGATTCTCTTTATTCTGCAAATCAAAAGTGAATCATGTGAATTTAAGAACTTTCCATTCACCCATGGCCAATTTGTTTTTTTAATTCTCAGGGAATACAGTTACAGGAGGGTCTCTTGCTTACACAGAGACATGGAAATGTCATGGGCATCCCTGGCCACAATTACTGTTATTGGGGACAACTAAGCAAGTTGAAATGATCTCCAAAAGGCAAAAAGTTAAAGGGGAACTCCAGGAAGAGAACAGTTTTCTGTACTGTCCCTGCCCTCCTACATGATGAAGCAGAGCTGGACACTGCAGTTCTAGAATCTATAGATCACTTATAATTAATAAAATATCTGGTCTTCAGCGCTCACCCCTCCCTTCAGAGACAGAAAAATTTAGCCTCATGCTGCTGCTGAGAGCAGCCTGAGGGCTCCAGGATCATCTTAGGCTACATTCACACATTTGCGTATTTTGCTGCGCTTTTTTGCGCGCGCTTTTTGCCGCGTTTTTCGGCCGCGCAAAAAAGCGCAGCAAAATACGCAGGGGCTTTCACACACTGCGCTTTCTTCCCCCCAGAAAGCGCAGTGAGGTCACAGAGGGGAGGAAGAATCCTGCTTCCTCCTCCCCTCTGTGACATGTGTGACCGCCCCATTAGATTCCACAGTGTGTTAATACACACTGTGAAATCTACATTAAACAAAAGCAAGTTAATGAAAAATAAAAAAGAATCAATACTTCACCTCTCCGACGCCTTCTCCCGGTGTGCGATCTCCGATTCCAAGTAAGATCTCTTCTGACAGGACCTGTGATGACGTCAGAGGGGGCGTTCTCGGGGCGGTCCCATCGCTGATTGGCTGCTCGCGGTCACATGACTGCGAGTGCCCGGGAACGCCCCCTCTCTGACGTCACCACAGGTCTTTTCAGAAGAGATCTGACTTAGAACCGGGGATCGCACAGCGGCAGAAGGCGTCGGAAGGTAAGTATTGATTCTTTTTTATTTTTCATACATTTGCTTTTGTTTAATTTAGATTTCACAGTGTGTATTAACACACTGTGGAATCTAATGGGCGGCCACAGCTGTCACAGAGGGGAGGAGGAAGCAGGATTCTTCCTCCCCTCTGGGAGAATACGCAGTAGTAGCTGCGTAAACAATTGACATATCAATTGTTTACGGAGCTGCGTTTTCTCCCGGAAAACGCACTGCGTATTTTTACGCAATGTCTGCACTGCAAAGTGAATTTCCCATTCACTTTGCAGGCAGACATAAGGCACATTGCGTATTTTGAAAAGCGCGCGTAAAAAAAACGCGGCAAAATACGCAATGTGTGAACGCAGCCTAAAATTCCTGTCCCCTGATACTTCTGTATGAACAGGGGGTGTGGCCGCCGGCCCCATGGTTACACTACAATCCTGCCCCTGATATACCATGCTATGTAATATATAAACAAGAGTGTTCTCCCTTCAAATAGCAGTCATGTCACCAAGAAGATATAAATACACACTGTGATCTTTTGCTATAGAATGACATGATGGAGTATAATGTGTGCTGTCATGTATCAGGCTAGGAGCAGAGGCACAGCACTGCACTCATCGATTCAGCACTGGCATGGTCTCTCCTCCCCCATATCAATTTAGTAGCTTCCATTTCCCAGAAACTTTAGCACTATGCATAACTGAATTTGTCTGTCTCCGAAGGGAGGGGTGAGAGCTGAGGAGCAGATATAATTTTATTGATTTGTAAGTGATCTGTAGATCCTAGAACTGTACTGTACAGATCTGCTTTACCATGTAGAAGGGCAGGGACAGTATAAAAATGTTTATCTCTCCGGAGTTCCCCTTTAAAGATTGGTGGCAAACAAGTGATCCAGCTTCCAAGGTATGATAAAAAAATCCATACTTATCAGGAAAATGTAAAAACAAAGCGTGTTCTTTGACAACAGCTCATATGAGCATAGGAAGGTAAAAGTAGGAAGGAAAAGAATGCAGTGAAGCCTAACAAATATGGAAGTTTTTATCAAACCTTGGAAGCAGGATCCCTCGTTTGCTTGCACCTGGCAGTGGTGAGGTCACGCGCCTCCTTCACAGCCGACCTGGTGGCTGCTATGTTCAGGGTGAGCTGGTTTTTCCGTTATTCCATAAAGTTACAAATGACATTTCTATTTTAGGCATTCCTTCCCACCCCCCCGCCCCCCCAAAAAAATAATCATATTTTACATTTTAAAATTACCAAAAAAGGCAAATGGTCCAAACCAAAAGTTTTGTCACCCTGCATGGTAGCTAGAAGCACCCCCTTTGCAAGTATCACATCTTGTTAACACTTTTTGTAGCCAGCCAAGAGTCTTAATTATTGTTTGAGGGATTTTCATCCATTCTTCCTTGGAAAAGTCTTCCAGTTCTGTGAGATTTCCAGGTTGTCTTGTATGAACTGCTTTTTTGAGGTCTAGCCACAGATTTCCCATGATTTTCAGATCAGGGGACTGTGAGGGCCATTGTAAAACCTTCGGCTTGCACCTTTTAAAGGTAGTCTTTTGTGATTTTTTTTATGTCTTTAGGATCATTGTCCATTTGGAGACACCATCCTCTTTTCAACTTCAACTTTTAGTGTTATTTTTGCATCAAGAATTAGTTAATGTCACTGCATCTGTTCATCCCTCTACCCGTAAAAAGTTCCTTGTGCCACTGGCTGCAACACAACCCCAAAACATGATTGATTCTCCTCCATGCTTAATAGATGGCGAGATGTTCTTTTCCTGAAATTCTGTCCCCTTTGTTCTCCACACATACCTTTGATCATTGTGACCAAAGAGCTCTATTTTAACCTAAACAGTCCACAGGACTTGTTTCAAAAATGCATCAGGCTTGCTTAGATGTTCTTTTGCATATTTCTGACCCTGAGTTTTATGGTGAGGATGCAGGAGAGGTTTTCTTCTGATGACTCTTCCACAAAGGCCATATTTGAGCCTGTGTCTCTGAACAATGTACCACAACTCCAGAGTCTGCTAACTCATTCTAAAGGTCCTTTGAAATCAAGCGGAGGTTCCGATTTGCCTCTCTAGCAATCCAACGAGCAGCCTCTACCGCCACCCTGATATGAAGAGTCATCATAATGCTCATTTCAGGGGCTGGTCTGTCAGTGTGTGTCCGTCCGAGCTGTGTGTAACGTGCAATCTGCACAGTACACAGTACTCACTCTGTTGTCTGCACAGATCTGTAATGATCAGTCAGTAACAGAGCGATGTCAACCGACATGCAGGAGAACAGTGACATCACCAGCAGAGGCAGTGCTAGTCTACAGTATGTTGGCATAGACACTGTGTACTGTACAGAGCACAGGGAGGGACAGCACAGCCACTGAAACGAGTGGCCTGCTGTCTGTTTTAAAGTTAACACTGGCATCATCCTTTTCAGATTGATTTCATGGCTGGCCTTCAATAAAATTGCACCCGGGATAAAACATGCGCAGATTGAGATCTTGCCTCAAATTACATCTCTAATAGTTGTCCATAAACCAAAATCTCAATCTCTGCATGCACCACCCCCTGCACCATTATATTGAAGACCCGTTGGGATTTCAAGTTTAAGCACGCCCCGCTTATAGCATGGTCTGGTGTTTGTGCCCTTAAATCTAATTACTCAAGAACTTCAAATAGTGATTAAAGAAGAACAAACAAGTGGATTTCTTCATCAAAAGTATCAATTTATCTAGTATTAGAGCGCCATTCCAGCCATGTTTTTACAAAATAGTGCCGACATGTTCTTAATTAAATGGCTGTCCATATAGTATATGGTTGGCTGGTGTGGCCGCTAGTAACTTTGTAGCTCTCGCCATAGGTGTAAAGAAGGGGATCCTGAGTGGGGACCCTCCTATGTGATATCTCTTTACTGAATACAGAATGTATCCCTAAATTGATAATTTTATAAGGGAATGATCAATTGTGGCAGAGAAAGAAGCAATTTTTTTTAGGACAATAAAGAAATTGATAATTAAAACAATGGTTACTCTTTAAATGCAATATTGCATTTCATACTACAACGTATGGCTGAATTGAATTTTCACCCCAAACAGGGTTTATCATGGAGAGTGAAACTTTTAAAGGGATGTTCCATGACAGATAACGGACTCCCAGCGATCTGACACCATACATTAAAATATATGAGCAGGTTTTTTTATACACTTAAAATCTGAAGAATTCAGAAAAATAATAAAGCAATAGATCCTAGGTTAAAACAAAAGGAAGATAAAAAAAAAAAAAAAAAAAAAAAAAACACAACCAGCAACATACCCTTGGCTCCAGAAAAGTTCCCTTGAAGTAGCGATACAGCACTTTGATACCTCTTGGGAGTGTAACACTTGTTTTCCAGACTGTACTGTTGGAGAACACATACATGAATTATATAATTGTTAATAAACCGCCTAAAGGAAATGGGATTTACATACGGAAAACCTAAAGAAAAGCCATCATGAACACCTAAACAGAAAAAAACAAGGTTATAATGGGCTAAGGAAAAGCAATTGTGGACTGTGGATGACTGGATGAAAGTCATATTAGGTGATGAATCGCAAATCTGCATTGGGCAAGGTGATTATGCTGTAATTTTGTTTGGTGTTGTTCCAATGAGATTTATAAAGATGACTGCCTGAAGAGAACATACAAATTTCCACAGTCATTTATGATATGGGGCTGCATGTCAGGTAAAGGCACTGGAGAGATGGCTGTCATTACATCTTCAATAAATGCCAAGTTTACATTGATACTTTGGACACTTTTCTTATCCCATCAATTGAAAGGATGTTTGGGGATGATAAAATCATTTTTCAAGATGATAATGCATCCTGCCATAGAGCAAAACTGAGAAAACATTCCTTGAAAGAAGACACACTAGGTCAATGTCATGGCCTGCAAATAGTCCGGATCTCAATCCAATTGAAAATCTTTGGTGGCAGTTGAAGAAAATGGTCCATGACAAGGCTCCAACCTGCAAAGCTGATCTGGCAATAGCAATCAGAGAAAGTTGGAGCCAGATTGATGAAGAGTACTGTTTGTCACTCATTGAGTCCATGCCTCAGAGACTGCAAGTTGTTATTAAAGCCAGAGGTGGTGCAACAAAATACTAGTAACGTATTGGAGTGTTCTTTTGTGTGTTTGTTTTTCATAATTCCATAATTTTTGTTCCTCAGGAATGAGCGATTCCATAATTTTTTTCCCTCTGCTTGGTCTGAAAAAAAAATTACCCTTACTGACTACCACATTTTTTATCTTGATTTCTTTTAGTGTTTCTTAAAGCCATAAAGTTGCCATTTGAAATGACTTTAGTTTTGTGCCATGTCTATGATCTCCGTTTTCTCTACAACATTAAACAACTGAATGAACATCCTTCGAGCCAGGTGATTCCATAATTTTTGCCAGGGGTTCTATAAGCTAAAGGAGACTTTTTGGGCCCCTAGGCTCCAGGGCCCAGGTACGATCGCAACCCCTGCACCTATTGCAGTTAGTACACTGGGTGGAATTACTCAGTTACAGAGCTGCACAGCACAGTCAACTGTATATTGGCCCAATATTCATATCAATAGCAGACTGATGTGCATTTCCCAGCCATGGCCACTATACTGTTGATGGAGCTGTGCAGCTCTGCAAAACGAGTACCTCTGGCAGATGGCAGCACTGGGAAGAGCTGATTGGTGGGGTGCTGGGTGTTGCTCCCTACGGATCAGACATTGATGACTTATGCTAAAGATAGGTCATCAATGTCAAAGCCCCGGACAATCCCTTTAATTCACAAAATGTTTGACATGCAGTGCTGCACTTCTTAAGCCCCAGTCACACATAACGATATCGTTAGTGAGATCGTTGTAACTGTGACGTTACAACGATCTCTCCAGCGATCTAGTTATGTGTCACATCTAGCAGCAATCAGGCCCCTGCTGTGAGGTCGCTGCAAAGTGCTCTGGGTCATTTTTTGATCGTCAGCACGCACCGCTGCGTGTGACAGCGAGAAACCAGCGATGAGTCACCTCACAGGCTGGTAACTATGATAAACACCGGGTATCTAGGCAGCGCGCGCTTCCTGGATACCCGCTGATTATCATAGTTACCAGCGTCCTCCCTGCTTACAGGTAGCGCTAAGCAGGGAGGACGCTGGTAACATCGCCTTCAGCGATGTGGGGGGTGGCTCCCAGGTCCCTGATCGCTGGGGAAATCTGCCCGTTTGACAGCTCCCCAGCGACCAGGTAACGACGTTCCAGTGATTCCGGCAGGTCGTTATCGCTGTCAGGATCTCTGGCTGGAGCGACAGGGCCTTTAGACTTAAGACGGGCTTAAAAGAAAGTGTTAGCTTGTCTTCTTTGGAGGCCATAGCACTGCGGCTTTTTAATTTCAGTAATCAGAAGGTGTCTCAACACCCAGACTGCATCAATTAAACTTCTTAAGTTTGTTTGTGACAAGTCATAAGTTTTTGGAAATGCAATTGACTCTTAAGTCTGGACAATGAGCTACATATTGGAACACAGTAGGAGCTATACTGGACCCAAAATTTGCAACTACTGTATTTTCTATTTGTCATCCTTCATACAGATCCAAATTTATAGGCATGGCTTTTTACATTTATTTCTATATTTTTATACTTGTTTTCATATTTTAAAAAAAATATAAAACTCATTGAGGGCAAACATGAACATATCTTTACTGAATAGACATACTGTAGCCTCATGCACGTCGCAGGATTTTGTCTAAAGACATAATGGGGCACCTGTAAAGGTGTGTGGGGCCATATCAATGTAATAAATAATTCTATAAATTAAAATACATTTGGGCCATCATCCTCAAAATATATTACACACTTTTTCCCATAGGAGTAATATTACTTACCAATCATTAGCATCAGGTTGTAAGATAACAGCATGTTGGGGCTTCCAGGCACCTAAAACATCACAACTCCCGCAAAGTGCAATGACTTCATCTGAAAATCACAAGAGAATCGCTCTGATTAGTATGTGTGCCAGTGTTAAATTCCAAAAATTGAAAAGTACAGAAAAGCTCCAGAGAGAACAGAATTAAGGATTGGCAGAATTACTAAATAATCCTAAATCAGAGAGGTGAATTAATGGTTCAATATACCGCAGTTATACAACAAGCAGCACATGAAGTCTCTGGCAGAGCCTTTACCATTACAAATAACCAGTAATGTCTATTCAGTGACACTTTCTGGTTCTGACCTCTTCCAGGACAATATGCAGCCATTTTTTTTTTTTTTTCAATAAATAACATAATTCTCCAATTCCAAGCCAATTTGCCAATTTAGAGAAATGTTCTGCCAATGATGTGCCAGACCGGCAGCAGCAAGTGGTTATGCCCAGTAGTAGTACGGCACATCATTGCTAGCAGCTTGTAGCAGACACCAGTATGCTGGCATGGAAGAATCCGTGCTGGATCAGGTGGGATTGATACTACTTGTCTTAAAAGGGTTGTCTGGGCTTTTTATAAAATCTCTGTGTAAGGTGCTGAATACTAAGTTTGCAATATACACCCTGTCCACATTTTGCATTGTTACCTAGATATCACAATTCAGCGGGTGGAGAAGCAGCTCAGCACCCATCTAGAGGCGTGTTTGTTTTGAAGCCTGGCTGCAAGATCACAACTGGTCGTTTACACCTGGACCCCAACAAGAACACCCCAGTCCCCAGCAGGCCAGCCCCCACAAGTCTCCAACATGCCCGGCCACCCCAGACTCCAACAAGCCCTCCCCAGTTCCAAATATGACCACCCCCATTCAACTATGTAAACTCTGATTGAACCTCATGCACCAAGCGGTCATCTCCTTCTCTGCAACACTGTGCTTAAGCCATCCCAATGTGAAGGAGATGACTGCTCTTTACAGTGCTGCGGTGTGTGCGCTCACCTCCTTCCCCTGTGCCTGTGCTGCCACTAATGCGATCCTCACAGCACAGCTATCCCGTTCCTCTGTGAAGCAAAATGAACCCCAGCACTGCACAGAGAGGCTGGGTGGAGCTTGTTGGAGTCTGAGGCGGCCGGGCATGCTGGAGACTGAAGGGCGGGCTTGTTGGAGTCTGGGAGTAAAAGATCAGCTGTGAAATTACAGCCAGGCTCCAAAACAGACACGCCACTAGATGGGGGCTGGGCTGTTCCTCCACATGCAGAATACTTGTGTCTAGATAATTATGCAAAATGTTCACAGGTTGTAAATTACAAACTATTAGATTTTATAAAAAGCCCGGACAACCCCTTTAAAGTGCCATATCTACACAGGTAATTGATTAAGATCTAAGACAGCCTCAAAAGGGAATCTGTCAGTAGGAGCCATCCTCCTAAGCAGTATATATGGGTACACAGAAAGCTGAAGAAAATGATACCTTGATATCTGTGATCTGAGGTTTTATTAACATGTAAATTACCTGTTAAGATCTATTGGCCAGACACTGATGGCACCGGGACTCTGCCTCCAGGAGTTATTTTATGTAAAAGAGGGAGTTACCAGTGCGAGACATGTCATGACTGACAGTCTGCTTTGCTGCTCACACTGATATTGTAGATGAAAGCAGGCACTATAATAATGAACGGCATCTGTCCAAAGCCTGGATAACCACCAATGACAAGAAGATAACCACCAATGACAAGAGGACACTTTCCCAGCTCTCCTACATTAAACCTTTATAATCAATACCAGTACTGAGACATCTATAGATTTCACACCAGCTAATGTATTATAACATCGTCTATAGCCACCATAGTGCAGCTTTCAGCAATGAAGCTGCTCTAGTAAAGTGAATGCTGAACTCTGATTGGTTTCTATAGAAAACTAGACCCTTATTAAGGGTAACCAATAACCTATAATATAACGCAGAATGCCTCCTTCTGTCCAAAGCTGGGATGACCGAGGCGTGCGCAGTGCTATGTTCACGTTGTTTTTGAATTCTTCAATAAAATGGTGTTGGATTCAGTGCGTATGCTAGAAACTATGCCGCCATTTTATTGAAAACACTGTCTACATGAATATCACCAGTCACCAGTTTGTTTCAGATGATATTTGCAGAGACAGTGTCTTCACTAAAATGGCCCTGGAGACGGCCACATATGCTGACTCTGGCACCATTTTATTGAAGATCTCAACTACAACGTGAACATAGCACTGTGCACACCCACCAGCCATAGGGATGATGGCGGAGGACACAGTGAGAAATTCCAGTAAAGGGGAAGAATAGATAAAGACCTGACCAACAAAATCCTGCACCATCAAGGCAACTGTAAGAAAGACCACAGAGTCTACACCAAAAATGGGGTTTACAGGAGTTTTTGCACAATAAATAAATTTGTTGATTTTCAGGTAATCTAATCTATAAAGCTTAGTGAGTGTGTGTGTATGTATCATAGCCCTGCCCACTCCACATAGTCCCGCCCTGGGACTGTAGAATGGTGGAGCTATGAAGGGACAGAGCTATATGGAGTGGGCATGGCTATGTCTAAGGGGGGAGCTATGAAGGGGCGAAGCTATGATACATACTTAACCATATATGAGTGATATTGCGATATTTGGACATAACCACAATATATACGCCGGGCTGTATATCTAGTGCTTTAGTAAAATTAAAAAACGTGGCAGTGAAAATGCCGGATACCCAGATGCACATTCTCAGTGAGATCTATGTCTGGCCTGTAGATCTTCTTAACAGTTCATTTACATATAGGAAAAACATTGGATCAAAGATATTAAGGTATCCTTTTCTTCAGCTTCCTATGACCTATTTGACCATGTTGAGTGCTTAGGAGAGTGGATCCTACAGAGATATTCACTTTAATTAGAACCATGAGATGCACAGCAAGATCCAATAGTGCTTTTGAGGGAATGGAGATACCCCGGAAATTCCTTGCCAGAAAAAGCAGTCTCCGCCCTGAGTAAGTGTAATTAGAATTAAATAATTCTAAACTAAAAGTTGTAAGATAAGCAAAACAAGGGATGGACCCAGGCATTCAGCTTGAAGTTCATTCAAATGGAAAGGGGAAGGCCGCTCTACCGCCCATTAACCTCCTGGATTCCCGCACCTGGTGTGGCAGCTTTGGCAACTGCCCAGGAAGCAATGTGAAGTACAAAACACCGATGCTTGTCTTCTTAAAATTCTCTTTATTATTTGAAGATTATAATAAAATCATTCAGCGTGCTAGCTGGACGCTAGCTAACACGCTGAATGATTTTATTATAATTTTCAAGTAATAAAGAGAATTTTAAGAAGACAAGCACCGGTGTTTTGTACTTCACATTGATTCAGCTTGAAGGATGATTTTGGTATGATACCTGTATTATATATTTTATAAGGGCGTCCTCCAGACTGTCGGTGCCAAACTACACTCCCTGACAGAAATTATGTCACTTATCCATGTTATGTAAACAAAAGCTTATAACCCGACGTTAAATTCATCCATTGGTTGTATAAATTACTCATTTGAAAGCTGAAGCCCTCCGAAATGTGGTTTAGGTTAAGAAAATAAATTGGCATCAATGCTGAAATATTGATCATTTAATGAACACAGAATGGTCAGATTTTGGCAAGACAAAAGTTTTGTCGCTCACAGAAAGTAATGTGATATTCAAACCAAAAATTAACTTAAAATACAAATATATGTTGCATAACATTGGTGAATGAAGTTGTGGTGCTATTAGAGTCATATTTAATATTGTGTGTGACTTCAATGAGCTTGAAGGACTGCATCCATGCGGTTCAACAATGATTCATACAATTTATTAATGAAGTCATCAGGAATAGCAAAGAATGCCGTCTGCTGCAGTGGAAGAGGGGCATGCTTTGGATTTTCTAACCAACAAACGTTCCTCCTGAGCAGTTGTCTTGCGGGGTCTGCCGGACCTGGGCTTGTCAAACACATCTCCAGTCTCTTCAAATCTTTTTTTTAATTCTTTGTACAAAAAAAGTGACAAATCTGCTGTAAAGGCCCAAAAGCCCTTAGGCTGAGTTCACATCACTGTTTTTGGTATCCTGTTCTGTCTGTTTTGAAAAGGACAGAAGAGGATCATTTTTAGCCTCCCATGTATCCCTATGGTGTTAGATTGGTCATAAATGGTTATCCGGTTTTGTGAATTCAGTCCGGATTTGTTTCTGTCCTGTTTTTACCGTCCCCAAAATCGTAGACTGCACCGTTTTTGGGCTCAGGTTAAAAAAAAGGACAGAAACGAATCAGGCGCCGTCCTGAGCACTTAACATGGGAGTTCTATAGTGCCGAATTCCAGGAAACAACAGGATTGTTTCCCGGATCCGCTTTTAGTGTACTGAGCATGCTCACAACAAATGCAATGCTCTGTTCCTGTGCGACGTGTGTACCTCCGCTTTAGCAGTGTATGTGTACATACACTTCTAAAGCGAAATAAAAGAAAGCAATGGTATTAAAAATAGAAAAAATAAAATCCTTACCTCTCCGCAGTGTGTCCCAGGAAGACGTCCGATGGCTGCAAGGACCTCAATCTGTTGACCAGGCGGGGTGGCAACCCAATCAGCTGATGTGTCACCTAACAGCATCAGCTGATCAGCGGGCGTTTTAAACCTATCAGCTGATACTGTCAGGTGACATCAGCTGATCATGTTGCGCCCTACCCAGTCAGCTGATTCAGGTCTTGCAGCAATAAGACGTGGACACCTCACGTCGCAGGACAGTCTGCGGAGAGGTGAACATTTTTTTAAAATTTTATTTCAAACACCATTGATTTCTTTTATTTTGTGTTCGCACTGTATGTAGATACACAGCAAAAGTGGAAGTACAGCCCTGACATACGTACCTGTGCTTTGCAGGCTCGGCTCCTCCCAGCTCTTTCTGTCAGTCCAGATCCCTCAAAATCCCGGATCTGGACACAGAAAAGGCATCTGGAGTTACAAATCCATTCTTGTCTGTGTGGTCCTGCAAAAAAAACAGGATCCCCACGGACAAAAACAAACTGTGGTGTGAAGCCAGCTTTATTAGATGAAGCAAAATTCGTGCGGAAAATCGCAATATTGTTTGAAAGTGTGTAATAGCTGCTAGTGATCATAATATTGTTCGATTCTCGTGAAATCAGATCTTTCAACTTGCTTAAAAATTATCACTTCACAGCATAAGATTTCACCGTGCAAAAGGTGCTCCCACCTTGAATAGGTGCGATACAGGCTTTTATGAATGCGACTTTCAATCGACTGCAACAGTGATCTTTCGAGGGAACATTTCATTGTGCAATAACGAGCTTGTACACATGATAACGAAGAGATAACCATTCGCTTGTTAATCGCTATTATTAAAAATGTTCCCGTCTCATAGGGCCCAGAGTTCAGGTTAAATGCACATATAATGATTAATGACTGTCAGTACAGCCACGTAGCTAAATTGAAGCCACCATAATCTTCTAGGAATCAATTATCTGGTTTATGAGAGTTTTCAGTAGCGGTGTTATTTGGCATACAGAGGGCTGAGTCATAGGAGAGCAAGCTTCATACAGCCTGGCCCCCGCTAAATTCTCAGAAATACAACTACAGTAATTCAAAATGAAACATTTGCTCCAGATAAAAACTATTCAAGTATTCTAAGTTAGCAATATTGGGAAAATACCAGTAAATGTACTAAATAAACCCCACACAGATGTAGGAAATAGCATGTCAAGTAATCGATTCTCTTATCGTGGAGGGTAAACTGTGGTGACGTGTGCTCTAATACTGAGGACTTCAGAGTTTACCAAGAACTGATAACCCCACACCCTCAAGGATCAGGCTGAAGACCTACAGATAGTCTATGGGCTCAAATCAGGATTGCACTTGAGGTTTTTGTCCACTTTTTGGTGTTTTTCATTTGAACATCACACTTCTTATTAACTTTAGCCTTTCTTATAAGTTTAATTTGTGTGTGTTCACCTGGTTTGGAGATTCCAGATATTCTTAGCCGGTGGCAAATGTATGTTAAGTGCTATGGAATTGATAGCACTATATAAATGAATATCGTAATTATTTTTATAATTTCAATAAAAAAAACGTTAAAATGTTCGCTTAAACGTCCTTCAACCCTTCCTGAGTGATTTTATGCACGTCTGACATTTTTGCACAGATTTTGTAAAAGGTCTTAAGGTACAGTCACACAAGGCGACGGTACCGCCGATTTATTAGGCGATATAGGAGCGTGGCCTATCGGCACCGATATCGCCCCTGCATCGCCTAATGTGAATTGGCGAGGGCGACGCCATTCACTGGTCGCCTGGTTTCAGAGCAGTGCTCTGAAACCAGGCGACCGATCTGGGGTGATGTGCAGACATCACCCCATGTAAACGGCCGCCTGCAACCCGACAGGCGATGCATTGCCATTGGGGTTTTGAGACACCCCAGCGGCGATGCCGCCTGTCAGATCGCCGGCCCTGGAAGTGTCGCCCCATGTAAATGAGGGACGACGACGCTGGCGGGCCGCCAAAAACGTGCGCGCTGCTCCGCCAGTCGCTGCCATCTCCAGCCCCGTCGCCTCGTGTGACGGTAGCTTTAGTGCAACATTCAACATTTTGCTTTAAAATTGTGGATATTATTATGATTATAAAGATCTAATGATTCAAATTAACTTTGTTTGTGGGACAGCCCCTTTAAGCTTTTTTCTCTTTTCCTCATACAATATCGTTCATACTGGTAACACTAAGCACTCCAGAGTCCATTCACAACCCTACATACCCGTCAGCTGCTTGAAGAAAACATATCATTTTTAACTAAAGAAATAGAACATTTGGAAGAAGGTGGGAAAATTAAAGTTGGGTGTCTTTTTTTCTTTTTTTTTTTTTTAATATTGCAGGGTTAAATACAGGATAGGTGACCTGGTTGGCAGATCAGGTTTACTGCAGGTCTCTGTTCTAGCCGGGTCTAGGACTTGTTTACAAGAACAGAAAATAGCAATGGTTAAATATATCTACAGCTGACTGAAGGCAAACAAGAATGAGTTTGCATTTATCCTGTTTGGTGACTTTGTATGAATGTTGACTAAATACGTCTGGCCATAAATATAAGAACAGTTTGGGTATGTTCACACAGTGAGTTTTTGCTGCGGTTTACCATTGGTTTTATGGTAATTTATGCTAATTTGTTCCTGCGGTTTTGATTCCCAGCAAAACCAATATGTTTCACAGAAATGCTGTGCACACACATTGGTTTTTGTTCTCTGGAGACAGTGTAAACACCACAGGATTTGCAGCATTTTTGTTTTCCAGCAAAACCTATGGATTCTAGGATTAGCTGTCCCAACACATTGGTTTTTGTTTGGTGAAGAAAGTGGAAACACCTCAGGTTTTGCTATGTTTTAGAAAAAATGAGCATGTCAATTCTTTGCTGAACTTTTGCTAACGTGGAAACCATTGTGGTATTTCTATTTTCTGTAGAGAAAAAAAAAACAGTGTGTGTGTGAAAGCTTTTCCCTGATCACATAGGTTTTGATGGAAACCAAAAACTCAGGATTAGATTAGCATAGATTTACATAAAACCAAGGCAAACCCTGATCTCAAACGCAGCAAAACCTGCCTGTGGGCACTTACCCTTTATTACTCCTGACTCCTCACAGGAATTAAAGCTGAATGAAAAATCTGTAAGTCCTCACCGGTCTTGGAGGAAAGCAGAGCTCACCTCAGCCTTTATACCCCTTCATTTTAGTGATCCAAGTACCTAATCCCCAAAACGGCTGATGTTTCTATGACATGTCAACAATATATAGTGAATGGCACATTAACTAATGGCTCAGTGGTTGTCACTGCACGGTGGGCTCAGTGATTGTCAATGCACGGTGGGCTCAGTGGTTGTCACTGCAGCCTTGCAGCACTGGGGTCCTGGGTTCACATACGAAGGAGAACATCTACAAGGAGTTTGTATGTTCTCCCCGTATTTGTGTGGGTTTCCTCCGGGTTCTCTGGTTTCCTCCCACACTCCAAGGACATACTGATAGGGAATATAGATCGTGAGCCCCAATGGGGACAGTGATGATGACGCCTGTAAAGTGCTGTGGAATTAATGGCACTGTTGAACCTCTTTCCGACATTGGATATACTGGGTACGTCCAATGTCGGCTCCCTCCCTTTGATGTGAGCTTACATCACTCCCACGACATCTCAGCTGATCTCACCTTGCCCCCCCACCCAACCAAAAATAAATAAATAAATAAAACACAGCATTCATACAACAAAAACCTGATGCATTAACAAGGACTTTTACTAAGCCTACGCCAGGTAAGGGTTAATATTTTAATTCACTGAATATAACTGGTCCAAGGACATGATTGCACAAACCCTACACCAGTCTCCTGACCGTACACAGCAGGGCTTCTTTATTAAATGGTAGCAAAAGTCACGATACGTCAACTCATTTTCCCATAGATTTAGAAGATTAAGCCTCAAATTATTTCGGAGCATAATAACCAGTCTTAAGGTTCCAGCAAAATCACAACAAGGTCATCGGCTCCACGAGATCAATTTAACCTAACATAACCTAAAGTTTACAGCACAACTGGCAGAATATAACGGGGAATAGGAAGGTAACAGAAGTGCCCAGACACCCTATTATAGGGTCAGCTGCTGTCAGTATCCTGTCCCCTATACTGTTTTCACACACATCAGGTTCACATGAGCTTTGATGTGTTTCAGTATGAAGGGGGAAAGTCCCTGACAACTGCCTCTTGGCGCCATCTTATCTCCTCTGAAAACGAAAGGATTGGGCATGTTCACAGCGAACTGCCGTCATGAGGCCTAAATCATATTAGATAATTTACATGTCCCACTACAATTGACAGGTTCAGCTATTATATACAGGGACATGTAAAGGTTTGGGCACCCCTGTTCAAAATTAGTTATTATTAAGTGAGTTGGAGATGAAATGATCTCTAAAGCGGCCGTCACACGCTACGATATCTTGAAAGATATCGCTTGAACGCGCCAGATTAAACATCGCTTGAACGATGTCTGTGCGTGTGACGGCAAGATACGACCAACGAGAAATGTTAAAATCGCAAAATCGAGATCTGAGCTCCGGAGCTCAGATCTTGCGATGAACGATTTAACGATCTGCTTCATCGTGGTGTATGACACCACGATGAACGATCTCCCAGCGGCAGAGCCTATGCTGGGAGATGGTATCTATGGTACACGTCGGGTTACTAAGCGACGCGCGGCGCCTAGTAACCCGATGTGTACCATAGTTACCAGCGATATCGCGGCTCCACATCGCTGGTGAGTCTGTCTGTGTGACATCTCACCAGCGATGTGAGCGATATTGTAAGCGATCGCGCGTGCACGTGATCGCTAACAATATCGCTAGCGATATCGTAGCATGTGACGGCCGCTTAAGAAGCATAAAAAGTTAAAAATGACACACTTCCCTTGTATTTTAAACAAAAAAAAAATTAAAATGATATTCCCCCCGATCTTTAACATTTTAAAAATTACAAAAAAGGGAAATGGGCCAATGCCAAAGTTTGGGCACCCATGGAGATTTGTGTGCTCAGATAACTTTGACCAAGGTAATTAGCCTGTAAGGCTAACTTCACACCACGTGTTTTCCCAGTCAGGTTCTGTCTGGTGTTTTGTAGGAGATACAGGACAGAACCTGACAGCCACGGACAAACAGAACTAGAGGGCAAATATGCCCTCCGATCTGGTTTTGTGCCGGAATCAGCGGCTGCCGCTGTCCAGTGCTGACATTTCAGCACCGCGGCTGCAGGGGGAGCTGGCCGCGGTACTGAAATTTCAGCCGGGGAGCTCTCCCGGTGCTGAAATTCAGCAGTGGCTGCTTTTAACAGCCACCGCTCTTTCAGCACCCGGCATCCGGGAACTGGTCCGATTTTAGGTTGGATATGGCGCCCATAGACTCCCATGTCCCGTACATAAAAAATGCTGCAGACTCTGATTTTGTGCCTGGAGCAGAGAAAACCAGTTCACACCGGACAGTCCTGAATCCAAAAAAAAGTGGTGTGAAGCTGGCCTTAGGGTTATGGTTTGTTCACCATCATCGTTAATAAAGGCCAGGCGATGCAAATTTCATTTGCAGCTTTATAAACCCAGCCTCCTCTAACCTTGTGCCAAAAACCAGGAGCCATGGATTCTTCCAAGCAGCTGCCTAGCACTCTGAAAATGAAAATGGTGGAGGCCCACAAACCATGAGAAGCTATAAGAAGATAACAAAGCGGTTTCAAGTTGCCCTTTCCTCAGTTTGAAATGTTATTAAGAAATGTCAGTAATCAGGATCAATGGAGGTCAAGATAAGGTCTGGAAGAGCAAGCAAATTTTTAATGGGAGCTGCTCGTAGGATTGCTAGAGAGACAAATCAGAATCCTCCCCACACTGCAAAAATGAGATCTGCCAGCAGCTCCAGTGTTTAATGAGCTGTGATCTCCAGCACGCTCCATGACATCTCTATGGAAGCTTCATTCTGGCTCTCATAGAGATGTATTGAGAGCTTGTGATGTAACTTCAGACTCCTGGCCAGAAATAACAAGCGCAAGATGGTGCTGTAGGATTGGAGCGTCAGCGAAAAAAGGATGAAAATGCTGGAGGGCGAGTAAAACACAGATGGCAGCTAGATTTAAAAGCACAACTCCAGTAGGGAAATAAAAATACAACAACAAACGCAGAGTGATTAATTATATTATATTAAAATTATATATACACACACACTAATTGTATATGTATGTATATGTAATATAAATAAACAATAATGACTGATCAAACTACTAAATGCATGTTGGGTGATCGTTTTACTGGTGAAGCCTGATTACAGGACCTATGTTTCCCTACTTGTCAAAAGGTCAGATGTAAATAAGGAACGCCCATATTCACAGCATTCAAGGTAATAACTCAGGGACCAAATTATAAAACAGGAGACCACATGGTTAAAGGGATTCTTCACTGCTATTCATGTTAATCCCAATAGGCCCAGTGTGGTATAACAAAATACTATACTGATGCACTGGACCGACATGGCTCCGCTACTCCGTGTCTCCCAATGATCTCATGGCATAAAAATCCAGCGGATGGCATCACACTAGCAAGGAACGTGAAGCCGCTGAGTGATTGGCTGCAGCAGTCACATGATGCCCCGCTGGAGACAATTGGGTGCACCTAACAGAGGAGCAATCAGATCAGCTTCATCACACTGCCCTGGGCCCATTAACTTGTATAGTAGTGGAGAATCCTTTCGGCTACATTACTTCAGAACATTTTATTTACCTTTTTTTTTTTTTTTTTAAATATTATCTGAAAGAACAGAGCTTAACACTTGTTCCACTGCCTTGTGCCCTGGTCCCTGCATTGTTATCTTGATTTGTGTGTATCACACCTACACATAGACATAATTATCTGCCTTTGTGTAAGGATTTATTCAGTCACAAGATGGTGAAATAATAGGAGGAGCTACCTAGATAATATTTATTGCTACAGTGAATCTAAAATAAAAATTAATAACTTTGTAAATGATTTGAATTAAAATATTTTATGGTCATGTGAAATACAGATCTATGTATTGCCATGGTTATAGGCCACAAATAAGCTCTTTTGTGTAGTCAGATCCAGCAATCTTCGTCCCTTCCATCCGCTCCCTCTTCTTCAAGCATTTGTTTCTCCAGACTAGTTGTCCCCCTCTGCCTCTGTGCGTTGATAACATGATTTGCTATGACAATAACTCTCTGCAAATCTCACGCATGCGCACAACTTCCTTTCCTGCACATCACTGCGTCTCTGATCCAGGTGTACGCTTCCAGGCATCAGAGGTGCACTGTGCATGTCCGGAAGCAAAGAACCGGCTTGATCTCTGGCTCTTCTGTGTAAGTCTGCTTTCTCTTCGCTTCCAGACATAGACAGTGCACCACTGAATCCGGGAAGCATAAACCTGGTTTAGGCTGGTTTCACACTAAGGATTTTTCAAATCCGATGCTGTCCGATCAAAATCGGACAGCATCGAATCCAAATTTGGCCCCATGCAGCCCTATATGCATCGGACCGAATCGGATGTGCACTAAATGCCGTCCGATCCTGTCCGATTTTTGCACCGAAAATAAAATCGGACAAAATTGGATCGGACCAAATCGGACGGCATTTAGTACACATCCGATCCGACCCGATCAATTTAGCATGGGGCCCTATGGAGCAGGGTCCGAGGAAACATCGGATGTCTCCTCGGACCCGATTTTACTGTACTGAGCATGCTCAGTACAGTAAAAATGCTCCAAACAGGAAGGCAGGGGGTTACAAAAAATAAAAAAAGTTTATGCTCACCTCTCCCCGAGCCCCCGCCGTCTTCCTGCAGGCTCCCGGTGTCTGCAGAGGTCTTCTACTGCAGTATAGGACCTGCGGTGATGTCACAGTCACGTGACACCAGGTTACCATGGTGTAACCTGGTGTCACGTGACTGTGACATCACCGCAGGTCCTATACTGCAGTAGAAGACCTCTGCAGACACCGGGAGCCTGCGGGAAGACGGCGGGGGCTCCAGCAGAGGTGAGCATATATATATATATATATATATATATATATATATATATATATATATATATTTTTTTTTTTTTTAACGGAGGCTACGATTTTATGCTGGAATCGGATGCCTATTTGGCATTCCAGGCATCAGAAGGGAGCCGATGCTGTCCGAATTTATCGGACAGCATCGGCTCCCTTCAAAATCGTAGTGTGAAAGTAGCCTTAGAGGCACAATGACATGTATGGAAACAAGTTGCATGTGTGCGTGAAATTTGCAGAGAGCTGGTGTCTTTATAAATCATGTTATGCCCATAGGCATAAAATGCTTAAGTGGAACAATTCGTCTAGGGAAACAAATGCCCCGTTGACTTGTCAAAAGGTTAATTTGCATATTTAAAATGGACTATAAATCTCCCCGTCCTCCCGCTCCCATGTTTTGCTTATGGCTGACTGTGCGTGGGTGGAGAGCTGAGCTGCCCAATCAGTGACTTGCGATGATGGTCGGCTCAAGTTCTGGTCCCGGACACATCGCCAAAATAAGTTCTGCTGAAACATTCAAACTTCCACGGGTTCACTCATCGCTACTGATATCGTCACGTTTGAGTATCCCAGCATGCAAGGGAGATTGTCAAACAAACCATCATCACACCAGAAGTAGGAAAAAATAATAGCAATTAGAGAGAATAGAAAGGAAACAGTAAGGTTTTTAATTGAAGATTAGAAAATACATTAGATTGGTATATACTTATTCTCTTGAAACAAAATTAAAATGCTTGACCCAAATGTAATGATAAGTTATTACATAAGTGTCATGAATGAGTCATGTCAAGAATGTATCAAGAACCTCTAACAGGTATGTAATATTGGTTTTGTTCTGACATCCTCTAACAATTTCACAACAAAAGTAACTCCAAGGTCATGACTGTCGTGGTCATCTCATGCCATCATTGGGGTCTTGAACTTCAACCCTTTATGGCTCAAGGGAAACAAATAGAATACAAGCAAGGGATTATGTTGTTGAATGCCAATTACCAGAACCTAATGCCCATGAAATGTCAGATTAAAGGCCCCGTTACACATAACGATGTCCCAGCGATCCCACCAACGTTCGGGATCATTAGGACATCACTATCTGATCGCTGGTGAGCTGTTACAGAGGCAGACTCACCAGCGATCAGGACCAGCAAGAACACTGGTAACTAAGGTCAACATCAGTTAACTAAGCACAGCGCTGCGCTTAGTTACCCTATGTTTACCCTGGTTACCAGCCTCCCAGCGTGTACTGTGAGGCGCTGGGAGGTCGTTGATCTCCCGCTGTCACACACACCGATGATGGCCGCCCAGTGGGAGACCAACGATAAAAAAAAATGGTCCTGGCCATTTACCAACAATCAGCGAGCTGGTTGTTGGTACATGTGACACGCAGCGACTTTGCTACGAGGTCGCTGCAACGTCACAATACCGGTGACGTTGCAACGATATTGTTAGCGATATTGCAGCGTGTAACGGGGCCTTAAGTCTTATTGTACAAGAAATTGAAGACCATAAATTAAGCCAACTCTAAACTATATAGGAGGGCAGTGTAGTCATTGTACGAATGAGTTAATTGGAAGCAGTTCTACAGAGCACAAACAACCTGAAGGCTTAATCTAAGTACAAAACAGGTTCTGTGTCCCGACAGCCCCTCCTTGGTCCTCCACTGCTTTATGTTGATTGTAAGTAAAAAGAAAAATTCTCAAGAGGGTTAGCGGTTTTGACATTGTTCACCTGACTAGTTACATCCTCCCTATGTTTAATTGTGTAGTATGTAGTGGAGAACTGTGTAGAGGCAGAGGAAAATAGGTTTAAAAGCTAATCTGGAATAAAAAGTAAACCTTGTTTTCTACAATATAGGTGATAGGTATTTGAGAAAGAAAGCTCTGACTGCAGGGACCATCACAAGAGCTGGACCGAGTTGTCTCTGTATGTATGTATGCAGATGTGCGTTATCCTCACCAACACCACCACTATCACACAGATGGATTCAGGATCTCCTGTGCTCATGACCAGTAGTGATCCCAGCAGTTAGGCCTACAGGCACAGAAATTTCCTAAAATGCTGTCAATTCAGGTCACTTGATCCGTATTTGGGGTCAGACTTGGAGCAGCCTGGAAATGATAGAGCTAGGCTGAGTTCACATGCCCAGTAATGATGTGTTAGAACGGATCCAGCAGCATCTGTGGGCAAACACAACTTTATTGTCCATTTTAAAAAGATTGATTTCTGCTGAATCCGTTCTTTAATATGGGAGTCTATGGAGAACGGATCCGCTAATTGATTGCTATTTGGCCTCCATTTTTTTTTTTCATTTGTAAAGGATCCAATTTTTTCTTACTGGATCAGTTTCAAATGGATGTTAAGTAGCAATTCATCAATGGATCAGTTTTCCATAGACTCCAATGTTAAAAAAAAAAAAAAAAAGGGATCCTGCAAAAACAATGTTTTCCAAAATGGACGAAAACGTTGGGTTTGCACAACTATCTGCCAATGGATTGCTGCTGGATCCTTTCTAATAGATGAACTTAGTCTTAAAATGTGAAACTGTACAGGTTGGCAAAGTTGTACAGGTGAGGGCCAAACGGCTCAGTGGCAGTATGGGTGGCCATTGGCTGCTACATTGTACATCAGAATCTTTTGGCAGCCGACCATAATTTTGGATGGAGTCTGGGTCACAAGTGGGTGGCAGCATAGTCTGGTTGCACCTTATGCCCAGGCGACGCATCATCACATGTAATGACTCACTATGGTGTTGCACTGTGACCTCCTGTCACTGTCACAAATGTTTCCAAATAAGTTTATATTTTGCAAGCCACACATGACTCACTTATCATAGACTTCAAGGCAAGTCACATAGACATCATGTTGGATATATACAGGTGCATCTCAATTAATTAGATTATCAAAAAGTACATTTATTTCAGTAATTCAATACATAAAGTGAAACGCATATATTATATAGTCATTACACACAGAGTGATCTACTTCAAGTGTTTATTTCTGTAAATGTTGACGATTATGGCTTTCAGCCAATGAAAACCCAAAGGTCATTATCTCAGAAAATTAGAGGATGAAGGGTTAAAATCCGCACTGCCTTATTCCCCAAAACATCAAAGGGTGAATATAATATCGAGTCATTAATCAACACATTTCAGGGCACCCAGAAACATGGTAATATGATATTGATTTGTCCTGAGGAAGGTACCAGGGAGCCCTGAAACGCATTGACTAAAATATTATATTCACCTATTGATGTCTAGTGGAATACGGCAGCGCAGTTTTTAATCCTTCATCTCCCCTACTCTATATGCACCATGCTGGGGACTGCAGCAGAGGTGATATGCTTTTATAGTGGTTGTGACTCTCACAACCACACTAGGTGAAGCCTCTGATACCTACTTAGGTCATATTTTATGTCTCAAACCCTTCATCCTCCATACTTTCATTTTCTGAGATAATGACCTTTGGGTTTTCATTGGCTGTGAGTCATAATCATCAACATTTACAGAAAAACTTGAAATAGATCACTCCATAATGACTCTATATAATGCGTTTCATTTTATGTATTGAATTACTGAAATAAATTATCTTTTTGACGATATTCTAATTCATTGCGATGCCCCTGTAGATATTATTCACAGCTCTAAACTAGTCATGTGACAGCAAGCTACACAAATGTTTTAGTAGCGCGACTTATGAGAATGACTGTGGCCTCGGCTTTATTGGGCTTGTTAATCCTCATTAACATGGTATTTTTTTTTTTTTATAATCCTTTCCCTTCCAAAGCACACAACTTTGAAGAAACATTGATGTGGGCACAAATGCTTGGTGACCACACTCGTGCCTAGCGGCTTGGCTTGAAGCTCCTTTGCTCCGATGTGAAAGTCCCAACAGGGCCCCAAATTATTGCAAATCTTTACTAGCATCAGTCTTTTTCTATAGACCAAAGGGCTTTTTGGGGCCCCCCTAGGCTGGGCTGGAGGACCCAGGTGCGATTGGAACCCCTGCACCTGTTGTAGTTACACCCCTGCTTGTGCCAGTCTGACCTGAGAGCGCCCACTGGATTCAGATGTGATCAGAACCTGAAGTGACGGGAAGATGAAAGCAAAAGCCCAAATGTGAGAAGATGAAGACGCTCTGGACAATGGTGGTGTATTATATTAGCAGATTATAATACATCCTCAGGTGATGGTGAAAATGCCCCAGCGATCTGGAGGACACGGTGCCCACCCCAAGGCATGGACCCCCTAGATCTAGCTCTGGCATGGACCCCTAGATCCAGCTCTGGCATGGACCCCCTAGATCTAGCTCTGGCATGGACCCCCTAGATCTAGCTCTGGCATGGACCCCCTAGATCTAGCTCTGGCATGGACCCCCTAGATCTAGCTCTGGCATGGACCCCCTAGATCTAGCTCTGGCATGGACCCCCTAGATCTAGCTCTGGCATGGACCCCCTAGATCTAGCTCTGGCATGGACCCCCTAGATCTAGCTCTGGCATGGACCCCCTAGATCTAGCCCTGGCATGGACCCCCTAGATCTAGCCCTGGCATGGACCCCCTAGATCTAGCCCTGGCATGGACCCCTAGATCCAGCTCTGGCATGGACCCCTAGATCCAGCTCTGGCATGGACCCCTAGATCTAGCTCTGGCATGGACCCCCTAGATCTAGCCCTGGCATGGACCCCCTAGATCTAGCCCTGGCATGGACCCCCTAGATCTAGCCCTGGCATGGACCCCTAGATCTAGCCCTGACATGGACCCCCTAGATCCAGCTCTGGCATGGACCCCTAGATCCAGCTCTGGCATGGACCCCTAGATCTAGCTCTGGCATGGACCCCTAGATCTAGCCCTGGCATGGACCCCTAGATCTAGTTCTGGCATGGACCCCTAGATCCAGCTCTGGCATGGACCCCCTAGATCTAGCTCTGGCATGGACCCCTAGATCCAGCTCTGGCATGGACCCCTAGATCTAGCTCTGGCATGGACCCCTAGATCTAGCCCTGGCATGGACCCCTAGATTTAGCTCTGGCATGGGCCCCTGTACCTGGCTCTGTGGCCCCTCTGACTTGCAGGCTGACTTGTGAGCTGCTCATGGTGCCGGCTTCTTCCACATATAAAGCTTCTTCCCTGGAGAAAACAACACACGATGATGAGGCATGAGCAGCCCCGGCTATTCCTGGACAGCAGATCTCGCAGGGGTCACCTGGGTCCTCCAGGAGGGGAGTGCGGTCAGGATGTCTCCACAGCGCAGATCCTCTCCTCCCTCCCCGCGCTACTGTCAGGACCGGTCCGGACCGGTCTGAAGCCGCTCAGCCCCGTACAGAGCACCGGAAACTGTGACAAGACAGCCGCTACAGAGCCATACTCTACCCTGCCGCATCCAGCGCCGCCCAGCTGCAGCACACAGCCAATAGCGGAGCGCTGTGCCTCTATCCAATGATAGTGAAGCTGCTATCGTACTGTACTAGTGAGGGATGTAAGACCGCCTGTGATTGGCTGGATGCCGCTTCCTGACTATAGTCGCCGTTCCTCAGAAAGCGGTTTTCATAAGTGCAGACGTCACGTGACATGCTCTGCCGTCTGCGCTGAACTATGTGCTCCATAACGATAACTGGTGTCAAAGCATAATCATCCCAATAAAGTGACGAGTACAATGTGTCAGGAGAGCACAGCTGTCAGTGACACAACACTACATAATGACGAACATAATATGGACAATATACATTTCACAATCGCACACCTGAAGTTCTGTGTGACAGAAGCTCCTTATAATAAGATGAAGGCATAGTCATAACAAGGGATTTACCTCAGAAAAATCAGTGTATTGGCAGCAACGTTCATGGTAGAAATACAGGAGTGACCCGGCTCTGGGGTTCTCTGACATTATTGGAATATGGAAAGGGGCCACATATCAATAACAGGAGGAAGGCGGTCCTGTCCTACGGCCTTGTTCACACATACCAATGCGTTTTTTAGCCCATAGAAAAACTGATCAGTTTTTCTAAGGGTGCCAAATAGTGTCCCCTGTGGCTCTGAACGTTTTTGGGAAGTTTTTGGACTTAGTAATTTTTTTCAATAAAAACGCATATGCGTTAACGCAGGTGCCTATGTGTGCCATGCGTTATCGCATGCGTTAACCATAGGGCCCCATGTTAAAAAAAGCATGCATTTTTTAAACAACCCATGCGTTTTTTTTACAGCACCCAAAAAACACTGCATGCAGTGAAAAGAAACGCATGTGTTGTTAAAAAACGCAGCTACACTTAAGTGTACCATGCGTTAACGCATCTGCGTTTTTTATAAACAGCTAAAAAACGCAGAGAATGCCAAAACGCAGGTATGTGTGACCAAGGACGTAGACAAAAATATTGGAAAGATCGCACTTCACCAAATGGCCAACGTTTCTGTCCACCCAGACATATGGCACAGCCTGTATATGGCAACATGTCCGGTAGGGCCACATGCACACAATGAGCATTTGAGGAGTTTTTACCTCAGTATTTGTAGCCAAAACCAGGAATGGAACAATCAGCAGAAAAGTATAATAGAAACACGTCACCTCTTCTGTATTTATCGCCCACTGCTGGTTTTAGCTACAAATTCTGAGGTAAAAAAAAACTCAATAAATACTTAATGTGTGCAGGAGAAATGTAGCTGATGCTTGGTGAAAGGAACTGATATCATACGCTGTCTCTCCACTGAGCGTCCACCAAAGTGCTCCTAATAGGTCATGACCAAGGTCTGGGCAGAATGAAGCATTTGGCCATCGTGTAAAATGACATGTATCAGAACATGACTTGTTGACAGATCAATAAATGTCATTTCCTTCACAGCAACTGAGGGTTGCCATGGTCTTTTCTATGTCACACTCTCAATAAGGTCTCATTCACATGTCTTTTTTATGCTTATGAAAATAAAAACAGTTCATTTTTCATCGGTGTACTGGATCTGATTAATACCATTTTCCATGTGTCAATTTTTTATCATAAATCTATCTCTTCTCTTCTTGTTTATGAGAAAAAAATCTAAATGTATCCAAACCATTAAGGGTATGTGCCCACATAGAGGTTTAGTGACGTTCAAACCGTCAGTAAACCGGTGGAAATTTGCAGGAGCCTAGAGTTCTGAGCTCTGAAGTCTCCAGCTGTTTTCCACCGGTTTCCCAGCGGTTTCCCAGCGTTATTTTCAGCGTTTGCACAGCGTTTTTTAGTCGGTTTTTCTATGCCTCAGAAACGATCACAAACCGCTGAGAAGAATTGACATGTTGTATGCTCCTAAACCGCTAGGAAACCGCTCAACCTCTGGCAGATCCGCTCACATAAACCGACATTGTGTGAACAGCGTTTTCCAAATTACATAGGGTTACTTGTAAGTCCTAACGCTGCTTAGGATTTACATAAATTTAAATAAAACCTATGCTAAACCGCCGGCGGTTTTCGCTGCTAAACCGACGTTAAACCTCTATGTGGGCACATACCCTAAAGGTTAGAGATGACGTACGGATGGCTGTTTTTTTTTGACCAACTCATTCAGTTGAATCCCAGTGAACATGACTATAATGGGTCTGTTTTTGTCTGTAAAAAACGAGATAGAACATGTCTGTGAATCTAATGCCTAAGAGGCTATATGTTTAGGTCATGAGACCCATGGTCAGTCCAAGTATTGGAATGTGGCTGGGCTACTCAGCTATCTGGGCCGGGAGTATAATGTACACGATGGCAATGCCCAGCAGCTGTGACCCTAACCGCACATGAAAAAGGGGTATTTACAGGGGATGAAAGTTTACAAAGTTCATGACGCCAGCTGAGGTGTCCAGCCAGAGATTGACGTTGGTGCATATAAGTACTCCTAGGGGATAGGTGTTGTAGAAGCCAGGTGTCGTACCCTCCTCAACAATGGCAGGCCCCTGGGGTGTAGTGTGAAGGTGATGATGATGAGAGGTAGTGGTGGAGATGATGGTGAGAAGTGCAGAGGTGCAACAGAAAGAGACCAGAAGGCAGTTAAATGCAGTGTTTTACCTTTACTTGTAGAATATCAGTCATAGGTCCAGCGTACTGTTCACCGGGTGCCAGGGTCTGGCCAATGCAGGCACAATCAGGTGCTCCTCTGCTTGGGTGGTTGTATGGCCTTCCGGCTACTTGTTCCCAGTTCACTACTAGATCTCTGTAAGGTCGGCTTCACACCACGGTTTAATCCGATCCGGGGCTGTCAGAGATGAACCGGACAGCCCCAGACTGGATTTTGGCCCCATAGTATCCTATGGGGCCGGATGAAGCAGGATAGCAGCTCTCTGCCATCCGATTTCCATTTGTCTAGGAGAATCCGGGAGGAATCAGATTTTTCTCCCGGACACAAAATCGGAGCATGAAGCATTTTTGTGTCCAGGGAGAAAAATCCCACCAAATCGGATTCTCCCAGATCCGGGGCAATCTGTTGCTCCCTAACATGGGAGTCTATGGGGCCGTATTGCCCACGATGCAGGAGGATCTGTGAACCGGACACCGGAGGCTGCATGCTGCTGTAATTTCAGGACCGCGGCTAGCTCCATGCTATCCGCGATCTTGAGAAATCAGCAGTTGTGGCTGCAATTAGAGGGATCCAGCTGCACACCGGACTGGAGGGCATATTTGCCCTCCGGTTCTGTGTGCTGATCCGGTCCGGGGCTGTCAGGTTCATCCCTGACAGCCCCGGATCAGATTAAACCGTGGTGTGAAGCTGCCCTAACTCCTCTAACGTCTCCTGAGTCTTTGTGGGTTCCTTCCAGCCAGGCAAATGGTGCAGGTTCCATGAGCGACCGTGATCCCTGGACAGGTCCACAACTGTGCAGCTACTGTACAGAAATCCCAGTAGCCTCCAGGTTTACTGCCAGTCATAAAGACCTGACAGCTTGGGGACCTGGTACTCCTCCTACAGCTGAGCTGCTGCACAGCTTTGAAGCTGACGACAAATGTGGTGGAAAAACCTATGGAGACCAGCAACATAGGTAAAAATAATAAAACACATTTCTGAAGAGTTTTCGACACTGGACCTTGGATTTCTGTAGCAGATTTTCAATTCTAGGCTGAGGCCACAAGAGTGCATAGCATCCAAGTGAGAGCGGAGAGCAGAGGATGCAATATGCTAATGACACTAGGCTCAAACTCTTCTGTCAGTGTGATATGAATGGCATTATACTGTGCTATGCACTGGTGGACACAGACAGAAGAGGGTCCTTGTACAAGAAGGGCTCCTTTGCAGTTCTATAGCTCATCAAAATACACAATTCCGCCTATTTTGGATGTGGAAAAGGACCCCCTAACCTCTTGGGCTCCTGTGCAGCTGCACAGGATGCACTAATGATAAGAACACCCCTGGTGCTGCGATTCTCTCACATGTGAGAATCGGATCACACATGAGGAGGGAAAGGACATATTACTCTCTACATCTACTCCATTGTCTGCCTCTGCATAAATCATACTGCACTCGTATGACATCTGAGTGCAGTCCGATGTTTCACACGCAGCTATAGACTTGTATAGGTGCCGGTGATCCAACTTGCGGAGGCACCTGCAGCACGCTGCAATTGTTATCTCATAATGAATTAGCATAAGGAAAAATATCGCCGATCTGCTCTGCCTCATTGACTCATATTTAAGTGATAAATATATTGTAGTACAATGTGATCATCAGGCTTTTAATCATTATTATGATACAATAATCATGCTATTTAGAGAGAACATAAAAATAATTGATATTAATATTATTCAGCACATTCTACATTAAAGCACTGCACACAGTCCATTTTCTACCGACTCAAACTCCGACTCCACGACGCCGACTCCGACTCCAGAGCTCTACCTATATGAGTAGGTTAAATGACAGGCATTCTGTAGATGAAAATCAAGTAGATTTTGGTGTTGCGCCTGTCAAAATTATATTAAAGAAATTTGTGTGAATACAGTCATATGAAAAAGTTTGGGTACCCCTCTTAATCGTACTCATTTTTTTTTTTTTAAATTTGGGTTTTTGCAACAGCTATTTCAGTGTGATATATGTAATAACTGATGGACACAGTAATATTTCAGGATTGAAATGAGGTTTATTGTACTAACCGAAAATGTGAAATATGCATTATTTCAAAATTTGACAGGTGCCAAAGTATGGGCACCTCAACAGAAAAGTGATATTAATATTTAGTAGATCCACCTTTTGCAAAAATAACAGCCTCTAGTCGCTTACTGTAGCTGTTAATGAGTTCCTGGATCCTGGAGGAAGGTATTTTTGACCATTCCTCTTTACAAAACAATTCCAGTTCAGTTAAGTTTGATGGTTGCCGAGCATGGACAGCCCGCTTCAAAACATCCCACAGATGTTCAATGATATTCAGGTCTGGGGACTGGGATGGCCATTCCAAAACATTGTAATTGTTCCTCTGCATGAATGCCTGAGTAGATTTGGAGCTGTGTTTTGGATCATTGTCTTGCTGAAAGATCCATCCCCGGCGTAACTTCAACTTTGACACTGATTCTTGAACATTATTCTCAAGAATCTGCTGATACTGAGTGGAATCCATGCGACCCTCAACTTTAACAAGATTCCCGGTGCCGTCATTGGCCACACAGCCCCAAAGCATGATGGACCCTCCCCCAAATTTGACAGTGGGTAGCAAGTGTTTTTCTTGGAATGCTGTGTTTTTGTGGCGCCATGCATAACGCCTTGTTGTATGACCAAACAACTCAATCTTTGTTTCATCAGTCCACAGGACCTTCTTCCAAAATGAAGCTGGCTTGTCCAAATGTGCTTTTGCATACCTCAGGCGACTCTGTTTGTGGCGTGCATGCAGAAATGGCTTCTTTCGCATTACTCTCCCATACAGCTTCTCCTTGTGCAGTGTGCGCTGTATTGTTGACCGATGCACAGTGACACCATCTGCAGCAAGATGATGCTGCAGGTCTTTGGAGGTGGTCTGTGGATTGTTCTTGACTGTTCTTACCATTCTTCTTCTCTGTCTTTCTGATATTTTTGTTGGCCTGCCACTTCTGGCCTTTACAAGAACTGTACCTGTGGTCTTCCATTTCCTTACTATGTTCCTCACAGTGGAAACTGACAGGTTAAATCTCTGAGACAACTTTTTGTATCCTTCCCCTGAACAACTATGTTAAACAATCTTTTTTTTCAGATCATTTGAGAGCTGTTTTGAGGAGCCCATGATGCCACTCCTCAGAGAAGATGCAACTAGGAGAACAACTTGCAAGTGGACACCTGAAATAGCTTTTCTCATGATTGGATACACCGGGCTATGAAGTACAAAGTTCAATGAGGTTACCAAACCAATTTAGTGCTTCAGTAAGTCAGTAAAAAGTAGTTAGGAGTATTCAAATCATGAAAATCAAAAGAGTGCCCATACTTTGGCAAATGTCAAATTTTGAAATAATTGCATATTTCACATTTTTGGTTAGTACAATAAACCTTGTTTCAAACCTGAAATATTACTGTGTCCATCAGTTATTACATATATCAGACTGAAATAGCTGTAGCAAAAAACAATTTTAAACAAAAAAAAAAAGAGTAAGATTAAGAGGGGTGCCCAAACTTTTTCATATGACTGTACATCCTGATTTTATGGAGAATAAAATTTTATTGAAACAGACATACCAGGAGAGCTGGCAGATCTTCTCTTAAGAGTTTTCCAGGCTTAAGATATTGTTCTATCCTTTATAATAGGCGTCAAAATCACATCAGTGGAGACCCACAGTTAATTTTTTGCTTTGGTGACGTCCGGATGAAAATTGGATAAAGCCAGAGCAGCACAGCTCTGGTTTCACACCCCAGTCTTTTCACTGATCAGGTTCGATCAGATTTGTGTGCCAAAACCAGGAGAGGAACCAGGAGAGGAACTTGCAGAGAAAAACTATAATTGAAAGATTGACACCTGTTCTGGGTTTTGGAGACAATCCTGGTTTTGACACACAAACCTGATCGAACCTGATCAGGGAAAAGACTAAAGTGTGAAGCCAGCCATAGGCTGATCGCTATGGAGCTCATGGCCTCAGTGGTTCCTGCTGATTATGAGGACAGGTGTCCCAAATTCCCTATTTTAAGCTAACAGTGGTTGGGCGTGTGCACCGTCACTAGACTCAAAGACTATGCCAGTGCAGAGTACAGCATAGTACAGAATCAATTAATCTATAAACAAAATACAAGCAGGCAAAGTGTTAATCTTACAGGCAGATCTTTCTGGTATTTGTTTGCCTGTTGCACACTGTTCTCGGGATTATCCAGTCACAAAAAAAAAAAAAAAAAAAAATCAAAACAAAACATGAGGTTGCCAGGGGTGGGGTCACGTAAGGATACGCGTTCTTGGAAACTTGTTTAGCTATGTCTTGGCTAAGAAGTGATAGATTAACGTCACTGGGCACTGGTACAAGACAGACGGGAAATGGTTGTGCCTGAGTTATGTGAAAATCAGACATGTCAAAAATGTAATTACTTATCTTGCAATTGCTATGAATATTTTCCTGTTTCCTTAAAATAAAAACATTTGTCCTTCATAGTCTGCTTATATCATCAGTGAATACAGCAAAAAACATTTTGGTACCATGTTATCCAAAAAAAATCTACATGTGCCTGTCATGGACACAGCCTCAAATATGACGCAGATATCCAACTGCTGCCACCAAATGTCAGGGAAACAACCAGGAAGATCATGCAAATGTCCCACCATTGCCACCAAATGTCATGAGGCAGCCAGGAAGATCATGCAGATATCCCACCACTGCCACCAAATGTCATGAGGCAGCCAGGGAGATCATGCAGATATCCCACCACTGCCACCAAATGTCAGGGGAGCAGCCAGGAAGATCATGCAGATGTCCCACTGTGGCCACCAAATGTCAGGGGATCAGCCAGGAAGATCATGCAAATGTCCCACCATTGCCACCAAATGTCAGGGGGCAGCCAGGAAGATCATGCAGATATCCGACCACTGCCACCAAATGTCAGGGGAGCAGCCAGGAAGATCATGCAGATATCCCACCACTACCACCAAATGTCAGGAGGCAGCCAGGAAGATCATGCAGATATCCGACCACTGCCACCAAATGTCAGGGGAGCAGCCAGGAAGATCATGCAGATATCCGACCACTGCCACCAAATGTCAGGGAAACAACCAGGAAGATCATGCAAATGTCCCACCATTGCCACCAAATGTCATGAGGCAGCCAGGGAGATGATGCAGATATCCCACCACTGCCACCAAATGTCATGAGGCAGCCAGGGAGATCATGCAGATATCCCACCACTGCCACCAAATGTCAGGGGAGCAGCCAGGAAGATCATGCAGATGTCCCACTGTGGCCACCAAATGTCAGGGGATCAGCCAGGAAGATCATGCAAATGTCCCACCATTGCCACCAAATGTCAAGGGGCAGCCAGGAAGATCATGCAGATATCCGACCACTGCCACCAAATGTCAGGGGAGCAGCCAGGAAGATCATGCAGATATCCCACCACTGCCACCAAATGTCAGGGGAGCAGCCAGGAAGATCATGCAGATGTCCCACCGTTGCCACCAAATGTCAGGGGAGCAGCCAGGAAGATCATGCAGATGTCCCACCACTACCACCAAATGTCAGGGGAGCAGCCAGGAAGATCATGCAGATGTCCCACCGTTGCCACCAAATGTCAGGGGAGCAGCCAGGAAGATCATGCAGATGTCCCACCGTTGCCACCAAATGTCAGGGGAGCAGCCAGGAAGATCATGCAGATGTCCCACTGTTGCCACCAAATGTCAGGGGAGCAGCCAGGAAGATCATGCAAATGTCCCACCGTTGCCACCAAATGTCAGGGGGCAGCCAGGAAGATCATGCAGATATCCCACCACTACCACCAAATGTCAGGGGAGCAGCCAGGAAGATCATGCAGAAATCCCACCACTGCCACCAAATGTCAGGGGAGCAGCCAGGAAGATCATGCAGATATCCCACCACTGCCACCAAATGTCAGGGGAGCAGCCAGGAAGATCATGCAGATATCCCACCACTGCCGCCAAATGTCAGGGTGCAGCCAGGAAGATCATGCAGATATCCCACCACTGCCACCAAATGTCAGGGGTGCAGCCAGGAAGATCATGCAGATATCCGACCACTGCCACCAAATGTCAGGGGTGCAGCCAGGAAGATCATGCAGATGTCCCACCACTGCCACCAAATGTCAGGGGTGCAGCCAGGAAGATCATGCAGATATCCCACCACTGCCGCCAAATGTCAGGGGGCAGCCAGGAAGATCATGCAGATATCCCACCACTGCCACCAAATGTCAGGGGAGCAGCCAGGAAGATCATGCAGATATCCCACCACTGCCACCAAATGTCAGGGGAGCAGCCAGGAAGATCATGCAGATATCCCACCACTGCCACCAAATGTCAGGAATAAAACACTGAAAAGAAAGGGGTGCACAATAATGTATATCTGTCAAACAAAGGAAAGAATTAATAGTAAATCCGCTCACCTGATACGGTTGTGAGATGTCACAACCACCTTTTTAGCCTGTGACAACTTAGATGTCAAGCTATATACGGTGTGCAGCAGTCCTCCCACATGTTATGATCTAGGATAGTATGTAAAGGAAAGGGACTTGTGACACATTCTATTGTGGTGTTCCCAATGAAGGGGTTTTAAGCCCTGAAACGTGTAGTATAAAACCACCATATCAATTCTAACACTTTTGGATTCATGGATTATTTGGAGCGGGAGCGCGGTCACAAATCCCTTTGGTTTATATACTATCCTGGATTACAAAATGTCAGGGGGCAGCCAGGGAGATCATGCATATATCCTACTGTTGCCACCAATTTGTCAGAAACAGCACTATGCTGCCTCCTATCATCAGGACAATACCCAATTGACTGATGATTGATGGACGAGGTTGTAGCTGCTTTTGCTACAAGGCTGATTTGGTGCTTTCACAGTGAATGTATAGTATATACACACCCGATTCCAACGCATGAAATATAATATAGAAAAAAGGAACAGCACAAACTTATACTTATCAGTCTGGTGCAAAAATTCCTGAGCGAAAATGTCCCAATGTAGATCAATAATGAATGTAAAATAAGGAATCACTCAAAAATTATTAAAGAGAAAAAATGGACTTTCATGAGCCCAAAAGAGGCACGACGTGTCGTTGTCAGCTACACCTTTTTCAAGGTAACGAAACATCGCTTTCAAGGTAACGAAACGTTGGGCCACTTTTGGTCACATTAAAGTCCATTTTTACACTTTAAGAAATTTTAAGTGCTGCCAGATTTTTCGTTCTAAATATAAATATATATACAGTACAGACCAAAAGTTTGGACACACCTTCTCATTCAAAGAGTTTTCTGTATTTTCATGACTATGAAAATTGTAGATTCACACTGAAGGCATCAAAACTATGAATTAACACATGTGGAATTATATACTTAACAAAAAAATGTGAAACAACTGAAAATATGTCTTATATTCTAGGTTTCTTCAAAGTAGCCTCCTTTTGATTTGCTTACTGCTTTGCACACTCTTGGCATTCTCTTGATGAGTTTCAAGAGGTAGTCACCGGAAATGGTCTTCCAACAGTCTTGAAGGAGTTCCCAGAGATGCTTAGCACTTGTTGACCCTTTTGCCTTCACTCTGCGGTCCAGCTCACCCCAAACCATCTCGATTGGGTTCAGGTCTGGTACCTGTGGAGGCCAGGTCATCTGGCGTAGCACCCCATCACCATCACACCTCCTCCTCTTCCATGCTTCATGGTGGGAACCAGGCATGTAGAGTCCATCCGTTCACTTTTTCTGCATCGTACAAAGACAAGGTGTTTGGAACCAAAGATCTTAAATTTGGACTCATCAGACCAAAGCACAGATTTCCACTGGTCTAATGTCCATTTCTTGTGTTCTTTAGCCCAAACAAGTCTCTTCTGCTTGTTGCCTTCCCTTAGCAGTGGTTTCCTAGCAGCTATTTTACCATGAAGGCCTGCTGCACAAAGTCTCCTCTTAACAGTTGTTGTACAGATGTGTCTGCTGCTTGAACTCTGTGTGGCATTGACCTGGTCTCTAATCTGAGTTGCTGTTAACCTGCGATTTCTGAGGCTGGTGACTCGGATGAACTTGTCCTCCGCAGCAGAGGTGACTCTTGGTCTTCCTTTCCTGGGGCGGTCCTCGGTTCCCTGAAAAATGCCCACAGGAAAATTGCCCACAGGAAAATTGCCCACACGGAAAATTGCCCACACGGAAAATTGCCCATGTGGAAAATTACCCACGTGGAATATTGCCCACACGGAAAATTGCCCACATGGAAAATTGCCCACACGGAAAATTGCCCACATGGAAAATTGCCCACACAGAAAACTGCCATTTGCAGCATCACAAAGTTTCAGATCTCTGATATTTGAGGTGCAAGATGAGGATTTGTAACAGTCGGTCATTATCTGCAATAGATAGATCCAGTCTGCTCTCATCTCTCAGTGATTCTGCCTTACTTCTCCCTCCCACCAGCCCAAAACAGCAGAACCGAACCAGCAGCAGATTCAGAGCAGCCATCACTGTTATCTGTACTCACAGGAGTATCACTGGATTATCTGTGGAGTTACATGGGACTGCAGGTCTAATACATTATCATCTTTTTGGGCAATTCTATGTGGGCAATTTCCGCCGACATTCTTCTTTGCTGCACAGCATCTCACCTATAACTCTATACCATTCTTCTGCCTGCAGAACATCTCACCTATAAGGTACAGGCACACTAAAGGCCCCGTTACACATAGCGATGTTTCAATGATCCCACCAGCAATCTGACCTGGCCGGGATCGCTGGAACATCGCTATGTGATCGCTGGTCTGCAGTCACACTGGGTGATCCATGTACCGATGCTGCGTCCCCTGACACTCACTGGGATCGCTCAACGTCTCGGGCCCAGAATGGGGATCGCTGGTCGTTGCCCCTGTCACACAGGCCGATGGATGTTGGACAGCGGGAGACCAACGATGGGAAAATGGTCCCGGCCATTCCGCAGCGACTAGCAATCAGCGAGCTCATCGTTGATTGCTGCGGCATGTCACTTGCAGCGACTTCGCTAGCGAGGTCACAAACACTTGATATAGTTAGCGATATTGCTGTGTGTAACGCGGCCTTAAGGTATGCATTATCAGAGGGATTTTGATGATTGACAGTCGCGTGAGTGCTTTCCGTATGGTCATGCGACTGTGGTACGAGTGTGATGCAATTATGCATTTTTTTATCAGCTACCATCAGTGTGACATCCATGTGACCTATACCTCTATACTATCCCCCTGCCCTGCAGAGCATCTCACCTACACCTCTATACTATTCCTTTGTATTGCATGACATCTCACCTGGTTCCCTGAAAAATGCCCACAAGAAAATTGCCCACACGGAAAATTGCCCACACGGAAAAATGCCCACACGGAAAATTGCCCACATGGAAAATTGCCCACAAGGAAAATTGCCCACACGGAAAAATGCCCACATGGAAAAATGCCCACAAGAAAATTGCCCACACGGAAAATTGCCCACATGGAAAATTGCCCACACGGAAAATTGCCCACATGGAAAATTGCCCACACGGAAAATTGCCCACACAGAAAACTGCCATTTGCAGCATCACAAAGTTTCAGATCTCTGATATTTGAGGTGCAAGATGAGGATTCCCATGATCTGTGATCATCTTGTGAATTACAGTTGACCCAGTGCAGAAATGCTGAAGATCTGAGGTTTGTAGCAGTCGGTCATTATCTGCAATAGATAGATCCAGTCTGCTGTCATCTCTCAGTGATTCTGCCTTACTCCTCCCTCCCACCAGCCCAAAACAGCAGAACCGAACCAGCAGCAGATTCAGAGGAGCCATCACTGCTATCTGTACTCAAAGGAGTATCACTGGATTATCTGTGGAGTTACATGGGACTGCAGTCTAATACATTATCATCCTAGTGGGCAATTTCCGCCGACATTCTTCTTTGCTGCACAGAATCTCACCTAAAATTCTATACCATTCTTCTGCCTGCAGAACATCTCACCTATAGGGTACAGGCACACTAAAGGCCCCGTTACACATAGCGATGTTTCAACGATCCCACCAGCAATCCCACCTGACCGGGATCGCTGGAACATCGCTATGTGATCGCTGGTCTGCATTCACACTGGGTGATCCACATACCGATGCTGCGTCCCCTGACGCTCACTGGGATCGCTCAACGTCTCGGGCGCAGAATGGGGATTGCTGGTCGTTCCCCTGTCACACATGCCATTGGATGCTGGACAGCGAGAGACCAACGATGGGAAAATGGTCCCGGCCAATCCGCAGCGACTAGCAATCAGTGAGCTCATCGTTGATTGCTGTGGCATGTCACTCGCAGCGACTTCACTAGTGAGGTCGCTGCAACGTCACAAAACCTGTGGCATTGCAGAGATATCGTTAGCAATATCGCTGTGTGTAACGCGGCCTTAAGGTGTGCATTATCAGAGGGATTTTGATGATTGACAGTCGCGTGAGTGCTTTCCGTATGATCATGCGACTGTGGTACGAGTGTGATGCAATTATGCATTTTTTTTCATCAGCTACCATCAGTGTGACATCCATGTGATCTATACCTCTATACTACCCCCCTGCCCTGCAGAGCATCTCACCTACACCTCTATATCATCCCCCTGCCCTGCAGAGCATCTCACCTATACCTCTATACTATCCCACTGCCCTGCAGAGCATCTCACCTTACACCTCTATACTATTCCCTTGTATTGCATGACATCTCACCTATACCTCTATGCTATCCCACTGCCCTGCAGAGCATCTCACCTACACCTATACTGTTCCCTGTTCTGCAGAGCATCTCTCCTACACCTCTATACTATCCCCCTGCCCTGCAGAGCATCTCACCTATAATTCTTTATTATCCTACCCTGCAGAGCATGTCACCTACACCTATACTGTTCCCTTTTCTGCAGAGCATCTCACCTATTTCTCTATACTATCCCCCAGTTCTGCAGAGCATCTCACCTACACCTCTATACCATTCCCATCTTGCAGAGCATCTCACTTACACCTCTATACAATACCCCAGTTCTGCAGAGCATCTCACCTACACCTCTATACCATCCCCCATCTTGCAGAGCATCTCATCTACACCTCTATACTATCCCACAGTTCTGCAGAGCATCTCACCTACACCTCTATACCATCCCCATCTTGCAGAGCATCTCACCTACACCTCTATACCATCCGCAGTCCTGCAAAGCATCTCACTTACACCTCTATACCATTCCTCGTCTTGCAGAGTATATAACCTAAAATTCTATATTATTCTCCAGCCCTGTTTTCCTGTTGGCATTCATGTCTGTGGGCATTTTTCACATATCAGGTGAACATCCTCACTTTGCACCTGAGATAACAGAGATCTGAAACTTTGTGATACTGCAATTAGCAATTTTCTGTGTGGGCAATTTTCCATGTGGGCAAATTTCCGTGTGGGCAAATTTTCATGTGGGCAAATTTCTGTGTGGGCAATTTTCCATGTGGGCAATTTTCCATGTGGGCATTTTTCAATGTGGGCATTTTTCCTGTGGGCAATTTTCCTGTGGGCAATTTTCATGTGGGCAATTTTCCTGTGGGCATTTTTCCTGTGGGCATTTTTCTGGTCACCGTCCACTCTATACCTGAAACTCAACCTTTCCAAAACTGAACTTCTTATAATCCTCCCCTCCACTAAACTCCCTAAATCTGACATCAACCTTTCGGTGTGCGGCACCACAATAATGCCTAGGCAGCAGACTCAATGTCTGGGTGCTACGTTTGATGTTGATCTTACATTCATTTCCTATATACAATCTCTCACCCGCTCTAGACACCTCCAACTGAAGAACATCTCTAGAATTCGCACCTTCCTCACCATGGAAACAACTAAAATCATCACAATGGCCCTGATCCACTCCCGCCTTGATTATTGCAACTCTGCATTAATTGGCCTCCCCCTCACTAGGCTTTCCCCTCTCCAGTTCATCCTTAATGCAGCAGCCTGGATCACCTATCTGGCTAACCGTTACTCGGATGCTTCAACTCTGTGCCAGTCATTGCACTGGCTGCCCATACATTAGAGGATCAAATTCAAATTGTTTGTTCTCACCCACAAAGCTCGTCAGAGTGCAGCACCTCTCTACCTCTCTGCTCTCATCCCTGTCTATCACCCCACCCGTTCTCTTCACTCTGGGAGTGACTTTAGATTTAGATCTGCACTAATCCGAACCTCCAATTCATGGCTTCAAGACATTTCCCGAGCTGCACCAATCCTATGGAATGCTCTACTCCAAGAAATTAAGACTACACACAATTTACTTAGCTTCAGGCGCTCACTAAAAACACATCTTTTTAGGGCGGCCTAATCAGAGTCATCAGACATAGGTTATCCACTACTTACTTGAACATAACTGTTTAACTCCATCAGACCCAAAAGTTCTACAGTGATTGGCTGGTGGCCACTTATTCTGCTCTCGTCTATTCCAGACTTTCTCAAAACGCCTGGACCATGATTGTAAATAAGACCTAGTACTTTGTGTCACCCCCACATTTTTGTAGATTGTAAGCTCTTGCAAGCAGGGTCGTCATTATTTTTTGCTTTTTGATTATTGTGTCTTCCAAAACTGTTTCTTATAACTGTTTGTATATGAATCTGATTTGTAAAGCGCTGCAGAATATGTTGGCGCTATATAAATTAAGATTATTATATTATTATTATTATTAAAATAATGACTGACACCAGGGGCGGGCTGGCCCAGGTGGCAGGGGGGCAAGTGCCCCCTGGGCTGGTGGTATAGTCCACATCTAGGGCCGCCCCCTACAGAAACGGGCCGGTCGCGGGCGTCGCTTTGCGGCCGGCACATGACGCGAGACGGCCCGGCCGCGGGAGTTGCTCTGTGACGCTGGAAGTCTCTGATCAGGTAAGGGCTGATAGCACCCCCCCCCCCCCCCGCTTCTCAAGTCAGACCTGACAGCACCCCCCCCCGCTTCTCAAGTCAGACCTGACAGCACCCCCCCCCCGCTTCTCAAGTCAGACCTGACAGCACCCCCCCCCCCCCCGCTTCTCAAGTCAGGGCCGGCAGGGCAAATCTGCCACCCAGGGATGGAGGCTCCAGCCAGCCCCTGACTGACACTTTGAAGTCAAAATCACACACATCACTGCAGTGATATCAGAGCTGACACAGTACAGCAGAGCTGGCACAGTACAGAAGGAGACAAGTTTGTCTCATTACAAGGATATTTGCAGTTGTCTTCTCAGTGCTTCAGTTTCCATCTCTCTCAGGTAGCCAGTAAATATGCTTTTAGAGTTGGTAATAAGACAATTTTCAACTTTGCTGTGCTATGTTAGTTATAATTGTAAAGTTATAAAGCTAAGTGTCAGTCATTACATGTCTCACAATGGTAATGCCCCCTTTTCTTTAAAATAAGCTCTGGAGGCAGATTCTTGGGGAGATCAGAGTCCTGCCAATAGATCTTATCAGCTCATTCACATATTAAGAATAATGTGAATTTTGCTGGAATAAGGCTGCCTTCAGACTTGCATATGCATCTGCAGCGTTTTGCAGATGCATCTGCAAGCATCTGCATGCAGACCGCGGCCCCTATGTTTATAATGGAGCGCACGGCGGTCTGCAGATGCTTGCAGACCGCCGTGTGCTCTCATTGCCCGCCATTAGTGATCTGTGCGCAGGCGTATGCCTGCGTACAGATCACACACTCTCGCCCGAACCAGGGACGCAACATGCTGCGTCCCGGGTGCGGACGCGGGACACCGGAAGGAGCAGATATGGTCCGCATCCGCACCCGAACGCAGCAAACGCTGCCAAACGCAGGCACTATGCGTTCCTATGTTGAACATAGGAACGCAGTGCGCATGCGTTTGAATGCGTATGGGAACGCAGCATAAGCTGCGTTCACATACGCAAATGTGAAGGCAGCCTAAGACATTGTATCACATATATCAGCTTCCTATGACCTACATGCCCATATAGATAACTTGAGGGGGTTGATCCTAGACAGATTCCCTTTATTAGAGTATTCACCCATTATTACTTTCAGATAGCAATGTGAACACCCACTGAGTTACCCCACCTACTGATGATTACTGTAGACAATTTTCCCTGTCGTAAACCTTCACCGGGATCTCAGGATCACATCCCCTTTAACAAATTGTATTGATATAGCCACAGGATATTGCATAAATGATATGATAGATGCAGGTCCCAATTTCTCTCATTTTTTAGAGCTGACACAAATGACTAGCAGGACCTTGAATGTGCAGCTACCACTCCACTGAAAACAGGGTGTGAATGAACCCATTCTTGAGATAGATATGTCAAAAATGTAAAGGCCACTTTACACACACAGATATCTGTGACCAACTTCTGAACAGATCTCTGGTTGCAATGAAATCATGGACACATTGCTCCATTTGTACACAGCCACAAAATGTAGCAATGTATCCATGATTTCACTGCAACCAGAGATCTGTTCAAAAGTTGGTCACAGATATCTGTGTGTGTAAAGTGGCCTTAAGATCGATGTATGTTCTACATCTAATTTGAGTAAAGGGCCCTGTTTCATACTTATCCTATTCAGCTTCATTTTTATATGTGGGGAATTCACATGTATCGTACATTTATGGAACGAGGATGTGTTATATACAGCTCCCACTGCAATATTTTCAGTTTCTCTGATTTTTCTCTTTGTAGGTAAACAATAATGCAAAGAAAACAAGTTTTTAGTTAATTAAGAATCAACAATACTCATGTTTTAACTCAGGAAGAGTTCAGAAATCAATATTTGGTAGAATAACCATGATTTTTAATCACAGCTTTCAGGTTTCTTGGAATGTTTTTCACCAGTCTTTCACACTGCTTTTGGGTTACCTTATGCCTCTCCTGGCACAAAAATTTAAGTAGTTCTTCATTTTTTGATGTGTTGTGACTGTCTAAAGTCATGTAAAGCTAGAAAAAAGCCTTTCATCAATGAGAAGCAAAGGAAAGTCAGGATAAAGTTTGCCAAAGATCATAAGGATTGGATCATAGAGGACTGGAGTAAGGTCATCTTCTCTGATGAGTCTAATTTTCAGTTTTGCCCAACACCTGGTCGTCTAATGGTTAGATGGAGACCTGGAGAGGTGTACAAGCCACTGTGCCTTGCACCCATTGTGAAATTTGGTGGAGGATTGCTGATGACCTGGGGATGCTTCAGCAAGGCTGGAATTGGGCAGATTAATCTTTGCAAAGGACGTATGCATCAAGTCGCATACAAGATTATACTTGAAAAACACTTGATTCCTTCTGCTCAGGCAATGCTCCCCACTCTGAGGACTGTTTTTTTTTCCAGCAGGACAATACCCCATGCTACACAGCTAGGTCAATCAATGTGTAGATGAAGGAGAACCACAGCAAGACCCTGTCATGACCAGCCCAATCTCCAGACCTGAACCCCATTGAAAACCTCTGGAATGTAATCAAGAGGAAGTAGTCACAAGCCATCAAACAAAGAAGAACTGCTTAGATGTTTGGGCCAGGAATGTCACAAGGTCACCCAAAAGCAGTGTGAAAGACTGGTGGAAAGCATGCCAAGAGTCAAGAAAGCTGTGATTAAAAATCATGGTTATTCCACCAAATATTGATTTCTCAACTCTTCCTGAGTTAAAACATGAGTACTGTTGTTTGCATATGAATAAGAACTTGTTTTTTTTGCATTATTTGAGGTCTGAAAGCACTGTTTCTTTTTTATTATTTTGATAATTTTTCATTTGCTGCAAATAAATACAACATTTTTAGCTTTGAATTTCAGGCACATGTTGTCAGTAGCTTATAGAATAAAATAACAATGTACATTTTACTCAAAGATATGCCTATAAGGAGAAAAATCAGAGAAACTGAAAATTTTGCAGTGGTCTTAAATTTTTTCGGAGCTGTATGTAAATGAAGGAGATAACCATTTTAACCTCCTTTCACATCAGCGGTTTACTCTGATGTGCGGTAGATCCGGCAGGTTGCGCCACATCTGCTGGATCTGCCGCCTGACGGCAAGCTCCATGCATTGTCTATGGGTCTTGCGGTCCAATGCGGCAAGTGCGGTTCTGCCGGATGCGGCAGATCTGGCACTTACAGTCGCGGAAAAAAAAAACGCAGCTTGCACCATTTTTTTTCGCGGCCGCAAGTGCCGGATCTGCTGCATCTGGCAGAACCGCACTTGCCGCAAGTCGGCTGTTAGGTGGTAGATGCGGCGCCACCTGCCGGATCTGCCGCACATCAGCGTAAACTGCTGATGTGAAAGGGCCCTTATAAAGCCTAAAACTGGATTTTGGCATTAAATATACCAGTACATTTTAATATTAATTGGTGAAATAAGATTGACCAAACAAGGCAAACCTTTATTGTTCCACCACCCCAACCACTCCATATACCAGACCTCTGCCCTTCCCTCATAACCTCCCTCTCCAACATCACTGAAGGAGAGCTTACCGTCTCCTATCTAAATCACACCTCACCACCTGTACATTTGACCCCATCCCTTCCCACCTCCTCCCCAACCTCACTAACACGCTCATCCCAGCTATAACCCACCTCTTCAATCTATCACTATCTTCCAGGACCTTCCCCTCAGCTTTCAAACATGCCACCTTCACCCCCATCCTCAAAAAGCCAAACCTTGACCCAACTACTAGCACAAGCTACCGCCCCATATCACTGCTCCCGTTTGCTTCCAAACTCCTTGAGCAACACGTCCATGCTCAAATTTCCTCCCACCTCTCATCTAACTCTCTCCTTGACAATCTACAATCTGGTTTCCGGCCCCACCACTCCATCAAAACTGCCCTAACCAAAATTACTGACGTCTAACTCACAGCCAAAGCTAACAGACAATTCTCCATCCTCCTCCTTCTCGACCTGTTCTCTGCCTTTAACACAGTCAACCACTCCCTCCTACTTCAGATTCTTTCTTCCCTTGGCATCAAAGACCTTGCCCTGTCCTGGGTTGCCTCATACCTTTCCAACTGCACATTTAACATTTCCCACTCCCACACTACCTACTCATCCCGCCCTTTCTCTGTTGGAGCCCCACAAGGCTCTGTCCTGGGGCCCCTACTTTTCTCCATCTATACTCTTGGCCTAGGACAACTCATACAGGCCCATGGCTTCTGTCGAGCCCCAGGCCCCGGGTACTCAGGTATCAGGCTCAGAGGGGTTTTCACGGGGATGTCATGGGTGGCAGTGCCTGAGCCTGTGGCCTGGGTGACACTTCAATAAGGGGTTATGTACAGGGGATAAGAGTTTGTTGTTGTCATGTGACGCCACCTGTAGTACGTGGAGATGAGTCACCAGCGCCACCACAGTCCTTTGGAGGGTGATGGTATCACGGCAAGGATGGCAAAGCTCCCTACAATGGAGCTGGTCCTCCGGGGCAGCATTCCTGTAAGCAAACAGGTTGAATTCTGCATCACAATGGCACGGAGGCAAAGTCACTCTCCCGGATACTTTACTGCAACAGTTCAGGTAAAAAGCACAGTTCACAGTACAACACAGTCTGTAAGCATAGGCAGCTGGCCTAGGTAGTGTCAAATGAACGGGGTGTTTCTATGTGGCTTCGTTAGGTGTCCCTCCTTTCCTGCTCTTCCAGGTTGGTGTGAAGCCTGGCTGATCTGAAATCCAGCCTGGCCTCCTGTGCTCTCTCACCTTTGCTGTCGTCGGGTAACCCTCTAATGGCTTCCTGCTATCGCTTATCACGTGGTGCCTGGCTCCCTTAATGTTGACTGTGCTGGTGTCCAGGAGACTTGAAGACTCCACGGTAATCCAGATTCTCTGCTGTGCTTGTAGCTCTCCTGCAGTCTGCTGGCTCCGGTGCCCAGTAAGCTGTCTGGAAGAAACTATCACCGCCTCCTCTGTTCCCAAAACTGCTGCTCTCCTGGAAAGCTCCTTTCCTGTCTCTCTCTCACACGTTCTCTGCCTCTAAATTCCTCCCGCCCTCACACTGCTTGCCCTGCCCTTCTCCCACTGGGCTGGGTCTCCTAGTAAAGGATTTAACCCTGTAGTCCCCTGAGCTAAGGGTGTGTGTGGATGCGAGGATTAAGCCACATATTAACCTCCCCATTCACTTACCACAGGGATACCACACACGCTGGTCTGGGTGCAGTACCCCTTAGTGGCGCTCCGACCAGTGGGGCGCCACACTTCCAGTACCATCTGTATGCTAACGACACTCAGATCTACCTCTCTGGCTCAGATGTCAACTCTCTGCTGTCCAGAAACCCGGAGTGTCTGTCAACCTCTTGCTACCTAAAACTCAATGTAGGCAAAACCAAACTCATCATCTTTCCTCCATCCCATCTATCAACTTCACCACCGAATCTATCTATTATGGTAAATGGCATCATGCTCTCTCCCACACCTCAAATTCGCTGCCTTGGAGTAACTCTCGACTCTTCCCTGTCCTTCAAACCACACATCCAAACTCTCGCCACCTCCTGTTGCCTCAAGCTCAAGAATATTTCCAGAATCCGTCCTTTCCTCAGCCCTCAATCTACAAAAAATCTTGTACATGCAATTATCATCTCCTGCCTTGACTACTGTTACATTCTCCTCTGCGGTCTCCCTGCTAACACTCTTGCACCTCTCCAGTCTGTCCTCAACTATGCTGCCCGACTAATCCACCTCTCTCCATGCTACTCCCCTGTATCTCCCCTCTGCAAATCCCTCCACTGGCTCCCAATTCCCCAACGAATCCAGTTCAAGTTGCTAACACTGACCTACAAAGCCATCCATACACTGTCTCCTCCCTATATCTCTGAACTAATCTCACACTATCTTCCCTCACGTAATCTTCGATCCTCCCAAGACCTCCTCCTCTCCTCCACACTTATCCGTTCCTCACTCAACCTCCTCCAAGATTTTTCCCGAATATCCCACATCCTCTGGAATTCTGCGCCCCAACAAGTCAGATTATCCACCACGCTTGGATCCTTCAGACGGATCTTGAAAACCTATCTCTGCAGGAAAACTTTCAGCCTGCAATGACAGAGCTGCTGCCCCACCGCCTCCGAAGCTGCTGCCCCACCGTCACCGGAGCTGCCGCCTCTCCAGCACCAGATCTGCTGCACCCCTGACCTACTGTTTCCTCCCCATTATCCTATAAAATGTACGCCCGCAAGGGCAGGGTCCTATCCCCTCTGTACCAGTCTGTCATTGTTACTTTGTTTACTGTAAACTATATCTATAATTTTGTATGTGACCCCTTCTCATGTACAGCATCATGGAATTAATGGTGCTATATAAATAAATAATAATAATTATGAAAGGTGTTATTACATAACATGAATATTAATCTCTCATACACATGGAATAAATATGAGGGACATCCAAGCTCAACTGAATTTCCTTATATGTGTTCATAAAGAGAAACATTTCTGAGTCATGCAGTTTTATCATTTATTAAAGCCTCTCAGGCATCTTTCCAGCTCAGTCAATAGGATTTTCATCATCAGGTGCCTGGCACACGATATGATATTGCCAAATATTGGCTGTGAGAATACTGTGTTTGCAGTTCAGATGAAGGAAACCAACAGGTACACTACTTCAAAATACCTAAAAGCTAAACACTTATGGTACCTTTACACGCCGCAACGGCAGGCTGGATACATCCCGCTACAGGCTACAAATGTAGCTTGTAGCGTCAATGTAGCCCGTCGTAGCGGCGTCTGAAGACGCGACGCTACAGCCGGCGACAGATACATCTGTTTATGGGCTCTGCTCGAAAACTGATGGCTACATCGCCGATGGTAGCGAGCTGTATCGGCGTGTAAAGAAGCACCGGAAGGGAACTCTGGACACCCTGCGATGTAGCTGCAATGTAGCTAAGGTGTGACCCAGGCTCCGGGATACCCCGCCCCATCACCGATCATTGGAGGAAGCTCCTGCATGACGATTGGTAGTCGCTGCCTAGGGCGGCATATTTAAGGAGCTGACCAGTCACACTACACAATCGCTCGAGCGTGCTGTATTACTCAGCCTCCTGCGATGCCTGGCCAATCATGATGATATTGCGATGTCCTATCATCGTACGGACGGCTCGTAATCCAAGATTGTGGCACGCCTATGTGCTGTCCCTGCTGCACCAGGTCCTCCCATAGTAGCTGGTTGTAGCGGTGTGTACATGAGCTACAGCTGGCTACTTGAGACACCCGGCGATGTAGCTAGCTACAGATGTAGCGTGGCGTAGCGCACCTTATGGCGGCGTGTAAAGAGGGTGCGTTGACCGTTTGTAGCCGTTTGAGCGTGCTCGTGCACGTGAAGTAGCGGGATGTATCCAGCCTGCCGTCGCGGCGTGTAAAGGTACAATTACAGATGGCAGTCACACACTGTCCAAGTGCCTGTTGTTAAACGTGGAGGTACTGATACAAACCTTGTCCTCTTGCCCCTTTCAGCATACCATCCGCTACTTGAAACTCACCACTGTAAGACATTATTTTTTTATTGATTTTTGCAAAATCACTGCAAACATTTGCACCTGATTTTAGACAACCTGATTTTGACACTGAATAGCAAAAAAAAGTGAAGCAAGTGTTTTGCTGCAATTTAACAAAAAAGTACATTCTACCAAAATGATGGTAGCATCTCCTTTAGCTTCAATGCCCAATTTATTTCGGATATAAACTCCTCAATATTGAAATTTCAATACCAAGAAGTAAATGTTAGAGAATTTTAGAAATCACTAAACGGATTAACATGTTAAAGATATGAAAATGATGAAAAATTTAAAACCAAAATTTGCTAAACATTTCAATTTATTAAGTATTGAACATAAGCACCACATGGAGAAATCTCCTCACATATACATCTTCACTGCAATCAATGAGGATTTTCATTGTTGTATGAAAAGTGCTGTGTATAACAATTATAATGAATTATTCGGGAGTCTTTTTGCGTGGAGCAAAGACCCAGCAGAACACAGTTTATATGTGAAAAAGTCTATATTTTAAAACATGGTGATTAAAGCAAAGTGCGGAGGAAAACTCTAGGTCCTAACGTAGAGAACTGTTAGAACTGGCGTAGTAGTCTTATCCAGCGGCTACAGGAGATAAGCAACCTCTCACTCCTGATGCAGCATAATCTAGTTCTGACAGTTCTCTACGTTAGGAGCGAGAGGTTGCATATCTCCCATAGGCACTGAATGAGGCTATTACGCTAGTTCTGACAGTTCTCTACGTCAGGAGTGTAACAACTGCTCCAGCAAAAGCTGACGGGGACTTTAATCATAGCTTATTAAAAAGTTGTGGTTTGAAACCACTCACGCTGCACCTTATCAAGTCCCCCCAGGGTATAATCATGTGCACAATAATATTTATTATCCTTTTCACAGAATAAGATGGGCACAAACCCTTTTTGTGAGGCAGCTGTCACTTTCTCGCAGATGTGGCTGACCTGAAATCCAATACTATATTCTAGCACTCCAAATATGCAGAAATACCCGCAATAATAATTGACATGCTGTGGATTTTCCCATAAGAAAGTCTGCAGCATATACAGTACAGACCAAAAGTTTGGACACACCTTCTCATTCAAAGATTTTTCTGTATTGTCATGACTATGAAAATTGTAGATTCACACTGGAGGCATCAAAACTATGAATTAACACGTGGAATTATATACTTAACAAAAAAGTGAGAAACCACTGAAAATATGTCTTATATTCTAGGTTCTTCAAAGTAGCCTCCTTTTGCTGTGATTACTGCTTTGCACACTCTTGGCATTCTCTTGATGAGCTTCAAGAGGTAGTCACCGGAAATGGTTTTCACTTCAAAGGTGTGCCCTGTCAGGTTTAATAAGTGGGATTTCTTGCCTTTTAAATCGGGTTGGGACCATCAGTTGTGTTATGCAGAAGTCTGGTGGATACACAGCTGATAGTCCTACTGAATAGACTGTTAGAATTTGTATTACTGCAAGAAAAAAATCAGCTAAGTAAAGAAAAACGAGTGGCCATTATTACTTTAAGAAATGAATGTCAGTCAGTCCGAAACATTTGGAAAACTTTGAAAGTGTCCCCCAGTGCAGTTGCAAAAAACATCAAATGCTACAAAGAAACTGGCTCACATGAGGACCGCCCCAGGAAAGGAAGACCAAGAGTCACCTCTGCTCTGGAGGATAAGTTCATCCGAGTCACCAGCCTCAGAAATCGCAGGTCAACAGCAGCTTAGATTAGAGACCAGATCAATGCCACACAGAGTTCAAGCAGCAGACACATCTCTACAACAACTGTTAAGAGGAGACTTTGTGCAGCAGGCCTTCATGGTAAAATAGCTGCTAGGAAACCACTGCTAAGGACAGGCAACAAGCAGAAGAGACTTGTTTGGGCTAAAGAACACAAGAAATGGACATTAGACCAGTGGAAATCTGTGCTTTGGTCTGATGAGTCCAAATTTGAGATCTTTAGTTCCAACCACCGTGTCTTTGTGCGACACAGAAAAGGTGAATGGATGGTCTCTACATGCCTGGTTCCCACCCTGAAGCATGGAGGAGGAGCTGTGATGGTGTGGGGGTGCTTTGCTACTTTGAAGTTCATCAAGAGAATGCCAAGAGTGTGCAAAGCAGTAATCAAAGCAAAAGGTGGCTACTTTGAAGAACCTAGAATATAAGACATATTTTCAGTTGATTCTCACTTTTTTATTAAGTATATAATTTCACATATGTTCATTCATAATTTTGATGCCTTCAGTGTAAATCTACAATTTTCATAGTCATGAAAATACAGAAAAATCTTTGAATGAGAAGGTGTGTCCAAACTTTTGGTCTGTACTATACGCAAGACTAATATCCACATCATGGGCACAACATTTCAAAAAACCTATACACTTTGCTGGGAGTTGCTGTGCTGCAGATTTGACACAAATCAGCTGCAAAACCTGCAGCAAATACGTAGTGTGGGCACATATCCTAATAGTACCAGCATGTTGCAGCATACAGAAACCAATCTTTAGAAAAAGTATTTCTGTTGATCATTTATGATATGCTAATTAGGGCATTGACAAGATGAGGAGGCATTAGTTCAATTGACTAGTCAGCCCACATGGTATGTTATTCTGCCCCTGTGGGCATGCTAACATGCTTTGCATAGCATCATCATTAAAATTGTCATAGTAAGTTGTGCTTCCAGTCAGCTGTGTATCCCTCACCATTGAGTGTTTGTGTCGCCAGGTGTATGCACTCCTGGCTTCAGAGAAACTTACCACGCATGACTGAAAGTCGCAGCTTTTCCGATCATGTGCATTATGTCTCTCTGATGTCGGGAGACATAAACCCGACCTTAGAGTAGTACACATGACCAGAAGTACGTCCAAATTTTGATTATGCGCTGTGAGCTCCTTTGAAGCTGGAGGTGCATACTCCCAGCAGCAGATGCTCAATGGTGAGGTATGTACAGCCACATGTGAAAAATGTCTCAAGAGACTTTGGAGTATGGAAATTAAGTAAATGTCTATTATTAATACCAGTAGTATATATCAAGGTGTGATGAATTTGCCACTGAACCTGGTAGCTCTATAGTGCCTCCTTTATGCTCAGGCCAGTCAGGGAACTGCCTGAGGATAAAAGAAGGACCACAGCTGCCCTGGCAGTGCTGGTTTATTAAGGCGCCCCTAAGTGAGTGTGGTATATGCCTTCTAGTCCCAGGCCAGAAGTACATATAATAACTACCACCCTATCACTGAGAGAGGCCCTGAATAACAAAAGCACCAGTTGCTGCCATACTTGGTCCGTGAAAAGATTTATACAGGGTCAGAAGCCAATCCAGGTAGCATATAACATTAAATAAGCATAAGGACGTGGGGACTAATGATCGAGATAAGAGAGCAACGCAAAATTAAACTTTATATATTTAATCGACTTAGGGGCACACTAGATATTGATATTTATGAACAGGTATTTTAAAGATATTGCAGATGTTACAGTCAGTTATTTAAATAAGATAAATGGGATACACACAGATTTACAGGCCAATGTAATCAGTTACCGGTTCCTTGATGCTGGTGGTGGCCACAAGGAGGCAGTGTGCAGCCACAGAGTTCTCTTGGGTATACTCTGCCACGCGATGTAATGGTAGGTCCTCCTCAAAGTAATACGAAAACCCAGCAGAGGTCGGGCATTTTATTCTGTAAGTTGCCATTCCCTCTCCTGCACATGGGCTGTCCATCAGTTCCCACCCCCTGGGTTGTGATAGGAAATATTCAAAAGCTACTATAGGTCATAACTTTGCCTGGGTGCATTGTAGGTGGAAGATAACACTCCCATATTTTTTTATTGTGATTTTATCTTTCCGATGGTAGGACACACCGAATATTTGCGATCATCCCATTGGATGATATTCATTTTGAGTTAGTTAGGAAGGTCGAACAGTTATGCAGAAATATGCGTTATGGTCCCATACTTCTTCAGGTGTCTGATTTATGATTGTCATATTTAGGGGAGTGATGTGTAATTAAATATTAGGACTTCTTTCCTTGGCACTGGTATGTCTAGCTGAAGTCTATGAAGTTCCATGGCAGTAGGACGAGACTTCTCACCTCTCTGCAGGTTCATGGGGCCTTCTTCTGTATAATCGCCTCTGGTTCCAAAGTGTTACCTAGCCTCATTTGTTAGGCAGCCTTCATTGTGTGGCAACAGTTGGCCAGGAAGACAATTTCCTCAGGTTAATTAACAGATCCAGGAGATTAATTAAGCCTCAGGAAAAAGGAGGGGGCTCTCTCCTGGGAGTGAGGAAAATATGGTGACATCTGACAAAATGGAAGCTAGGAATATAGCTTGATAGGCCAGAATATAATCCTTATTCCTTACACAAAGTTTACACTGGACTTCCTTTCTTCTTGTCTGAGAAACGCTGATTCCTCTGTAGACATGTTTAGTACCATAGTAACTTCTTCCTCACATTCATTTTAATATTGACCCCTTTGAGACTTTTCTACAAATACTGTGCCCACAACCAGAAATAATTTTTCACACATCCTATAATAACCAGAGCCTTAAATGTACAGATGGGAACCAGTATTGTGTCTTACGTAATTCCAGCCCAGTAATGCAGCGCCCTGCCAACACATTCTTGCCCTTTCCAACAGTAAAAGGTTATAGTTAAAATAGTCATTTTGTGTGGGAGATTTTTACACTGTTGTCACCTACTTAATTAAAAAATCTGAAATTTGTATAATAGTCCTTGACTAAGGCCAATAAATAAGAATATTTTGTCCAAGAATAAATTTGCCATGTATTTATGTAAAAACCATGCTGTGTGCATTAATATGCTACATTGGAAGGATCACAAGAAATATTTCAACCTTCAGGCTTTTCAAGTTCTTGTTAGTTGGACTGTTTTGGCAATTATACAGTGAGTAATGGTGTGAAGAAGTGTGATGAACTATTATATTTTTATATTGATTTTTATAGCCATTACTACTTAAAAAGATTGTACAATTGTAAGAAAAAGAATGTGTTATTGTTGGAATATGTTTACTGCAACAACTCCATTCCTGTCTATGAGTGTTTAGTTGCTAGGTTTGTATGCTGTTAATAAAGTTAGAACAAAAAAAACTCCCAGAAGGCCACAAGAAGAACATGTGACTGCATTGAGATTCCTGTGTCAATGAGAGAGGAAACTACCTGCAGATGATGGAGAGAGAGAGAGAGACAAAAATGATTTCTTGCTGATCTACAAAGCATATTAATTTATTTCTGATTGTTGCTGAATAAACCAACTGTTGTTGTTACATGCTTGGAAAGTATCGTGAATAATCCGCTGCCAACAGTTTATTGGCCCAGAGTAACACAGATCAACAGTACCCCAAAAGAAGCCTAATGCAAGAGGAGCATAAAGTAAGAGTATGAAACAGAGAAGATGTCCACTAGCAGCAATATTGTCAAGTTCACAGTGTCAAGTCTGACTAACCAGAATTACCAGTCCTAGAAATTCAAGGTGAATATTCTGCTCATATAGTGCGTATTTTCCGCACTATAAGGCGCACCGGATTATAAGGCGCACCCTCAAAAAAGGGCTTTTAAGCTGTCTTGGTTCATATATAAGGCGCACCAGATTAAAAGGCACACCATATTACCATAAAAAAAAACAAAGCTCAGACTGTAAGTCAAACTTTATTCAACTTTTTAGCCTCCCATCACCCTCCAGTATCCTTCTGTAGCCTCCCATCCCCCTCCAGTATCACTCTGTAGCCCCCCATCACCCTCCAGTATCCCCCCATCACCCTCCAGTATCCCCCATCACCCTCCAGTATCACTCTGTAGCCCCCCATCACTCTCCAGTATCACCCCATCACCCTCCAGTATCACTCTGTAGCCCCCCATCACCCTCCAGTATCCCCCTGTCACCCTCCAGTATCACTCTGTAGCCTCCCATCACCCTCCAGTAACCCTCTGTAGCCTCCCATCACCCTCAAGTATCCCACACAGTCAGACACATACACACACACACACTCAGACACACACACACAGTCAGATGCACACATAAACTGATCTTTACTTTTTGTACATTTTGGCTTACTATTGTACTCCTGTGTGATAAGGCACTCACAGCGCTGGAGCCTTCAGCAAATCACAGCGCTGGAGCCCTCAGCCAATCAGAGCGCTGGAGCCCTCAGCCAATCACAGCGCTGGAGCCCTCAGCCAATCAGAGGCTATGGACTGACGTCAGCTGGCCTCGGATTGGCTCAAGGCTCCTGGCCGGAGCAGTGATTGGTTGATGGGCTCCTGGGCTGTGAGCGCTCCCCTCATTCGGCACAGCAATGCAGCGGCGGGCACCGGACAGCGGACAGCACGGACGGTGGAAATTGTGATCGGTGGCTGGTGAGCGCGCCCCCGCACAGCGATGCGGGATACAGCGGCGGACACCAGACAGTGGGGACAGCGGGGATGGCGGGGACGGAGGATCTTGTGGCGGATCAGGTATGCCTTATTTTCTGGGGGGTGCCAAATATTTGCAGGCAAATGGCACCCCCTTAGCACCTCCTTAGCATACATCAATTTTATCAGAAAAAAAACATATATAAGGTGCACTTATGATTTCTGGGAAAATCTTAGTCTTTTAGGTGCGCCTTATAGGGCGGAAAATACGGTATGTGGAAATATATTCAAGAACAAGTACCCCATCGACTACCAGAGGATTGGCTAGAGAAGGATCAGAAAGCACAAAACACTATCTTCCTCAGTGTAGATGATAATCAGATTATGTATATATGCAAATGTGCAACTGCAAAGGAGATGTGGGATGAGTTACAGAAAGTGCATGAAAGATCAAATCTCAGCAATAAGCTTTATCTCATGAGAAAGCTGTATCAGTCTAAGCTAAGTGATGGCCAGAATATGCAGGACTATATAAGGCTGCCTTCAGACTTGCAGATGCATCTGCAGCGTTTTGCAGATGCATCTGCAAGCATCTGCATGCAGACCGCGGCCCCTATGTTTATAATGGAGCGCACGGCGGTCTGCAGATGCTTGCGGACCGCCGTGCGCACCCATTCACTCCTATATGTGATCTGTGCGTACGCGGATGCCTGCGTACAGATCACACACTCTCGTCCGCACTAGGGACGCGATATCTCGCGTCCATAGTGCGGGCGGGAGTGTGTGATTTGTGCGCAGGCATCCGCGTGCGCACAGATCACATATAGGAGTGAATGGGTGCGCACGGCGGTCCGCAAGCATCTGCAGACCGCCGTGCGCTCCATTATAAACATAGGGGCCGCGGTCTGCATGCAGATGCTTGCAGATGCATCTGCAAAACGCTGCAGATGCATCTGCAAGTCTGAAGCCAGCCTAAGAAACACTCTAGAGATTGTGGAGCGCCTCAGGGGTATTGGAGAAGAAATAAAAGATTTTCATGTTTCTGCACTTTTACTAAGTGTCCTTCCAGAAAGGTATGACACACTTGTCACTGCACTAGATGCATGGTGAGATGATGAGCTCACACAAGAGTATGTTAAAGGCAAACTTGTAGATGAGTACAAGAGAAAAACACAGAATGTAATCAGCAGTAATGTATCCAAAGCAGAAACAGTATTAAAGACACGGGAGGTTTCTAAAAATGAGAGCAATTTAAGAGAAACCCATGAATGTTTTGCCTTTAAAAATCCTGGCCACCTTAAAGCAAACTGCAGAGTTTGGAAAGTAAGAATGAGTCATCTTAAAAAGCAAAATAGTCATCAAAGGATTCAAAACAGCTATAAAGGAAGATTCTGTATGTGTTGAAGCTACATTTAATGCCAGTACGGGGTCATCTATGAAGTAAATGAGGTGTATAGATTCTGGTGCAAGCAGCCATATGACAAACAATAAGGATTTCTTCTCTGACTTTAATGAAAGAAACAAGCATGTGTAAGAGAAAAGAGATTAAAGACAGTGCTTCAGCTCAAAAAAATCTGTTTGATTCAGGTTATTAGAATTCAGATGGTGGTTTATTTACGTGTTTCGGGGTTAAACCCCTTCTTCTGAAAACCCCACACAAAACAGATGTACATATGTTTTTGTGTGGTGTTTTCTGAGGAAGGGCTTTAACCCCGAAACGCGTACATAAACCACCATCTGAATTTTAATAACCTGAATCATCGGATTTTGTGGAACGGGTGGGCGGTCTTTAATACCTTTTCTCCTACACATGCTTGTTTAATCCAACACGCGGGAGGACTGCTGCAGACCGAAAAAGCTTGACATCTACAGTTGTCACAGGTGTTAAAGGGGGTTGTGACATCTCACAACCCAAACAGATGAGCAGTTTGAAAACTTGCTGAATACTCTAAAATCATACAGATTTACACTATTGTGTGCCCATTCCTTATCAATAATTATACCTACTTTAATGAAAGAAATAAGAAAAGGTTATCTTAGCTAATGGTTCCTATATGACTTCAGAAGGAGTAGGAGACAGCTACCGCCACTGTCTAATTTTCTTAGCACAAAGCAGAAAGATCACAGTAAAGGATTTTCCTCATGTCCCAAGCCTTGAAAGCAAATCTTCTGTCGTTAAAGAAGCTCACACAAATGGGGAACATAGTTACTTTTAAAGATAATACCTGCACAGAAGGGTCACGCTCTTGCAGAATGAAAAATCCACGATGAATTTTATCAGCTAAAATGCAAAGAATGTGTGTACTGTGCTAAACAAGATCTGCATAAGAACTGTATCCATGTATGGCGCAGACATCTTGGGCACAGAGACCCAAAAGCAATAATGAAGCTAGCTCAACTTGCAAATGGTGTTGAAATTAACCTGTGTAGTCAAATGATGAGGTGCACTAGCTGTCTTAAAAGGAAAATATCCAGAAAATCCTTTCCTAAAAAAAAGCATCACTAGATCTGCACAGTCATTGGATTTTATACATACAGATGTATGCGGTCCAACGAGTGTTGAAACTCCTAGGAAGAAGAGATATTTTCTCACATTGATTGATCACTATTCCAAATACACAGTCGCCTACCTGCTTCACAGTAAGGATGTAGTTCCACAGAAACTTGAAGATTAACTTGCTGTAGTGTTTAACAAATTTGGAAGAATGACAAAAACCCTGTGTGCACATAATGGAACTGAATATACAAGTGGTAAGGTGCAAACCATTTTGAAAAAGAATGGAATTGTGTTCCAGAGTACCATTCCATACAACCCAGAACAGAATGGCATTGCAGAGAGAAAGAACCACACTCTGCGAATGTGGAAGAAGTATGTTGCTTGATACAAAATCTACCTACAACGTATTGGGTAGAATCCATCATGACAGCTTGCTATCTTCAAAACAGACTGGCAAGTAAAGCTACAAATAAAACTCCATATGAGCTATGGAACTGCGAGAAGCCTAACCTGAAGCACCTCAGGAAATTTGGAAGCAAAACGTTTGTGTATGTTCCCAAAGAAAAACGTTCCAAGTGGGAATCACATGCAAAGCAAGGAGTCCTGGTTGGCTATAGCGAAACTCAAAAGGGATACAGAATCCTGCACTCAGAAACCAACACAGCAGAGATGTAGTTATTGATGAAAACTCTGTATCGCTCAAATTCCATGAAGTTGCACCAGTTATTCAACCTAAGAAGCAATGATCAATTAAGCAAAAACCCAGAGGGTTTGTGTTACAGATGACTTAGAAAATTAAGCAGACATTAAAATAACCTTTTATTGGTATTCACTAAAAAGAGGTAAACTTCACTAGAGTGTTTACGTACAGAAAGAAAAGAAATCAAACAACAATAGACAAGGAGTCTCTATTGCCTTATCACCAGTACCGCAATATGTACATAATCGCATGTATGAGCAAGAGACAGCCTATACTGTCAACATCTGTCTAACTATATTTAGAAACAACGCCCAAATGGGCTTAGGTATAAAGGACAAATACCTCCACATAACAATTTAAGTGGGGGAGATGTCTAAAGCATAAAGGTACTCATATGAACAATTTTAAACAGGGAGAACAAGAAGTACTATGCAAGTTTATCATTTATTAGAAAACGTCAATAAAAAAGGTTGAAAGGTGGCAACAAACAGTACATGTACAAAAAAGCCCAAACAGGGTAGAAGGGGCACATAGTTGATATGCAAGTTGTCAGCAGGATAAGCGATTTTTCATAATATGGTACATAGTCCAGCAAGTACAATGGTAAAGAACAACAGGTTCACTGGAGTAAGACAAAAAGTAGCGAAAAATTACATCACAGTATGATCAAATACAATCATATACAATTAAAGTGCTAGTGCAACATATAGTAGGGACAAATCATCCCTAACATGGTCATACTAAGGCGCTTCTTTTTGAAGACAAAGTAAATGCTTAGACTCAATTAAACCAGTAATCATAGCATACCCATAGTGAGTCAGAAAAAGATCAGAGAGCCCTCCTCTAGTCCTGTCAGATTAGGACCCCGACGGGGCGTTTCGCTGCATAAGCTTGGTTGCTGCAGCTTCCTCAAGGGGATGTATTATGTACACATAATACAGATGTGGACTGCCCTTCTAAGGGCGGGAGTTTTCTGTTGAGGGCCAGAACTTTTTTTGTTTCTTATAGGGACCAATTCAGGGTAAAGTCCTGGCGTCTGGACGAATACCTGGTGTACTGCAAATGTATCTGTCCTGCTAAACTCCTTTGCCCTGCGTAAGATCATTCCAATTTTATCTATGGTTTGTTAAATATCTGTTTATAGTACGGTGTACATCAGGAACCGTTGTCACTATAGTTAGACAGATATTAGCAGTATAAGCTGTCTCTAGCTCATATACGCAATTATCTGCGTATTGCGGTACTGGTGATAAGACGACAGAGACACCTTGTCTGTAGTTGTTTGTTGTTTGATTTAGTTTCGCTCTGTACTTAAACACTGTAGTGAGATTTACCTCTTTTTAGTGAATACCAATAAAAGGTTATTTTAATGTCTACTTAATTTTCTAACCTAAGAAGCAAGAACAAAAATCTGAGTCGTCAAATCCAGACACCGAAAAAGAAAACACTGAAGTCTGAATAAGCTCTAAAGCCACCAAGGAAGACACTGAAGAACCAAGTCAACCTACAGGAGATTAGAAAGGCCAAACAAAGGTATCCCAGCTAAACACTTTTCTTATATGGTCAGAACACTTCCTAAACAGAGCCACAGTCATGGCAAGAGATACAAAAACTACCTGTCCACAAGAACCTGAAATGGATAAATTTCGCAAATGAAGTTTTGGAGTCCCTTCACCCACTCCAGACATGAGAGCTTATTGAGCTACTACAAAGAAAAAGTGCTATCAGATGCATGTGGGTCTTCAAAAATAAATATAACTCATAAGGTAAAGTTCACCGGTGTAAGGCAAGATTGGTCGCAAAAGGGTACTCGCAAAAGTATGATGAAGATTATGATGCTACATTTTCTCTAATTGCAAAGCAAACCACATTCAGAACTTTAATGTCTGTAGCTGCAGTTTAACAGATGACAGTGAGACATTTTAACATCAAAACAGCCTTCCTACATGGTGACATTGAAGAAGAGTTGTACATGAACCAACACGAGGTATATATTAAAAAGGGTGAAGAGCACCTGGTTTGTAAAATGCAAAAATCTCTCTATGGTCTTAAGCAATCGGTAAGAGCATGGAATTCCAAATTAAATAAAGTTTTGATTGATGAAGGATTTAAAAGATCTGAAGTTGATCCATGTTTGTATGCGATAAGTGTAGCGGAAGAGTGGATGTATGTTCTTCTATATGTAGACTATGTAATCATATCTCGTCAAAATGAAAAAGAAATTGCAAAGCTAGGTGAATTCTCAACCAGAATTTTGAGACTTTACATCTTGGAAATATAAAATATTATTTGAGAATCCAAATCCAGAGTTGGGAGTTTTCTTCTCAACCAAAGTGCTAACATTTCCGCAGTCCTAAACCAGTTTGGAATGTCAGTAGACAAAGGTGCATCAACGCCAATGGTTCCGTCCTATGTAAAATGAGGAGAAGATCTGCTACCAAGCAATGAGAGGGACAGACAAGCAGTGGGGGTGCTTCTGTACATAGCAACCAAAACTCGTCCGGATATCACAGCCACAGCTGTAGCTCTCTGCCGACTTGTAAGCAAGCCATACCAAAAAGACTGGACTGCAATTAAGAGAATTCTTCAATATCTTAAAGAAGCTCAAAGGGTAAAGTCTTAAGATATCTGCATCAGGAGATCTGACTCTCAGAGGTTTTGTGGATGCAGATTGGGTTGGAGATTCAAGTGATCGGAAATCAAATTAGGAGAAAAATCTATTTCTTGGTCCAGCAGAAAACAAATGTCAGTCGCATTATCTTGTACAGAAGCAGAATATATGTCAGCTGCTTATGCAAGTCAAGAAGTAATTTGGTTGAAACATCTTTTGGTAGATTTCGGCAAGCCATTAGCTCAGCCAACTGTTATCTACAAGGACAATCAAGGATGTATTAAACTTGCCAACAGTGAGCAGATTAGTGCAAGGACTAAGCACATTGATGTAAAACATCATCACTTACATGACTTAGTGGAATGTGGAATACTTGACTTTGTTTATTGTGAGTCTGACAAGATAGCTGATGGTATGACAAAGCCATTATCGAGAGCCATGTTTGAGGACTTCAGAACTGCAATGGGACTAACGGGATAAGTAGTTGTTGAGTGGGGGTGTTGGAATATGTTTAGTGCAACAAATCCTTTACTGTCTATAAGTGTTTAGTTGCTAGGTTTGTATGCTGTCTATATAGTTACTACAACAAAAAAAAAAAAACTCCCAGAAGGTTACAGGAAGAGAATGTGACTGCATTGAGATTCCTGTGTCTATGAGAGAGGAAACTGCCTGTAGATGATGCAGAGAGAGACACACACAGAGAAATGACTATTTGCTGATCTACAAAGCTAATTATTTTGTTCCTGATTGTTGCTGAATAAACCAACTGTTGTTGTTACACACTTGGAGAGAATCGTGAATAATCTGCTGCCAACAGTTATGTTATACAGGGTTGTTTGCTTTTTGTCCTAACTGGGCTTGTGAATAATTTAGGAGCTATAAAATATGCAAATTTTACATTTCTCTCCAGCAAAGTGGATCCTTTAAGCCTAGTAAATTTAAACCTTAGCTTGAGTGGTTGTTGGCATCTTAAGGCCACTTCACACACACAGATATCTGAGTCCAATATCTGAACAGATCTCTGGTTGCAGTGAAATCATGGATACATTACTCCATTTTGTGGCTGTGTACAACATGGAGCAATGTATCCATGATTTCACTGCAACCAGAGATCTGTTCAGATATTGGACTCAGATATCTGTGTGTGTGAAGTGGCCTTTAGGCTATAATCACACAGAGTTTTTTTTAAAGTGGATCTGCTCCAGAAAATGACACACAAACAATCACCTAAAAACAATTTGAAAGACTCTTCCTGTTCACATGAATGTTAATCCTGTTTGCCTCTTCATATACATATGAGGAATTTATTTTACCGTTTTTTTCCTTCAGGTTTTGTCAAATGCCTGGAGTTAATAAATAAACTACATTGAGGCTGATTTTTTGTCTGGAATCCATTCCAAATTTGAGATATCAAGTAAAAAACCTGCAAAAAAAGGTCAAAGAAGAAAAAAACTCTTCAAAACTGTCATTGGGCTATGTGCACACAGATTTTTTTGCAGCATTTTCTGAGCAGAAACTAAGGAGAACCTTAATGTTTTTGAGGAGTTTTAAGGAGAATTTGAAGAGTTTGTGCTCCAAAAACTCTACAAAAGACTCAGCTAGAAGTACCATAGGGTATGTGTACATAATGTCTTTTTTTTCAGGCAGATTCCATCTGGAACCTGCAAAAAAAAGCAACATGGTCCTACTGCAAAAAAATGACATATTGCTGTGGACATTTAATCTTTTGTTACTTCTTGTAACTGCTTCAAGGCTTGGCAAAGGTGAAATACTAAATACTAAAAGAAGTATCATGTTCATGTTCACTAGTTATAGTATGAATGACTGAAAACAGATGGCAAAACCCCTTTAAGCATTAGGTACTTGAGTTGAGCAATCCCAAAATGCTCCCCATTGTCCCGGCAACTCAAGGATGTGGGCCTCATGGGACACCTCGTCCTCATCGCCAATAAGCACACACAAGGGAAACTCATCTTAACTGGGCATCCCCCATATTTTGCCACAAGTCCCACAATAAGGTAAATTGCTGCCCTATTATAACCGGGTGTAACAGGTTGTTGATCACACTAACATATGAGATTTGGAGCCACAGCTGGGTTCTATGACCACCCTGGCAACTGGATAATCCTTAGCATCCCTGTGGATATAGCGGACACCCACAATCTTTCTGGTGATCAACTGGTAGGGGAGAGTGTTCCCTTACCAAAGTCACCAAACTCCCTGAGTCAAAAAGTACAGTCTTTGGTATGCCATTTACTGATACATCACAAAGCATTCACTGATCTCAGGGAGTCTATTTGCATATTTACTGATACAGGACATGCCTGCGTCCCCTCTCTGGGTTGACAGTCTACATAGATGTAATATGAACCGCGCCACCCTAGACTGCAGTCCATTTGCTCTGTGATAATGAGAGAATGGGCAGCTATATGTCTTGGGCCGTGACATCGTAAACAGATTTAGTCCTTAACGGAGGCTTTGGACAACCCCTCAGTGAATCTTGTGCCCATATTTGTGATTCTACTACCCTTCTTTTGAGAGTCAGCCTCTCTTTGGGAACCCCAGTATAGAGATGTGTCGACCACAATTTTCCTAAGGTCTTCTCAACTGCCTGTTACCTTTCCACTAGGCCAACCAGGTGATCAGCATTCCGGGGATCTCCATGGGCAACCTCGGTCTGCAAGGGGGTTGGAAGGGAGTGAATAAATAGGTCCATAACAATGCACTTGACCATTTAGACTGGGTTGGAGGACTCTGGCTGCAACCAGCTTTGGACTTTAAGACAAGATGTAACAAGTCGAACATTTGGGAGTCAGAGAGCTTGTCCCGTAATACCCCCATAGGTGGACCCATTGTGCCCTGACAGTGACTCCAAAGCATGGCAATATTTACTTTTTAAGTGTGGTGTATTATTTTACATCCTGTAAGGCCAGCTCGTAATAGGCCTGTTCTGGTTCCCTGGTTAGATAGTGCCAGCACATCCGCCCACTGCTCCGGCGGAAGTTTCTCCCATTCATCAACCCTTTCAAACACGGTAGAGAACGCCTCAATTTGGTCACCTGGGGTCGGTTTTTGCATGGCTCTCCTACCACCTTCCGGACATATGAGTCGTTCTTTTGACTTTGAGGTAGGGCAGTTGCCCAGCAATGTACTGCATCTGCTAGGAGTTCCATCTGCCACTTAAAGGTCTGCTGCTGCTTTCGCTGTTTCTATATCTGTTGGATCAGTAGCTGGTTGGTCTCCCACTGTGCCTGTAGCTGTAGGACCAATTGCTTGACCGTCTCCTCCATTTTGACCAACCTTCCCCGCTTATGGCTGCCTTCCCTCAGGATATGCAGTTTGTCCACAGCAGACACACGTGTTCCCTGGGACCACTGCCCGCATTCTTTACTAAATGTGGTGATGTGGTGATGTGGCTCACTTGACTATTTGCTGGGATAGAGACAGGAAGTGTTTCTATTTAAATGTCGGCTGGTTTATTCAATCATTATGCTGCAAGTACTGCGGGGTCTGCCCACTCAGGATAATGTCTGCCTCTTTATCAAGGGTAACACTGCTGGAGGTCAGCACAGACAATGACTGAGATTTTCAGGTCTTCATTTTACCTGAAATATTACACCCCCATGGTGGGGATAGGTTAGCAGTCATTCCCACCCATCCCTCTGACTCATAAACCTGGCCCTGTCATACCCTATCAACATGCTCAGCATTTAACAAGCTGGAGCCTGCTTCTGGGCTTACATCACCAAGGCTATGAACGTTGATGATACATATCTTCCTTCCTGGACTCTCCCATTGGCCTCCTTATAGTGCACATAGCCCAAGATAGGAACTTTTCCTGAAGAGATTTTTGCTTAAAAACTTAAGTTAACATAGTAACATAGTTTTTAAGGTTGAAGGAAGATTTTAAGTCCATCTAGTTCAACCCATAGCCTAACATGTTGATCCTGAGGAAGGCAAAAAAAAAAACATGTGGCAACACTAAGCTCCACATTGGGGGAAAAAATTCCTTCCTGACTCCAGATATGACAATCAGACTAATTCCCTGGATCAACGCCCTATCAAAGAATCTAGTATATATAACTAGTAATATTATAGTTTTCAATAAAAGGCATCTAGTGCCTTCTTAAATGTTAGTAGTGAGTCACTCATGTGGCAGAGAGTTCCACAGTCTCACTGCTCTTACAGTAAAGAATCCGCGTCTGTGATTATGATTAAACCTTCTTTCCTCCAGACGTAGAGGATGCCCCCTTGTCCCAGTCTCAGGCCTAAGAGTAAAGAGATCATTAGAAAGTTCTCTGTACTGTCCCCTCATATATTTATACATTATTATAAGATCACCCCTAAGCCTTCGTTTTTCCAAGCTAAATAACCCCAAGTTTAATAACCTGTCTTGGTATTGCAGACCCCTTAGTCCTCTAATGACTTTTGTCGCTCTTCTCTGCACCCGCTCTAGTTCAGCTATGTCTTTCTTATACACCGGAGACCAGAATTGTACACAGTATTCTAAGTGTGGTCGCACTAGTGACTTGTATAGAGGTAAACCTATGTTAGTATCATGAGCGTCTATGCCTCTTTTAATACATCCCATTATTTTATTTGCCTATGCAGCAGCTGCCTGACATTTTATTAATGTGTTTACATCTGATTTCTGGGGTAAAACACCATAATACGTTGCGATAATATTGCTCAACTTGAAAATTGTCCAAAAATATTGTGACTTTTGGCATTTTCAAGCCAGTCCTGGCTATTATGGCCCATCAAATTCATGAAAATGTATGCCACTTTGGTGGTGCAACTGACTCAAGAAATGTTCTCCCACCCCTTAGTTATCTGCACTGGTCCTCTAAATATAGTGAAAGAACACCCTAATTATTCCCAATATACAAGCAGTTAGTAATAACAGCTGACAGTGACAACTTGTCCATTATGTCTGAAGGACTTGTCAGGGAATTTGTCACCACATTTTTTGCTATAATGTATTTCCATGTATATTGAGCATTATTTTTTTTGAGAAAACAATATGTCATGCATATTTTTCTGTAGGCAGCCACTTCAAACAGCATAGGTGGGGTTGATAGGTTTCCTTGTAAATGAGATTTGGCCTAGAAGACCATAGATGGAGAGGATACCTAATAGTTCACGAATGAATGTATTTTTGGCCAAAAACGATGTTTGCGTATGAGTTTCGTTACAATTGTTGTACTTTTTTGCTTTTATAGATTTTGTTTATCTGCCCATTCAACTTTAGGAAAGTCTGAAGTCATGAACCTGCTGAGAGGAGCTCAGAAGACATAAAAAAGATTTTCAATTAGACTGTAAAGGCCCCTTCACACACTGAGACTTTCCAGCCATCCCACCAGCGATCCTACCTGGCCGGGATCGCTTCAAAGTCTCTGTGCAGTCGATGGTGAGCTGTCAAACAGGCAGACTCACCAGCGACCAGCCAGCAGCGACATTGCTGGTAACCAAGGTAAACACCGGGTAACTAAGCAGCACACGCTGCTTAGTTACTCTGTGTTTACCCTGATTACTAGCGTCTTGGGCTAAGCGGGAGTACATTGGTAACCAAGGTAAACACCGGGTAACTAAGCAGTGTGCACTGCCTAGATACCCTCTGTTTATCATGGTTTCCAGCGTCCTCCCTCTTAGCGCAGCCTGTAAGCGGGACGACGCTGGTAACCATGATAAACAGCGGGTATCTAGGCAGTGCGCACTGCTTAGTTAACCGGTGTTTACCCTGGTTACCAGCCTGTGAGGTCGCTGGTCATTGGTCTCTTGCTGTCACACGCAGTGATATGTCCTGACCAGCGGGAGACCAAGGACCAAAAAATGGTCCTGAATGCCGTGCAGCGATCAGCGACTTCACAGCAGGGGCCTGGTCTCTGATGCGTGTCACACACTGCAACATTGCTGGAGAGGTCGCTGTTACGTCACAAAACCTGTGACGCTTCAGCGACATCGCTAGCGATGTTGCAGTGTGTGAAGTACCCTTTAGAAAGCACTCACTGACAGATTGTCAGACAGAGGTCGGCCACTTCTTTTTTTAGTGCAGCTTTCCTTACTGATCAGCACTTCTGTCCATACAATGACTGCGAGTGGAGTAGCAGTGACCAGATCTGTCCATCAGCCTCCTCCAATTGTAAAACCCCTCAAGGTACCGTCACACGGGGAGATATCGCCGGCGATGTTGCCGGCAACCGAGGGGCGTGTCCAGGTTGCGGCGACATCGCCGGCGAATTGCCGCGTGTGACAGGGCGATAATCAGGCGATGAATCGCCTGAGTCACATCGCCAGGTTTCCCAACAATGTTGGGAAACCTGGCGATGTTGCTCAGGCAATTCTGCCTGATCGCCCTGTGTAACGCGGCAACCCGCAATGTTACGGGCGATTCCGCCTATCTACAACATTGCGGGTTATCGCTTGCTGGGTTGCTGGGCAACCCAGCGAGCGATAGCCGCGGCAACTAGCCGGCGACATCGCCGGTAAGTTGCTCAGTGTGACAGCTCACCGGCGATGTTGTCAGGGATGCGCGCTCCCGCGATCCCCGGCAACATCGCCGGCGATATGTCCCTGTGTGACGGTACCTTCAGAGTGTAAAGCAGCTTTTCAATTAGAAGAAGCTAATTCCGGCTTCACACCACGGTAGAACCAGGTCCGGGCTGTCCAGTGTAAACCTGACAGCCCCAGACCCGATTTTGCTGTTATGCAGCCCTATGGGGCCGGATGGAGCCGGATGGCAGCTATCTTTTTTTGTGTCCATTTTTGTGTCTGGGAGGAAAATCCGAATTCACCAGGATCCTCCCGGACACAAATCGGATCCTCCCGGGAGGATTTGGGAATCGGACACCAGCGGCTGAAGTTTAGCAGTGAGCGGTTGTCCCCTGCTGTGATTTCAGGACCGCGGCTAGCTCCCCGCGATCTTGAAATTGCAGCAGCTGCAGCTGCTATCAGCGGCATATTTGCCCTCCAGTTCTGTTTGCAAATCGGGTCCGGGCTGCCCGTATCACATCAGACAGCCCCGGACCTGATCACACCGCAGTGTGAAGCCAGCTTAAGGAACTCGACTGGTCACCGCTCCTCCACCAACTGCCATAATATTGACAGAAGTGTGGGACAGATCTGAGGAAAAGTTGCAGACCTATTTACCTTAAAATCTGTCAGTGAGCGCCTTCTGACAGTCTAAAGCTGGTTTCACACTAGGCTGGTTTCACACTACCGTTTTTTGAATACTGTGGGGATACGCAATTGTAATACCTGAAGCAACTCGATGCCCCCAAATAGGTATTATTACTGATCCAGCGTAATACCATAATACCAATAGCATCCAGTTGCTTCAGGTTGTGTACATTTTTTTGACAGATCCGGTGAAAAAAATTACATTTTTGGTACACGCCCCCTAGTGGGGGTGTGGCGCCCCTGCGGGTATTAGCCACAGTATAAGATCATAATAGTTGCACTCACTTAGAAAGCCATGCCACTGCACTACCACCTTTGGCCAGTAGGGGGAGCTCCAGAGACACCAGAGACTTCCCTAGAGATAAAACACTGGTCTGAGGTAAATTTTCAGACAGTTGGAGCCACGAGCTCAGAGTGACAGGAGCTGCATTGAGTTCCTGAGGACTGGCTGACAATTTCCAGGGCCAAGCCATCGGTCTGAGGAGGAGAAAACTGATAAGAGGAACACTTTCAGAATCGGGTAGCATCATTATCTACCCTAGATAAAAAGCGCAGATACGGATACCGGATCCGTGGCTGCATTAGTTATATACAATACAGCAACCAGAAAAACGTGAGGTAACAACAAGCTTCACAGGGCCAGACACAGCAACATACTAAGAGTTCAGCAGTACTCCCGGAGGGGGTAAGCAGAGAGAGACAAAGGACTCAAGTTGCCTGTTGAGTGGGACCCAGAGAGGACAGATTTGGGCCAGCAGCGAGTTCACACACGGCAGCAGGGCCACATAGACAGCGCAAGCAGGAGGTAAAGGACCCGGTGGGGCCTGAGCAACTGAACCCCTATTGCAGACTCCGGAGACGGGACTTGTTGTATTATAGTTTGGTTGAAAGTAAACCAGTTAAACCTCATCTGTGCCTCAGCCTCTGATTTAACAGTTACCATCTATCCAGGATTGGGACCATCACCGCTGAGAGGATTTGCTGTGAATCAAGTAAGTGTCTGTGCCCTTAACATCTCCTCACCATACTTCCATCTTCATCCATCATTAACTTTAACATCACCTGTCCAGGGGACCCTACAGCCCTACCCGGAAAAGGGCTATACCATCTCAGCTGCCTCTCACCATCATCCCCTGGCCAGTACAAGGCAGCGGTGGCCATATATAGCCACATTATTCTGGGTGGCGTCACGACAATAACATCTACAAACTTTATAAACTATATAAACTTCTAAATCCCCTGTAAATACCCCCTTTTAGGAGTGTGCCAGCCTGGGGCCACGGCCTGGGTCCAGCCACCAGTGACTCCCCCAAGGAAAGGGACCCTGCGCCGGGTATCCCGGTCCCCTAAGCTGGGCGGCACAGGGGCATGCTCAGTCAAAAAACACTAATCATGCGTCAGGATAAAGTGGGATCTGGCTTCTGCTGGACCCAGGTTCCATAGAACACCATTTTATTTTCGACCGCATTGCCCCAGATCCAGTTTAAAAAAAAAACCACAAAATGTTACAAACTGCATTTTTAGTTTCTGTTAAAAACTGTTCTCAGCCGGATCCAGCTAGAACTGTATGCTACCGCATGTCGCCACATGAGCCTGTGTCCCCATTGAAAGTCTATGGGGAGAAACCAAGTTGCATACGCTTTTAGACAGATTCCACCAGATTAAAAAAAATGGTTGTGTGAAACCAGCCTAAGGTCTCATTCACACATCAGTATTTTGGATCAGTATTTTTATGCCAAAACCAGGAGTGTTTCCAAAACACAGAACAGGTGTCAATCTTTCAATTACAGTTTTTCTCTGCAAGTTAAGTTCCACTCCTGATTTTGGCATACAAACATTGGTGAAAACAAACTGACATATGAATGAGGCCTAACAAGTAAGTTTATCAAATGGAAGGAAGGGGGAAGGGGAACAGCTCGCCGGTCTTTGTAACACCTACACCCAATGGAAAAGATCCGCATGGAGCTGCCCAGGTCCAGGCTTCAAGCAAAGAAACACGGATAAAATAAAAATGTTGTCCACAGATAACTTCTCCATAAGTAAAAATTTCATTTTATTGAAAACATGTTTGTCTTTTTTTAAAAAGCAAAAATTGCCATACGATCAATTCAAGCTACTGTGCTGGAAACCAACACGTTTCGGCAGAGTGCCTTAGTCATGGTGTGAATGGGAGCAGATAGCAGTGACATACAAATACCACTACTATTCACCCACATGGTCAAGACAACCAGAGACAAGTACAATTAAGAACATTTGAATCTCAGACAATGTTTGTAAAAAACATATAATCTGCAATACAATCTTAAGAAAGGATGGTTTTACAATGTGAACATAGATCATAATGCTGTAATAATATATGATACAGACAAATGTAGATGTGGCACCCCAGAGTCCGGTTGCCACAACAGCATTGCCTCCCTCGGGGGATAATGTCCTGCTTGGAAGCAAGAAGGGGTATCCACAACTGGAAGCTCGCAGCATGCAACACTTTTTCTGACTCCAAACCAGCAGGGGGAGCTCTGAACCTGGATTTAGGGGAGCTTCCCTATAATTTCTGGCCTGGGGGAAGGTTTAGGTAGAACGTTAGAGAGGAGGAGGAAGTGGCAGATGTCCTGGTGGGACCTGAAGCCAGAGGAGCTGGTCCCAGGAAAGATGCAGCAAGCGTGATGGACCCATAGGAGAAGGTCTGAGGAAGGAGAGAAGAAGGCATGGGGAGTGGAGCCAGATGACCGGCTCACCCCAGATTAAATCCTGTCTCACATTCAGCCCCAGGGAAAGTTTGTAACTTTTTCTGGTTTTGGCCATGTAACACAGACAACGCTCACATTATAATGCACTAAGTGGCTGGAGGCTCCTCTGACCCAAACAAGAAAGCTTAATGAATTACTGTACAGCTGTCATTGTTGGGTGAGGGGAGCCTCCGGCCACTCCGTGCATTACAATGTGAGCATTGTCAGTGTGATACGGATGTCTGAACCCAGCTTTTTTCTGCGCTCTTCTCAGCTCAGCAAAATGGTGCAAAATTTGAAATGAAACCAAACTGCAAAAATGATTTTTGGCTCAAGTACATCCATTTATTTAACAAAAGAAATGTCCCCAAAGGTGGTCAAGTTCTTTAAGTCCTTAGCAATCACATCTTTATAGCATTAATAACAATAAAGTAAGAGAATTGTTTCAAAGAAACACGTTTAAAGTTCAAATGTTATTTATAGGGCAATTCCTAGAAATATATCGCTTGAACAAAACACTCACTCATTAGGAGAAATCATTGGTGGATTACTTATTAATCACATGAAAATTATATAGTGTTTCGTACACCATGCTACTGTATGACATAAGCCATAAAAATGAAAGAAGCAATAAAGGATGAAAAGAGACCACTTTCCTGTTTTATCATTAGGCCCAAAGTTATAACTTTTATGGAACATTTTTTGTGTAGCTCCTCAGGGGTTTCACCTACCATGTTGTTTGATCCTACTCTCAATTTCCTTTGGATAGTCAGTTTATTTGTTCACTTTTGAGTAACAGACATGGAATTAAAGGGGTTGGCCACTATTTTCTGTGTCCCTTTCATGTGATCTTGTGGCGCACCTGCAGACCGGTGGCCACAGTAAGGCACTGCAGCCTGGTAAGTCGGCCACCCCACACCAACACCCAACACATCCCCCAATCCCTAGACCTAGTACTCCATGTCAGGCAGGGAATAGTGGGGGGGGGGTGAGGTAGTGGGTGGAAAGTTAGTGAGAGGAGAATCCGGTGAGGGGGGTGGAGACTAACACACAAAGCAAGAGTACACAAGACAACAACAGGAAGTGAGAAGTAGGAGATAGGAGCGAAGAGAGCAGACCTGAAACCAGTGAGCAGCACTGGGCTGGAGCAACCCGGATCCGGCGGCCAAGACAACAGACCGGAGCAGGACTGATGGGGTCTAAGGTGTGTCTGGGTGAACAGGTACACCGAGGGACTGGGTCGACAGCCAGGGTGCCGGCCCTGTAGATGTGGATGGACGCTTAATACCCTGGCTACGAATTAACCAGTGGAGTGAGGGGACTTTATGCCTGGAACCCAACCTCCGGTGAAGTGAAAGAAAGTTGGTCATACTAGGACTAGGGGAGGCTGGAGCAGGGCCCCCACGAAGAGCCCGTAACTAGCACCGGAATAGAGTAAGAGACTTGGAAGGTTTTTAACGGGTGTGGTGCAGACAAGCTAGCCTCACTGCCGCACCTGGGACCACGGAGCCAGGTCATGTCACCGTGTCACGCCACAGCCCTAGAAGGTGACAGGGCCCTGTTCCGAGTACCCCAGTCCCCGGTGTGCGACAATCTGACTGCCCTAGATAAGCACTTTACTAAACACTTTGCTTTGCCAAATGCTACTGTAACCAGAGCTGCTTGTCTGGTCATATGACTTCTGGCTGCTTCCTGTGATGTCAGGTCAGATTCTGCCTCACTCTGGAAACTGAAGGTGGGCGGCTCTTGCCGCGTGGGTGAGCAGGTATTGGCAGGAGTGGAAACAGAAGAGGGCCCCTGTGAAAGAACAATATAAGTGCCCTGTGCAGTCCAATAGCTCATCATAATGCACAATATCACCTGCTTTGGAAGTGCTTGTAGGCACCTTACCTCTTCTGCCCCTGTGCAGTTGCAGAGGTTGCACCAATCGTATGTCCAATTCTATGTCTCGGCTAAGAATGGCAGAGATGGGAACAACCTTTTAAGAACCTAAAACAGTATTCTCTTTAGCTGATTGACCATCCCATGAGCAGCTCAGTAGCTCTTTTTTTGTTCTACTTTTGCACATGTAATTTTCCTTATTACATTTTCCCCTACTTTGATACTTGGATGGCTCTTCTCAGCTTTCTCATACATGGAGTTTACTTTTTTTTTTTCAGTTTTCTCATATAACTAGAATAATCTTTTGGTCATATAGTTGTATTAATATTTATCTGTACATCTTATCCTTATATCAATATTTGAGTGAAACTGCAGGACGTGAGGGTAACTCAAGTTTATGTAAACACCTCACATAACAGGGATAGTAAAAGCCTATAATAAGGTCAAAGTGGTGGTCCGCATGCCAAAGTAATTTTCATGTACATCCCTATCTATTTAGTGCTGTAATCTAAACTAATTTCTTATATGACTGCATTAAAAAGTCCCTACCTTTCCCAGACTACACTATCTAACTACTATTGATTTTTTTCCTACTTTCTGTGTGTTCACGCTTCATTTCAGAATCTCAGTGCATGCTGGTATACTTATCGAACCTCCATCAGGGGCAGAGGCTGCGGTCACGGTCACATTCTCTACCCCACCCTGAAATGAAATGTCATCAGTGACGCTCATTTCAGGGGCTGGGCTAGTTCCTGCACTGTGCACTTTGCGATATGCACAATGACAGCACGCTCTCTTGCTGGCTAAGATTAGTAGTTTCAAGCCAGGAACAGAGCAGAGCGCACGGTCAGTATGCATTAGCAAAATACACTGGGAGTGCACTGGGATTCTCAAACGAAGCATCACACATAAAATGGGGGAAAAGATAAGCGTCAAAAACACAATGAAAAAAATGCAAGTAACATGACAGGTGCAGAAAGCTGCATAAAATCTGAAACATCAAAAACGCACCAAATACTCATTGTGGGAACGTAGCCTTAGGGCTCGCTCATATAATCTGGTTAAAAAAAGAAACTCGGACCGAGGCAGTGCAGATCTACATTTTGTTTCTCAGCTGTATTTGGAATGAGAAAAAAATTGCAGCATGTTGTGATTTGACTTTGATATCAGTACAGTGAGAGAAAAAAATATTCGGATGCCCTATAAGCGATCAGAATGACATCTGATTTTTATGTATACATTACAGTTCTGTAAGATGGGACACTGTTAATGGTCCTGTAAAGGATTAATAGTCAGAAAATAAATCATCCTGCTTTTGAGAATGGAGCCGATTGTTTTATATGCTTGTGTGACCGCATCTTTCAATAAATACACCACATGCCTTGGATGAAACCTGAGTGTCTATAGTAACACTACAGGTTTGCTTCATCAAGGTGTTTTGTGCGAAAATTGAAGCTTAAAACACCTTGAAATGCTGCAAAATTGACATTTGACATTTAAGGGTGCTTTCACATCTGCGTTTTTCGTAATTCGCGGCAGATGCGGTGAAAAAACCGCATCTGCCGCGTTTGCCGCATAACGGTTCCACTTGCGGCACGGTTGCGGTTTTTTCCATAGGAAGTATAGGGGGACTTGCGGCAGATGCGGCAAGTGCGGTATTGCACTTGCGGCAGGTGCGGCAGAGAAAAAAACCGCAGTAAGCCGCGTTTTTTTTCTCTGCCGCACCTGCCGCAAGTGCAATACCGCACTTGCCGCATCTGCCGCAAGTCCCCCTATACTTCCTATGGAAAAAACCGCAACCGTGCCGCAAGTGGAACCGTTATGCGGCAAACGCGGCAGATGCGGTTTTTTCACCGCATCTGCCGCGAATTACGAAAAACGCTGATGTGAAAGGGCCCTTACACTAGTACTAACCAGCCAAAACATTAAAGCCAAGTGAAGTGAGTTACATGGATTATCTCATTACAATGCTACCTGTAAAGTGGTAAATTACCACATAAAGAACACAAAGAAGATTTTCCATTTATGCTGCAGATGTAGGTGAGAATTTCACCTTTTGCAATTCTGAAGTGTCTTCGTCTTTACTGTGGGAAAACCCTTAGGGTACCTTTACACGCCGCCACTGCAGGATGGATACCAACGGCTACTTCACGTGCACGAGCACGCCCGAACGGTTACCAACGGGAAACGCACCCTCTTTACACGCCGCCACAAGGTGCACTACGCTACGCTACATCTACAGCTAGCTACATCGCCGGGTGTCTCAAGTAGCCATCTGTAGCTCATTTACACACCGCTACAACCAGCTACTATGGGCGTACCTGGTGCAGCAGGGACAGCACATAGGCGTGCTACAATTGTGGATTACGAGACGTCCGTACGCTGATAGGAGAAAGCAAAAATACCATGATTGGCCAGGCATCGCAGGAGGCTGATTAATACTTGACGCTCGAGCAATTGTGTAGTGTGATTGGTCAGCTCCTTAAATATGCCGCCCTGTGCGGCGACAACCAATCGCAACGCAGGAGCTTCCTCCAATGATCGCTGAAGGGGGCGCGGAAACCCGGACCCTGTGTCACGCCCCAGCTACATACCAGGTACATAGGCTGGTGTAGAAACAACCCTTCTGTTCCTTCTTTACACGCCGATACAGCTCGCTACAATCGGCTTTGTTGCCATCTGTTTATGGGCAGTGCACGGATACAGATGTATCTGTAGCCGGCTGTGTCGTCCCGTCTTCAGACGCCGCTATTACGGGCGATATTGGCGCGACAAGCTACATTTGTAGCCTGTAGCGGGTTGTATGCATCCTGTTGTGGCGGCGTGTAAAAGTACCATTAGGGTACCTTTACACGCGGCTACATTTCTAGGGTGGCTACAGGTAACTTACTGGTTGCAGTGAAATCATGGAGAGATTATTCCATTTGTACACAGCAACAAGATAGAACCTTGTCTCCATGATTTCACTGCAGCCAGTAAGTTACCTGTAGCCACCCTAGAACTGTAGCCGTGTGTAAAGGGGCCCTTAAGGTACCGTCACACGCAGCAATTTTGCAAGCAATTTCACTGGCAATTTGCTGGTTGCAATGAAATCATGGATACATGGTTCCATTTCTACACGGCAACAAAACAGAACCATGTATCCATGATTTCACTGCAACCAGCAAATTGCCAGTTTTATTGCTTGCAAAATTGCCGTGTGTGACAGCACCTTGAGGGCCGCTTTACACACGCCAACTTCTGTGACCAACTTCTGAACAGATCTCTGGTTGCAGTGAAACCATGGACACATTGTTCCATTTTGTGGCTGTGTACAATGACAGAATGTAAAAATAGCGCATGTTTTTGCCCTGTCTAGAAAGAAGATTTGAGGCGACCATAATTTTTTGAGGCTGAAGAAACTTGTACAGATTATTTTGACTGTAATCATCATTATTTCATAGGTTATAGTTAATTTAAAGGGACACTATCAGGTCATTTTTTAGTATGATACTAATATCTATTATAATAAAACCCTAAGGCTACTTCCGTCAGGATGTAAAGGTATGGAACGTCACATCCTGGCTGAAGTAGCCTCTACACCCACTCTGGGTGTTCCATTATGGCCGACACACACACACACCCACACACACCCCTTCCACTCTTCTTCTTCGGCCATACTTACCACCGGCCCTGCATCTTCCTCCCCGCCACCTCCAGACGATCCTCCGTTCTGGCTACATGTTTATTCCAACATGTCGTCCGGGAACTCTCCCTGCCCGAAAAGTCTCGCGAGACTTCCCGGACGCCATATTGGACTAAGTATGTCGCCGCCCCCGGAGGACTGGATCCAATATGGCGTCCGGGAAGTCTCGCGAAAGTTCCCGAACGTCACGTTGGAATAAACATGTCGCCGCAATTGAGGTCGGCGGTGGCGTACTGTGCTGACCACCAAGCCGCTGCACTGTGCTGACCACCGAGCCGCCGCACAGCGTTGACCACGAGCCGCCGCACAGCGCTGACCACCAAGCCGCCGCACAGCGCTGACCACCGAGCCGCCGCACAGAGCTCACCACAGAGCCGCCGCATAACGCTGACCACCGAGCGGCCGCACAGCACTGACCACCGAGCTGCAGCACTGTGCTGACCACCGAGCCGCCGCACAGCACTGACCACCGAGCCGCCACACAGCGCTGACCACCGAGCTACCGCACAGCGCTGTACACCGAGCCGCCGCACAGCGCAGAACACCGAGCCGCCGTACTGTGCTGACCACTGAGCCGCCGCACTGCACTGACCACCGAGCCTCCGTCCGGCGCTGACCACCGAGCCTCCGTCCTGCGCTGACCACCGAGCCTCCGTCCTGCGCTGACCACCGAGCCTCTGTCCTGCGCTGACCACCGAGCCTCCGTCCTGCGCTGACCACCGAGCCTCCATCCTGCGCTGACCACTCTGCCTCCGTCCTGCGCTGACCACCAAGCCACCGCACAGCACTGACCACCGAGCCGCCGCACAGCGCTGACCACCGAGCCGCCGCACAGCGCTCACCACTGAGCCACCGCATTGCGCTGACCACCGAGCGGCCGCACTGTGCTGACCACCGAGTCGCCGCACTGCACTGACCACCGAGCCGCCGCACAGTGCTGACCACCGAGCCACCGCACAGCCCTGACCACCGAGCCACCGCACAGCGCTGACCACCGAGCCACCGCACAGCGCTGAACACCGAGCCACCGCACAGCGCTGACCACCGAGCCACCGCACTGTGCTGACCACCGAGCCACCGCACTGTGCTGACCACCGAGCCACCGTCCTCTGCTGACCACCGAGCCTCCATCCTCTGCTGATCACCGAGCCTCCGTCCTGCACTGACCACCGAGCCTCCGTCCTGCACTGACCACCGAGCCTCCGTCCTGCGCTGACCACTGAGTCTCCGTCCTGTACTGACCACCGAGCATCCGTCCTGCACTGACCACTGAGCCTCTGTCCTGCGCTGACCACTCTGCCTCCGTCCTGCGATGACCACTCTGCCTCCGTCCTGCGCTGACCACTTTGCCTCCGTCCTGCGCTGACCACTGAGCCACCGCACAGCGCTGATTACCGAGCCACCGCACAGCGCTGACCACCGAGCCACCACACAGCGCTGACCACCGAGCCTCCGTCCTGCGCTGACCACCGAGCATCCGTCCTGCGCTGACCACCGAGTCTCCGTCCTGTGCTGAACACCGAGTCTCCGTCCTGTGCTGACCACCGAGCCTCCGTCCTGCCCCGCCGGCTCCATCCCGCCCCCCCCTGGCTCCATCCTGCCCCACCGGCTCCATCTTGCCCCGCTCCCTCTAACCTGCTCCGCTCCCTCCATCCTGCCCCCCACTGTTCCTGCCCCCACCTCCATCCTGCCCCCCTGCCTCCATCCTGCTCCCCCGCTCCCATCCTGCCCCCCTCTGTTTCCATCCTGAACCCCCTCCGCTTCCATCCTGCCCCCCCTCCGCTTCCATCCTGCCCCCCTTCCACTTCCATCCTGCCCCCCCTCCACCTCCATCCTGCCCACCCTCCGCCTCCATCCTGCCCCCCCCCCCCTTTCCCCTCCCCGTCACCATCCTGCACCCCGGCAGTTAGCGGTCATGTGACCGATCAGCTGATCGCTTTCCCAAGCAACGACAGGCCTGTAGGACCTAGAAGACGGAGGTGGAGCGAGCTGGCGAACACGTGAGTATCCTCACTTAGGATTTTTTTACTTTTACTGTGGAGGAGCGGGGAGCAGAGTATCGCCATATACCATAGTGCTGCTATACATGTACTGTAATGTATCGCCATATACTATAGTGCTGCTATACATGTACTGTAATGTACCACCATATACTATAGTGCTGCTATACATGTACTGTAATGTACCGCCATATACTATAGTGCTGCTATACATGTACTGTAATGTACCCCCATATATTATAGTGCTGCTATACATGTACTGTAATGTACTGCAATATATACCGTAGCGCTGCTATACATGTACTGTAATGTACCACCATATACTATAGTGCTGCTATACATGTGCTGTAATGTACCGCCATTTACTATAGTGCTGCTATACATGTACTGTAATGTGCCGCCATATACCATAGTGCTGCTATACATGTACTATAATGTACCGCCATATACTATAGCGTTGCTATACATGTAATGTAATGTACCGCCATATACTATAGTGCTGCTATACATGTGCTGTAATGTACCCCCATATACCATAGCGCTGCTATATATATATATATGTAGTTCACTCACGTTGACTGAACAAGTTCTGTCAGTCACAGTATGTCAACTACATACATATTCTAGAATACCCGATACGTTAGAATCGGGCCACCATCTATTTATCTAATATTATACTAATATTATCCTTGAATAGTGCCTTGGCTGACCTTTTAAAACATGTAAAATCATTATTCTACCCTTTGTAATTTCCATGTTATCAGCATTTTCAGACCCTGCACAGAGCTGCTGCATTAGTCCTGTCCATTATAAGCAGAGATGATTAGTCCTGGCTGTGTTAAACTGTTATGTAATTATGCACTCCAAGGGGCGTGGCTAAGCGCTTGATGTGAGCAGAAGCAAGGCAGAGAACCTCCGCAGCCATAGTGCTCATTTATCCTGTTTAGAGCCCAGAGCCGGTGACCAGGCTGTGAGTGGATGTCAGAAGGTCACTGGAGCAGGGGGAGAGCATCGGGCAGACTCCGGCAGGCAGAGATGGTCCGTAAACGACAGAAAGATGCTGGAGCAGGAGGCAGTGCGGCCGGACAAGATGGCGCCGACAGAGAGGAGGAGGCGGGAAAAAGGAATGCAGCATTTGCCCGGAGCCTGGAAGTGGCTGAGCGGCTGCAGAGATTTGCCAGAGACCCATCTGACCCCAGTGCACAGGTACAGCTGATGGATGGTGGACAGGCAGAGGAGGAGGAGGAGGAGGCTGGGCAGCAGGAAGCTGTGGAGAACGAGTGCAGGGGAGATGTGGAGGAAGAATTAACCCCTCGGCTGAGGGAGGAAGAGGCTGAGGGTCAGCAGATTGAGCAGGCAGAGGTGGAGGAACCAACCATTAAGGACGTGTATCTCATTGTTTCATACTGTAAAACCGCACTGGCTGCCCTGACCCAGCAAGTCCATACTATGAGAGAGGAGATGGGGGGGCTTAAGGCTACGGTGCAGAAAACCACTGTGAGGCTTACTGAGGTAGAGAAGAGAGTGGGAGACTCAGAGGATCATATTGTGACAGTACAAAAGACACAGCTGCAGCATGGCAACAGGATCATAACAGTGGCTAACAAGGCTGATGACCTAGAGAATAGGTCACGGCGAAATAACATCCGCATGGTGGGGTTCCCAGAAAGAGTGGAGGGGTCTGATCCCACAGAATTCACTGAAAAGTGGCTACTGGAGAAGTTTGGGGCAGCACAGCTGTCTCGTGTTTTTGCTGTGGAGAGAGCACACCGGGTCCCAATGAGACCACCAGTGCCTGGAGATGACCCACGCACCTTGCTGGCTAGGATTCTTAACTGCAGGGACAAATACAAAAGGGGGTGGGGAACAAGAGGCGCAATAGTGCCCTTATCACTCGACACTAAATCGGCAACCCGGTGAGCAAAAACGGTCCACTCACCTGATCCAGTTGTGACACCCACAACTGGTTTGAAGACGTATTAGGAATAATATCCTGATGGCTGCTGCTGGACCTTCACCGAACCACCCAGACGTGGAAAGACATCAGGTTACTTGGGAAAAGGTGTATGGCAGTCCGCGCTGCCAGACTGACTCGCATCAAAGAAGACACTTGGAGATGGAATGTTGATCAGATCCTTCTTTTATTCACTGACGCGTTTCGGTGCCCACCTGGCACCTTCATCAGGGATCCCTGATGAAGGTGCCAGGTGGGCACCGAAACGCGTCGGTGAATAAAAGAAGGATCTGATCAACATTCCATCTCCAAGTGTCTTCTTTGATGCGAGTCAGTCTGGCAGCGCGGACCGCCATACACCTTTTCCCAAGTAACCTAACTGCAGGGACAGAGACACTATCCTTCGTAAAGCCAGCAAAATGCCTGATCTCACCTTTGAGGGCAAACGCATAGAGCTATACCCTGACTATTCTGCAGAAGTGCAAAAATTGTGTATGCAATACAGTTCAGTGAAACGTCAGCTACGCGCTTGGAAAGTGAAATACTCCACCATATTCCCGGCTAAGCTGCGTGTGGAGGCTTTGGGAAGGGTGCACTTCTTCCCCACCCCGGAGGCCGCAACTGCTTGGATGGATAGAAACCGTACCAGGCTGCAGGAGGAAGGAGACCGGGATCAAGCAACCTGAAAGGGACATGGTTACTGGTCCTGCTAGTGCGGAAAGATGGAGGGGAAAGGTGCGAGACTGGATGCTCAAATATCCCCTCGAGTTATTTTATGCCCACCATTTTTGGGCCTGATCTTTGCTTTTTTCATTCTGGATTTTCACTAGAATGTTATTTTCTGTTGGTTATCCTAGTTAACATGGGATTGATCGGTTATGGGACTCTGAAAAGGGAAAAGTACTCTTAGTATAATCTTGTAACGTGGTGCGGAGGCGATGCCAGGTCTACCTGCTAAACGGGACTACTTGCATGTGGACTGTGCTCGTACGGCGCTGGGGTCGGTTGTACCCCTACTTTTATTGGTCACGGGGAGAGTTATATAGTTGGGGGAGGGAGGAGGAGGGGGAGGGCCTGGGGAATGAATGGTACACGAGATTTATCATATGGAAAGGGTGCTCATGGTGGTGTGACCTGGGATCCGGGTGGGTTGCATAGAAGTCTGCAGTTCTTGGATATGTATTCTAATAATGAGTAGTAGCACTTTACGTCTTCTAAGCTGGAATGTAAGGGGGATTTCCGATAAAGATAAGAGGGCTGCGGTCCTGCAATATGTCAAAAAGAGTGGTGCCATGGTTATGTGCTTGCAGGAGACTCACCTGGTCAAAGACACTACTAGTTGGCTAGCCAGACCCTGGATTGGGAGAGCGTACCATTCCACTTACTCATCCTACGCCAGAGGAGTGTCATTGTTGATACATACCAAGGCGCCTTATGAGGAACTGGAGGTCCGAGCGGATAAAGATGGCCAATTTGTGTGGGTAGCTTGCAAGATGTATGGAAGGGAAATGATTCTGGTGGCGTTGTATATTCCGCCGCCATATTCTAAAAAGAAATTACAAGAGGTTGTGGATCTAACCAGAGGGAGAGGGGGCACGCCAGTGCTTATTTTGGGAGATGTGAATAATGTGATGAATGAATATTGGGACAGACTCAGGACTGGGGGGATGAATGGCAAGGTGGACAGGCTGACGGCGTTTGGATGTTATGTCACGGAAATGGGCTTGATTGATGTTTGGAGAGTGAGGAATGAGTGGAGGAAGAAATTTTCCTGTCATTCGGCCACACATGGTACGCTTTCCCGAATTGACCTTGCTCTTGGGGATGTGGCCATGGACGCCATGGTTAAGGAAGTGGAATATTTGCAAAGAGTGTTGTCTGACCACAGCCCACTTCAGGTTACGTTACAATTGGGTGATAGGAGGGGAAGAAGGAATGTCTGGTCTTTGCATCCAATGAGATATAGAAATTGGTTGCGCCACGCTGCTTTATCTTTTATGTTCACCCTCTGTTAAGTCACCGTTACACTCACCTTTTCCTGTTGTGCTGTCCGCACAACAGGGGGGCTCACGTAGTGAGTGCACGGGGTCTCTCTCTGTACGGTGTGGATTTCTTTCCCTTTTTCCTCGGTGTTCGCCTGTGTAGTTGCACGTGATCCCTCACGTGTTTTCCTCTCCTCTGTTAGGTTTGTCTTCTCCTCCGGAGCTGCTCCACTGCTCTCCCCGAAGGAAGATGGATATGCAGGCAATAGAATAAAGCGATGTTTGGGTGAGCGCTGGGATATGAAGACAGCCACACTTCTACAAGTATTTTACCTGTAAGTTTATTGTTCACTTCACACTAGGTCCTCTCCCACAACATGTTTCGACGCTCAGGGCGTCTTCCTCAAGTGGACCACTTGAGGAAGACGCCCTGAGCATCGAAACATGTTGTGGGAGAGGACCTAGTGTGAATTGAACAATAAACTTACAGGTAAAATACTTGTAGAAGTGTGGCTGTCTTCATATCCCAGCGCTCACCCAAACATCGCTTTATTCTATTGCCTGGTCTTTGCATCCGACATGGCTGAAGTCATTGGATCTGAATGGTATAGGGGAGGAATTGGAACAGTACTTTCGTGAGAATGAGGGAAGTGCAGAGGTGACGGTTGTGTGGGATGCAATGAAAGCCTTTTTGAGGGGTATCCTAATCAGAGACATAGCACAGTGCAAGACCCGACATAGACTGGCAGATCAGGAAGTGAAGGAGGCTTTGAACGAGGCGGAAGCAAATATGATACTGAATCCTACGAGAGAAATGCATGACAAACTTAAAGACGCGCAGGAAGCGGTGAACAGGGTGCATGTGGAGCGAAGTGAAAGGAAGAGGGCCTTTCAGCAATCTGTTTTCTTTGAAGAAGGAGAAAGAGTGGGGCACTTGTTAGCAGTTATCTCGACTGCGCAGAGGGAGAGCAACTGTGCATACAAAATAAGGGATGACAGGGGCAGGGTGGTTACGGAGACTCCGGACATTTTGGCAGTCTTCCAGGATTTCTACAAGGACCTGTATACATCAGCTACGGAGGCCGGGGATGGGGAGGTGGAGGGATTCTTGGAGGGTGTGACACTTACCGCACTGACGGAGGAGGAACGGATGAGGTTGGATGGGCCAATTGAGATAGAGGAGGTGGAGGCAGCCATATTTTCTATGCCAGCGAATAAGGCGTCTTGGACCGATGGCATTCCGAGTGAGGTATATAAAGAATTCAATGATGTGTTGGCACCCCGGTTGAAGCAGGTATTTGACAGCGCAAGGGAGAGGGGGGCACTCGCGCAGTCTATGGAGGAGGCGGGTAAAGTGGTATTGCCCAAGGACGGTAAAGATCCTGAATATGCAGAATCCTATAGGCCAATATCCCTGCTAACGTCAGACATCAAGATACTAGCTAAAATCCTTGCCACTCGCCTCTCTGGTGTGAAACAGAGCCTGATCCATACAGATCAGTCTGGATTTGGTCCGGGCCGCTCAACGGCAGTCAATTTGAGACGCTTGTTTCTCAATCTTCAATTGCCAGCTGACAACAGTGGCGGGAGGGTAGTGGTATCGCTTGATGCGAGAAAAGCATTCGATAGTGTGGAATGGAGGTATTTGTGGAAAATCCTGAAAGCAATGGGATTTGGAGACGGATTCTTGTCCTGGGTGAGGCTGCTGTATTCCTCTCCGAGAGCGACTGTTAAGGTGAATGGGGAGCGGTCGGAGTCCTTCCGGTTGCATAGGGGAACCAGACAGGGGTGTCTGTTGTCCCCGCTACTCTTTGCGGTGGCGATGGAACCCCTGGCAGAGAAGATCAGAGTGTCTGGAGAGGTGGCTGGTTTCAGGTTTGGTAGAATCACGGAAAAAATTGCACTTTACGCGGATGATATTTTGCTATTTTTGGAAAACGCAGGAGAGGCATTGGGAAATGTCATGGATATCATTCAGCGGTTTGGAGATATCTCGGGCTTACGGATAAATTGGCACAAATCTTGTATCATGGCGGTGGATCGAGCAATTGAAGAGGAGGAGATAGCCGCACAGGGGAGACAGCTTCAGATGGTGACCAAATTTAAATATCTGGGGGTATGGGTGGCTCTCCCTCTGACAAAATATTGGGATTTAAATATCGTTCCTCTATTAGAAGTGTTCAAAAGGAAATTGACCGCCTGGTGTAAACTGCCTCTGTCGGTAACTGGGAGGGCCAAATTGATTAAGATGGTGCTGATGCCTCAGTTAATGTATGTGATACATAATTCCCCTGTATGGATTGCTAAAAGGAAGTTTCACGGAATTAGTGCCATCTTTAGATCTCTGATATGGGGGAAGAGATCGGCCAGGATCAAACTGGAAACCCTTCAAAGGGGAAAAGAGGAGGGGGGTTGGCTGTACCTCATGCATGGATATACTTTTTGGCAGGGCAGGGCCAGCATATGAGGGGGTGGAGAGACAACAACATTGAGGGATCCAGCTGCAGACTTCTATCTAACATTTCAGGACGGGATCCACTAGTGCAGGGATTGGAGGATGGTACATTTGAAAAATTGGGAACACAGTATCCGACAGTTCGTCTAATACAAAAGAGCTGGAATGCGATAAAGAGGGTTCGAGGGGTGACTGGGCTGACAATTTATTCGCCGGTATGGGAAAACGTGCACTTGAAGGAATTTCAGAAAATGGGGCCCATGGCTCATTGGCAGACTAAAGGAGTTAGGTATGTGGGGCAGCTGATGAAGGAGGGGAGGATGAGTTCATTTGCGGAATTGAGAGAGGAGTGAAATGTCCCAAGTTCCTGGGAGTTCCAATACGCAGGAATCAGGCACGTATGGCTAGCGCAGCAGAAACTAACAAATATGACTGTGCAGAAGGATGTGACGTTGGACTATGTCTGTATGACGGGCGACACTAAAGGGGTTATCACTGGGATCTACAAAGACTTGCTGTATGCATTTCTGGGAGGATCTGGTCTCAGGGCTAAAAGTAAGTGGGAGGAAGACGTTGGTGACTTGGCGGAGGAGCAATGGGAAACCATACTGGAGGCTGTGCCCCGACTGTCCCTGAGCGAACAGGCCAGACTCTCCCAGTTGTATATCATCCATAGGACATACAAAACGCCAAAGGTGTTGTTTAAGGCGGGCCTGAGGCAGGATTCTTGTTGTCCCAGGTTCGGCTCAGAGGAGGCTGGAATGCTACATATGCTGTGGGCGTGCTCTAAATTGACAGCATTCTGGATGGCGATTATTTCTAGACTGGAAGGGGTGTACGATTGTAAAATTGGAAGAGATCCAATTGTGTGTGTGCTGGGTGATGTGTCGTCCATCCGAACGTCGGAGGCAGACGTGCTAGCCATAGCCAGGCTGCTGTATGTAGCACGTAAATTGATAGCCAGCAAGTGGATTGACCCTGAACCTCCAACTAGAAGGGAATTTATGCGCAAAGCACAGCACGTTATCAGACTTGAAGAAATGATATATAAGAGATGGAACAAGGAACAAATGTTCGATAAGATATGGGCTACCTGGCTGCTTAAGATGTGAGGAAGTATAGGTTAACATGCTCATTGACCACCACTAATGGGAGTTGAGGGAAGTGTACCGTGATGGGGTGGGGTGGGGCGGGAGGGGGGTATGGGCGGTTTGATTTATGTGCATACTGTAATTGAATATGTTAACGATTTAATGCTGTGTATGGGTGTTATATATTTGAAACCAATAAAAATAACTGGTTTAAAAATAATGCACTCCATCACAGCAGCTCTCTCCTCCCTCCTTCCTCTGCTCTCTGGGCATTGTGGTTTCAATTTTAATAGATCTTTTCTGTTGAGGACACAGGGAGAGAGGGATTGCAGGTCTGCCTTATCTTATCTAGACTCTATTTGTTTCTCTATAACAGGCATCCTGCTGTGACAGTTTCCGTGTTGTATTTGACCTCTTTCTTGAAGATACAGAACAGAGAGGAGAATACAGCCCCCCTCTCCCCTACGGATCTCCTGAGCAGTGATGTGACATGCATATTCATGTATGGAGAGTGGATAGCAGAGAACTAAGTGGATCATTCACTGTGATTGCCAGATGGAATGAATCTTTTTATTTGAAGCTTACAGAAGATAGGAGGGGAATATAAATAAAAGAAATACATCAATAGAGAGAGCTTAGAGAAAGAAATTAGCAAATTATTGCAATTACACATGGATTTTTGACCTGACAGTTTTTCTTTTAACTAATATCTTCATATCAGAGTTATGGGCTGTAGCTATGTATGTCTTGTAATCATTAAAGGGAACCCGGCAGCTCATTTTTACCCCCAAACTTATCACTACCTGTCCCTGCAGCTTCCTACTACTTCCCTAACCATCCCTGTTTGACCTAAAACTGTCCTATAATGGTTGTAAAAAATGAGATTGATACTTACATCTCCATATGTAGTCACACTGAACATCCTCCACGACTGTATTAGACACGCCCCCCCCCAGGGCCGTGGGGTATTTGGAACTGGGCTGATCTTGGTTCTTTGGGGGTCACGGGGGCCGAGACCTGGCTCCGTGGACCTGGCGGTGTCAATGAAATGTGGGGTAATTTGGGGATTAAAGTTCATGATGCCACCCGTGGTACTCAGCTAATAGGTGTTGACGCTGCATGCAGAACCTCTGGGGACAATGGGACAATGGACGGGCAGCAGTGGTGGTATCCCTCCTCACGGATGGAGCGAGTCCCCAGGGCAGAGTAGTTGAAGATCTGTCTCTAGTTAGCAGGAGGTGGATTGGGGCCCAGCTACATGGCTCCATCAGTCCACTCAGCCCGATGATGACGCATAAAGAAACAGTTTCTCACAACTTCTGAGTTCTGTATCCAGTTTACTTAGTAATCGGTGAAGTAAGTGCCGCTCTCTGCTAAACCATGGTCTAGGCAATTCACAGGGAACCATTGTAGTTCGTCCAAGACACCTCTCTATGTTCCTTCCTCTCCTGGGTTGCTCTCTCAGCACTAACTGTCCACCTCTCTTCTGCACACAGAGCCCCAATCCAACAGCCATGGGTCCAGTCGGGTGACCGGTACCAAGTCCCCTGACCCTAGTCTGGCTACATTCTCGATGGATGTGTCAGGTGTCGGCCACAGCACCTGTAGACCTTGTGGCCTCCGGTTCTGTGGTTGGAGTTTGGAGTCTCCTCACCACCTTCAGGGATGGTCCCCTGATTCCCAACCAGCCCTTCCGTCCAACTCCAGTGAAACTCAGAGTGGGAGTGTAGGAATGGGTCCCACCCATCAACCTAGGGTCCACTTGCAGCTGGGGAAATTAAACCTCTTTTACGGGTGCAATACCCCACTGTGACGCCTGACCATATGGGGCGCCACATACCCCCCTGATGGAATATACTCATCCGCGAGTATTGGTACCTGTCAACCGGAGAGTGAAAAGCATTTTTGTCTGTTTATATTCAACATCAATGGGTAACTATATACAATCAAGCATATTTGGATTTCTTCCTATTTCTAGGAGGCACATTTCTTGTAACATTACACACACACACAGCAGTAGTTAGTATAACAGACCCCACGGTCTTCGGGTCACCTGTTGGCAAAGATATTACTCTCCTGTTTCACTATTATTCTGCATAAAAGACAAAATATCTTCAAATCTATCTCGGCCCAACGGGGACGGGTACTAACTTGGGCGGGTCCGGCGGTAACATATTGTCCAGCACAGTCGGGACCGCTATGTATCACATATCATCAACAAAAGGGGCAATAAAAGTTCAAAATAAAAGTCTATGGATCTTCTTGTCTTGGTCCATAACACACAGTGGCATGGCTCATTATTCAGGGATGCAAAAAGGGGAAAAATAAATGGGAAGGGTTGCTGAGAAAGGGGCTATTTACAGTCATAGTCTCTACAACGAGAGTCTATTGTTAGTGGGAGATTCGAATAGCAAACCAGCCTAAGGGACCTGGATGCCGTTCAAAGGAAACCTGCTCACCTCAGTACAGATCACAATCCGGGTGTCCACGCCGCAGGTACGATTCTATATCTCGTCGTGCAAAAAAGATGTCCTCCTGAAGTCCGGGTTCTCTTAGGAATCCCCATCCTTCATCATGGTAAACAGAGACTACAGTTCCTTGGTGGCGCAACTCCAATGGAAGCGGGGGCTGTCTTCTTGCTTCATCTCAAAGTCGCCGGGTAGCTTGCTCTTTTTGGAACCATTCCTCTCTGCGTCTTTGTCTTGCCAGTTGATCTCGCTGGTTCAAGGATGACTGGTATTGTGGGGGTGGTGAGTTGCCAGTTGGGACTCTGGACCACGCTCTAGTCTCCGCTGTGCTCACAACGGTAGGGGTACCTTGCCGCAGCCGCTGCCATGTGGACCACCATGCAGCTTCTGGGGTGCTTCTTCCTGATGTTCCTTCTACGTCCTCCAGTTCCTTGAAGTCAGTCCCGTCTTCCTCAGCTTCGATGACAACGTCTGGCTCTGTAGGAGACGGTCACGCTGGCTCTAGCTGGAGATAGCTGCGGGGATGGGACGGTGGTGTTACAGGTGTTTCGGTCTGACTCCATGCGTCTCGGGTCTGGACGGGTGGCGGTTCGGTTGGTAAGGAGGCACGGTTCTCCACGACTGCCTGCACTCTACCGCTGCCTCTCGTGCTTCTTGGCATTCTCTCTTTGTTCTCAGTTCACAGGCCCTCTCCGCGCTCCACCGTCAGCACACCCATGCCAAGGCTTCCTCCATGTCCTGGTGGAGCCGTCCAAATGCGTCTCTGGCCTGTTCTTCGACCTCACGCACTATGTCTCTCCAACGGGGTGCCGCCATGCTGCCGGGTACGAAGGATCCTTGTTCATTCTGTCCTTCTCTTACAGTTTGTCTCTTTATTGGCATTCACTCCCGGAGAACTTCCTGTGGGCCGCCCCACTGATTGATTGATGACAATTGGGGCGGTCACACTTTTTGGTGCCTCTGTCTTGGCCCTCCTTCTTCTAGGGGCTGAGTCACACCCCTGGGCCTGCACATGGTGTTTAGTACATGGCTACGGCGCCATCTTGGGTCCTCCTGCATTGATGGCGGGAACCCATTCTTGGCGCCAAGCAATGGCGGGAAAAGTTAGTTTCAATAGTCCAAGGCACACAGTACCCGGTAAAACCGGGCACGAGATCCTGTTTGTGACGCCAGAAAGATATGTCGAGCCCCAGGCCCTGGGGTGCTCGGGTATCAGGCTCAGTGGGTGTTCTCGCGGGGATGTCACGGGTGGCAGCGCCTGAGCCCATGGCCTGGGTGACACTTCAATTAGGGGTGTATGTACAGGGGATAAGAGTTTGTCATGTGACGCACCTGTAGTACCTGGTGATGGGTTACCAGCGCCACCACAGTCCTCCAGAGGTCGATGGTAATGTGGCTGAGATGGCAAAGGTCTCTACTGGTGGAGCTGGTCCTCCGGGGCAGCGTACCTGGAAACAAGCAGGTTGATCAAGATAACAGCACAGAGGCAAAGTCAGTTTCTCCCTGGTACTTTACTGTAAACGTCAGCAGTAAAATACAGAGTCCACAGTTCAGCAAGACGGTATGCAAACAGGTAGCTCTACAGGTGGCTGCAAGTGGATCCCAGGTGGTATGGTGGAACCCGTGGTAAACCTTAGTTGACGAACCTGTGTCCTTTCTTCCCCGCCTAGGATGAGTCCAATGGCTCCTTGTAGGTAGACTTGGGGCTCCCCTCCCTCGTGGTGAGGAATCAGGCAGACTGCTCCATCTGGCAGGGTGCTGCAGCCGGTAAACAGACTGCAGCAGCCACTTGACGACTGCAGAGGTAGACTCTGGCCGTTTCCTCGGGCCTGGCGTTCCCGTGGTGGACTGGGGAATTCCATGGAGAATGGTCGCTTCACGCTGGGGTTCCCCCTTTCTCTCTAGGGCCCGGACTCCGCACGTCAGGCGCCCTCTCTCAGGACCCCCTCAGGATCCTCTCTCTTCTTCTAATATTATATTATGCAGCTGTTTAGAGAAGTAAATCATGCAAGGTGGGCTTCACCACCCCTGCATTCCCCCCATATGGAGGTCTTACCCCCAGACTCCCGCTTTTATTATAATCAACTCTATGCCCATGTGGATAGTAAAGTAAGGGTATGTGCTCACTGACTCACCGTGGCCGGGGACTCTGGTTTAGACAGGCTGTAGCTTCTTCCTCCTTGTCACGGGTGGACCGCGCCTGCCGGTAGTGGGGCCCGGTTGAGTGCAGATCAAAAGTTGAAGACGTCTTGTGGGAACAGATTAAGGGGTTAATTGTTTCGTGACGCCACCTATGAGTAGTTCGGTAAGTCTTACCGACGCTGTGGAGCCTCCGGGGGATGGATAGCAGCTAGATGGAACACTCCCCACAGGCTGAGCGGTGTTCCCCGGAGGCTGGAGCTGCTTAAGATGTTGTGCGGCAGCTGCAGTTACCTTGTGTGCAGGCGGACGTAGTCATAAGGAAGCACGGACACTGTAAGTCTCTGTAACGGGTCTTTACTGTAACCAGGAAACAGTACATGGCATACAGTGAGTAGATAGCAGACCGGGTGAACTCAGCAGTGATAGGTGTCCCTCAGAGATCCGCGGTGTTCCTCCATACTAACTAAGTAATGCCGTTGTCGCCCGGGAATACCAGATCGGGTACAGGGAGGCTGCTTCAATCCCTATCCAAAGTATACGTGATGGATGTTTTGGGGAGCCTTGGGTCCCTTGGTGGGTACACCGCTGGTTAGACGACGGGAATTTGGCTGGTGGTGGGGTGCTCCTGGAAAGCTGCTCCTCCACGCCTCTGGTTCGCATAGCAGAGCTGAACTGCTGCTAGCTTCGGTACCAGCAAACTGGCTGTATAAGGGCACGGGAGTCTTTGGGAACCCGTTTCTTTGATGCCCGTAATTGGTAGGGAGATGGCCGGTAGAAGGTGGCCAGAGGGTTGCACCGGCTGTGCAACCCCCTCTCCTAGGTTGCAGAGCTGGGAGTCTGCAGGGGTCTTCTAAGTTGCTGTTACTTCTCCAGACCCGAGACTAGAACTCTCTAAGCCTGGACTAAACTTCCACTACACGCTACTCTGGCACTCCGCCCACCAGGACCTTGATTGGCCCTCTATGCTAAGTGAGGCATGCAGAGTATGGATCTCAGAGTTAACCAGATGACTGCTGGGTCAGAGAATATTGCTGCTGCATTTATGGCTGCAATACCCTCCTGTGACGCACTCGGTGCGGGGCGCCACATCACGGTCCGGAGTAGCTGTGTGTTGAACGCACCTCCTCCAGATCTTAGTGAACCCACGGTTAGCTGCAGGGAGACTGCAGCCACCCTGTACTCACCATCTGCCTTGGTTGCAAGGCCACTTGTCTCTCGGTGTACCTGATAGCAGACGCTTCCGACTCCGCAGCATGAAAAGCACGCTGTGGTTGGGTTAAGCATAGTGGGCATGGGATTTCTTAAAATCCCATCCCCTATGCTTATACTGTACGACGCAGCGTTTTGGACACAGCAGCAAGACACTGCGTACAGGGCCGCCATTAGGGGGTTACAGGTCTTACAGAGTAAGGGGCCCCGGGCCTCACTGTGGGGGTGTGGCCATTGGATCAGGGGCAGGGGTGCCTGGCCGTGACTCCAGGGGGAGTGGCCATTTGGAGCAGGGAGCAGGCTCCTCTGGCCCTGCCCCCCCACGTTTTGCACAGACTTCCCCTCTCCTATCAATCACTGCCGGCCGCTGGGCCCCAGAGCTGCGGGGGAGCAGCTGCGGTAGCGAGAGGTGGGCACCACCATTTTCTTTGTGGCCGGCTGCATTCACTAACTGTGCAGCCTGTCGGTAGAGGTTGAGACTTCTACACAGTGGCCGCAGATCTCCATTTGGCTGCAACCATTTTGTTGAAGTCTAGACTTCTACCGACCGACTGTACAGTTAGTGAATGCAGCCGGCCACAAACAACATGGCGGCGCCCACCGCTAGCTACCACAGGCCCGCAGCTACTCCCCCACAGTTCCACACCAGTCCTGCAGATGTGCCCTCACACTCCGACACCTCTACCAGCCGGGGAGGAGGCAAAGTACTTGTTCTGTGTGCGGGGACAAGCCCTGGAGTATGGCCGAGGACTCCTCCTAGCAGCCACCAGGAGCCGAGCAGGAGCAGACACCGGGCGGACAAGTCTGGGACAACGGCAAGGAGAGTAAGTGTGCCCTCCCTCCACATCTGGAGAGCACACCCAGGTAACAGCTGTTGCCAGGGCCCAGGGCTGTATCAGTCCGATCCTGCTCTCTCTGTCTCTGCACCTCCTCTATACCTTGCTCTATGTCTGCTCTGTGCCCAGGCTGTGACCCTCCTGTACAGGGGCAGTGCAGGACTACAAATCCCAGCAGCCCCTGTAACATCAGACCAATGCATGATGCATTGGTCTGATGTTACAGGGGCTGCTGGGATTTGTAGTCCCGCAGTACATGCATGATGCATTGGTCTGATGTTACAGGGGCAAGTGGGATTTGTAGTCCTGCAGTACATGCATTGGTCTGATGCTACAGGGGCTGCTAGGATTTGTAGTCCTGCTGTACATGCATTATGCATGTACTGCAGGACTACAAATCCCAGCAGCCCTGTAAAATCAGATCAATGCATGTACTGCAGGACTACAAATGCCAGCTGGGATTTGTAGTCCTGCTGTACATGCAAAATGCATGTACTGCAGGACTACAAATCCCAGCAGCCCCTGTAACATCAAACCAATGCATGTACTGCAGGACTAAAAATCCCAGCAACCCTGGAAACATCAGACCAATGCATCATGCATGCAAGTTACATTGTCAGAAGCTTGTGACCCAGCTGCTTCCTCATTTCTCCTGGCCTGGCACATTACAGAAGGGGCTATCCTATTATAGACAGGGCTAGCCCACTGTGGACAGTGCTGACCCATTACGGAAGAGGCTAGCCTATTATATACATTGTATACATCGTACACAGTCTCCAATATGTATACATCTCCCTCAGCAGTCTCTAAAGTGCATACGTCTCGCAGCAGTCTCTAAAGTGCTTACGTCTTGCAGCAGTCTCCAATGTGCATAGGTCCCGCAATCATCTCCATTGTGCATTTGTCCGGCACCCATCTCCACTGTGTATGTGGCCAGGCCAGCAGCAGTGTCTATTGTGTTGTGTACAGCCAGCAGCTGTCTCCATTGTGCATTTGTCCCGCAGCCATCTCCATTTTGTATACGGCCAGCAGCAGTCTCTATAGTGCATTCTCTATTGTGTACAGCTAGCAGCAGTCTCTATTGTGTATTCTCTACTGTGTGTGTATAGCCATCAGCCATCTCCATTGTCTACACAGCCCGCAGCCATCTTTATTGTGTATACAGCTAGCAGCCGTCTCTACTGTGTATTCTCTATCGTTTATAGAGCTATTGTGTATTCAGCCCACAGCAGTCTCAAGTGTGTGTGTGTGTGTGTGTGTGTGTGTGTGTAATATACAATAGAGAGTGTAAAAAGGAAAACAACACAAAAATATAGAAAAAAGTGGACTTAATTGCCCAATAGTGTGGCCACGCATTGGGCAATAAAGTCCACTTTTTTCAATTTTTTTGTGCTGTCTTTCCTTTTTCTACTCTAAGGATTGCTGGTTGGGAAAACATTGCACATAAATTGAGGTAATATTTGGTGCTGTTCCAATTTTTCACTATAAATATATGTTTGGGTGGAGTCGGAGCATGGGTGAAGGCTGGGCAGAGTCTCAGGGGGGGCCCCAAAATTTTAGCATTAAGGGGCCTTGAAATTCCTAGTGGCAGCCCTGACTGCGTATAATCATCGTGAGTATGGCTATGCAGCCTATATTTCCGTAATGAACACCCCTATTTCCGCGACCTGCCCCAATGCAACAGCTCAGTCACTCCTTCGAACCATTGAGAATACACCCATCAATTTCAGGCGTTTACCCAGGAACACTGAACACCTCCTCCACCCACTGCGGCCTGAGAATGATGCCCCTCTGTAAGCTCCGCCCCCGATCTCCGACAGTCACTTCCGGCCATTAGTTCTACAACTATGCCAAACACTGCCACTGATTACTCAGTTATTATGTTTTTTTTTAATGTTTGATTAACCCCTTCCCCACCTATGACATTATACAACGTCATGGGCGGGTAAGGGGTGTTTGATGTGAGCTCCGGCGCAGAGCCCACATCAAACAGCCGACATCTCAACTGATGTGATCAGCTGAGATGTCGGGCTACCAGCTCCGATCAGATCTGGGATCCTATCGGCGCTGTTAATCCCTCGAATCCCGCTGTAAATCACTGACAGTGGGATCCAAGGCGGCCGCGGTGGGGAACGCGCTGTTTCCCACCTGCTCCGGGGATACTGCGATAGCATTGCGGGATCTCCGGCGCTCACGTGACAGCCCGGGGTCCTGGCTAGACCCCGGATGCTGTCAGAGCACAGTTACGTGTAGTGGTTGGCAGGCGCTGTCAACCACAACAGGTCCACGATTCTGGGAGATACAGATGAGCTGCAGCTCATCTGTATCTCCCAGAAGCGATCGGACTGTGCAGCAAGGTGCCTATTAAAGAGGCAGTGTAAAAAGAAGAATCAATGAAAAAATAAACTTTTTAAAAACCTGTAAAAAAAAAAATATATAAAAGTTCAAATCACCCCCCTTTTCCCCCATTCACAATAAAAGTATATATATAAAAAAAAATACATGTTTGGTATCGCCGCGTTCAGAATCGCCCGATCTATCATCGTATAAAATCCGTTAATGAGAGCCGTAAACTCAGTAACGGAAAAAAATGGTCCAAACGCCAAAATTCCGTTTTTCTAGCAACATGGCTATAAAATGCAATAACGGGCGATCAAAACTGCAGATTCCCCCAAAAATGGTATCATTAGAAACGTTAGCTCAAGATGCAAAAAATAAGCCATCACACAGCCCCAGATCCTGAAAAATAAGGAAGCTACGGGTCACAGAACATGGCGCAAAAAGTGCGTTTTTGTTTTTTTTCAAACTTCTGAATTTATTTTCACCACCTAGATACCAATAAAGGTATACATGTTGGGTGTCTACGAACTCGTACTGACCCGAGGCATCACCCTGTCACGTCGGTTTTACCATATAGTGAACATGGCGACTAAAATACCCAAAAAAAAACGTGTCATTGCACTTTTTTTGCAATTTCACTGCATTTAGAATTTGTTTGCAATTTCCCTGTACACTATATGGTAAAATAAATTATTGCTTATGAAAGTACAACTCGTCCCGCAAAAAACAAGCCGTCATATGTCTATATTGATGAAAAAATAAAAAAGTTATGGCTCTTGGAAGCAGGGGAGCAAAAATCCAAAATGAAAAACGAAATATTCCCGGGTCATGAAGGGGTTAGTAATACAATTTACAATTGTCTGATATTAATATAGCTCAGATAATAAAGTTTAATGTGATGTTTGTACACATATTTGCCATTATATTATTAGTATGAGGCGTTTCCAGCTGCTAACAGCTCACTGCAGGTCTGCACACAATAGCACAGCTCTGTGCAGTGAGGTGTTTTGCCTCAGCTGTGACCCCGTAGGAGCCATGTTTAATGAGGGCAATGTTATGAGCTGCATTTCCTGGAGTATGTTAACCCTCGTCAGGCACATGGGGCTGTGGTGAACAGGTAGGAGACAGGCTGTGCAGAGTCCCTGCAGTCAGCAATGTGCACCATTACACACATCACTGGGAGAGTGTATACTGTATATCTGCTTATAATGATCCATCAGGCTGTGGCCATGATTTGCTGATGTAGTTTGGTGTGCAAAATTATATAATCATGAATATTCTGCACTGCAGGACGGGCAGTAACGATCCTGTCACTAATATTGATGACTCCCCTGCAATTAGGGAGGGTGCGCCTCTCCTTTAAAACACAATTTCACCTTGTAACCCCTTAGTGACTGGACCAAATGTTTCAATTCTGACCAGCGTCACTGTGGGACTAAAGGCCCCGTTACACATTACAACATTAGCTGCGATGTCGGATGCAATACCGCGGGTGCGCGCTCGCTTACATCACGGCCTAGCTGTCACACGGCAAGATGTTGGCGCCGCGATCGCTCCCTGGGCTGGGATCAACCCAGCGAGCGATCTGACTCACCGTGGCCGGGACTCCGGTTTAGACAGGCGATGCTTCCTTCCTCCTTGTCACGGGTGGGCCGCGCCTGCCGGTAGTGGGGCCCGGTGTAGTGCAGATCAAAAGGATTTGAAGATGTCTTGGTGGAACAGATTAAAGGGGTTTTTAATTTATTCGTGACGCCACCTATGAGTAGTTTCGGTAATCGTTACCGACGCTGCGGAACCTCCGGGGGATGGACAGCAGCAAGATGGAACGCTCCCCACAGGCTGAGCGGTGATCCCCGGAGGCTGGAGCTGCTTAAGATGTTGTGCGGCAGCTGCGGTTACCTTGTAGTGCAGACGGACGGTTCATAAGGAAGCACGGACACAGAAAGTCTCTGCAACGGGTCTTTACTGTAACCAGCAGGCAGTACATGGTATACAGTTCACGGGTAGTGGACCGGGTGGACTCAGCAGTGATGGTGTCCCTTAGAAATCCGCAGTGTTCCTCCATTCTAACTAAGTAGTTGCCATTGTCGCCCAGGAATACCAGGTCGGGTACGGGGAGGCTGCTTCAATGCCCTATCCAAGATGTACGTGATGGATGTTTTGGGGAGCCTTGGCTCCCTCGGTGGGTACACCGCTGGTTAGACGACTGGAAGTTGTCTGGTGGTGGGGTGCTCCTGTGAAGCTGCTCCTCCACGCTTCTGGTTCGCGTAGCAGAGGTGAACTGCTGCCAGCTTCAGTACCAGTGAACCGGCTGTGAAGTTACGATGCCCATTCCCGGTAGTTAAGGCCTCAGGTGCTGACACCCGACCGGTGACGGCCCGGGGGCTGCACGGGGTGCGGAGCCCCTGCTCCTTTCCAAGTTCTAGACTGCTCAGGTCAAGTTCTAGATCCCTTCTCCTTTCTTCTCACTAGACTAAGGGTCTGTTCTCCTACACACTTCCCTAGCACTCCGCCCACCAGGACCTAGGATTGGCCCTCTGTTCTAGGTGATGCATGCAGGGTTGGATTTCTAAGTTAACCAGATCACTGCTGTGTCAGAGAATAATGCGGCTGCATTTATGGCTGCAATACCCTCTTGTGACGCACTCGTTGCGGGGCGCCACAGATCCACTGCAATGCAGCGAATAGGCGGGATCGTCGTGACATTGCTGTTGGGAACGATGCTGCAGGTTGTTTAAGGCTGACTGTACACAGCGTTTTTCTGGTATCCACGGATAGCCACGGATCCAATTTTGGCCCCATGTTATCCAATGGGCACGGATCGGATTTGCCCTTAGTGGCATCCGATTTTTATCGGATCCGATTCTGTCTGATTTTTAGCTGTGCCCAAAATCGCAGACTGCTGCGATTTTAGGCACAGCGGGTCAAATCTGACCAAATTGGATCCGACCTGATCCGCGCCAAATAACTTGGGGCCTATGGAGCGCGGGTCCGAGGACACCGCTGATCGTTCCTCGGACCCAATTTTAGTGTACTGAGCATCCTCAGTACACTAAAATTGCTCTGTGCCATCTAATATCACTTCTGCAATGTATACATTGCAGAAGTGACATCTAGTGAAAAGAAAGGGTTAAAAAATAAAAAAAACTTTATTCTCACCTGTCCCGCGTTCTAGCGATTCCTCCTGCGCTCGGTGCTTCTAGGACCTGGCGTGACGTCACAGTCAAATGACCTTTTACCGCGGTCGGACGGGACAAAAGAGGGAGCAGAGAGAGGAAAGGTGACAAGGGAGAGAAGATGGGGACAAGGTGACAGGAGGAGCAGGGAGAAGATCCAAACTGATGCTGCAAAATATCGGAATCGGATGTCTATTTAGCATCCGATTGCAGGCATCAGTTTGGATTCGTTGCTGTCCGAGGGGACCTGCAAAAAGTCGGATCCCCTCGGACAGCACAAAAACGCTGTGTGAAAGCAGCCTAAGTTGACAGGTTTTTCTGCATGCAGGAGAACCTGTCAACTCCGACTTGAGCAACTATCGTTGTTGAACCGTGCGTTTCCACGCTACAATGCAACATCAATATCGTTTTAACATCGCTCCTGACGTCACTTTTGAACGATGTCGGAAACTATGTTGAAAGGTGTGACGGGGCCTTAAGTCTGCAATGTTTCAACATATCACATGTAAAGCGCCATAGAATCAATGGCGTTATAATAATGATATCCCAGTGATTGAGAATTTTTTTGTGAAACACTATTTTATAATGGTTTAATTTAGGTTGATATATTTTGCATTTATTTATATCAGAAGTTTGACAAACTTAAAAAAAGTGCAGTTTTCAAACTGTTTAAGGGGTTGTCCGGGCTTTTTATAAAAAGCTCTGTGTATATCTAGGCTGCAAAATGTTAATAGTTTGTAATTTACACCCTGTCAGCATTTTACAGGGTTACTCAGATATCACTATTTTGCATATGTGGAGACCACCAACCAGAGGGGCATTTGTTTTGGAGCTTGGGTGTTGACATCACTACTTGTCCTTTACGCCCAATCTCCTACAAGCCCTCCCTACACTGCAACAAGTTCCCCCGCCTCAGATCAGTCTCCTGCATGCCCGGCCAGTCCAGACTCCAGTTCCCTATGTAAACAATGATAGAACCATATTGCACTGAGCATTCATCTACTTCTCTGAAACACTATGGCGAATCTGCAGTTCTGAGGAGATGACTGCTCTCAGTGCTGCGGTGTGTGCTCACCTCCTCTCCCTGTGCTCGCGCTGATGCCAATCTCATAGCCGCCCTTACCCCTCTGTGCAGTGAGCAGTTCATTCGGCCTCACAGAGGCGACAGGATGGCCGGGCATGCAGGAGACTGGACTGGGGGGGGGGGCTTGTTGCAGTGTGGGAGGGCTTGTAGGAGATTGGGCGTAAAGGACAAGTAGTGACGTCAACACCCAAGCTCCAAAACAAACATGCCTCTGGTTGGTGGCCTCACACATGCAGAATAGTGATATCTAGGTAACCCTGCAAAATACTGACAGGGTGTAAATTACAAACTGTCAGCATTTTGGAGCCTAGATATACACTTAGATTTTATAAAAAGTCCTAACAACCCCTTTAACGATGGAATACTTGCAGGATCAGGGACACCAAGTTAGTAGGCGTGCCTGGCTTAGTTGGTGGGTGTGACGATCACTTTGGTGGATGTGGCCCAATATCTCCTTCTGCACTCTACAGTCATATGAAAAGGTTTGGGCACCCCTCTTAATCTTACTCTTTTTTTTTTTGTTTAAAATAGTTTTTTTGCAACAGCTATTTCAGTGTGATATATGTAATAACTGATGGACACAGTAATATTTCAGGATTGAAATGAGGTTTATTGTACTAACCGAAAATGTGAAATATGCATTATTTCAAAAATTGACAGGTGCAAAAGTATGGGCACCTCAACAGAAAAGTGACATTAATATTTAGTAGATCCACCTTTTGCAAAAATAACAGCCTCCAGTCACTTCCTGTAGCTGTTAATGAGTTCCTGGATCCTGGATGAAGGTATTTTTGACCATTCCTCTTTACAAAACAATTCCAGTTCAGTTAAGTTTGATGGTCGCCGAGCATGGACAGCCCGCTTCAAAACATCCCACAGATGTTCAATGATATTCAGGACTGGGGACTGGGATGGCCATTCCAGAACATTGTAATTGTTCCTCTGCATGAATGCCTGAGTAGATTTGGAGCGGTGTTTTGGATCATTGTCTTGCTGAAAGATCCATCCCCGGAGTAACTTCAACTTTGACACTGATTCTTGAACATTATTCTCAAGAATCTGCTGATACTGAGTGGAATCCATGCGACCCTCAACTTTAACAAGATTCCCGGTGCCGTCATTGGCCACACAGCCCTAAAGCATGATGGACCCTCCCCCAAATTTGACAGTGGGTAGCAAGTGTTTTTCTTGGAATGCTGTGTTTTTGTGGCGCCATGCATAACGCCTTGTTGTATGACCAAACAACTCAATCTTTGTTTCATCAGTCCACAGGACCTTCTTCCAAAATGAAACTGGCTTGTCCAAATGTGCTTTTACATACCTCAGGCGACTCTGTTTGTGGCGTGCATGCAGAAACGGCTTCTTTCGCATCACTCTCCCACACAGCTCCTCCTTGTGCAGTGTGCGCTGTATTGTTGACCGATGCACAGTGACACCATCTGCAGCAAGATGATTCTGCAGGTCTTTGGAGGTGGTCTGTGTATTGTTCTTGACTGTTCTCACCTTTCTTCTTCTCTGCCTTTCTGATATTTTTGTTGGCCTGCCACTTCTGGCCTTTACAAGAACTGTCCCTGTGGTCTTCCATTTCCTTACTATGTTCCTCACAGTGGAAACTGACAGGTTAAATCTCTGAGACAACTTTTTGTATCCTTCCCCTGAACAACTCTGTTGAACAATCTTTTTTTTTCAGATCATTTGAGAGCTGTTTTGAGGAGCCCATGATGCCACTCCTCAGAGAAGATGCAACTAGGAGAACAACTTGCAAGTGGACACCCGAAATAGCTTTTCTCATGATTGGATACACCGGGCTATGAAGTACAAAGCTCAATGAGGTTACCAACCCAATTTAGTGCTTCAGTAAGTCAGTAAAATGTAGTTAAGTAGTTAGGAGTATTCAAATCATGAAAAGCAGAAGGGTGCCCATACTTTGGCACCTGTCAAATTTTGAAATAATGCATATTTCACATTTTTGGTTAGTATAATAAAACTCATTTCAAACCTGAAATATTACTGTGTCCATCAGTTATTACGTATATCACACTGAAATAGCTGTTGCAAAAAAAGAATTTTAAACAAAAAAAAATAGAGTAAGATTAAGAGGGGTGCCCAAACTTTTTCATATGACTGTGTATTGCAGAGCTGGCCCACTGATTGTTGGTTGTCATATTAGTCACCTCTGTGTCAGTGTTTCCTGCCTGCGATACACCCACAGCTTGTCTGTTGCCTCGGTTGACATACATTCTTCTTGTTGTCTGGGGAGGGGAGGGAATGGTGACCTGGCTGCACCATTCTCTGGCTAAAAGTTGGCCATGGTCCTTCCCAGTAAACTACATTTAAATTTGCATTTTTTACGATGCACGGTGGCAAAGTGTGTGTGTATTTTTTTTTTTTCTTTAGTATAATTATTTTTATTGCATTCTTACTAATTTAGAACTTTAGCCCAGTTAAAGAAACATACAGCATTTAGAGGATACATCCTTGCTACATGTGCAGTAAATGGAGAACTCCATTCAACCTGTTTACCAATATTTATTCCTATTAGGCAGTCACTTTATTTAAATGACACTATTGCAGGGGAAGTGGAGGTGCAGAACCCCAAGTCCAGCAGGGCTGTACTGACCATTTGGCAGCTCTGGCAAATGCCAGATGGGCTGCTGCCTGCATTGGGCTGCTCGCGCCCTTTTCCCTGATTACCTATTTAGATCCTTGCGTCCATGCTTTTGCTTCACTGCCAGCGCCGCCAGGAACAGTCTTTACTCAGCTATACCTATGGCAGCCGCCAGCTGACATCAGCTACTGGCCTCTGATTGGCTGGTGGCTGCCATTGGAGATGCGCAGAAAGCTTGTCTGTGCGTGTGTTGGCAATACAGGTGAAGCGCGGGCGTTGGCAGCTCTTGAAAAGGATCGTGACCCTCAAGGAGTTTACAGTGCTTGTAGGCCAAATATGGCGAAAAGAGGACAGAATACCAAGGGAACAGGTGAGGGGTGTGTGTGTGTGTGTTTGTATAAAACAGCAGTTGTTAGGGTACATTACTTCAAGAAGGGGACCGGGATGAGGCACATTACTACAACAAGGGGCTAGTACAATTAAGGACAGTTTCTTGTTTAGAACGTGTCAGGTGTCTCTGGTTTTATTGTCACGATGGTGTAAAATCTTTTTAAGAAGTTATAAATAAAGAACGTTAGATAAAGTTTGTCTGTCACAGACGTTACTCTGTTAACTTCAACAAGAGACACACAGGCCCTAACAGTAGTAAATGGTGCCACACAGTTGGGCCACAAGTCCTTTAATGTTAAATCCCTCTACTCTTCTAGTTTATACTTTTCTACAGGCTTTGGTATTATGGGGATCTTCTGTAGGAATGGTCGCTATAATATCCCGCTTCACTGCTCATCTGATCTCCTGCTACAGGTTCAGGCACATACTCCTCCTCTTCCCTGCTCTCCTGAGCTTTTATAATTGTTGAATGTGACACAGCTGTCACCTGACCTCGTGTGTCTTCTTATCTGCTCCCTAGGAGACATATATTCTATATTCTGCTCATCAGTTCCTCTGTGATCCTTCTTCTTACTGACATTGGTCAGCAGATGGCGATGTTTGCCTACAGAGTTCTGTTATTCACTAACTGCATCTTACATTTATGTGCTACCCAAATTGGAACGACAAGTGTGATAAAAATGAGATATACCGGTATACTGAAGTCAACAAGACATGTCAACCTATTGTGATGCCAGTGGCCAAACTGTTACGATTTTGTAATATTTTGTTTTAGATCGTGCCCAAGTCTCTAAACTAAATATTCTTAAGTAATATCGTTACTATATGTACTTCTTTATAACCAGTAAATAGAGTTGGTGCGAACTGATTCTCAAGATCCAGTCCTTTCGTCAAGTCAGTAATTTTTAAGCATTGGGCAGGAGTTCTGACAACCAAATCTCTCAGAAAAGGAATTCTCCAGCAGACAGCCAAATCTTCATAAAGTCCTTTTCTATTTTGATTGAAGACTACAGACGTCTTAAAACTCCTTGCAGTACCGACTCAGGTGATCCTGAGCTGCACCACTTCAACCCACACCCCTCCCCTATTATTCAACCAAATCTCTTACCTGACGACATCTGTAGCTCCTATTTTAAGTAGCCAGCTGGGAATGCTGGTAACTTCAGGATCATCCTACATTCCAGCCCTCTCACACATCTGAATGGGGAGGGGGCATAGCAGGCCACCTGCCCCATGGTCACAGTACAATCCTGTCCCTGATATACCATTTTATGTGACAGATAAAATAGATAGATATAAATAGAATAGATAGATAGATGGAAGGATTATTACATAGGATATATAGATAGATTGACTGATTTATTAGTGGATGGATGAATACATAAGATATATGGTAGGGGGCCGTTACATGCTACGATATCTGTAAAGATATCGCTGAAACGTCACAGATTTTCAGTCGCTCTAGCGACGTCGTTGCGTGTGACAGGTCAATATTACAAGTGATAAGTGGTCAGATCGTTCATCGCAGATATGAGATCTGGACCCCATATCAGATGATGTCGATCATGCAATCTGCAGTGTGACACCGTGATAACGATCTCCTTAATGATTTCGCCTATTCACAACATTGACAAGCATCGTTCACTGGGTTGTGCGAACGATACCTGCATGTAACATCGTTGTTGCGTCGTGAACTTTATCTATACATGTGACACCTCACCAACGATGGTGTCCACGAGCGCACACCACTGAGATCATTATTGAGTCCACTCACAAAATCGTAGTATGTGACCGCCCTCGTAGACAGATTTATATATGATAGATAAATACACAGACATATGAGACATAGATAATGGAAAGATATTTTTAAGCCCATATGTTTGGTGCACAGTATAAGGAACAGATAAAGGAGTAATGAGACCTTGGGGTTTATACCATGTCTAACTGATGCTGCAGACTGCGGATGCCTTGCTGTGAGCGTCACTGAGGAATGATGATGATGATGATCCATGGAAAGTTTCAGGGGACAGGAAGCAAACATGTTCCTATGTGGGAGGGGAAACCATGCAGAGCTGAATCGATCAGTGTAGTGCTTTGCCTGGCTCTTAGCCTCACAATAATAGTGCACCATTATGCACCATGATGTGTATTTGTATCTGGGACATAATTGCTATTTCAAGTTTGGACCCCTTGTCACATAGGATGTTATATCAGTGACTGGATTGTAGTATGAGCATGGGGTCGGTGGCCACGCCACCCCCTCCCTATACAGAAGTGTGAGGGGGCTGGAATGTAGGCTGATCCTGCAGCTCCCAGCATCCACACCCCCAGCACACCACCTCTGCTCCTGCATGAAGCTGACATGCTGAAATGTTATGTCCCAAGAGGGGGCTCAGAGGTGAGGAGCAGGTATGATTTTATTGATTTATAAGCAATCTATAGATCCAAGAACTGCAGTGTACAGCTCTGCTTCATCATGTAGGAGGGCAGGGACTGTACTAAAACGTTTTCTCTCCCTTGAGTACCCTTTTAAATTGTCTTAATATATAACTTGGAATTGTGATATGCAGGAAGAATAGTTTAGTTGCAAACCATAATTTGCAGGGATCTGATTGACATGCAAATATATTCTAAGGCCCCCTTCACATCACGTTTTTTCCTGTCTGTGGGGATCTTGTGTTTTGCAAGACCTCATGGATAGGAACGGACAGTCCCAGATGTGAACTCCGGATGCCTTTTCTGTGTCCGGATCCGTGATTTTGAAGGATCCGGACACAGAAAGAACTGGAAGGAGCTCGAGCCAGGCAAGTGGTGTTTGTGCTGTGATGTCACACGGGGGGGAGGAAGAATCTGTGTTCTTACCCCTATGTGACATGTTGGGGCTGAAGTTTTGCTTTCCCGGTGTATCTACATACACTGTAAAAGCAAAATAAAAGAGAAAAATGTATTAAAAATAAAAAAAAATACATGCTCACCTGTCCGTCGGCTGCCCGGGAACCGAGGGGAAGACGTCTGAAGGCTGTCAGGACCTTAAAATGTGATTGTCCGGTAGCGATCAGGTGATATGTCACGTGACATACCACGGGATCGCTACCACACAATCACATTTTAAGGTCCTGACAGCCTTCAGACGTCTTACCCTTGGGTCCCGGACAGCCAGCAGAGAGGTGAGTATTTATTTTTTTTATTTTTAATACATTTTTTTCTCTATTATTTTGCTTTCCCAGTGTATGTACGTAGTGTATGTAGATACACTGCTAAAGTGAAATTACACAGAGCAGAGCAGTTTTAGTGTATTGAGCATGCTCCATACACGAACACTGGATCCGGGAAACGATGTTTTTTTCCCGGAGTCGAGCTCCATAGAATGGGACAGCGTTGGATCAGATTCTGTCCGCCGTGCTCATAATCAGAGCAGTCTCCGATTTTGGGGATGTAAAAAAGCGGACACAATCAGATCCCTGCACACATGGATGGCTATAAAACACCTATCCGTGCCCATAGGGATATATGGGGGCCAAATCGGATCAGTGGCTATCCGTTATACAATGGATAGCCATGGATCCATAAAAATCGTGATGTGAAGGGGCCTAAGGCCTTGACCTGTATGCTGTAATAAGAATGTAACATTTGGTAACATTTGTTCAGTGTATGGCCATGCGGATGGTTGTTCTGCCATCTAGTGGTGTTTTATAGGAGTTTCAGGTGGCAAAAGCTAACATGCAGCAAAGCGATATAGAGTAAATGTCAGCTCACTGTGCTGGTGTTGGAATCACAGCCCTTGGGAAATCTTGTACAGGTCTGGCAGGAGCAGCCATTGCAACTGCAACAGGAGAAAAAGGAAAATCTAGCATGAAAATTGCAAGTCTCTCAGGTAAGTAATACAACTTTTATTTGGATTAAAACATAATTATTCCTGATCTGTATGAGTCAATTTGTTTACTTGTTTCAATCAAATCTAATTACAAAAAAAACAAAAAACGTTATTTATAATTATTCAGGACAGCAACAGGGACGTCAAGACAAACCATAAGTACAGACCAACGCGGTAACCTTAGTTATGGTCTGACCAAGACTACCTGCCATAATGCATAGCTCTGTACTTACAGTTTATGGTCCTGCAGTGCCTGTTGCGGTCCTGAATAATTATATTTTAATCCAAATAAAAGTTAAGTTTTACTTACATGAGACTTGCAATTTTCATGCTGGGTTTTCCTTTTTCTCCTGCTAACATGTAGCAGTCTAGCTGGCTTTATAATGTAATCTAAATATACATCTTTCTAGGGAAAGCAAAAAAAAAGAAATAAATATCAAGGTAAGGCTGGTTTCACACCACGTTTTTGGGGATCCGGGTCTATCTGTTTTGAAATGGATAGGCTGGGATCCGGCCTCCAATGTATCTCTATGGTGCCGGATGGGTCATATATGGCCATCCAATTATGTGAATTCAGTCTGGGATCCGTTTGTGTCCTGTTTTTTCCCAGAGACTGCTCTGATTTTGGGCGCATCGGTCCATGTGGTCCTTCAAAAAACAGGATCCACACGAACAGGCACAAAGTGTGATGTGAAGGGGCCTAACTATGCCATCTGATGATTGGCAGTGTATATTACCAAAATGACCGACTGTGTGAAGGATTCGTGTGGGGATAATGAAGCCTGGTTTATCAGGAATCCATGCTGTATGGGACTCATAGGGCATCGGTGTCAAGAACTGTGGCTTTATGTATTTTAAGCATCATTACTCCAGCCAGGGAAGATGCTCCTATAGTTGGGTATAGAATATGAGAAATGGACCAAAAACTGATGCACACTTTGGTTTCTGATTTGCATCTATTTATGTTCTTTTAGATCTGTTTTTACTAGAGATGTCTCTGAACTGCTCTAGTGTTTTGAAGATATGCCATGCTTTAACTCCTCCAAAGCCAATAGTGACATCTGTTAGGGAGTTGGCTGTTTTCTGCTTGCCAGGCTCTCTTCACAAGGCACACTGACAGTGCGCTCTCTTGCCTGCTCGGTATTCCTCATTAGAGACTGCATTGCACACTGATAGTGTACTCCCTTGCCATTACTGTTGTACAGTGAGCAGGGTGCTCCTGCTGAGCATACATAGATATTGACCGCCAACACATGCTCTGTAGACTGGATTATTGGGGTCCTCTAAAATGGACATCACAGATGAAAGGTTGCGACCAAGGCTGCAGGAAGTGACCGTAGCCTCTACCCCTGGTGATGTCTTGTTTGAATATCCCAACACTAGCTGTGAGCCCGATGCAAATGCATCGGGTGTCTAGAATATTTATTTTTTTTTTTAGATTTTCAAATAATAATCCAATATAGTAGATAGGAATTTTTTATTTTATTATTTATTTTGTTTTGTTTTTTTACTATTTTTATTATTATTAAATGTATTTATTATTTGTTATTTTATGAAAATTTATTTGTATTAAAATTATTTTATTTTATTTAAAAACCGCATCTGCGGCGCGGTTGCGGTAATCCCCATAGAAAGTATAGGGGGACTTGCGGCAGGTGCGGCAAAACCGCACTTGCCACACCTGCCGCAAGTCCCCCTATACTTTCTAAGGGGATTACCGCAACCGCGCCGCAAGTGCTCGCACTCAGCCAGCGACTCGCAATGCGGCGTGGCCATTGCTCGCGCGTGGTGACGTCACAGCGTGACATAGCCACGGCGTTTTCGGGGTCCGACACAAAAATGCCTACGGCAATTATATAGTAGATAGCTACTTTTTGGGGGAGTCCAATACTTTTTTTGGGGGGTCCAATACTTTTTGGGGGGGTCCAATACTTATTGGGGCGCGTTCAATGCTTTTTGGGGTGCGTTCAATACTTATTGGGGCGCGTTCAATGCTTTTTGGGGCGCGTTCAATGCTTTTTGGGCCTGTTCAATACTTATTGGGGTGTGTTCAATACTTATTGGGACGCGTTCAATACTTTTTGTGGCGCGTTCAATACTTTTTGGGGCGCGTTCAATACTTATTGGGGTGCGTTCAATACTTTTTGTGGCGCGTTCAATACTTATTGGGGTGTGTTCAATACTTATTAGGGTGTGTTCAATACTTATTGGGACGCGTTCAATACTTATTGTGACGCGTTCAATACTTATTGGGGTGTGTTCAATACTTTTTGGGGCGCGTTCAATACTTTTTGGGGCGCGTTCAATACTTATTGGGGTGTGTTCAATACTTTTTGGGGCGCGTTCAATACTTTTTGGGGCGCGTTCAATGCTTATTGGGGTGCGTTCAATACTTTTTGGGCGCGTTCAATACTTTTTGGGGCGCGTTCAATACTTATTGGGGTGTGTTCAATACTTTTTGGGGCGCGTTCAATACTTATTGTGACGCGTTCAATACTTATTGGGGTGTGTTCAATACTTTTTGGGGCGCGTTCAATACTTTTTGGGGCGCCTTCAATACTTATTGGGTGCGTTCAATACTTTTTGGGGCGCGTTCAATACTTATTGGGGTGCGTTCAATACTTTTTGGAGTGCTTTGCTGGGCTAAACCTGAATGGTGCACAGGGGGTTAATCACATGAGTGAAGATGTGCTGATTGACTCACTGGGTTGCAGCTGGGAGTGAGTAGGCTGGAACCTGCCAGGTGTCTGAGTGAGGAGAGGACGATTCAGAAGTTCAGAGCACTGGCATGTGAAGAGGTGCTGGAAGTGATCCGTCCTCAGTGGGTAAGTGATGGGAGCCTACCAGCTGATGTGTGCATGGCAGCCAGTGTCCAAGGGCCAGGCGGTCACAGCTGACTTTGGGACATTGAGGGGGGGGGGGGGGCTGTGCGGCCATTGAGGGGGGAGGGGGGGGGTCTGTGCGGCCATTGAGGGGGGAGGGGGGGGGGTCTGTGCGGCCATTGGGGGGGGGGGGCGGGCTGTGCGGCCATTGGGGTCTGTGCGGCCATTGAGGGGGGGGGGGGGCGGGCTGTGCGGCCATTGGGGGGGGGGGGGGGGGGGGGGGGTCTGTGCGGCCATTGAGGGGGGGGGGGGGGGTCTGTGCGGCCAGTAGTAGTAGTATGATTGATGATGATGATGATCTGTGATAGCGACTCGCAATGCTTGCACTACCCAGCGACTCGCAATAGATCCCCATTGAAAGTATAGGGGGAGTTGCGGCAGCTGAGGTAGCGACTCGCAATGGCCTCGCGGCCATTGCTCGCGCTACCTCAGCGGTAAATCGCTAACTTTGTAGCCGGGCCTCTGGGATGATGATGATGATGATGATGATGATGATGATCCCGATGATGATGATGATGATCCCGATGATGATGATGATGATCCCGATGATGATGATGATGATCCCGATGATGATGATGATGATCCCGATGATGATGATGATGATCCCGATGATGATGATGATGATCCCGATGATGATGATGATGATCCCGATGATGATGATGATGATCCCGATGATGATCCCGATGATGATGATCCCGATGATGATCCCGATGATGATGATCCCGATGATGATGATGATGATCCCGATGATGATGATGATGATCCCGATGATGATGATGATGATCCCGATGATGATGATGATGATCCCGATGATGATGATGATGATCCCGATGATGATGATGATGATCCCGATGATGATGATGATGATCCCGATGATGATGATGATCCCTCTGGTTCTATTTTCGCCCAGCGACTCGCATTGGCCGCTACGCGCCCAATGCTTCGCCGTGGTGACGTCAGAGTGTGACATATCCACGGCGTGCCGGGGTCCCACACAAAACGTGCTACGGCAATTATATAGTAGATGTACTTGGGGTTATCAAACAAAGCGTCAGAGACGTTTGGGGGGAGAGAAAGGAAGTAAGAGCAGTTAGATGAGTAAAGCTGAAACAGCAGGTCATTTTTATTATATTAGTAAAGAGGTATTTTAGAATGACCTTTCGTTACTATCAGCGTTTTTTTAAATTCGCGGCAGATGCGGTGAAAAAACCGCATCTGCCGCGATTACCGCATACCGGCTGCACTTGCGGCGCGGTTGTGGTAAACGCCATGCAAAGTATAGGCGTACTTGCGGCAAGTTCGGTTTTGCACTTGCGGCAGGTGCAGCCGCGAAAAAAACCGCAGTCAGCCGCGTTTGTTTTCGCGCCCACACCTGCCGCAAGTGCAAAACCGCACCTGCCGCAAGTACGCCTATACTTTGCATGGCGTTTACCGCAACCGCGCCGCAAGTGCAGCCGGTATGCGGTAATCGCGGCAGATGCGGTTTTTTCACCGCATCTGCCGCAAATTAAAAAAAACGCTGATGTGAAAGGGCCCTTACAAGACTTGCGTAATTAATTAAAAGGCAGGCGCCATACCGGCAGATTTATTAAAGGTCATAAAACTTCATTACAAACAAATGTACAAACAAATAGTCCATACAGCAATTTGGCTCAGCTGTTCAGATAACACATGGTTTAGTCCAACTCTGATCAGGGCTAAGCAGCACAACAGGTCTTTCCACCAGTTTACACTGATCCCAGCTCAGCTGCCTTTTAAATGACCTGCAAAGCCTGGATAGGAGGTATAGAACGGCTAGACCCACCCAGCCTTTAGACCATTCATAAAACCTGGACCCAAAATGCGGTCCCATTAAGACCTCTCGGCACTATATGTGCTGAAGCCTGCTTCTCAGTTCTACATCACCAAGGCTTCCCACATGGGTGACCCATACCTTCCATCCAGAACCTGTCTGACAGCAACCTTACAATAGTCTAATATGGAGATCCCCACCCTGTGGCTCGTGGCCGTCTTCCAGCTTTGTTGCATTAGAACCAAATATAGCAAACGGCTATGAAGAGAAGGTCTGCAGATGGTAAGTCATAGGAGGAGCCCCACACTGAAGTGCAGATCTAGATGCCCATATACTGGAGTTTAAAGATACTTAAAATTATGTCAACCTGGAGACAGAATGATACTACCTGTCAGAGGAGGTACTGGAAGCTGGATGTGACCATATGGTGGGAGTGCCTCCATATGAGTGCTATGGAAAAGCTTTGGATGTCAGGGGAACACAGACCCAAATCTGCCCCTGAGTACTTAAACTATAAAAGAAATACACCAGACTAAAATCTATTGTATCAATATGGCCATGAAGCTTTACTTCTTGTTAACAACATACAATCAATAAATAATCATAAAATTAAACTGTTCCATTAAAATACCAGATGGGAAAACATCCACCCATAATAAGTATAATAAAATAATTCCTGATAAACCCAAATTATTTGGGAAAACTTTTTCCCCCAGCAAGCAAAGCCTCTCAACAAATCCGAAATCTCTGAGACTATCTTCTCCAGGGAGGGGTGGCTGGATGTCTTCTTTCTTCTCTAGGTGCTGCGATGACACTTGTCACTTTCTGAGGGGGCTTACATACTATTCCCTTTTTTCCCACTCACAGGCCCGTTCAACCAGGTTACCCTTCATCAATCAGTGGTCCACAGGGTCACTCACAGCCGACTGGGACCCTGTTACCTAGTTAAGTGAGATCTACCCCCAGTAACATATACAGCCAGAGGATACCTCTGACTAGACTCCATAATTGCCATCACAAAAAAACATCAATTCCAACAGGTGTAATAACGAACATATAACAACTGCTGGTGACTAAAGTGGCCATGTTCCCATGTGCCCTTATGCTAATCACTTTGGGGGCCACCGATCGGAACACAGACCCCAATCCGCCCCTTAGTACTTTAAACTATAAAAGAAATTCACTAGAACAAAATCCATGGTATAAATATGCCCATGAGGCTTTTCTTATGGTTACCCACATACAGTCAATAAATAACCATAAAGTTAAACTGTTCCATTAAAATACTGGATGGGAAAACATCCATCCATAATAAAAGAATTCCTGATAAACCCAAATTATGTGGGCAAACGTTTTCCCCCAACCGGGTTCACCGCACCGATGAAGCCCCCATCCAAACCCCACTACCACCTCTCTACCATGGACTGCAGAGCTAAGTTGAATACGTGTCACGCTTGGGAGGTAAGGGAATCAGGTAACAGGTAGGTGCCATCCTGTACCCTAAAACTCCTGATTAGCCCTAGGCTGAGGGCCTCTACCTCTATCCACAGGTCAGGAATCACAGCTTCTCCCAAGGAAAGACTTTAGCCCAGCAGCTAAGCATCAGCACAGCACCAAGATCTAGAGCACATAGCTATCAGCAGCACCTGACAGAGGAGAGGGGAGGCTATTTAAAGCCAGGGGGAGGGGATTCCAGGTGAGTCACACATTAACTCCTGAACCAGCAATTGAACATAATAGTGACTGCAGCTCTGGAGCACACCACAGGATGCAAAGACCTTCACAACCATAAACCATGCAGCTCTTAAAGACAAACAACATACACAGCAGCATCCAATAATGTCAGCGCTATCTAAGCGCGTGACAATATGTCTAAACCAACTTCACTGAATTGAATACCATCTTCTCTATACATACCTGCAATGAAACCATCAAGATCTACATGCCGATAGACAAAACAGCCAACAACCGGCATGAATCTGGAAATGGTACAGTTCACTTGTTTACGGGTCATCTCCAGAAAATGAAGATTACCGGAAGACCACATTGCACGGGGAACGATCTCCGAAAATACTAAGCAGGTATTCGGAATCGTGGCCCGAATCACCTTCAGATCATGTTTGATATGACAAAGAATATCAAGAGTACTGCTCTTCCCCAGATCGTTCCCCGCCAAGTATATAGCAAGCAACTTAGTGTAGGGGGACAGATTATCTGAATAGCTCCTGAGGTGGGCTCTCTTCTTCACCCAATAAATAAGAGTGTCCAACAATCCATATCACTCTAGAACTTGCAGAAATAGAAAAGGAGGATTAGACAAGAAAATTTGGATGAATGTGCGACCGAGCTCTATGCGAATTCCACCTCCCAATGTGACGAATTTTCGATTCTGGCATAACCAACCTCGACGCTTCCGTAGCGGCCCCAATACGAAATGAATGAGCCGACATGGGCAAATCAGACAAACCCAGTGCATGGAGAACTGCACTGAATTGAAAAGCCGTCACCGGCAACCTGTCCACATGAATAAAAGACCAGCCCTGTCTGGACATACCCGCAACCATGCAACGAGATTCGTAAGGGGACAAAGCAAGGACCCAGGGAGCGCGTTCAATCAGACATTAGATCCCCTCCCCAATTGATTATTTTTCTCCTTCGGTCCAAAACCAACTAAAAATCTTTAGTGACTTTGAAGATCATGGTGACACAATCTGGACGGACAACGCTTACTATGAGAAATCAGCTCACTAACCATAAAAACTCCAAAGAAGGCCATAGAAAAACAAGCACGGAATAAAATCAATTCAAATTTATTAAAGCAAACCAAAGACAAAATTGACCACAACTTGCACAACAGCGAGCGAAAAGGAAATCTCCTTCCATCCGGGCGGAAGTGCCGTCGTCTCAAACCTTTGGAGAACTATGCATCTGGGACTAGGGTAAACAGGGATGGGTTGCCTAACAATTTGAGGAAAAAAAGGAGATGCCTGACATAGATTTATGAGTAAAATCCACTGTCCGATAATACTCTGTTTCACTCTAAACGAATAAAACCAAAATCTACCGTCCTTCCAACGGAAGACAAATGAAACTACTGTCTCTTTAACACAATTGATTCGTTTTATTAATATTAGCAATTAATTACATCAAGGTACCCAAATTGTTACAGGTTAAAATCCATAATATTAAAAATTCCAATATAAATACCTCTCAAAGCAAACAACAGTATAATACGAGGTGCACCTATGTAGTATATATCATCAGATAGCTTAAATTCAGGTGCTAATATGAATTCACCATAACATACAGCCTGGAACTAACCTAATATTTACCAGGGGGCACTATCAATACCCTACTATACACTAATAAGCAGGGTCCCCCAGCAGCACATTAATTAAGACTCCTGTTGGTAATTACCTTGAGTTCCAGGCTGTGCTAATGCTGTTCTGCTACACAGGCTCCTCACCCCTCCTGCCAACGACCGTTTCAAAGTTTTCTCTTCTTCAGGGCATCTGAAGAAGAGAAAACTTTGAAACGGTCGTTGGCAGCCGCCGTTTTTTTTCGCTGCCGCAAGTGCAAAACCGCACTTGCCGCACCTGCCGCAAGTCCGCCTATACCTTGTATGGCGTTTGCTGCAACCGTGCTGCAAGTGCAGCCGGTATGCGGTAATCGAGGCAGATGCGTTTTTTTCACCGCATCTGCCGCGATTTGAAAAAAACGCTGATGTGAAAGCACCCTTAATAGGCCTGACGTCATATTACTGTATGACTTGTGCGATGATCGTATCACACTGTGCTGATGGGCAGCAGTTCTCCTAACCTGAAAGTGTCAACTTCATAGAAATACAAGAAGCTGTCACGCTCCGGTCAAGAGAGCCATGGCCAGTCTGAGCACTTTGAAGCGTTCCTCGCTCGAGTCATACAGCGGTGAGATTCCAGTCTAAGAATGGAAATATATGGATGTAGGTTACAGCGATAGAGGAAGTTCTTTTCCTTATTTGAATGTACAGTTTAGGCACTGGTAAGGAGCGAGGCTGGCAGCTCAAACTCCTTGTCAGGCATTTTTTCTTTAACTTTTTTTTTTTGCTGATTTCAGTAGACTGCAGTCTGGACAGAATCGAGGTTTATTTAATCACTGATTACAAAGCATTGGCTCATGCCTAACCTCAGCTCTGTGCAGCACAATGCTTTCTAGTTATATCATTCCACTTAGCTTTATTACTGCTATTAATTCTCTTTCTTTAAAATTAAATAAAGTGAGTTCATACATTTACTTTTTCAGCCAGAGTAACTATGATGATACGGTTATTAAAGAGAATCTGTCAGCAGGTTTTTGCTACCTCATCTGACAGCAAGATAATGTAGGCAAGGAGATTCTGAATCCAACGATGTATCTCATAGATTACAGGCTGAAACAATCAAATAATTTAGATTCAGGAACACAGCAGAGCTGATGGCGAGTTTACACGCCGCAATATCTGAGTCCAACTCCGACAAAAAGTCACGCGGGTCGCGAGTTGGACCCGATATCGTTGGCGCGTTGTACGGTTTTGAGCATACAACGCGATGCTGGAACGATGCCAAAACGATATCGGGGTTGAATAGCCGAACTATTCAACTCCCCGATATCGCATGGCCGTTGTAGCAGCATCATCCCGTGTAACAGCCCAACTACGATGTGTACGCTGATGTCACCCATTCACTCCCATGTTAAATGGTTGTTCCTGGGTTGGTGGGCGTACACATCGTCGGGACTTTGCATCCCGATATCGCGGCGTGTAAACTGGCGATGCGATGCAGGGAGAAACGTGCACTAAATGCGCGCTCCCGCTTCGTTGCCTCCGATATCGCCGCGATATCGGGACGTGTAACCCCACCATGAGAGAGCTGCCCCCGTCCACACCAAGCTCTCAATCTAGATTGCGTATTGGCCGCGAGTTGTCAATAACAGCAGGCGGTGTCAGACTGTGCACCTGACTTTGTAGTCCTGTAATGGTATTCGCAAGGTAATAGACAGACATGGTCATTTAGGTAAATAATAGCTCACACACAGATGAGAAGCACAATTGCTTTTTGTTTTTTAACTCTTACAGCATGCTGTCCTCAGCTGACACAGCAAAAACCTGCTGACAAGTTCCCTTTAACATACTGGAGCCCTGTTCTACAAATGTAATATTTACTAGGGATGGTCCTCAGTGTTAATGATATTAAAGAAAAACAAACGAAAAGAAGCACAGATATACAGTATTTGGATACACCTGTTCATGCAATGGTTTTCCTTGTTCTTCTTGATATGTGCACATTGTAGATTCAAACTGAAAGCAACACACCCATGAATGAACACGAGGAAGAAAAAAAAGTCTAAAGATGTTTGAAACAAACTAGAATGTGTGTGAAATCTTACTGTACAATCTTTTTATTTTGACAACTTTATCCCCCTTTGCCTATATTTCAAGCAGTTGTAGGGATTCCCACTCCTTGACATACGGTAGCGTTCACACAGGCTCCGGATATCTCTGTCCAAACCAAGGTCACACATCTTCCCCATAAACAAATGTAGAACCTCCCAGCGTAAAGCAGAGACAAAACAAAATGGTCCATACGCCAATTTTGGCTCAGCTGTTAACATAATACAGGGTTTAGTCAAATTCTGATCAGGACTGACTAGCAAAACAAGTCTTTCCACTTGTCAACACAGAAACCTTCTAAGGCTGGATTCACATTTGCGTTTGTGTCTGCATGCTGATGGCATGCAGTGAAAGCAGGGTCATTTTTCTGTGTCCGCAGCGGAGAATGTCCGCCTGCGGACACATCACTATGGAGCCCGGGCAGCCAATCGGCGGCGTCCGTGGGCGGGCCGGAGGCGGAGATCAGCAGCGGAGATCTCCTCCTCCCGGCCGCCGGTAAGCTCCGGGACGTGTCAGCGGGGTTAAACAGCTGATGTGACAGCTGTTTGAATCTACCCGCGCCGACATCTCCTCTCGGTGTCGGCGCGGGTAGATTCAAACAGCTGTCACATCAGCTGTTTCTCCCCGCCGACACCGCTAGCAGATTACCGGCGGCGGGGAGGAGGAGATCATCAGAGGCTCCAGCTGATCTCCCGGTGGCCGTCGGTGATCTCCTGTGACATCACCGGCGGCCACTGGGAGAGAGCTCAATGAGATCCGCAGCGTTCTCCTGCAGTGTCATGCAGAGGACACTGCGGATCCATTGAGATCAATGAATTTTTTGTGCTCTTGCGGATAGAACACACAAAAAAATGCTGCATGCTGCGTCTGGAGTGCGGTCGGAGGACGCATAAATTATGCGCATCCGAACGCAAATGCGGCCAAACGCAGCCATACGCAGGCACATGCGTTCCCATGTTAAGCATAGGAACGCATGTGCGCAAGCGTTTGGTACGCTGCGCTCCATACGCAAATGTGAAGGCAGCCTAACATAAATTTGATAACTCCAAGGGTTCATCCACTACGTGAAAAAACATATATATGTATAAAACCTTTGTAAACTTGATTTCTAACTGCGAACTCACAATCAGACGCGGCCCTGAAGAGGTGAGAGGGCCCACTTACTGTCTGTGAGGGAAACAGTGAGGAGATGGATCTCAGACAGCTGTCCTCTTTCTCTCTTCTCTCCTGCTCTGCACTGATCCAGGTGAAGAACCTTACCAGGAGTTACATTACCATTACTTAGCGGGAGGATGAAGGACCTTCCAGTTCCAGTCATGTGACTGATCATATGACTGAAATTAAGGCCCTTGAAGTTACTGCTGCTGCTCAAGTTCTGCAGCCTCCTGCAGCTCCCAGTGGCTCCTCTCCTGCTTTGCACCGATGTGGTAATGTATAGATTGTGTGTGTGTGTTTGTGTGTATCTGTATGTGCATGCACTGCCCATGTGTGTGTGTGTTTCTATGTGCATGCATTGTCCATGTAGCAGAGCTGTGTGTATATCTGTGTATGTACGTGTAGTGTCCATGTAGCAAAGCTGTGTGTGTCTGTGCATGTAAGCAGAACTGTGTGTGTATCTGTATGTTCATGTAGGATTGCTGTGTGTGTAGTGGGCATGTTTTGGGTATGTAGCAGAGCTATGTGCAGTGTGAATGTAGCAGAGCTGTGTGTGTAATGTGAATGTATTGGTTTTGTAGCAGAGCTGTGTGTATCTGTATGTTCATGTAGCAAAGCTGTGTGTGTAGTGTGCATGTATTGGGCATGTAGCTGTGTGTGTAGTGTGGATGTTTTGGCATGTAGCAGAGCTGTGTGTATAGTGTGAATGTAGCAGAGCTGTGTGTGTCTGTATGTGCATGTATTGGGCATGTAGCAGAGCTTTGTGTATGTAGCGTGCAAGTTGCAGAGCTGTGAGTCTGGTGTGCATGTAGCTGGGCTGTGTGTGTGTAGTCTGCAAGTTGCAGAGCTGTGTGTCAAGTGTGCATGTAGCAGAGCTGTACGTGTCTACATGTGCATGTAGCAGAGCCACCTAGGTCTATGGGTATATAGCAGAGCTGCCTGTGTCTAATATAGTTTGCAGAAAGACACTTATTATAGCTTTATTGCCTCCGTATTTTACCCTAGTACATTGAAATTAGCGTTAATGAGACACACCCTTTACACCGCCAGGGAAGTTTTAATTAATAGGAAGAAATGTTTTCTTATTTACATCTGTCTAAACGTGGGGTGTGGCTTATGGTGCAGATGTGCAGCAGTGTGCGGACAGAGTGTTAAAGCGGCCCATGGAGACTCTTTCGCCTGGGGGCCACAAATATCTGGAGCCAGCCCTGCTCACAATGTATTTACCCCTTCACGACCCATGACGTTATACAACGTCATGGGCCGGTACGGGGGGTTTGATGTGAGCTCCACCCGACATCTCAGCTCATCTCATCAGTTGAGATGTCGGGCTAACAGCACCGATCGGATCCGGGATCTGATCGGTGATGTTAACTCTTTGGATCCCACTGTCAATCACTGACAGCTGATCCAAAGGCGCCGCGTTCCCCGCCTGCATCGAAGATCCCGCGATAGTATCGCGGGATTGCCGGCGCTCATATGAGAGCCTGGGGTCCTAGCTTGACCCTGGTATGTGTCATGGAGCACTTTCGGGTCGTGGTTGACAGGCGCTGCCAACCACACACAGTTCGCAATTCTGAGAAATACAGATGAGCTGCAGCTCATCGGTATCTTTCAGAAGCGATCGGACTGTGCAGCAGGGTGCCTCTCTGTGGGGCAGTGTAAAACTAAGAATCAATTAAAAAATAAAGTTTTTAAAAACATGTAAAAAAAAATATGTAAAAGTTCAAATCACCCCCCTTTACCCCATTCACAATAAAAGTATATATTATTAAAAAAAAAAAATACACGTTTGTTATCGTTGCGTTCAGAATCGCCCGATCTATCAAGATATACAATCAATTAATGCGAGCCGTAAATTGCGTAACGGGAAAAAAAGGTCCAAAATTATGTTTTTTTGGTTGCCGCAACATTGTTATAAAATGCAACAACAGGCGATCAATACAGCACATCTACCCAAAAATGGTATCATTAGAAACGTCAGCTCAAGACGACAAAAATCCTATCACAAAGCTCCAGATATCGAAAAATGAGGATGCTACGGGTCGCAAAATATGGCGCAAAAAATTGCGTTTTTTTTTTTTTTCCCCCAAACTGCAGAATTTTTTTTCCCCACTTAGATACCAGTAAAGGTATACCGGTACATGTTTGCTATCTACAAGCTAGTACTGATCTGAGGCATCACCCCGTCACGTCGGTTTTACCATATGGTGAACATGGCGAATAAAAAACCCAAAAAACAAACGTGTAATTGCACTTTTTTTGCAATTTCACTGCACTTGGAATTTGCAATTTCCCTGTACACTATATGGTAAAATAAATGATTGCATCTGAAAGTACAACTCGTCCTACAAAACACAAGCGCTCATATGTCTATATTGACGGAAAAATAAAAAAGTTATGGCTCTTGGAAGCAGGGGGGCAAAAAACGAAAATTAAAAACGAAATATTCCCGGGTCATAAATGGGGTTAAAAACTAAGATGCTCTGTAAGTAGGGAAGGAAAGGAGAGGTAGGCCCTGTGAACTGCCCTCCTCCTAGCCACTACTTAATGCGGGGGTCGGCACCCTAATACATGATATGGCACCCCCCTCAATGGTGGCTGTTCCTGTCCATTGTGAGTTTGCAGTTAGAAATAAAGTTTATGAGGGTTTTATATATTATTATTATTTATTTATAGCGCCCCATTGATTCAATGGTGCTGTACATGAGAAAGGGTTACATACAAACAAGTTAAAAATACAATGAGCAGCCTAACAGTGATGGACTGATACAGAGGGGAGAGAGGACCCTACCCTTGCGGGCTTACATTTTCTACAGGGCAGTGGGGAGAGAAACAGTAGTTTGGATCTGCTCTGGTGGTGGTGGAGCGTCGGGTCCAATGGTGGTGGAGCGCCAGGTCCAATGGGGATGGCACTGTGGTCATTGCAGGTTGTTAGCTGGTCAGTACCTTCCATCACTTTTGACCATTCTGTAAAATCAACCCTTAATACCATAAATAAAACTACTGGTAATAAGGGCTCGGACACACTGGTGTGAAACTCGGATGACTGCAATGCGAGTAAAAATCGCATTGCAGTCGGACCAATGTTAGTTAATGTCCGAGAGCACATTTCCAAGTGTCGGATGTTTTTTTCCTCGTCCAACACTTGGATGACGAGTCAGTCGCAACATGCTGCAATTTCATGCGAGTGTCGGACGACACTCGCCAATGCAAGTCTACTGGTCCGACAAAAATCACGGACCGCACACACAGACAGCACAGGGACAGCGTAGGGAGAGTGATTTTAACATGTTGTTTCTCACAGAGATAAGAATAGATGGGATCGAATAGCTAGATTGGGTTCACCTGTCTCCCGCTGCTACTTCCAGGGCCGCCATTAAGCTAATTACATATTCACTGCACTGTCAGACAAACAGCCAATCAGTGAAGCTCACACTGTTTGAGAGCTTCTGTGATTGGCTGTTGTAGTGAGAGTGCTTTTCCTCAACCTGGACAGTGACTCTGCTTGGTTGCCATACACATTAGTGTAGGGCAACCAACCTGGTGTTATAGGGTGTGAAATTAATAATATTAAAAAAAAATGCATGGGGGTTTCGCAACAATGTTAAGGGTGCATCCTCACGATCAGGATATACAGCGTTTTGGACGCAGCGTCTTTGCGCTGTGTCCAAAATGCTGCATCGTACAGTACTAGCATAGTGAATGGGATTTCAAGAAATCCCATCCTCACTATGCGTAACCCGCCCACAGCGTCTTTGGAGCTGTGGTGCGGGTTGCCGGCAGTCCGCTCCTCCTCCGCATGTTCATTTCATGCTGCAGAGTCAGAAGCAGCTCCCATCGGGTGACTGCAGGGAGAAGCCGCCCTGCACACTGTGAGTACTGGGCGGCTGCAGTCTCCCTGCGGCCACCCGCGGCTTCCCTCAGGTCCGGAGGAGCTGCGTCCAACACGCAGTTCCTCTGGACCGTGTGCACGCACCCTAAGTCTAGCCCGATGAAAGCAGACAGCTGTGAGCTGCCACCCTCGGCTGCCTAATTTTCCCTTGGCTGGCAAAAAAAATGCATGGTCTCCGACCTATTTTTCAATGCCAGCCAAGGTAAAACTAGGCAGCTGAGGGCTGGTATTCCCAGCGGGGTGAGGGCCCATTGTTATAGGGCCCCCCACGCTAAAGAACAGCCCATAGCCGCCCCTGAAAATGGCGCATTAACAAGCGCCATTTCCAGGTGCCTTACCAGGCTTTACCAGCAGCCCTGGTGGCGGTGGCAGGCTGTGTAATAAAGGGGTTAATACCAGCTTTATTATACAAGCTGGTATTAAGCCCGAGATTCTTAATGTCAGGCCAAGTTTAACCCAGCCATTAAGAATCTCCAATAAATGGTTAAAAAAAACACCACACAGAGAAAAAATGAATTTATTAGAAATAAAGACACAGACACCCTTAGGGACTCCATCTTTATTACTCCCCTTTACAGCCCTCCAGGATCCTGGTCTTCTTTCTTCTGTCTTCTATCTTTCCAAATGTTTAGCTCTGTTACATCACAAAGCAGGAGGAGGAAGAACGCTTCCTCCCCCTGCTCTGTGATCACTGAATAAGCAGAGTCAGCAGCGGCCAAGCGATGACATTGTTGACACCGTTGCCATAGTAACCTAATAAGCGGTTACTATGGCAACGATGGCTGGTGACAGAACAGCGGCTCCTGAATGAGCGGCTCATATAGGAGCCGCTTACTGATAACAGCAGTGCCGGCAAGCATGGAGTTAACCCTGCTCTCACTGCTGCTCCTCTATGTGCTGCTCATACTGGCGCAGCGGGGTGGAAGCGTTATTCCTCCTCCTGCTTTGTGATGAGCCAAACATTTGGAGAAGAAAGAAGACCAGGATCCTGGAGGGCTGTAAGGGGAGTAATAAAGATGGAGTCCCTAAGGGTGTCTGTGTCTTTATTTCTAATAAATACTGTGTGTGGTGGAGAAAGAGGGATGGATTGCTGCTTCAGACGACATGACACCTCTAGAAACTCCTTCAAGACTGTAATACTTTCCATAGTATTGTCATGATAGACAGTACTACAGCCTAAGCTGGCAGAACATTAGGGACATTAGATGTTTTCTGGACAACATTTTTCGCAGCTGGTCTAAGACAGTTTTATGTTTGGACATAAGTTGGTTTCTTTTAATTTGATTAAAAAAATAGCGATGAATAAGATAAATAGAGCCCGCGGTGGTGCAACGTTTCGGCCCACAATGTCCTCTGTCAAGCACAATGTGAATGGTGAAAGCCACACTTTTTATACATTTGCTAAAATACACGTGATTAAGACAAAAGTATACATAAACGTCTGATAAAATGTGTTATACACTCAATGCCAAACATAGCATTCCATACAAATACAGTATTCCATATGTGCAATCAATACATAGAATTGAAGTGCCATTTACTGTATATACAGTGATTAGTGATTCATAAATACAGTGCACCTGTGATACTTTAAAATCACCCATCAGTTCATACATACACATTGCACGCCGACCTTGGCGTCATCTGGTTTGCACTGCTCATGTCCGTGCACAGTCACCGACATCAGCGCGTCCTCCTCTGCACTGCATGTCTGCGCACAGTCACTGACGTCTATGCGTCAGCGTGCGCATATATAATTTACGTCACTGCGCCTGCGCAGTACCATAAAAGTCAAATATCGCCATATTGGGTGCTGGTGGTATAATTTACAATGCCCATAATGTCAAATTATATTCATATTCAGGCAATTTAAACACTGATATCTTTATATATTACAAAGGGAATCACTGGAACAGCTTCCATACACCATCATAACCCAGTATGTAGCACACCAACCTATAAAGGGGTGACATGCCACTGTGTGTTTACAATTGTAATGAACCAGAGATCAACCACTGATTCACACAAAAGCAACAACACTTACTGGACATTCATACCATCAGTCACTCGGTTCCTATCCCTTAAGGGCATAGATTCTCGCCAAACACCATCAGTATGTTGCACAAAAAGTTTTTTTATTTATTAAAAGATCAAACTGTATCTTTATTTTTAAATCTGAATGGGTTGTAAGCTTGGGTCACACCTGTAGGATGAAAGAAGAAGAATAAAATTACAATCAAATCATGGCATGATATGATCAATATAATAATTATTTAAAAAAATAAACCTCACGCACCGGTTTATATTATTGTACTTTCCCAATTTCACTCAATACAATATGGTATAATGTTATGGATGGGATTCCAATCAATATATATCGCAAGGATACTAAAATTTAAGTTAGTGTATGGATCTTAAAGAGGACCTGTCACCAAACCAGGCATGGTGATCTAATTACAGCACTGGATGCAGCATGTCTGCTGCATCCAGGCAAGGGGTCCCCCAGCCCTTGAGCCAGCCTGTACCCCAAGTAAATACACTTAGAAAACTTACATCGTATAGCCAGAAAGGAGGTGGGTAGAGGCTTGAGCCGAAGGGCAGATTCACACCCCCTGCATGTTTAATCTGCCCACCGCTGCCTCTCTGATGCCAATCATTGTCTCCCTTGTCTGCAGTATAACACAGAGTTTATTTTACAAATGGCCGCTTAGCCCCGCCCCCTGCGGTGACGTCACCGCTTATACCTGCCCTGCTCTATGGTTAACATAGAGCAGGGCGGGGAAAGGTGGTGATGTCAGAGCAGGAGGCCGGCCACCCCGCCTCCTGCAATGACATCACCGCTTATACCCTTCGGCTCCAGCCTCTAGCCACCTCCTTTTTGACTGCAGGATGTAAGTTTTCTAAGTGTATTTACTTGGGCTACAGGGGGGCTCAAGTGCTGGGGGACCCCTTGCCTGGATGCAGCAGACATGCTGCATTCAGTGCTGTAATTAGATCACCATGCCTGGTTTGGTGACAGGTCCTCTTTAAAGTCAACATTAAGGCCATGGGGTTTCAAAGTATTTAACTTGTAGATCCATGCCATTTCTGTTTTCTTTAACAAAGCAATCCTATTGTCTCCTCTTCTCAATACCGGAATATAGTCAATGATTCTGAACTTTAACTCATTGACTTTATGGACTACTCAATCAAAATGTTTAGTAATCGGAAGATCCAATTTTTTCCGAATGGAATATTTGTGTTGAGCAAAACGTGTTTTAAAATCCCATGTCGTCTCCCCCACACACCACAGACGACATGGGCACTCCAACAAATACACAACATACGGTAATCAGATTCACAAGTCAGAAAATGCTGGTACTTATACACCTTTTGGGTCTGATGATCCACCACCGTGGGCTCTATTAAATGGTGTCCCTTTGGATCTTTTTGGATGTGCTGCCTGGTTTTTTGTTTATATATTACGTTTAACATCGTTTCAGGATTATTGCACCTGAATTTAATTTAATATTGTGCTGATTCCCCTTTTTTTGTACTTAAAATATATATGGTGTGTATATATATATATATATATATATATATATATATATATATATATATATATATACATGTAACAGTCAGTCGGTCTGACACTTAAAATGCAGTGTTCTAAAAAAAAGTCTTAAAATGACATATTGCTGATCTGTGGCCCACTCTGGGTTTCCTGTGATAGGATCAGGTCTATCTTACCACGTGATCGACTTTCCAACTACAAGAGCAAGTAATGACCACAAGATCCAACAAGACATTAACTAATCTTTTTGTGGTTGGCATTATTCAGGTTTATCAATGAAAAAGTTGCTGACATTTGACCACAAATCTCCCCTTTTTTTCTCATCCAAATGTTTGGTGTATGGCCAACCTTAGTCAGCTATACTGATTTTCATCTGCCAGTAATAGAAAATCATTCTGACATAAGCAAGCTGTCCATTTATAGTTATTGGCTTCAGAAGCAGAAACCCGTTATTTATGTAACCGTAATATGGCTCTGTACAAGATTCGAGCTTTGCAGAGCCGTAATCCTGCATCCATAGAAATCGGTGGGTCCAGTCTATCTACCTTGAGGACGTATGACTTTATATTTAGCAGCAATAGCATTTAATTGTAATATTGCTGAAATTTCAGTAGAGCGAAGGCCAATAGTTCACAGTATGTGGATGTTCTGTGCATTTTATAGTCCTCGGAGCAAGGACATAATTTATAGTGGGTGCATGGATTGCTAGCTATAAGGCTGGTTTCACATTTGCGTTTGTGTCTGCATGCGGAGGGCATGCAGACACAAACGCAGTCATACTGATGTGAACGCAGCGGAGAATCTCTGCATGCATTCACATCAGTATGCAGCCTGGCCAGCCAATCAGCGATCTCGGCGGCGGCCAGGAGGCGGAGATCAGGGGTGGAGATCTCCTCCCGGCCACCGCTGATCTCCTGACAGTGTAGGCGGGGAGAAACAGCTGATCTGACAGATGTTTAAATCTCCCGCGCTGACACCGAGGAGGTGATGTCGACGCGGGAGATTTAAACAGCTGTCAGATCAGCTGTTTCTCCTCGCTGACACCGCCAGGAGATTAGCGACATCCAGGAGAGGAGATCAGCGGATGCTCCAGCTGATCTCCCGGTGGCCGCCGCTGATGTCCCGGGAGATGAGCGGCGGCCACCGTGAGAGATTTCAAAGAGATCCGCAGCGTTCTCCTGCTCTGTTATGCGGAGGACACTGCGGATCCATTGACTCCCGTGCATTGTTTGTGCGCTTGCGGGAGCTTGCAGATAAAACAAGCTCCCAAGAACGCCCAAAGAATGCAGCATGTTGGAGGGCGCATAAATTATGCGCATCTGACCGCAACCGAACGTAGTCAAACGCAGGTACTATGCATTCCCATGTTAAACGCAGTTCGCATGTGTTTGGCTGCATCCGGTACACTGCAGTTTCATACGCAAGTGTGAAACCACCCTAAGAAGGTGGTCAGACCAATAGTATTAAAGACATAATAGGACCCTTTTGGAGATTTTGCATTGGTGCCCATGACTTTAAAGTTACGCCACTGCCGTAGGGAATCCCAACATTCATCATTCAGGATCTCACACAGACGGAGCACCTAGGGCTTGTGTGGGTGTCAGGCTGGTGACATGAATAGACTGATGACATTTACCATGTAAATTTCTCATTACAAATGAGGATTATGTTGCATAATGAACCCACCTACTGTACAGTAGATTTGTTGTTTTTCATGTGCAAACCATTTGTACGCTTGAAAATGTCAGAGAATGTTTTATGCATTAAACTAATTTTATAGCGCTGTTATATTTGCTGTTAAAGGGTCTTTATTATCATATCTTTAGGGTGCATTTACATTGACCTGCGGCTGCTAAACTAACATTGATAGACTGCTTGTTTGCCAACCAGCAGTCATTTAATAGCCAGTTTATAGAGGCCAATCTCGCTACTGATACAACAAGGAAAAATCAGCAATGGTTCATTCTGTGCATGTTAGGCTGTCATAACTCACGGCAGTAAAAATATAAAAGGGTGAGGACAAGAGGCGCAATAGTGCCCTATCACTAGTGACACTGATGGTAATGGGGTGATGCCGAGAAGCCACTCACCTGGTGCAGTTGTGATCCCCACAACTGGTTTGAAGGCGTTTTGGAAATATTATTCCAAGCTGCTGCAGGACCTCCACCGACCACTGAACAGTGGTTTAATCCATAAAGATGATGGGAGTGTAGGTGTGCCACGGTCCGCGCTGCTCCAGGGCTTAAAAAACTCACCAAAGAGACAGATTTCCATCCTTTATTGTCCTCCTCCTACGCGTTTCGGCGCCTAGCCTGGCACCTTCATCAGGGATATGAAGGTGCCAGGCTAGGCGCCGAAACACGTAGGAGGAGGAGAATAAAGGATGGAAATCTGACTGTCTCTGAGTTTTTTAAGCCCTGGAGCAGCGCGGACCGTGGCACACCTACACTCCCATCATTTTTCATAACTCACGGCAGCACATTCCCTTTTTATATAGGATGATGATTTTTACACAATCTAAACAATAATTTCACCTAATAAACAAGAGCTGAATAAAACTCCCTGTTTTACACTTATGTCAGAGTGCTGCCTTTTTCTCTTTGTATATTATACCCGCGTATGCCACCGCATTTTGCAGGATCAATTGCACCCATAATTAGTATATAAGTTTGTGCTACAATGGTGGGGGATGATGATGACGGATGGGGATACGGTAACGTGACGCCACCTGTGGTACCTGGTAACCTGGATACCAGCGCTGCGGCCGGCCGCTGAGGTGATGGAGGTGCAGCTCAGAATAGTACAGCTTCCCACAGGAGGAGCTTTACCTCAGGGCAGCGGGGGTAGATGAGGGGAGTCGTTGTCCTCACCTCTTTGATGCTGTGAGAGCCTTTTGGGCGGTGGAGGAAAGGAACACAGACACTGCTTCAACTCAAACGTTTCTTTACTGGTACCTGGCAGATGTTGAAGTACACAGTACAGTCTGGTTTAGCGGGGACGTAGCCACAGATTTTGAGGTATCTTTGCAGAGTCTGTCGGTGGTACCTTTTTAATAGCTTTCTGAGTCTGGGTTCCTCTTTAACTACACTGAAGAGCCCTTTCACCAGTCCCCTGGTCTGTTACTGTTAGGTACAGTCGGTTCCTTACTGGTATGGACTGGAGCGACAGCAAGATAATCCCCCCGCCACCGGAATTCAGTCCTTTCCCTAAAGTGTCCTGGACCCAATTTGGGACAGAGGTAGGGATTCAGTTCGTGGGGCTATGGCTTCCTTATGTAAGTCCCACAGCTTGTCGGTTTGCAGTCAGGGATAGACCAACTGACTGCCTCGGCTCCGGTATGCCGGTGATGACCCCGGATTCCCCAACCGGCTCCAACCGGTTCTGGTTTGTCCCCTCCAGTGTCTGGGTCACATCTCTCTAAAGAGGTGCCCTCCTGTCACGGACGCAGTCTCTTGACTCTGTCCTTGCTGCTTCCTCAGCACCGTCCTTCTTCTGACTAATTGTCACTCTAAGTCTCCCGCTCTACTCTAGGCTCCACCTCCTGGGACCTACTGAATATCCAGTCCCCTATCCTAAGGTGGCCTATTGTATGAGTACTTATGACAGACTATGTAAGAACCCCATATCCATGACTACGGAGGCACTACAACTTCTTTTTGGGGTGCAATACCTCCCTGTGGCGCCTTACAGACTGGAACACAAAAGGAGGCTTTCAAAGGGAAGTACATGTAGTCAATAATGCATATTTATCTATATGCATACCATTTAAAGGAAATATCTGAGCTAAAAAAAAAATGTGCCTAAGCACATCAGGCATGTAGCTGCTACCTAACTGCCTGTTGTGCCTGGCACCGTTCACCACCGACACAGAGCAGTCTTAGACCGCTCCTGTCAGTGATTTTTCAGCTTCCGCTGACCTCACATCATCAGAGGGGCGGCTTCTCCCCTCTGTCGAAAGGCGCATACCATATGTCACACTGATTGACAGCCGGCTCCCCCAATCAGGTAGCAAGGAGCCGGCTGTCAATTCAAGTGACGTCAGCCATGCACCCACTTCCACAGATTCCACTCTGCTTTGTTTACCCTGCCATGCTCTCCCCAGCAGGAGCAGTCAGTGACCGCTCTGTGCCGAGGTGAAAGGAGGTGACTGGCGCCGGGCACAGCAGGCAGATAGGTGGCAGCTAGCTGCCTGTTAGTGCTTGGGCACATATTTTTTTCTAAAAATCCCTGACATCTCTTTTTAACTCAATATTAGTGCACCATACAATACAATTGTACACATGCGTCATAGCACTAGCTGACAGTAATAATACCTGGTTAAATTAATTATATGGAGTTGTTATTCCATTCATAGATCAAGTTTGGTGTCCCTCCAACCCGACTCGTTTTTCTCCAAGCTTTTTAAGGAGATGTTACACTGCCTGATTATTAAGAACTGAGCGGTCCCCATAATCTTGTAGTGTAGATGCACTCTAAGATGATAGATATCTACAGGGTGGGCCATTTATATGGATGCTCCTAAATAAAATGGGAATGGTTGGTGATATCAACTTCATGTTTGTGGCACATTAGTATATGGGACTGGGAAAACTTTTCCAGATGGGTGGTGACAGTGACGGCCATTTTGAAGTCAGCCATTTTGGATCCAGCTTTATTTTTTTGAATGGGAAGAGGGTCACATGACATATCAAACTTATTGAGAATTTCATAAGAAAAGCAATGGTGTGCTTGGTTTTAACATAACTTTATTCTTTCATGAGTTATTTACAAGTTTATGACCACACGAAAAATTGTATGGTGTGGTATATGGGGTACAAAGATAGTGGGGCCATTCTTCATCAATGGAAACCTCAATGCCACTTGATATCTAAAATTGCTACATGATTCAGATATAAAGTGGCATTGAGGTTTCCATTGATGAAGAATGGCTCCACTATCTTTGTACCATACCATCAATTTTTTTGTTCCAACAGTCTTGGAGGGATCTATCCACTGTGGGTTAGTGTCAGACCAATAGCGGTGTTTTTTTTTGTTAACTTCACCATTCACAAAAAGGTTTGCCTCATCCCTCATCTGAAGGCAATTGTCTATGCTGTGAAGATACGAGATGTGCAGCATGTGAAGCACCGGATACTGGAAGCCTGTGCTGCATTTCTTCTGCAGTGTTATCATTGTGTCAAGAGTGGGAGAAGAGGGTTGCATTGACATTCCAACACAATGGCCAGCACTTTGAACACATTTTATAAGTGATCATAAAATTGTAAATAACTCATGAAAGAGTAAAGTTACGTTAAAACCAAGCACACCATTGTTTTATGTGACATGTCACATGATCAACTTTTTAAAGATCATATGATTGGTCACATAATTAACACACAGGGACACATCCATAGAGGCAAAAGAAGAACAATAGTGGCGCGCGTAGCCACCTAGCCCCCAGTATGCAGCAGGAGGCCGAACACAGCCCCCAGTATGCGGCAGGACCTACAAGTCAGATGATACAGTGACAGACCCTGCTCAAACATTATTCTAGCCAACAGAGTTCCTCAACCCCTTAGAACCACAAGGATATTCTCCGCATAACCTCTTTCTAAAACGTGGACCACCTATTCTGCTGTTGAAAAATTTAGATCCACCAAAGCTGTGTAATGAACTTGTTTTGTAATTGTAATTGAAACAGCCATTTTGACAGGATTTTAAACGCCTCTAGTTTCCAGTTTCCAGTTCCACTGGCATTTGCAATGTCCATTAACAAGGCTCAGGGACAGTCCTTGAAAGTAGCAAGAATCAATTGCAATCTCCATGATTTTCTCATGGTCAACTTTTACGTAGCCTGTTCAAGAGTTGGAACTGCCAAAAATCTGTTTGTCTTTGCATCGGAAGGAAAAATAAAGAAAGTTGTTTGTCAACAGGCTTTTGAATAAGGAGTTACAGATTAAGAGCTTCACATTACTGGGATAATCATTTAATTAATTTGTGTTGCATACCTGGTGTGTTTAATATTTGATGTGAAGTGCTTTTATTACTTTAATTTTTGATTTTTGATACATTTTCTGTCTATTTAAGTTGTGACTTTTATGTGCAAAATTATTTTTTGTTAAACCACTCTATTTTATAATTGGCTAAGGGCCCTTTCACATCAGCGTTTTTCGTAATTCGCGGCAGATGCGGTGAAAAAACCGCATCTGCCGCGTTTGCCGCATAACGGTTCCACTTGCGGCACGGTTGCGGTTTTTTCCATAGGAAGTATAGGGGGACTTGCGGCAGATGCGGCAAGTGCGGTATTGCACTTGCGGCAGGTGCGGCAGAGAAAAAAACCGCGGCTTACTGCGGTTTTTTTCGCTGCCGCACCTGCCGCAAGTGCAATACCGCACTTGCCGCATCTGCCGCAAGTCCCCCTATACTTCCTATGGAAAAAACCGCAACCGTGCCGCAAGTGGAACCGTTATGCGGCAAACGCGGCAGATGCGGTTTTTTCACCGCATCTGCCGCGAATTACGAAAAACGCTGATGTGAAAGGGCCCTAAGAACAGTTACCGTAGTTACTATCCCGGGCAATGCCGGGTGCTATAGCTAGTATCTAAGAAAGGTCAAAGTTAAAGGCCGAATTGTCAAATACATGCAGTTTATTTTGGATTATGAATAATCTTGTAAAGCTATTGTAACAGGTAGTGCCTTACTAGTTTACAATCCAGTGCTTTTTTTGTAAAAAAAAAATTCCCTGGTACGCATTCCCGAGGCGAGAGCGGGATGGGGGGTGTGCTGTCAGGCTCTGGCCGAGCTTTGGGAGTGGGGGAGGGGTGCAGCCCTACGTCTCATCATTCACTTCTGATCTCTCCATCCATCCCCCTGTTCCCTCCATCCTCCTGCATCCTCCATTCTCCATCCCCCTGGCCTCTCCATCCTCCATCCCCCTGCTCCTTTCATCATCCCACTGCTTCTTCCATCCACCATTCCCCTGCTCCTTTCATCCTTTGTCCCTCTGTTCCCTCCATCCTCCATCCCCCTGCTCCTTCCATCCTCCATCCCCATGCTCCCTCCATTCTCCATCCCCCTGGTCTCTCCATCCTCCATCCCTCGGTCTCTCTCCTCATCCCCCAGGTCTCCCCATCCTCCATCCACCTGATCTCTCCATCCCTCTGTGCCCTCCATCCTCCGCTCCCTCCATTCTCCATCCCACTGGTCTCTCCATCCTCCATCCCTTGGTCTCTATCCTCATCCCCCTGGTCTCTCCATCCTCCATCCCCCTACTCTCTCATCCACCTGATCCCTCCATCCTCCAGGTCTCTCCATCCTCCATCCACCTGATCTCTCCATCCCTCTGTGCCCTCCATCCTCCAGGTCTCTCCATCCTCCATCCACCTGATCTCTCCATCCCCCTGCTCCTTCCATCCTCCATACCCCTGCTCCTTCCATCCTTCATCCCCCTGTTCCCTCCATCCCCCTGCTCCTTCCATCATCTATTCCCCTGCTCCTTTCATCCTTCATCCCCCTGTTCTCTCCATCCTCCTGCTCCCTCCATTCTTCATCCCCCTGGTCTCTCCATCCCCCTGCTCAGAGTCCTTTCAATTCATCCTCCATCCCCCTGCTCCTTCCATCCTCGATCCCCCTGATCTCTCCATCCTCCATCCCCCTTGTCTCAATTTCTCCATACCCTGCCTGTCCTGATCTCTATCCCCCCTGCATCCTCTGCCCCTGCACAGCCTGCCGCCCTCTGCACTCATCACAGTCACTGTCAGTGCTGTCACATACCCTGCACTGCAACCTGCACAGCATTAGTTGTCCTCCTCCATCTTCTCCAGCTTCTTTCCTTCTGGGCAAAACTCCACCCACCCGAGTCACATGTATGTAACGTCATCGCAGGTTCTCCGGCACTGAGGGAAACTCATTTACTGCAGTGCTACTAGTACTACACACAGCCTGTGACACAGGTCAGTGCTGCTCTTCAGATTTTCCGGTACGCCGTACCGGTATGTACCGCCGGTCTTCAGATTTTCCGGTACGCCACAAAAAAAAGTATTGGTACAACCCTTTATGTGCCGTGCTTTACAACAAATCTTGTGGTTGAGATAGGCCCACTGCCCTGTTTCAGCATTAGTTTGTTCACTTAATGCTGAAGCTACACAGCAACTTTGGCCATAGCCAAAGATGGTTAGGTGTCATTACATTACAATGCAATACAACTGAATGGAGTTTTGCAGCCCCCAGGTTACTGCATGCTGCAAAAAAATTTAAGCCAAATCTAATCGTTTTGCTGCTTGCTTGTTGCATACTCTGGGGGTTGCAGTGTGACTTAATTCACTGAATTTGTTTGTTACTGTTTGTGTTGCAGCGAGAGATGCCTGCACTATAGTTTGCTAGCAGAGGTGTGTAGTAGCACTTGCTATAAAAGTGTATCACCAAATGTCTTAGAGCAGGGGTCTCAAATTCGGCTGGGTATATGGGCTACACATAGAAAAAAAATTGAAATTGGGGGGCTGCACTCTTTATAGGAGTAAGTGACGTTTTTAGTAATACCAGATTTTTTTTTCTATATTTTTTTTTTATCACTTTTTTAATATTGCTCAATTAGTTTATTTATTCAAATGGCATTAATTGTATGGGTTATAGCATTGGTCCCCAACCTTTTTTGCACCGGGGACCAGCTTCATGCAAGACAATTTTTCGGGGCCTGGCAGGACGGGGTGGCACAGGGGTGGGGCTTTGATCATATGGGGCAGGGCTATGGAAAAGGGGTGCAGTTTAGTACCCTGTTTCGCCGAAAGATGCACTACATCTTATTTTCAGGGGATTTCTTATTTTTCCATCCCCTTTCAGCCCCCAATATGGTATCCCCATTATTTCCTTGCAGCCCATAATATCTCCGTCATCCCTATGCAGGCCAAAATATCCCCATCATCCCCTTGCAGCACCCATCACCCCCTTGCATCTCACAATATCCCCATCATCCCCTTGCAGCAGCCCATATTATCCCCATCATCCCCTTGCAGCAGCCCATATTATCGGTATCCCTTGCAGCAGCCCATATTATCCCCATCATCCCCTTGCAGCAGCCCATATTATCCCCATCATCCCCTTGCAGCAGCCCATATTATCCCCATCATCCCTTGCAGCAGCCCATATTATACCCATCGTCCCCTTGCAGCAACCCATATTATCCCCATCATCCCCTTGCAGCAACCCATATTATCACCATCATCCCCTTGCAGCAGCCCATATTATCCCCATCATCCCCTTGGAGAAGCCTATATTATCCCCATCATCCACACAGACACACAGACGCACACAGCCACACACACAGCCACACACACAGTGACACAGCCACACACCCAGACACACAGCCACACATACTGCCACACACACAGACACATGGCCACACACACAGACACAGACATACACTTTGGTCACCAGTCCACCGCTGCTGTTGGCGCTGCTCTGCTCTCTGCCTCAGCTGCGTAGATGTACGAGCGGAGCTGTCGGCCAAATACAGTGCAGTAGCCACTGGTCAATCCGGGAATGGCTGCTGCACTGTGATTGGCCGATGGCTTCGCTCGTACATCTAGGCACGTAGCTGAGGCAGAGATCAGCTCAGAGCGGTGTAGCTGCAGTTGTGGTTTGCGGTGGGCGGGGACGTCACTGGGGCAGGGAAGTGGCAACATCCACCGCTCTGAGCCACAGCAGAGCACACTTTCTGTGTAGTGCTGGTCTACGGCGGCGTAGACCGGCACACAGACCCCCCACGGCCAGGTCCTGGTCTGCGTACCATTAGTTGGGAACCCCTGGGTTATTACACAGTTTTTTTTTTTTAGCTTGACATGATACCATTTTTTAGTAACATCCCTATCCTGGTCCCCTTCTTGTAGTAAAATTCACATCCTGATCTTTATCTTGGAGTATTGTTCCAATCCCTAGCCACATTACTAACAGAATGGGATATCTTTGTATTGGAAGAGATGCTCTAGCTAGATCTGTTATTATAGCGATGTGATATTTCCCATCTAGTGTGTGTATGTACAGTTGTGGCCAAAAGTATTGACACCCCTGCAATTCTGTCATTTAATACTCAGTTTCTTCCTGAAAATGATTGCAATCACAAATTCTTTGGTATTATTATCTTCATTTAATTTGTCTTCAATGAAAAAACCCAAAACAGAATGAAGCAAAAAGCAAAACATTGATCATTTCACACAAAACTCCAAAAATGGACCAGACAAAAGTGTTGGCACCCTCAGCCTAATACTTGGTTGCACAACCTTTAGCCAAAATAACTGCAATCAACCGCTTCCGGTAACCATCAATGAGTTTCTTACAATGCTCTGCTGGAATTTTAAACCATTCTTCTTTGGCAAACTGCTCCAGGTCCCTAATATTTGAAGGGTGCCTTCTCCAAACTGCCATTTTTAGATCTCTCCACAGGTGTTCTATGGGATTCAGGTCTGGACTCATTGCTGGCCACCTTAGAAGTCTCCAGTGCTTTCTCTCAAACCATTTTCTAGTGTTGGGTCATTGTCCTGCTGGAAGACCCATGACCTCTGAGGGAGACCCAGCTTTCTCACACTGGTCCCAACATTATGCTGCTGTTGGTAGTCTTCAGACTTCATAATGCCATGCACACGGTCAAGCAGTCCAGTGCCAGAGGCAGCAAAGCAACCCCAAAACATCAGGGAACCTCCGCCATGTTTGACTGTAGGGACCGTGTTCTTTTCTTTGAATGCCTCTTTTTTTTTCTCCTGTAAAATCTATGTTGATGCGTTTGCCCAAAAAGCTCTACTTTTGTCTCATCTGACCAGAAAACATTCTTCCAAAACGTTGTAGGCTTTCTCAGGTAAGTTTACTTAGGTAACTCCAGCCTGGCTTTTTTATGCCTCGGGGTAAGAAGTGGGGTCTTCCTTGGTATCCTACCATACAGTCCCTTTTCATTCAGACGCCTGACGGATAGTATGGGTTGACACTGTTGTAACCTCGGACTGCAGGGCAGCTTGAACTTGTTTGGATGTTAGTTGAGGTTCTTTATCCACCATCCGAACAATCTTGCATTGAAATCTCTCGTCAATTTTTCTTTTCCTTCCACATCCAGGGAGGTTAGCCACAGTGCCATGGGCTTTAAACTTCTTGATGACACAGTGCACAGTAGACACAGGAACATTCAGTTCTTTGGAGATGGACTTGTAGCCTTGAGATTGCTCATGCTTCCTCACAATTTGGTTTCTCAAGTTCTCAGTCAGTTCTTTGGTCTGAGTCAACTTTAATGCATGTCAACTGGCTGCAAATGTGATTTAGTTATTGCCAACACCTGTTAGGTGCCACAGGTAAGTTACAGGTGCTGTTAATTACACAAATTAGAGAAGCATCACATGATTTTTCTAACAGTGCCAATACTTTTGTCCACCCCCTTTTTTATGTTTGGTGTGGAATTATATCCAATTTGGCTTTAGGACAATTATTTTTGTGTTTTTTCATTGAAGACAAATTAAATGAAGATAATAATTCCAAAGAATTTGTGATTGCAATCATTTTCAGGAAGAAACTGAGTATTATGTGACAGAATTGCAGGGGTGTCAATATTTTTGGCCACAACTGTATATTTATGCATGCAAGGACTTTTTGTAAATCTATACCTTTTGTTTCCTCAATATGAATATGGTCAAAATCAAGAAAAATTCTTTTAGACATTCTGTGCTTATATGCTGCGGTGACTGCTCTGTGAAGGAGTCAGTTGTGTATGTGTGAAGGAAGTGCTGTTTATGTGTTTCGCAGCAGACTGTAGCAAGCATTATGCAAAGTATCACAAGTGTTAATTTGCCTCTATATACCAACTGTCTGCTTCTGTTCAAGCCTGTTGCTAAAAAGAAGTAGAGAGGAGCGCACATAGGGCTGCAAATGTGTAAATATTGGAGTGTACTCTGATGGTACAACTCACCTTTTTGGTTTGTGTAAATCAAAACCACCTTGAACAACAGGATGGATGGTGGCCGCTGGGGACACCCGTGAGACAAGCAATCCGGTAACCAACGATGAAGGGACAGGTTTGAATATGTCCGTGCTGACCACAAAGAGACACAGGAGCTTTGAAGACTCTTTATTTTGCCTTCCCAACGCGTTTCATAGCACGCAGGCTACTTCCTCAAGGCTATTAGGTTACAGCTTGTTTGGTCACATTAGTTTTATACATCAACATATGACATCACAAGTTGGAAAAAACACAGAAACGGTAACGTAAGTGTCGGTAACAACGCCCTCTTTAATATCCATGATTAAATATAATATAAATGATAAAATTGATAAAAAGATTACAAAAATTAATGGCTCTGTCAGTTCTCAAACCCACTTACACCCACATCTAATTATTCTGAAACTGCTCTATTTACCACTGGACCAATTCTCATAGTGGTACTCAACCTAAGAATTTAAAACTGCACGGCTTGAATTCCCCAGTATGCTCCCATTTATTCCCGGGATTCCCTCCCCATAGGTGCTCCTATGGGGTTTGTTCAGATGAAAATAAGGCAGGAAATACAAACAAAGATTAGAATCCAGGGTCAAAACCCTCTTCATTTGAAACTTCAAAGGATTGTCTATTAACCCCGCTGCCCCAAGAATTCCGTCATGGGATTCTGACTCCATTTAGATGCACTGGAGCAGTCACTGCTGAACAGAGATCTTGGCTTGGATTATTCGATTGAAATACTGCTGTTGGTCACAGACCGAAGTTTTCAACCTGTTGTGGTGCGATCTCCAGTTAAGCTTATGTCTTTGATACGGAATACCACACAAAGTCAGCCACAAATTGGGCTTTTTATTGGGGTTTTATACCATCCCAGATCTGCAGGGATGAATCTGTCAAGGGACCAGATGGGCTGTGGTATCGACACCTCCATATCTCCAGACTCACCACAATCACAGACCCCAGTGTACCTCACTCATAAGGGGCAGGCAGCCAGGTTGCCAAAAAGAAATTCCTTTCTTTACAGGGAAAGGTCTAACCTAAAATAAGTCCACCACTTCATTAAGACCTTTGGGATTTACTGTGTCTAGTTGGTAGACCCAAAAGCTCCAGTGTGTCTTCGTGGTCAGCGCGGACATATTCAAACCTGTCCCTTCATCATTAGTTACCAAGCCTGTTACTAAACAGACTTGGCAACCATCCAGCTGGTTGACTTCAAGAGTAAAATCCACTCGAACTGTTGCTGGTATCCATCTCTATAAGTTTCACCATCCCAGAGTGGGGATGCCAATCTGTTCAAGAATGCCATATCATCGCTAATTCAAGGGACTCTATCAAATCATTTTTCAGTATCATGCTAATAGTATCCTTGGATAGTGCCTGGGCAGCCCTTTCAGAATATCTAAAAACCATTACTGTACCCTTTGTAATTCTCTTGCTATAAGCATCTTCACACCAAGCATACAACTAGTCCTGTCCATTACTTTTACTGCCAAGTAATCCACAGTATGTAAATGTTAATTTATTATTCACTCCTTTCCAGGCAGGTATTCCCTACCTCACCCCTGTGCTGTCTCACTGCTAGTCTCATTTTCATTTTGCTGTCCTGTACAGTGCTACTGATGGGAGGGTGGAGGGAGGTAGAGATGGCAGGCACATATCAGATAGCTCATCTAGGTATGGCAATCTCCTCCATTTGTTGCTCTGAACAGAAGCTGTGAGGTCTGAGAGAGATTTTGTGTGTTTATTTAAACACTTGTTTTGCTGCATACAAGGAGAGCAGATACAGAAGGATGCAGAGCCCCTATGTGAGTGATTTCTACTGCTTCGGTTGAGTGCTTAGAGGAGGGCAATGATGTACTACATGAATATTCATTCCTTGGAGTGTGCAGCAGAGAACTAAGTGATCACTCACTGTAATTGACAGATGGCGTGAATCTCTTTTTCTTCAGTTTACAAAGGATTGGAGGGGGGAGTATAAATAAATTAAATAAATGAAAATGATATCAGTTACATGTGTATTTTTGACTTCACAGATTCCCTTCACATCATAGCCTTTCCAGTACTTCTGGCCAGATTCTGACTAGATGCGCTTGTCCTTGTTTAATTCATGTGTATTTAGTGAGGCTGAGAATGTATAGTCGAAATGTGACCATAAGTCTGAAAATTGTATACAGGTTGGGCCATTTATAGGGTGGGCCATTTATATGGATACACCTAAATAAAATGGGAACGGTTGGTGATACCAACTTCCTGTTTGTGGCTCATTAGTACCCCCTCCTGTATACTAATGTGCCACAAACAAGAAATTGATATCACCAACCGTTTCATTTTCTTTAGGTGTATCCATATAAATGGCCCACCCTGTACTTTCGGTCACGCGACCGGTCGATCTCTGCAGTAGTACTGGAGAATCCTCAGTGTTTGCAGACTTCTGAATCCTTATAGTAAGTATACCAGTCATATACAGTGATCACACATTTTTAGCAGGAAAACAGACAAAGGGCATATACTATAACTAAATGTTGTGTTTTCCAGGCAACCTTTAGCTGCACCAGCAAGATGGAGAGAGGAAGTAATTCATCAAACAGAGCGCCCAGCCAGACCTCTGACTGCGGCAGTGTTGTGGATCTCTCCTGCACATATAACATCGCAGAATATCTTTCTTCAAGAGCCTTCACCTGAACCATCGGAAGATTTCTGTTCCACCTTAACCTCGGCTACCTCACCAACCTCAAACACAAATACAGGTTAGCTAAACAATGTCTTATGATACTTTCGAATACTTATATAGCACATTACATTTTAGTTATTTTCTTTTCACTTGTAATGAAACCATTTAAATTAGCGCTCGCTCTGGGCTTGGTATATTGGGCCGTCCTATCAGTGACTGGAAGTCTTCATTGACAGTTGTCTGTAAGCTCACCTTACAATCACCTACTAGATTTTTAAAGGGGTTGTCTCACAAATAAAGTACATTTTAATTAATCGATCTTGGAATAATAATACTTTTCACTAACGGTTGTGTTAAAGGGAACCTGTCACATAAAAACAAATGCTATTGACCTGCTAAATTGGGTTAATCTGCAGGTTACTAGGGTTTGGAATCTGCCCGGTGCCTGCACTTTGAACCCCACTGCCGGGAGGAAAAGAACTTTAGTCCTACTAGCAGTGTTCGGGTTTCAGTCATCGGGGTGATGCCAGTGCAGGTTCAGTCACTGATCTGTGTTTGGAGAGTGGCTGCTTGGACATATACACTATATAAGATTATCGCCGAACAGGAACATTTTTTTTAAACTCCTCTAAAAGTGGAACATATTAATATTATTCCAGGATGTTTTGATTAAAATTTACTTTGTTATTGGGAAAACCCCTCTATGTCCAGATAATGCTGTGATTAGAATGAAGTCACATTACAAGGTAAGCCTTTCAAAGGACCTGCAGAAAAATGTTCAAAGTTTCCAAAAAACTATGAAAAAGTTCTTTTGGGATTTATGCACTTTTACGAGAGTAGTTAGTAGAATCTATGATTTCCAGCCTTTATGCTGTAACATTCATTTTTGGTCATGTACTAAACCTTTTTTATCGTCCATGGACGATAAATCAAGAAAGAAGAAGAATCAATGCTTTTGAGATGTTGTGCTGGGGAAGGATGTTATCAATACCATGGATGGCAAATAGAACAAATAAATGCATTTTGGAACAAATCAAGCCAGACATGTCACTTCAAGCAAGAATCACTAAGGCTGGTTTCTCATTTTTCTTTTGTGGCTGCATGCGGAGGGCATGCAGACGCAAACGCAGCCATAGTGATGTGAACGCAGCGTAGAATGTCCGCATGCGTTCACATCAGTATGCAGCCCAGTCTGCCAATCGGCTGTCTCGGCGGCGGCTGGGAGGCGGAGATCCCCTCCCGGCCGTTGCTGATCTCCTGACAGTGTCGACGGGGAGAAATAGCTGATCTGACAGCTGTTTAAATCTCCCATGCCGACACCGAAGAGGTGATGTTGGTGCGGGAGATTTAAACAGCTGTTAGATCAGCTGTTTCTCCCTGCCGACACCGCTGGAAGATTAGCGGTGGCCAGGTGAGGAGATCAGCGGCTGCTCCAGCTGATCTCCTGGTGGCCACCGCTGATGTCCCGGGAGAACAGTGGTGGCCACCGTAAGAGATTTCAAAGAGATCCGCAGTGTTCTCCTGCGCTGTCATGCGGAGGATACTGCGGATCCATTGACTCCCAAGCATTGTTTGTGCGCTTGCGGGAGCTTGCAGATAAAACAACCTACCGTGAACGCACAAAAAATGCAACATGTTGCATTCGGAGGGCGCATAAATTATGCGCATCCGAACGCAACCGCAACCGAACGTAGTCAAACACAGGTAATATGCGTTTTCATGTTAAGCATAGGAACGCAGTGCGCATGCGTTTGGCAGCGTCCGGTACGCTGCGGTTTCATACGCAAGTGTGAAACCACCCTAAGCTACAACTTGCCTACTTTGGACACCGCATACAAAGAGAAAATTCGCTACAGAAGGACATTATGGTAGAAAGAATAGAAGGTACAAGGTGAAGAGGAAGGAACCCAATGGCTTGATACTGTCAAGATAATCGCGAAGAAGATCCTGGTGGACCTATTTAGGCTGCACAAGATCAATCTCCCTACAAGGTGCTCACCCTTCAATTTGCCATGTCCCGGAACCGAGCTGAAGGCCGATTAATAATAAGAATTAATATAAGAACTAAACCTTCTATCACAATAATAACCGGTGTCTTTATTTGAGCTTTGTACACAGACTGATAACTCTCGTGTTTCTGATGCATTGTTCATTCACTTGACCAGCATATGACTTCTTGTGTTTTGCCCATTGGGGAAGACACAAGAAAAGGGATTTCCATGTCTGACATCACATGAGATATCCAGTTATATAGTAAGCTTGTAGAAAGATACTAATTCATCTTGCAAGATTTGGTTCAGATTGATTGATGTATACATTTTTTTTTCCAAAGCATAGTGACTTGTTTCCCCATCTGCACTGAAATGTGACAGGCAAACGCCGGCACAAAGCAGCTTTGCCATATGTACATTTTCCTATTTATTATACAGCGTGTATTTTCGTCTGTGCAGCTGGTATATTTCTCTGGAATGACTTGACACATTGTAAATGTAGCAGCAGTGTCTGTCTGAAATGACTGCACATGAAAGTAAAACAGTGATCAATGTAATCTGTTGCTGCACCATTAAATATACATTGCTATAATGTGGCTGCGCCGATGGGAGGAAGTCTCTGAGCAACAGACTGTAGGAAAGCAGTGGAAACGACAATGGTGATAAATTCCCTGATACAAAAGTACATTTAGCTCTATGATTAGGGCTGCAGACTGTGGCTACATCTAAAGGATTATCTGCACGAAGCGGAAAGTCACTGGAGGGAGTCATATTCTATTTATTAATTAAAATGAACGCGGGTCATTCTGATACTGGAACAGGCTTCATTCAAACATTGATAGAAACCTATATTCATCACTATTGCGGATCAGTTTTATCAATGGTTTAGTTAGTGTCATTTTTATTGTAATATAAATTTTTATTTAAATTTCCAACAACATCAAAGATATTACCAACGTTGACAATATTTCCACGTTCCTAAACGAATGGTAATAGAGATAGGTACAATGACGTACCGACTTATTGCACACAGCAATAGTAAGACTGATGTGACATTCTTCTTCTTGAGGAACATTATGTTTGTAACTATAGTAATAATACTATGATAGTGGGTTTACACGTCCCGATATCGGCGTCCAACTCCGACCAAAAGTCTTGTGGTTCGTGCGTTGGACCCGATGTCGTTCGTGCGTTGTATGGTGTGAATGACCAATACGATGCACGAACGATGTCAAACCGATATTGGGGATCTAATTAGCGTGCTATTCAACGGCCCGATATCGGATGCAGGTTGGAGCCGGATTGTTCTGTGTGACAGCCCAACTACGATGTGCAGTACAACGTCCCCCATTGACTCCCATGTTAAATGATCGTTCCTGGGTCGGGGGGCGTAGACATCATAGAGACGTTGTATGCCGATATCGCGCTGTGTGACAGCTCCTATGCGATGTTGGAATTGTGCCCAGAAAAAGCGCGCTCCCGCGGCGTTGGATCCAATATCGGACCGACGTTGGAACGTGTAAACCCAACATAACAGTTTTTTAGACCAACTAACAGGGGAAAAAAGGGGTGAGGTATTCCCTTCTTTCTTTATTCCCTCTCTCCTCACTCTCTTCCTTCTTCCTGTTTTCTCCTGGCCAGTTTATGTCATCCAGTCAGTTTGAGAGTTCTAGTCGTCTAACTGTAGGTAGCCCATATTGTCTTTGTGGCTCTCTGTTATATACCAAGCAGTCAAGGTAAATGGTTTAATTATCATCTGTTTCTCCTCTCTACTATAAAATTTACCAAGAAACTTGTTTCCATTTTGTTAAAAATGTGCCTTTCTGTTTTTTTTTGTGAGAGCATCACCTTGTTCTTCTACCAAATTATAGTGTAGTTGGGTTTTTAGTTCAGGAATTGATGGGACGGCGGGAGTTAACCAATGCTTCAGGATTAGTTTCTTAGTCAGTATCAGTATAATATGTAAGAGCTTTGGGGGACCTTTACCTCTTCCACCTTCCATCTCCAAGTCTCCTTATGAATGTAGCCGTGCCGTCATCTGGGTCAGAGGATCGAGAAAGCTCCAAAGTTTTATTGTCAACGTCCAGAAGATGGCAACATTTGGGCATGTCCAAATACCATGGAATAGATCTGATTTAGGTAATTGACATTTAGGGCATGCAGTGAGCCTGTCAGATTTAGGGTCAGATTTAAAAATATTAAATGCATATATAGCCACATGCATTAGTTTGAATTGAGTTTCCCTCCAAGATTAATTAATGATATTTTTATGGAAAGCAGACTATCCTTTTCTGATCTTGGAGGGAATATCAACATCTCCCAACTGTTGCTTCCAGTATTTACTGTATAAAAGGTATCAGGGTGTTGTCCCACTAAATTAGGCTTCATCATGGAATAAATCATGAATATCGTTGAGGTTCCCATAGGGTACTGGAGTAAGTCAACCAACTTGTTGTGCTTGGACTCAAAAGTGACATTGTGAAGATTGGATATGATAGAACATTTAACCTGTTCATACTGAAAACAATGTAAGGGATGGAGTCAATATTTTTCAAGCAGTTCTTTACAGAATCACCACCTAGATTCTGTTGGGTGAAGGAGTTGCAGAATCTTAGGCTGGGGTCACACACACAGATATCTGGGCAGATATTGTTCACAGATCTCTGGTTGAAGTGAAATCATGGACAAATTGGTCTATTTGTACACAGCCACAAAATGGATCAATTTGTCCATGATTTCACTTCAACCAGAGATCTGTGAAAAATATCTGCCCAGATATCTGTGTGTGTGACCCCAGCCTTAGAGATACCCTTTTGCACCAAATGGAAAATAATTTCTTTTCCATACCCTGGGGGAACTCAAGGTTGGACAACAAGGGGAAATGCTTAGAAATTCTGAAAGGGAGACTGTATTTTTTTCCTCGCCACCTTCCATGTTGAGATTGTGTCTCTAAATGGGATCCATTGTTTTATAGAGGGTGGTAGAGAAGAAAGGCTTGAATGCAGCAATGCTGTCAGGGCGAGAGGGTAGGCAAAATCTGTTTCCAGCATCAAGTGCGCATAGGAGTGTCTTTGGTGCATTCAGTCAATGATATAGCGCAGTGATGGCGAACTCCAGGCCTCGAGTGCCACCAACAGTGCAGGTTTTCAGGATTTCCTTATATTGCACAGGTGATAATAATAATCACCTGCACTGGTGATGATTCCAACCTCTGTGCAATGCTGAGGAAATCCTGAAAACCTGCACTGTTGGTGGCACTCGAGGCCTGGAGTTCGCCATCACTGATATAGCGCATGAGGAGGCAAGATTGAGTTAGTGTCTGTTTTTACCATGAAAGTTTCTTCAATGGTTTTCTCATATGCCAAAAGAAAATGAAAAACTGCAAAGCTTCTCCTATCAGTTTGTTAAAATGGACAGCACTATAGAGCAAAAGAAGAATGCACTGCCTATTAGTATAAATAGATCTAGATCAAGGGTGCCACATCATTGAAAGTAAGCAATAGTCAACTAAAAGACAAAGTGGAGACAATGCATATACCATGTGCATGCCTAAGAACAATAAAAGTATACATTTTTACTGTAACACAAGCACAAAACCACATAAAACATTTAAAAGAATCCATCCAAAAGACAACACCTGGGGAGACCATAGTAAGTGCCTATGGGGAGTATACAATATCAGAAGATATCGAGGGGTGGATGCTAAACCATGCAAAATGGCTTACGTATTGAAGAGCTGTGATCAACCCAGCGAGCGATCCGCAGCAATGCTGCAGTATAGGCTGGATCGCGGCCAACATCGCTAATGCGGTGTCAGACGGCGCGATCCAGCCTAATCGCTGGTTGCAGATTGACAGGTTTATGTTCATCCTCGTAAATCTGTCAACCTGCGACCAGCGATAAATCGCAGTTGCATCGCGCTGTCACACAGCATGACGCGCATGCGATATCGCTAGTGACATTGACACGTGTGACACGGCCTTAAGGGTTGTTATTCAATTGTTTGATAAAGGCAGTTGCTTCCAGCTTACTGCCTGACCGCATGATGAATAAATCATCAATATATTGACGATATAGGACCACATTGCATACAAAGGTTCACATAATGGCTATGAGGACTTGAGGCACCCCGAATGAATAGAATAATGAAACTTGGGGCTACCCGACTCCCCATCGTGGTGCCGAACTGGTGTAGGTACATTTTGTTCTGGATGGAAAAAACATTGTGCTGCAAAATTAAATTTGAAGTTATTTTGACACGCCAGTATGCTGGGTATTTTTGTGAGATAATAATCCATAGCCCTTATGCCTAATGAATTATCTATATTGGAATAAAGGGCTGTGACATGCAATAAAACGAACATGAAATTGTTTTCTGATATTATCTGTTTTTCCGTTCCACAATAAGCTGTGTAGAATCACGTGGATAGAAGGAGAGTTCCTTTACTATGTCCTGCAAAAAAGGTCAATGTAGTGCAACAAAAAGCTAGTGAGCAATCCCACCCCTGAAATAATAGGCCACCCTGGGGGTTCTTCTCATCCTTATGAATTTGCGGCACGTGATAGAAAATATCCTGGTTGAGCTGAAGATTCGTTAAAGTTTTTCCTTTTTGTTAACAATATCAAATGAATGTTGCTTCATTAATGAGATTTTGGTATTCTTTTTTGAACAAGGGAGTAGGATCAGATTTTTTTGTCTTTTATGTAGTCTGCACTGTCCTGAATGACTTGCCCCCTACCTCCTCCCTTTCGTGTGCCTGCGTGATGCCAATTTTAGAATGACTCTTGAGGGAATTTAGAGCATTTCTTTCAGGTTTGGTTAAATTATTGTTACGTCCATTTGCCATATTTTGTATTTTATTATTAGTTTGGTCAGAACTCGTGGATCGGAACTCTTCAGAAACCAAATAAAAAAAAAAAAAAAAGATCTCAAGGTGATGACCCTCGTGATGAGTAGGATAAAAGGTGGACCTAGGTAAAACACTGTGATGAATGAATTCATCTTCCGTGAAACATTCTGATCAGGTTCTGAAGACAGCTTATTACGTTACAATATGGAAAAATGTCTTGCTAATGTAGTTTTCTTGTAAAATGGTTAAGATCCAGAAAAAGATCAAAATCATTAGCCTCCTGGGACTAAGGACCAAAATGTTTGTGAAGGATAAAATGTGCGAGGAAAGATTAAAAATCGTTATTGTTTTGGCATTTTTCTGGAAAGACTTTTAATTACCCTTGGTTCGATTTGTACCTCTCCAAGATCCTCAGATCCTCCTTTTCACTTTTTGGGGGTTGACAGGGGGATAGGGTTGAAATATTTCCGGATTGTACATTGGTAGAATTATTTCTGCATTGGTCTGATGTGTTGGTCCAATTTTGAAAAAACAAAACAAAAAAACAATGGGACAAGGCTGTAGAAGGAGTGGGAGTAAGATTGCCATTCCCCTTATCGTTAGGAGATGACTGCGAACATTCGTGTACAGTGAGTGTACTGAAATTGCATGTACCCACCCTCTGAGAAGGGGTGAGAAAAGGAGAAGTGATAAGGGAATGGAGTTCTGGGGTTCCTGGTATGATACGATTGTTATTGGCAGGAATCTCTGAAGGTAACTGTCTTGGATTGAGAGAATGATGTAGAAGGAATGTCTGTTAGTGAAAGATGACCTGAGGTTAGCGTTTTGGTAGAGTAGGTTGACACAATATTCAACAGTGGTAAACCAGGGTTGGGTGCTGGTAACAGATTGCATCCCTTAACATGGACTAAATGGGACTCAGAAGATAGGGACCGGGAAGATGAGATTAATGCTAAGCCGATAAAATGATTTATACTTATCTGTCTGATTCATGAATAGAATATTGGAATGATTGAAATTCCTAGACCTATTGTAACACAGAAAGGGAAGCATATAAAGCGGGTATCGGTAGTGGTCAGTGGTGAGTTGTGATCTACCTTAGATAAAATTAAGGTAGATTCTGAAATTTTCAGAAGTTGAATTATGCCAGGGGACCATCTTTTCTGCCCATGATTCTTACCATTGGAAATCCCATTGAAACACCATAACAAAGCTTTACAGTATGTTAACGTATTGGTGATTTGGAAGCATGCACCTTTCTTGTACACCTATACCAATCCTGATCCAGGCTAGTGAAGAAAATGATGGAGGCAATGCGAGTTCGAAGTGTAGATGCATCACGGCATAGGCAAATATACTGAAGGCTTCAGAAACCCCTGAAGTGAAAATCCGATTCTGATGGGCAGATATTTATGCATATTTTACTGTGCCTGGAACTAAAATAGATTTGCCTTTCCTAAGAGTTACTTGATAATTGTAACCTCGGGGTCTTTACATGTTCTACAGCTCCGTTAATGAACAGTTTACCACCCAATGTCATATTTCTTACATTTTTTATGTTCTTTACGTCCAGATACATTTTGCAGTAAAAATCATCTCCGATAAGAAAGCTGACTCCAGGTATGTTACGCTCTTTACCACAGTGTGTGGGAGAACGAAATTAATGAATCTACTTTTCTTCCGCTCCAGTGGGCAGGTGAATGAGGTTATATCTTGGGAGATTCTTGTGTTCTTTTCTCCAAGTACAAAGTCCATGAATGATGTTGAGCAAAGATGAGCTGGATGCAGTAAAAAGTACAGTAATGAAAAATGATCTGCTAATAGAAGTAGTTTCACAATATAGCAATCATCTGTGGATTTACTATTTATTGAAGTGAATTAATTTTATGACAAGTGAACGCTCCGAATCTTAGTATTATGATGAAGATTCAAGGTTTTTTTTTTTAAGCATCAATGAAAATGCTTTGCTTGCGGCAGATCCGCTGCGCAACAGCTTACTTGCGGAAAGCCTTCAGCAAGCCTCATTCATTCGCTAAGGGACTTGCGGTCAGGTGCTGCAAGTGCGGTTTTGCCATATCTGGCACTTGCGGCAGCTAGCAGCGTTTTTTTTCTTTCGCCAGAAGTGCCGGATATGGCAAAACCGCACTTGCCGCACCTGACCGCAAGTCCCATAGCGAATGAATGAGGATTGCCGCAGGCTTTCCGCAAGTGAGCTGTTATGCGGCAGATGTGGCAAAGCTGCCGGATCTGCCGCGAATGGCACTAAACACAGATGTGAAAGGTATATAAAGAAAGAGGCAGCACTCACCAGTATTGTGCAGCAGTGGTCTCCTTAATCCAGCGTGTTTAAGGATTCATGACCGGGTGCAGGGAGGTGACCACGGAGGGTGCACCCTGTCATGAATCGTCAAACACGCTGGATTAAAGAGACCACTGCTGCACAATACTGGTGAGTGCTGCCTCTTTCTTTATATATCTATTATTGCTTGTGCTGTGGATTAGCACCACCAGGGGAAGAACCTGCCTATAGGGCAATCCGCCCTGAGCATGACGGTTGATATTGCTACTTAGTGCCCTGAAGCCTCACTATTTGACAGATGTGAAAGGTGCCTAATGGAGGTAAAACATGGACATTGTGTTTTTAGAAACAAAATGTCCATCTGTCCAGTGTAGCTAAGGGTGATACCTACAACCCATTCATCTCTAGTCTTTAGAGAATACACTGTCATTTGGGAGGATAGCTGCAGTGTTTTTCTAATTTTTAAAATTAACATGTCAGCTACCGTAGTTCAGCCCCCCTAACCTATCACCGCCTGTCCCTGCAGCTTGCAGTTTCCTAATACATCCCCAACCATCCCTGTCTGTGCTAAAAGTGTACTATAATGGTTGTGAAAAATGAATTTGTCACTTAATGTCCGTATGCTAATCAGGCATCTTGACTACTGTATGTAGTCAGCCTGGGCGTTCTCCACAGCTCCATCTCCCCACTCACTGCATGTTTATCACACCCCAGTAGGTGTGATAATTCATTCTTAAGTACAGCCCTGATTCAAAATTCATGGCTCCTCCTGGGTATGACGCGGGTCATTTCCGGTTTGGTGCATTGTGGGGGATTATCGGGTATGCGGGCCAGCTTCGGAATGCCCACTGAGCATAATCAGGAGCCGGCCTGTACGGCCAATACACCCCCACACTGCACAGGACCGAAATGACACGCAGCTGGCGCGTCACACATGGAAAGAGGAGCCGAGAATTTTAAATTGAGACCACGCGTCAGAATGAATTATCATGCCCACTGTGGCGTGATAAATATGCAGTGAGGGGGGATATTGAGCCATGGAGAATGTCCAGGGTGACTTCATACAGTAGTCAAGATGCCTAATTAGCATACAAACATGTAAGTGACAAACTCATTTTTTTACAACCATTATAGGACAGTTTTAGCTTAGACAGTGATGGTTAAAGATGTAGTAGGAAGTTGCAGGAACAGGTGGTGATAGGTTAGGGCAGGGGTCTCAAACTCCAGGCCTCAAGGGCCGCACACAGTCCAGGTTTTCAGGATATCCATAGCATTTGACAGTTAGTAATCAAATGACCAATTGTCAAATTCCAAGGAAATCCTGAAAACCTGCACTGTGTGCGGCCCTCGAGGCCTGGAGTTTGAGACCCCTGGGTTAGGGGGTCTAAACAAGGTGACAGGTTCGCTTTAAAACCCTTTAAGTAAACAATGGAGATAATTAACTCTATTATACAAGTCGTATGAAACATGAGATGAGACAAAAGGGCTTTACATGGAAAAATACTTTGCAAATTCTAAATTATTTTGTGCAACAATGTTGCTAATTTTGGCAAAGTTTTGGGCAGCTCCGCCAAAAAGAGCGGAGCTGGGGCAGGATGCGGCATTGTTAAAACTGCCTGTCAACTTCATCAATAGTGTCATCATTTCTTACACCAAAAATGTCAATACAGTCCCTGACTGACATAGTATTTCTTGATACAATATTATTGTGCCACTGATAAGATGCAGCAAACTTATTTTAGTGGCATGTGTCTCTCTAAAAAGCCATCCCATGAACTTTCTTATCCCTTATATCTGTGTATGTACTGTCGTGTCAGTCCGTTAATATACTCAGCCTTCACAGTCTTCTCTGGTATCCAGTGTTGCTCTTCTGAGTGACGTCATTGCTCTTCAGACTCTCTGGGTCACACTGCGCTATGTGTGACTCGAAAGTAGCTTTTACAAGAACATGTGAAGTAGAGTTCTGGCTCAAGCATAGAGCAAAGTGTGATCAGAAGAGGAGCTGTACTGGATGCTGGAGAAGACGGTGATAGGTGAGTATATGTAATACTGACACTACAGTACAGGGCTTCTCAAATGAAGATCCATTTTGATTCTATCCTTGACATTTGACTTAAATAGTCACCTCCTCTCCACCCCTTAGGGACAGTTAAAGTACAGAATTGATAATGTGCCTCCAAGTAATGTCACAAACATGGATAGCCTTTTGTAGCCTTTTTTGATATTAAAGTGCTCTTTGATTCTTTTGGATACTGTTCGTTCAGTATGTCCAACATTTAGTTTTTTTACATGAACTGTGAACAATATACATAACCCTCTTTGGTACTTAACCGGAGAAAACAGGAGTGCAATGCTAATCAAATACAGATTTATTGGTTACAACAGAAACAAGTAATTGTGTATTTACAGATGATAGAAACAATGACACACAAATATACAGCATTGATCTGAAGCACAAATATTGATGACAATGGATAAGTTCCTCTTGGTGTATCTGAGGGCATTGAACTTCTGATCATGTTTCATAAATTGGGAGGTTGTCTACAGCACAGCAAGGGGAGGGTGTTTTGACTATTATTTTTAGTCAACCATGCTTGTGTAGGATATAGTGGAGTCTCTTGGCAGTATTTCTTAGACCCTCCTGCTGTGGGTTGTAGGTCACCACCAGAGGTACAGAATTATTTTTTTTCTTTTTTCTCTATATTGGAGTGCTTGACTTGTAGTGATCCTTGTGGCTAAAATGATCTGATCATCAATGGAGGTGGGGTGGTAGACTTTCTTTTTAGATGGGTTGTGTTCTTCCCTGTCATTTGGGTTGGAACAAATACGGTTATATCAAGGGCCTGGCTGTAGACAATGGACCTTTTTAGTGTGTTTCGGGGGAACACTGTCCCAGTTTTGGTATGTGGAGCCATCAATCAGTTTCCAATACACCGATGTCTGGAATGAATCATTTAGAATTTTTTTCTATGGTGGTATCCAGGAAGTTGATTCTTGTTTTCTTTCCAGTGTCAAGTTTATGGTGCAAAGAAATTTGTTGAAATTGGCATGAAATTTTAAAAGTTGTTGTTCAGATTCAGTCCAGATTATTAAGATGTCATCAATGTAATGGAAATAGACCAGGGGTTTGATGGAGCAGAATGCTAAAAAAAAATCACTTTCCAGTTTAGCCATGAAAAGGTTGGCATACTGGGGTGCCATTTTGCTTCCCATAGCGGCTCCGGTGCATTGTAGGTATAGTTCTTCACCAAAAGTGAAAATGTTGTGTGTGAGGATAAATCTGATGATTCTCGGCACAGACTCAGAAGGGATCCCATTAATTTCAAGAATCATTCGGCAGGCGGTAAGTCCATCTTTGTGTGGGATGTTAGAATATAGGGATTCCACATCCATGATGGCTAAAATGGTACTCTTGGGGAGGGGACCTGTTGTACAGTAGATAGTGTTGTTGTTTTTCTTTTGAAGATCGATAGTGTCCTGTATATAGCTGGCTGTCCTTCTTACCAGTGGTTTAAGGACATTTTCTACCCTTGGTAGTAATGTAACATGTAGGTCCAGTGATCTGTCTGTTAATAGAAATGTTTTTTTTTTTACATTTCATAGCATCTTTCACCTCTTTTACCTTTTTTTAAAACCATTGAGGGTCCATGGATAAATGGTTAAAATGCAGAAGACATCCTCTTAAACTAAGCCATCCCCCATTTTTCCCCACTTTTCATAGCTGATCCTGAAAGTAAGCCCTACCTCAAAAGTAATCCCTAGTGGAGTACTCACAGCTGAAGGTTACACCTGCATAAAAAATACACAGTGCTGTGTCACTAACAGCTGATGAGCACAGTACTGGCACCCCCATCCTTAAAACAAAAAACATTTATACTCACCTCATCCTCCACAGAGCTTGAAGCGCTGCCAGAACCTGTATCTGCAATTCTTGGAGCCCATGTGACCATCAACCAATCAGCTCTTGGAGTCAGTATGTCCCACCTTCTCACTCCAATTTCTTCAAGGACTTGTGAACCTCTACCAATCAGCTCCCGGAGTGAGAAGGGGGGACATACTGACTCTGAGAGCTGATGGATCGCGGGTCACATGTACATGTCCTCTTTGCAATTGAAGGATGCAGACCGAATCCTGTAGCCTTTGGCTTTTCTCCATGGGTAAGTATGCTATGGTACTGTAACCTTTTCCTGGTGTATGGCCCTGATCCTGGTATATAGGCCACAACCTGTAATATGGTCACAATCCTGCTATATACCTTGATCCTGGTGTATAACCCCCATTCTCTAACATGGCCACAATCTTAGTATATTTGGCCCTGATCCTGGAATATGGCCACAATCCTGGTGTATAGCCCTGATCCTGGAACTCGGAACATATGTATGGCCCTAATTCTGGGATATATGGCCCCAATTTGTGTGAATGATTTTTCTTGACCAAAAATAAACCCTACTTCAAAAGTAATCCCTGGCCCTTTTTATGAAAGTTAAAAGAAATTAAGACAGTATCTCATTTTCTGGAGAAACACGGTAATTGTGGCATATGCCAAGTACTAATTTTATTGGTGCATTGTGCAGAATATATTTTTACATTTTTGTTTTATAGATCATTAAATTGTTTGTGGCCCACTGTGCTGCAGTGTGCTTCCTAGTGGATCAATTGTCATGTGAAATATTGCACTCTTCATATGTCTGTTTTTTATTTGTATATACATTTTTACTACTTTAACTTTGCTAAAAGGGACCTCATTTGAAAATGTACTTTTAGTGCCTGGTAGCCTTAGTGTTTTCTTGTATTATATGTATGAATTGATTCTTTCAAGCTATACCGTACTCTTGTGTCACATCTCCACTTGAACCTTCTATTGTGATATCTGATTCTGTCACCAGGCAGGTGCTACTGTTTTCATTCTGTGGGCAGCACTGGTGATGGAGGAGATGTCCGACCAGAAGCTCTGGGTGTACCAGACTCTATCCAGCCACTAAGGCCGGTTTCACATTTGTGTTTGTTCTAAATGCTTTCGGTCTGCAGACGCAAACAGTGCCAAACGCATTCATAATGAAGTGAACTCATCTGCATGCGTTCACAGAAAGAACTCCTCAGGAGACCATTATAATCAAGCCGGCCATAGGAAATCATGATATTGCGCTCGGGAGGAGAGGGAGAGAGATTTTTATGTGTTCACCTGTGTTTCCATCCAGACGGCAGCGCCTTTTTATTGGGCTCCATGTATGATTTGTATGCTTGCAGAGGCTTGCGTACAAATTATACATCCTCGGATGTACAGAACATGCAACAAGTTGCGTTTCTATGCTCCGAGAAACACGCATGCATCTGCAGGCGAACACCTACATTGTGCGTTTCCATGTCCAACATAGGGATGCACGAAGGATGCGCCGCCAAACGCGTTCGGCCACTGCCATACGCAGTGGAGCTGAACGCTAGTGTGGAACCGGCCTAAGATTAGGGTGGCTGAGACTGGTTGTACTGCCAGTTTGTCAGTAAGAGTGTGTGTGCTGTTCAATCGGAGTAATCTGCTCCCTGGTTTGGCTAATTGGAAATCACCACACCCTACTAAGCCTCCCAGCTTTCTGCTGGAAACTGCCAGATATACCATATATTTTTACTCTGATTCACTCCTTCTCTTAGCTTCAGTCTTGTATATTTCCTGTTTTGACCTCTGACTGTTTTCTGACTACTCTTATGGTTTCTCATATTGTAACTGTACTACCCTCCTGGTTCTGGCTCTGCTACCTGACCTCTTCAGCTAGCAGCTGCTGTTGTGACCCCAGCCCGGGGGCCCCTGTGTAAGTCTTGATCTCTGTTAAAGGGTGAAAACCAAGATTACCCCTGGTATCTGGTAAACAGAATCGTTTGCTCTATGATTGTCGGTTGCAATTTATTGAGCCACAAGGTGACAATTAACAAGGCATCATTACATCTAGGCCATGGTAATCTAAAAATAACATATAGATCCTTCAATCCAGGTATGTAGCTTGGATGGGGCTGCTGCCACTTTGGTTTGCATCATTCCACAACTGAACTTTATCCCTTTGAGACGTAAACTTTATTGAAAAGGAAATCTGAATTGCACCCCTGTTATTTTAGGTGGTTGAATAGGTTTCCACACATTTCTCTCCAAGCAATTTAAATGTCATAACTGGGATAAAATATAATTGGACTTAAGCATTATGGGACAGATTTATCAAAACTGCCCATAGCAACCAATCACAGATTATCTTTCATTGTACCATTCCTGTTTAAGAAGTTAAAGCTTTGCTTTGATTGGTTGTTGTGATTAAAAGCAGCCCTCTGACCTGACGATAAGAGTATTGAACCAGAGTAAGTAAATGACGCCGCTCTGCTTTATTAGCTGATTTATTGAGGCGCTCATGGAGGGTGTTGTGTATGTATAGATCACTGGTCCCAGCACAGTACCTCTGGACTGTCACTGCTAAAGTTCCACAATAACACAAGAACAAAATTTCTTCCACCAGTTCCTTGTTAAGCTGGTTTCACACTACCATTTTTTTCCAAATCAGGCAAGATTAGGTTTTTCAGCTTCACGTTAATTAATCAGGTAGCAATCAAAATTGTTTGAGGTTGCTACCTGACACCATTAGAGGGAAGAGGCAAAAAACTGGATCTTTGCTGAAAAACCTGATCTTACCTGATTTGGGAAAAAAAAAAACGTAATGTGAAACCAGCCTTAGATATAAGCTTGGTCTATAAACAAGCTTATACCGGGTCAGAAACCAACCCCAGGTAGTGTATAATATTAAACAAGCACACAGATGTGGGATTCATGGATCGAGCTAAAATACCAACCCAGGATTAAATTATATACAGTATTTATTCGCCATATGGGCACACTAAAGATAATATATATATATATATATACCAAACAAATGTCGCAGCACTCCTTTAGCGATGCATAAGATGTGTTTATTCCAGCTTGCTAGGTTACAATGGCAACGTTTCAGGCCCACACGCCCTTAGTCCTGCAGGACTAAGGGCGTGTGGGCCCGAAACGTTGCCATTGTAACCTAGCAAGCTGGAATAAACACATCTTATGCATCGCTAAAGGAGTGCTGCGACATTTGTTTGGTATATGGAGACACATTGAGGGCTGTGAAGGTCGCTCTGCACCCAAGGCATCCAGCATACCTTGCTGCTCCTACTTTCTGCATAGTACATATATATATATATATGTGATATTCATTTAATATATTTGATTGGCTAGGGGTCTCACCAAATTAGAAATGCACATAAAAAACCCTTTACTTTTTATTTTTAAATGCAAACTGACAAAGAAAACCTTTAAAAGCTAAAGTGCACAGTGAGAAAAGGAGGAAAAAGAGAGAGAGGCCCTGTATACTATTCTCCCTCCTCGCCTCTACCTAACAACTGGGGTCAGCACCCTGGCCAACGATATGGCGCCACCCACTCCATGACGGCTTCCCCTATGTATAAGCCCTGGACTGTCCCTATAAGTAGGAAACAGTGCACAGGGCTACAGAATTTAGATCAAAAGAAAACACAACTTAGGTACAACCAGGGGCGGACTGTCCCAGGTGGCAGGGGAGCAAGTGCCCCCCAGGCTGGCTATAATGGCCTCATCCAGGGCCGCCCCCCTACTGTAATGGGGCAGTCCGGCTCCGCTTTGCATTTCACAGTGGCCGGCCAGACGACACGCCGGGCAGCATGGTGAGTGTGCCGCGCACATCCCCCGCTCCTCAACTTGCTCAACTCCACTAGCAACCTGCTCCTCGCCCGACTCACTAGCACATCCCCCCCTTCCCCCTGCTCCTCACCTCGCCCGACTCCACTAGCACCTAGCACCCCCCCACGGTCCTCACCTAGGGCTGACATGAAGTCAATGCCTTCAGCCAGGTGCACCAGCCCGTCCCTGGGTACAACTGTACACCTAGTAGTTAAAAAAATGAGATGATCACTCTGATTACACAGCCCTGCCTTATGGTGGGGGTAGGCGCCCTGCATGTACGGTATGGCGCTCCCACTCCCGTCGGCTCGTGCACTTTAGCTTTTAAAAGTTTTCTTTGTCAGTTTGCAGTTAAAAATGAAAAGTAAGGGTTTTTTATATGCATTTGATACATGTGATATTTTTCAGATATGCAAATAAAGGTAGTAGGTTACAGAAGGTACATGCAGTCAAAATTATGTCAGTTACCATTTTATTGTTGCAGGTGCTTCCACGGAGGCAGTGTTGGGCCACAGGGTTTTCTTGATTACTTCCAACATGTAATGTGATGTGGCCTCCTTGAAAGTGAACAACTGCAGGAATATAGCCAGTTGTTTTTAACCCTTAGGCTGGCCATTCCTACTCCACCTCTGGGTTGTCCTTGAATCCCTCCTCTTGGGCTCGTGATGAAAGATCTCAAAAAGCTATGAAGGGCCATAACTTTCCACTGGAAGGTCCAAGGTGAATAGTTCTGATGCCATCGGATCCAACTGGATCTCTTCCACACTTAAAGACCAAACATTGTTTCCCTACTTGGCTTCTGCTAGCCGTTCTCTGTATCTCCTCAGTGTGGTTCACTCCCACAATTCCCTTGATGTTTGTTTAGGACTAGGATATATGATGTGTTTCCATAATATTAATAACATAATATATTAATATGATGGTGCTGGTGAGACTGATCAGTTGCTGAGAATTTCAGCTTCCCCACCCCTAAGCCCACAAAGCATAAACCACTGTTCATGTCAGTCACAGGAGGGGGTCTGAGCTTAAAAAGGATCTCTTCCTTTATTCAATTAAAATTGACACCAATCTGCCAGTGAGACCATTTGGTCGAAAAGAGAAATTCCTGAGAAAGGAAGGGGTCAGAGTCGAGTAGGTGTTATATGCAGATAACGAATGTAAAAATATCCTGGCAGCTTATAATTGATTAACATGTCCAAATATATTCCATAGTCTTCACAATTGTCATGGGCAAGAGACAAGTTTTTCTTTTAGTCCGTCTTGATCATTGAGGCCCGTTGTCTCTTGAATGTTTAGTTGTGACTGTGCCTGGCTTCTTTTTGCAGCATTATTTGTAGATTTTTTGTTTGTTTCCGTTTTGTCTTTTTTATTTTTGATCTTCTGAGCTATTCTCTTTACTATATAACATACATTAGTACATGTGTGTACGTATATGTCTATGTGCAGAGCAAACACAATGGATAATGTTTGCTGCTTATTAATGTATCCAGGCTGTGATAAATGAAAGGTCTCTATGCACTAGCTCTATAAAAGAAATGCACTGCTTTTTATCTGTCTACCTCTGCAGCTACAAAGTGCACCTAGCCATATATAAGAGAAATATATATATATTTTTTTTTTCCTTTTTAAATTGCCCTAATTAGGGTAGAAATCTCACATATTTTGGTGACTATAGCTTTTGTTCTGCAGCACAGTAGAAAGTACAGCTGTTTCTTCTATTTTGGGCTCATGTTTGTGCTTAGGACTCATTAGTTACAGTACATGTCTTAATATTGGGAACGTATGGCTCAGTATAACCAGTTTTATGACCACCAAAATGCTTTTTCAAATAGCAGAGATGATTGAAAAATAAGGTAACCTCCCCAGCTCTAACCCCTGTGGCTCCAGCACTGACTGCTGTGTTGGTCTTGGCCAGTCGGGTGACAAACAGGACATGGTTGTATGTACCCCCTGCTGCCAATATTGGGCCTTATCACTCGTGACCAAAGAATGGGATCTCACCACTTGCTGCTCTCCTACCGGACATTATTGTAGAGACACAGCATTTGCAGGTGGTAAGTACCTGATTTAAATTTTGGAAGTCTGAAAGCCACTTAAACCAAGCAATGAAAAGTAAAATCAATGTGTGTGTATCTCTCTCTATATAGTGAGGTAGCGCCCCTGGGGGACTCGCTTGGCAACGGAATGGGCACCAACAACCACATTTTTCTTCAAAATAACACAATCAGTTTATTAAGCTGTCAAACTGCTGATGACATATAATACATATTACATTTCACATATAATATATAATATATAATATAATATATAATATATTACATTTCACATATTTTTCATTTCAATATATTACATTTCACATATAATATTCTTTACTCACATAATCACATTATAAGACATTCACATAATATATATTATATACACTGTTGCATTACTACCAGCTCCATCAACTATCAGGAGCACTAACTTTAGCTCCTCTGTACAACCTACAAGACAGTATTTACATTTATCACATCAGGAGAACCTTAGGGCGACCCTTATAGACCCAGTCTGGTTCTAATGCCCGCCTGACATTATCTACACTTCATATTTACATATAATACATAAACAGGAACCTTATAGACCTCACAGTCTGTCCCAAGTGGCAGCTACAGCCGCCTGTCTCTTTGACAGGGATCATTCCCCATCCTATTCACACTTGGATACATCACACATGGCACTTTTACATAAACCTATGATGACCCCCACGTTTATACATATAACACCTAGTCAACGGGACCATATCACCACTCTTTAGACGGTCCCAATGGCGGTTACAGCCACCTGGCCTTCATTCACATGAGACAACATACATGGCATTTTTACATAGACCATTATGCTTTACACATGAACCATCACAGCATGGACTACAGCCCTCTCAGACCTATACATACAGTCAACGAGCTCCGTATGGCTCAGGTACAAGCATTTCCCACATGGAGAGCCCGGCTTCCTGCCTTGTCCCAGCGGGACAGGGACCCCCCTCTGCCTCGCGTCCTCCCATCCTGGAGGTCATGTCTGGTCTGCCTCCCATCTCCAGTCTCTCTTACAACACTAGACAGCTTCTTATCCTGTCTGCCACACCCACACCTGCAACACAGTTAGTCAATCAGCACATCTCACTCACACACACAGACCTGGGAGTAGTTAACCCTCTGTACACTAGTCAGGTCTAGCACAGCAATAACCCCTACACACAGGCTCAGATACCGTTAATCCTGTGTGCACAGCTCAAAACACATGTGATGTGTCATGGGCCATGGGCTCTCATGCTGGTCATACCTCACATACCCCCCTCCATGTTCAGGGGGTGAACACCGTACCAAAAACATCAGGGCAACGGTGCTGAACCCCGTGGCACCCCACAACACTCCATATAGGTACCTTCACACGCGGAAATATTGCTAGGCAATTTCACTGGCAATTTGCTGGTTGCAGTGAAATCATGGACACATTGTTCCATTTGTACACAGCAACAAAATAGAACAATGGGTCCATGATTTCACTGCAACCAGCAAATTGCCAGTGAATTTGCCTAGCAATATTGCCGCGTGTGAAGGTACCTTAACACAGTTCATAGTGTCCTTAGCAACTTGGTGTCTTTGAGGCCCCGCCCTGCTTTATGCTTTATTCAAACAGCAGAGCGGGAATCTGGCATAATAGAATAAATGATATAAAGCATAAAGCTGGGCGGGCTCTGCCGCTGATGTCACACAATGCCGCTCTGTGCAGGAGAAGAGGAGGGCAGAACAGGAGGCGGTGGCAGGGACCTAGAGGGCGAGGAACAAAGAATGAGGAGGCTGGAGGACTGTGCCAGCGGCAACAACCTGTTACACAGATCCCACCCATTCAACCTCTAATCTGTAAGATTTTTAAAGTGTATTTCTCAGGGTACAAGGGGGCTAGAGACATGTGGGACCCCTTCCCTCAATGCAGCAGACATGCTGTATTCAGTGCTGCATTTAGTTTGCCATGCACCGGGGGGGGGGGGGGGGGTGACAGGTCCTTTTTAAGTAATGCACTATGTTGGGACTTGTTGTTCCACAGGTGGAGGACATGCATTACATGTACTGGGCTGCAGGTGAGCCAAAAACAGGGGCTTCTTTGGCTAACTTAATGCCTCCGACACCTGGGTGTCTCAGCGGATATAATCTGTGTGTTAATGTGATTAGAGGTCTCCCTGCATTTGGGAGCAGTAGCTACCCTGCAAGACATATGACCAGGTGGCCAAATCTCATGCTTAAAAGGAAGGAAGTAGGAAGACATGAGGTTCAGAGACCATGGGAACTATCTTGCTTGGGATCAGCTGGTGCCCTGGAAGGCATGAAGCCCGGAGATCTTGTGCAGAGCCTGAGCTTGCTCTGGAAAGTACCTGGAATGGCTCTCTCTGGCTTTACTTGGATAAGATGCTGTAAGGCTCAGACTTATGTTCTTACTCTATGGTTGGGCGGCCATTTTCCTGGAACACCTGCTATGGTATGCATGGAAGTAGCCGGCATCCTAGAAGGCACACTGAGGAGACCATGGGAGCTGGATGTACAGATGAGCAAACTTTCCCCGAACATGTTCCCCAATTTCAAATTCCGCGCGAAAATTGCAGATTTTGGTCGGGAATGGAAACATATGCAATTTAACAAAAAAATCGGCTCATGCAACTAGGCTTGTAAACTGATCAGATAAAAAAAGCATTACTGCGTTTCACTGATGCTTTTCTTCTACTTTCTGACAGTGTAGGATAGCGGGCGGGACATGTTTGTTGAGGGGAGGGGGTGGGGAGAGGTCAGAGTAATGTCGGACACTACTTCCTTCTTTTCCCGGCATATTCTGTGTGGATGTTCCTGGTCTGCAGCCAATCATGGCACATAAAACATCCACAAGTTGAAGACACAAGGAAGGGCTTGTCTTTGACTGGCTTGTTTCATTAGGTACTAAAGTCCAATGTCCCTTGGGATATAAGAAGCAGCCATTTGCCGTTGTCACCATTTTCAGAGTGTTACTGCTAGGGACAGTGCTTCTGCTGCTCCATGCTGTTCCATCAATATTACACAAATAGCTACTCGATCGCTTTTTAGATACAATAGGAGGACAAGAGGGTCCATCTGGCATAAGCGTTTTTTGCTGAGAACAAGTGTGATTCCTAAATCTGTGTGCGTTGCCAAAGTCGCGATTTTTGCATACAGCAAAGTGATTGCCAAATCTTAGTGTTTCCACTAAAAAGGCTTTATTTGGCCTCAAACAAGTGTTTTCCAAATCTCTGTGTATAATACATGGGTGGAGAATCCCAAGGTCATGGTGGAAAGCAGAAGGGGAAAAGGGTTGTTAGAAAGGAGAGTCGGCTTGGTGTTCGAGGTGTACGTGTGATAAGTGCTACTACTCATGTTACTGAAAGCAGCGTACTGACCAAACATTGGCTCGTCGTATCCAAAGGGAAGTGACAACTTCTGTTACTGGGCAGCCTACTCAAGTCTCCTTGTTTACCAGCAGCATTTACGAGTTGTGCATGAGGTCCAGAAAGAGTTTCTGCTACAGTTCATGGCAAGCGTTACATCAAGTGGCATGTCCTCTTGTTTTTCCACCTCAACAGCACAAACAGTAGAGTCCTCAGAGGTAGCGCCCCAATTATCCATGTGTCACCCCTGTCACAACTACTCAACCGCACAACTGATTGTGGGGAAACACAGATGGGCGATTCTGCAGAGATGTTCACATTTACTATTCCATTGGCATCAGCGTTCTGCTTCAAAGATTCACTTTGAGGATGAGAAAAGCATCTGCACTGATGCCCAAAATGTTTTGGGGTTGGATTCGGGGATAGAAGAGAAGTATGGTCCAGCAGGATCCAGACTCTTGTCAACAGACGTTAACCCCCGGGGGGTGGAGGTGATGTGATGAGACTAAGATACTTGAGAAACACCCGCACTGAGTGTTCAGGGCAGGAAGTGGAGGAAATTGACTCTCATGGCGAGGAGTGGGACAACGGATAATGACGATGTCTACATCGTCATCCTAGATCCAACTTGGAATCAACCCAGAGTAACGCAGCTGAGTAGCTCAACAGTGGAGGAGGAAGACTGAGAGGTTTGGTTGCGTGTTCCCGCACAGAGACTGAGGTTTACAAGCAGAGCATCCTCAGCCACAACTCTGGCTCTGGACAGCACGGTCATGAATCTGCATTAGTTCAAGGTGGCAAGGGTTGCCCAGCCAGGGCCTTTTTGACACTCACGTTATTTGCCAACTTAAAAAAATGGGTTGAGGCGAGGCGAAAAAAAACTACAATTTGTCTGCTGCATGCAAGAACTGCCACATGGCCCAGCACCATGGGTTACTCTGGAAAAATGACTGCACTAAACTGTGTCTAGCAAGCCTCACCGAACACCATCTACTCTACTGCATCAAATGCATTTGCTGCTGCTTCCTCCACTTGTTTACCTGCTATAGTCAAGGCCCTCGGCTGTTACTGAAATTGAAAAGTCTGCTGGTTTTAACTGATCCCAAACACCGAGCACACAACTTGTTTGTCAACCCACCTTAACATCTATACCTTTGTGTCCTCCACAGTGCAGCAGTTTGTCAGATACACTCGACTTCACCCTCTTTCAGCACAGCAGCTAGCCCTCGATCCCAGAGTTGTGGTCTCGTAAAACATTATTTCTTCCTACACATCCCAAAGCAAAGAGCTTGAACTTGACTATCTCCCATTTGTTGGCCACAGAAATGCCGCCATTCCACCTGGTGGATAAAGACTGTTTCTGAATGTTGATGGCCATCGCATCCCCCCCTAGTATCAGTTGCCCAGTTCCCATTACTTCTCAAAAGCTTTGCCTGTGCTACATCAGCATGTCGCAGACTACATCACCCGTTCCTTCTGAAACTGTGTGTGTGACAGGGTACATATCACCACTGACACCTGCACAAGCAAACATGGCCAGAGGGTACATCTCTCTCACTGGCCACTGGGTGACTCTAGTGACTATGGGGAAGGGGCTACTCCCCAAGTCTTGAAATCTGTAAGACTTTTGGGACAAATTTCTACCTGTACCTCTTCATCCACTTCTTCTGCCTTGTCCACCTTCTGCAGGGCCTCCTTAATGTTGTAACAGTTCAGACAGAATCCACCCCATCTCAGTACTGCGCTGCCAGGGCTCTCTGACATCAGGCAGTTTTTAAATTAGCATCCTTTGAAGATGTGAGTAGCACAGCTATGCAGGCAGAGTTTCAGCAATGGCTGTCTCTGCTAAACCTGGAGTCAGAGAAAGCAGTGTGCAATAATGGTGTGAACCTGGTGGCAGTCCTACATGTGGGGCAAACTTAAACACGTGCCTTGTATGGCTTGCATCTCTACACCACTATCCCGGCCTGGATAAGCTGCTGCACAAGGCACTGTGGCTGTGTGCTCACTTTTGCCGTTCTCACCCCACGGCTCATCGACTGGCATCAATACAGAGATCTTTCGGATAACCAGTAAACTGTTTGATATGTGATGTTCCAACACGGTGGAATTCCACTCTGCCCATGTTGCAGCGACTGTGGCAGCACCGAAAAGCCTTGGTGCAGTATGTAATGACGCGTACAGTGACTCAAAGTGAGCTGACTGTGTTGCAGATAATGCTTGCAGAGTCGGCACAGATCAAGGACTTCTGTACCCTTCTTCACAGTTTTGAAATGGCTACTAAGATGGTTAGCACTGATGATGCAGTCCTCAGCCTCACTATTCTGGTTATCTACATGCTGGGGCAAACTTTGAAAAGTCTGTGGGATGAGGTGGTGGCACCACAGGGAGAGAAGGAGGATGTGGAAAGGATATCTGTATCTCAAAGGCCCGGACTCTCATCACAGAGCCGGGTGGCATGGTACCAGACAAAGTGGTAGTGAAGGTGCAGGAGACGAGGAAAAAATAGAGGAGGACGAGGATGAAGAAGTGATTGGCAAAAAACAGTCAGGAGATGAGGAAGAAATGATTCCTCCTTCTGTTATCCAAGATTGGCGGGAGAGGACTGAGGAAGGAAGCTCCATTTTTATGCTGCTACCAACACAACAAGGATTTGGACTTCATGGATGCATCAGACACATGAGCACCTTCTTGATGCATCTGCAACATGAACTCCGTATCGTTAGGATTAGAATTAGCGATGACTACTGGGTTGCCGCACTCTTGGATCCGTGGCACAAGAGTAAATTTAGCCAGATGCTTCCCACCTAGGACAGGGACATGTGCATGCTGGAGCATCTAAAAAAGCTGGTAGACCATCTTAGGACTGGTTTTCCCCAAACACATCAGTGAGGGACACAGTACACGTCGCGTTGAACCAGCACGTCCACCAGTAGAATGCAGTCTGACACAAAGTAAACGACTGGGGAGGATAATGCAGGAGTATAATATCCATGCCTTCAGGAGGGTTTGGACCTTTTTCATATTGGGTTCCAAAAATGGAGAAGTGGCCTGAGCTCGCAATTCACACCTTGGAGGTCTTGTCATGCCCGGCAGCCAGCGTCTTTGCTGCTGGTCGTGTCGTGAAGGATAAGCATATCCAGCTGCCCCCTGAAAGTGCGGAATGCCTAACTTTCATCAAGATGAACAAGTCATGGATGTCCAAGGACTTTTTCCACCCCAGTGGCAGACTGGACAGAGAAGGTGATGTACTTTTCAGTGTGCTGCATTCATCTCACCATTATACAATTTTTATTCTGGTCCAATTAATGCCACTTTGGTGGTATCTGGCCCTAATTTTTGGAAATGTGGAGACTCTTCTTGGGGTATCCTTGTTTGTTTCCTGAATTTTGCAGGGTTCTCTGAGCACCATGCCTACACATATCACTGACCGATCTGTATCCACTTTCCTGTAGTATTTCACAAAAGTGATACTTGTGCCACCTGATTGTGGTGGAGCATAAAATAGACTGGAGTGGTTGCATGAGGTTTGAGGACCCCTGCCCACTGGGCCTATACAGATCACTGATCCACCTAAATCCTTCCAGTAGTAGTTCATGCAGCTTGTACTTGTGCCACCTGAGTGTGGCGGAGCATAACATATATTGGAGCTTTTACATGAGGTTTGAGGGCACCCTGCCCAACAGTCCTACTCCTGTCACCCATACCCCTGTTCCTGATCAATGTTTAACCTTGAAATTCTAGGCGAGCCCCTGTTCCCGACCCTGCCATGCATGCAGACTGTGCCATTCTACAATTCTTAGTCTGGGTCAATTGATGTCACTTTGGTGGTATCTGGTCCTAATTTTTTGAAATGTGGACCCTACTTGGGGTGTCTTTGTTGTGTTTCATGAAATTAGCAGGGCTGTAAGCACTATGCCTACACCTGATGCTTGAAATACTTGGCCAGGTCTTGTCCCATGCAACCATAATGCACCATGATAAAAATTTTAACTTTGGGGATTAGATGGCACATTTCCTGGTGTCTTCCATAATTTCCGATTTTGAGCTCCTTTGAAGGTGTTTTCAATGCCCTTGATTTTTCATCCCATTGATTTCAATGGGAATCGGAAGTTCGTTGACCAGTTCGGCGAAAACATGCCCGTTCGACAAACCGAACCGAATCCAAACTACAAAAGTTTCGCTCATCCCTGGCTGGAAGGTAACTCATGTGAATGGACCATGTAAATAACTCCAGGTGGTCGCGTTCGTTATTGGGATAGACTGTATGCCACTCATGTTCCATTGATGTAGATATGTTATAATGGACATGTTTATGTTTAGGGATGAGCGAGTACTGCAAGAATCGGAGTCGCTATACTCGCAACGAGTACTTCCCAGAACTCGGTACTCATTGTGAGTATAGCAAGTCCAATGGCAGTGAATGGGCGGGCGAGTACTTTCGCAGTGTATCTTTATATATATATATACACTGCAAAAGTGCACTAAAAGTGAATAAAAGTTGTTAAAAAATAAAAAAAATATCATACTCGCCTATTCAACGCCTGCATCGGGACTGGCAAAGAAGACAAGGACCTGTGAGTCTGACAGCCAATCAGATGGCCAGACGTCACAAACCACCTGATCGCTACCAGCCACCTGATTTGCCAGATTGCCAGGTCTTGAACGTGCATCAATGACCTGGCAATCTGGCCAATCAAGTGTCTGGTAGCGATCACATGGTTTGTGACGTCTGACCATCTGATTGGCCTGATCGCTACCAGCCATCTGATTGGCTGTCAGACTCACAGGTCCTTGTCGTTGATCGGATGTCTTCTTTGCTGGTCCTGGTGCAGGCGTCGGATAGGTGAGTATGATTTTTTTTATTTTTTAACAACTTTTATTCACTTTTAGTGCATTTTCGCAGTGTACAGTTAGGGCCAGAAATATTTGGACAGTGACACAAGTTTTGTTATTTTAGCTGTTTACAAAAACATGTTCAGAAATACAATTATATATATAATAATATGGGCTGAAAGTGCACACTCCCAGCTGCAATATGAGAGTTTCTACATCCAAATCGGAGAAAGGGTTTAGGAATCATAGCTCTGTAATGCATAGCCTCTTCTTTTTCAAGGGACCAAAAGTAATTGGACAATGGACTCTAAGGGCTGCAATTAACTCTGAAGGCGTCTCCCTCGTTAACCTGTAATCAATGAAGTAGTTAAAAGGTCAGGGGTGGATTCCAGGTGTGTGGTTTTGCATTTGGAAGCTGTTGCTGTGACCAGACAACATGCGGTCAAAGGAACTCTCAATTGAGGTGAAGCAGAACATCCTGAGGCTGAAAAAAAAGAAAAAAATCCATCAGAGAGATAGCAGACATGCTTGGAGTAGCAAAATCAACAGTTGGGTACATTCTGAGAAAAAAGGAATTGACTGGTGAGCTTGGGAACTTTAAAAGGCCTGGGCGTCCACGGATGACAACAGTGGTGGATGATCGCCGCATACTTTATTTGATGAAGAAGAACCCGTTCACAACATCAACTGAAGTCCAGAACACTCTCAGTGAAGTAGGTGTATCTGTCTCTAAGTCAACAGTAAAGAGAAGACTCCATGACAGTAAATACAAAGGGTTCACATCTAGATGCAAACCATTCATCAATTCCAAAAATAGACAGGCCAGAGTTAAATTTGCTGAAAAACACCTCAAGAAGCCAGCTCAGTTCTGGAAAAGTATTCTATGGACAGATGAGACAAAGATCAACCTGTACCAGAATGATGGGAAGAAAAAAGTTTGGAGAAGAAAGGGAACGGCACATGATCCAAGGCACACCACATCCTCTGTAAAACATGGTGGAGGCAACGTGATGGCATGGGCATGCATGGCTTTCAATGGCACTGGGTCACTTGTGTTTATTGATGACATAACAGCAGACAAGAGTAGCCGGATGAATTCTGAAGTGTACCGGGATATACTTTCAGCCCAGATTCAGCCAAATGCTGCAAAGTTGATTGGATGGCGCTTCATAGTACAGATGGACAATGACCCCAAGCATACAGCCAAAGCTACCCAGGAGTTCATGAGTGCAAAAAAGTGGAACATTCTGCAATGGCCAAGTCAATCACCAGATCTTAACCCAATTGAGCATGCATTTCACTTGCTCAAATCCAGACTTAAGACGGAAAGACCCACAAACAAGCAAGACCTGAAGGCTGCGGCTGTAAAGGCCTGGCAAAGCATTAAGAAGGAGGAAACCCAGCGTTTGGTGATGTCCATGGGTTCCAGACTTAAGGCAGTGATTGCCTCCAAAGGATTCGCAACAAAATATTGAAAATAAAAATATTTTGTTTGGGTTATGTTTATTTGTCCAATTACTTTTGACCTCCTAAAATGTGGAGTGTTTGTAAAGAAATGTGTACAATTCCTACATTTTCTATCAGATATTTTTGTTCAACCCTTCAAATTAAACGTTACAATCTGCACTTGAATTCTGTTGTAGAGGTTTCATTTCAAATCCAATGTGGTGGCATGCAGAGCCCAACTCGCGAAAATTGTGTCACTGTCCAAATATTTCTGGCCCTAACTGTATATATAGATACACTGCGAAAGTTAAAGGACTACTTGGTACTCCCGAGTAATCACAAGAAACTCTGTGAGTAACCCGAGTATCGTTACTATTCGGCGAGTACCGAATAGTAACGATTCTACTCGCTGATCCCAAGTAATAACCAATGGACTTATTTCCTGGAAAACATGGATGTCTACCTCAATCCCGCTACCCTTTGAGTATCCCCCAATATACTCAGTGAGCAAATTACTTCAATAAAATGTGTGTGTGTGTGATATAGGTTTTTTATCTGATGTGAGTGGTGTAATTATCCTAACATGCTCTAATCCTAAGCAATTTAAGGACAGACCTGTCAATCAAGTAGAGTCAGGAGGGATAGAAGCCTTGGGGGTCTATCTTGTAGACACATCTATCCAGTGACACATTCTTTTTGAAACCATACATTGTAACAAGAGAGCTTGTCAATATTTTATGCTGCCTTTGGTTAGAGCTCAGATATCTGCTGACTGGTTCCAAAGAGGCTTGAAAACACATGCATGTACTAGAAAATGAGTCTGTAAAATGTGAGGTCTGCTGTACAGTTTCTCCTGTCCTGGAAGAATTACTAGTGGTGTCAAGTGATCTGAGCTAGTGGAATTTCTTTTTCCAGAGTAATTGTTTCTCTCAGTAGATGGCCTGTTATTCACAAATGGATAAAATTGTTGGTACTCTTCTACTAAAATAAGAAAAACCCACAATGGTCACGAAAATAACGTAAAACTGAAAAAAGCAATTTTCCATTTAAGTTTACTAAATATCAACTAATGAAAATGCAGTGAATACATTGATTTTTGAATTGAGGTTAAACAGAAAAAAATAATAAACTAATGTAAATGTCCTGGAAGCAAATAATTGTATTCCTAGAAAAGAATAAGAATAATTTGACCCAAACCTGGTAAAGCTTTTGCCAGATTCCTACACCTCTGTATCCCCTCTTCCTTTATTCCTACAAATGAACTTCCCTCTAGGAACTCTATACATTAATCACAAGAAATCACTAGTGCCTTCTGTGACTATTATGGCTATTTTGGTTTGGCTTACCTACTCCACAGTCCTGGTTTCCTATACCCATTAAGAGTTTGAGTGCCATGGATTTAGTGCAATGGTAGCACCGAAAAATATAAATTCATCACATGAAGGATAAACTTGCTGTAGTTGTTCCTTTTTGATTGTGTTGTGTTCCAAGTTACATGCACATATCATTGGAAAGATAACACTCCTACAGACCAACACTGTTTCGCCCTGTAAAACAGCCGAGACTCACAAGTCAATAATACACTAAGGCTGGAGTCACTCTAGCGTATGGCTCATGTGAGATTTGCATCACACTGTACGGAGTGGTTGGTGGCTCTCCTGACCTGAGCATGACAGATGCATTGAAATACATGCAGTTGACATGCTCGAGTCAGGAGAGCTGATTTTCCCCATCCTGGAACCCTTTCAGGGATACACCCTCCATCCTGGTATATGATCCCCATCCTGGAATATGTTCCCTATCCTGGTAATAATCCCCCATCCTGGTATATATGATCTGCCATCCTGGTTTATGGCTCCTATCCTGGTGCATACATTAAAAAATGATTCTGCTCAGTCTATCGCTCACCTGCTGCAGCTGACCAGTCTGTAAGTGCACAGCGATTACCTGATGCTCATGCACGGCGCCTTACATGTCAGCTGCCGGTATAAGAGGACGTTGTGCTGCTGCAGGGGAGTGATAGACTGAGTATAATCGCCCTGTCCACTGGTTCCCACGCCTGGGATGATGCGCATGGAAAACCAGGGAATATCCACAACTAAACGGCTGCAGCAGTGGCAACTGATTACGTGTGTCCGCTGTTTTAAGAAATTTTAATGAGTGAGGGTTAGCCGTACATATGAAATTTATATAAACAGCGAGCACATGTGATCACCGGCAGGCACGGCTGCAGCCTGCTCCTGCCTCCGATGACCAACTCCACCACCTCAGCCACAGAAAGATACCGTACATCCAGACTATTAGACACCCGCCCCACAATTTTTTAAAAAATTTTTTGGTGGGGGGGTGGAGAGTGAGTTTTATAGTCCAAAAAATATGGTAATTTACAGTTAGGATTAAAACATTTGAATCCTTCCCGGTGATAAAAAGAAGATATTGTGCCGCTTAAATAAGAATAATTTTTAGCAAATGATACTTGTAGAATACATTTCTGAGGGGACTGACTCTAGCTGCAATGATATTATACCGCGCTTAGCGGCACTGCATTTTTTATCCCAAATCTGTTCTTGTTTCTAATGAACTAAGTAGCATGGGGCTCTAGGTAATGTCCCGGTAGAGCCCCCAATGTTTGTCCAGCCCCGGTACTATGATCAATTAATGGTTTGTATAATGATTTCTCGGAATTAAGAATAAGACCCGCTAAATTAGTGGGGGTGGGGGGATTGTTTCTTTTTTGTTTTTAGTGTCTGCAGAGTTTTTGAACAGTTAAACAATACCGTTGTTCAGTGTAATGCGTAAGAAATTATACGGTTAAGAACTTGGTGATATGTCTTATCTCTAATATCCTTTTAATTCATAGAGTAAAAGTTGGCATGCTAGATATGCTGTAATAGGATTCATTCGGATGCTAAATATAGCAATACTTGAGTGTCCGCTGATCCCAGTGTTGGCTTGGCCAAATTACCGTAATCTTTTTTGGGTTTTTTTGTTTTTCAATCTGAGACGGAAACAGAAGCGGAAAGAGACAGCAAGACTCATGAGCATTTTTTTTTTAAATCATTAGTTTAGAATCTTAATAACAAAAACAAGTTGAAAGTTGTATAATTTGATAATGACTGCAGATTCGCTGTATGTACTAGGAATGAAGCAATCAGACAAAGTGTTTGATGTTGTGAGAATTTCCATATCTGCTGCTTTCCTCCGCAGCTCTGGGACGCGGAGTCTCCACTGTGCTGGGAAGTCAGCAGGCATCAAAGAAGCCTCCTCTGTTCTACCAAATTGCTCCGAGCCCTAATCTGAAAGTGAAGATGACTGGTCCCTGGAAAGATTTATGTAACAGCCATAAAGTCATAGGAAAAATTGATAGTGTAATTTCACCTTAACTTATGGGGTCAATACCTGTGTTTAAAAATGTTAATTTCCTTATTTAGGGCATGTGCACACGTCTAGTCTAATTTCGTGTCATTTAACAGGAAACACATTTTGCATAAATGTATATTTTCCTGTGGGATTTGTTATGCTTTTTTTTTTTTTCATTAGAATTAGTGAAAGAACTGACGTGCTGTAGACTTGAAACTTCTTCATATGTACAAGGAAGAGAATAGGCAACATGTCCATGAGACTTCAGAAATCTTACTCAATTTGCTGGGGCAGTGACATTCTGCATTTCCAACAGGAATAAACATTGGAAAAAATGCGACATGAACATACGCTTCAGATCCCTTGAGGTGTTCTTCATTTCACAAGGATTTAGATTCTGCACTGAAATCTACATGAAATCTGCCTATAATGAAGGTGAACAGGATTTCTCCAATCCTTCTCACGTGACTGTGTCATTATCTGTGCAAAATTTTAACAAAGAAGTATTTCTAATTCTGCGTATCTGCAGCACGTTAAACTTCTTATCCTGCGAGGAAATCTAAGGTTATGTGCTCACTATCTGGAGGCGCTGTGTCTTGGACGCAGCGCCTCCGGACCTGAAGGAAGCAGCGGGAACCCACAAGTGAATGCAGGGAGACTGCAGCCGCCCTGTGCCACCGATCTGAAGTGGGTGCATGGTGGCTTCTCCCTACATCCCCTGCAAAAGATCGCTTCCGACTCCGCAGCATGAAATTAACATGCTGCAGGGGCGCAGCAACCCGCACCGCAACTGAAAAGACACTGTTGTGGGGATTTCTAGAAAACCCATCCATCCACTATGCTTGTAGTGATCAAAGCAGCGTTTTGAACGCAGCGGTAAGACGCTCTGTCCAAAATGCTGCTATTCCGGATCATGTGCATGCTCCCTGAGTGTCCTCCTTTGATTTGATCTGTGGTCCCCAAAAAATATTGACATATGTAAACCCTAAGATAGAGATACACAAATGTGCAGTCTGCATTTCTGTTATAACAATAAAGAAGTAAAGTTCCAAATCAAAATATTCTGGGGTGCTTTGTGTTTAATTTTGCTAGTAGATTCTTGATAAAATTAAGATCCACACTGATAAAGCAGTAACGACTTCCAGCAGAAAGTTAAAAATTGATGTCTTGGATTGAAAGCAAAAGGTTAAGGCCAGCTTCACACCACGGTTTTAAGAACCGGGGGCTGTCCGGTGTGAACCGTACAGCTCCGGATCCGATTTTGGCCCCATAGTGTTCCTATGGGTCCGGATGGCAGTGATTTGCCATCCGGTTCCCTGCTGTCAGGAAGGATCTGGGAGAATTCGTTTTTTTTTTCCCGGACACAAAATCGCAGCTTGCAGCGTTTTTGTGTCCGGAGCTAATATCTGACAAAATCGGATTCACCCGCATCCTCCCGGATCCGATGCGATCCGACGCCCCCTAACATGGGAGGCTATGGGCATCGGATAGCACCGGATCCAACAGAAAATCGGATCCAGCTGTCGGACGACGGGTGCTGAAGTTCAGCGGCGGCCAGCGCTGAACTTTAGCACCTGGAGAGCTCCCGGCAAAAATTTCTGAACCGCGGCTAGCTCTCAGCAAGCGATCCTGAAATTTCAGGACTGGACAGCGGCAGCAGCCGCACAGTCCTGATTCCGGCAGAAAACAGGACCGGAGGGCCTATTTGCCCTCCGGTTCAGTTCTATCCAGAGCTGTCAGGCTGTGTCCAGTGCACCCAGCAAAACACCGGACACAGCCTGACAGCTCAAAACCGTGGTGTGAAGCCGGCCTAAGAATTCTAGAATAAAACTGCAAATAAACATTGTCCCTAAAAATTTGGATGTTTTGCAAGCTCTCCCGATTGGGATTCCCTTGTCTTTCTTCAGATTTCTGTCAGTTCAAATTAACCCCCAGAATTAGAAGATCCATCTCATACTGCCCTAAATCATCAGGAGGTATGGCTTTCCCGGTTTACAGATCTTGCTATATCGCTTCCCACCCATCTATAATTTTAGATTTGGGTCAAAATGATAAGGAAAAAGCCTGAGTTGGGATTGATCAAAGTGTTAAGAAAATCTTGTGCATAGCTGTCCCTTGGCTGGCCTTGACTTCAGCTAAAATACTTACAGATCAGCCTACGATAAGGGCTACCTTTGCCTGTTGTACTAACCCAGTGGTCCGTTCCCACATTACACTGCAATGCTTCTCCATGTACCCTAGTCTTGAAAATCCATTTCCCTCCTGGATCAGCCTGCTTACACTCTGTCTTCCCAGATGCCAGTCCTATGTGTTGGAGATGTGGTGTTGAAATGGGTGACTTGCTACTTTTTTTTTTTAAAAGAAATTCTTACACTTTTTCTTTATTGTTTGGAATAAAGTACAAGTGATGGACTGGAAACACACGAGCGTATGAAAAATCTGACCGTTTCTTATCCAAGAGAGTAGGATGAGTGACATTCATTTTTGATCCGTGTGGCATGCAAGTTCAATGCGATTGTGCATTTTTGTGGGGGGGTTTTTTCTCCGCTAACATCAATGTGATATCCGTGTGGTGTCCAGGTGCAATGCATTTTTAACATGGTATTTCCCATGCTGTATAAAGTTAGAAAAGAAGAGACAGACAGATTACATAGATTGAATGAAATAGACATATGGTAGGAATAGCTAGAACATTTTATCAGTATCCCGCTGCTTTATTCCAGGGCCACCCATTTAAACTTCATGCATATTCACTGCACTGACTGGTAACAGCAGACGCTCACTCTCTCTGAGAGTGTATGGCTGGTTGGCTGTTGAAATCAGACTGCATTTTAACAATTTTGACGGTGATTGTACTTGGTTGCCAAATACAGTAGTGTATGGCAACCAACATGCCGTCATACTGTGTTGAATAAAAAAAAAAAAAAAAGTGTAGGGCTTCGGAGTATTTTTCAGTCTAGCCCAGATAAAGCAGACAGCTTTGGGCTGCCACCCTCAGCTGCCTAATTTTACCTTCGCTGGCAAAACAAAATGCGTAGGGATCCGCCCCATTTTTAATTGACAAGGTAAAACTAGGCAGCTGAGGACTGGTTTTCTCAGCGGGGAGAGGGCCCATTGTTTTATTTCCCCCACACAAGAATAGAAGCTTGCAGCCACTCCTGAAAATGGCACATTCATTGTAGCGCCATTTCCAGGCATCTTGCTAGGCTCTTCCAGTGGCCCTGGTGGTGGCATGCTGGGTAATACTGGGTTAATACCAGCTTTCTATTGACTGCTGGTGTTAATCTCACCATTATTAGCCGGCTATTGTGAACTTCAAATAAATAGCAAAGAAGACACAACAGACATTGAAAAACATTTTATTACAAATAAAAACACAAAGACAGTTAGAGACTCCATCTTTATTAACTCCCCAACCATGAGGGTCCTCCTCGATCCTCTGCAATGTTTTCTCTCTTGGTGGGTACCACACAGCTCTGCTTCATCAGAGACTGCGGGGAAGAACAGAGTACGTCCTTTCCCCACAGTTTCTGAATACTAAATGAGCAATGCACTGCGGCCGTAAGTGGGGTCGTCACCCGAGGACACCATTGCCACAGTAACCGCTATCTAACAGTTACTATGGCAACAGTGTCCTTGGGTGGTGACTTCAGTTGCTCTTGGCTTACCTGAACACTGAATGAATGAGCCGTGGGGATAGCGGCCAGGTAAGCTGTGAGTAACTGAGGTTACACAGAGGATCAAGGAGAGGTTAATAAAGATGGAGTCCCTAACTGTCTTTGTGTTTTTATTTCAAATACAATGTTTTTCCAGTGTATGTTGTGTCTCCTTTACTATTTATTTGAGATTCTTAATGGTCGGGTCTAATATTGGCCGACATTAAGAATCTCGGGCTTAATGCTAGCTTGCAAAACAAAGCTGGAATTAACTCCTTATGTAATAGACTGTAGGATTACTCAGGGATCTATTTGCAATTGGGAGAACAGACTTCACACAGAAATCAAAGTTTTAAGGTGAACACGTTTCTATCACACTTGGTAGGTATAAAGAGATGTGCAGCAATTGGGAAAGTTCATCAAACAGATAATATTGAAAGTCTCTGAAAATAGTTCTTAGCAAAGTAACACAAAACGTCTCTGGAGATAATTCTCACTGGGAGAAACCGATGGAGAAAAACAAGTCCAATACTTATTGGTACAGTGCAGCTTTTAAGGAGTCTCAATATCCATAGAGCTGTATCTGCACTATAAACAAAACTTCATTTAGTGCTAGCAGGCACACAATGCTTACTTTACACAGGGCTTGTGAAGGTGAAGCAAAGTCAGGAACTAACACAGACAGCTGCAATCAGGAGAGTAGCTTAGACTGATTAGGTTATCCAAGACAGTAGCTGGAAAATCTGGAGCAGACCAGCAGGAGATTATGCACACTTGGAAAGTCTGGAATTCAAACTGAATACTTGAACACAGGTGAATGGTAGGCGGAAGCTTCTAAAGGCTGAGAGGAGTATCACATGGTCAGGATTCAAGCAGTAGATGCCATTTTGTAAAGGGGCAAAATGCACAAAATGTCCATAAAGATCCAAAGTCCTTCACCTTATTACCCAGCGTGCCACCACCACCATGGTCGCTGGAAGAACCTTTTAAAGCACATGGAAATGGTGCTACGATAAATGTGGTCTTTTCAGGGGTGGTTGCAGGCTGCTATTTAGCGTGAGGGCCCTAAAATACAGGGCCCTCATCCGGCTGAGAATAACAGCCCTCAGCTGCCTACTTTTCCTTTGGCTGGCAATTAAATATAGGGCAGAGCCAGCCAAGGTAAAATTAGGCAGCTGAGGGTGACACCTCGACAGTGGCACCCGAACCTGCACAGTTGAGCAGGTGTTCATGCATAGTGCCGAGATCTCACAAGATTTGTGAAGTCTCGTGAGACATCTGCACTATGTTCTATGGAGCGCTGACACATGCTCCAGTGCATCGGTGCGAGTGCTCTTGTCACTCATGCGCCAGCCAGAGGAGAGGCGGGAAGTTTAAAACATGCTGAGTGGGTTTTTCAGTTCGGAGGGGCGGCCAGGGGTTTAGCAACCATGACCATATAGTAGCCTCTGTGACTCAATAGGAGGCCACCGCTGGACACAATAAAAGTTGTTTTCACAGGTATGAGGGGTCAGTCTGGGCACATACAAGGGGTTACTAGAACCCCATTTATATAATGTCTAAGCTGGTGGGCACAGTTTAAAATGCCCAAAAGGGGTGACAGGCTTTTTTTTAACATTCGTCGGAGTGCATTGAAAGATTTTCTCGCATTGCACTCGTCCGATTCATACGTTTATGTGTCAGACCTCATACACAACATCGTTGATCTTACATTTGATTGAAATCATGCACTTGTGGCATCCCTTTAAAAAGATATAGACACCCTATCCTAAGCCGTTTAGTCTCGAAAGCAAGAGTGTGCATTTCTCTGCTTTTGGTAAAAAAAAGATTCCTTTCCGACAATCTCTCTGGTTTTTAAATATGAATGAAGTTATTCTTAGGGATTCTTATGCAGCAGTTCTGACACAATCAGAGTTTTTAGATGTAAAAGAGCTCAGATAGCTAATCCCACCCACACTACAACTCTGTGTACATTGTGTATTGACAGTGAGCTGCTCATTAGAGTAGGGGGTGGGGTCAGTCTAGCAGGCGTGTGAGCTGTAGTACAGCAGAGATAATCTCCTGGCGATAAAACCTTCTTTAAAAGTAAACAGCACACCACCTAATGAGTGAGTCATCCCTGAATTCAGTGTTTAACCCCTACCTTGTGCTATCCTCGGATTATATAGCAAAAACTTGCTGACAGGTTCCCTTTTAAATTCAATGTTGGAGTTAAATGAAAAGTTGCTATGAATCCATATCGTTAAGGCTGGTTTCACTCTGCAATGTGATCAGGTCCAGGGCTGTCCAACGTGAGCCAGACAGCCCCGGACCCGATTTTCAAACAGAAACGGAGGGCAAATATGCGCGCCAGTCCGATTTGCAGCCGGATTCCTCTGATCACAGCCGCTCCTGCTGAAATTTCAAGATCGCGGCTAGCTCCCTGAAAGCTCAGCAGGGGACCGCTCATGGTGCTGAAGTTTAGCAGCGCTCGCTACTAAACTTCAGGACCCAGCGTCCAGCTCCCGGATCCGATGTTATGTCGGATCCGGCGCCTTAGACCCCCATGTTGGGGGGCGCCGGATCCGGGTGCATCTGATTTTCTCAGATTTTTCCCCCGGACACAAAAACGTTGCAAACAACATTTTTGTGTCCGGGAGAAAATCCAAATGCTGCCGGATTCTCCCGGACAGATGGAAGCCGGATGGCAAATAGCTGCCATCTGGCTCCATCCGGCCCCATAGAAATACTATGGGGCCAAAACCAGATCCGGGGCTGTCCAGTTCACACCGGACGGCACAGGATCCACAAAACCATGATGTGAAACTGGCCTTAGAGGTATAACTTGCAGGTGTAACAGGGTTCCTTACCCTGTTTCATTTACAAACCTGGAACTCGTGCTGGTGACTACCACTTCATTCACACAGTGAACATGGTACCGCCACTGATAATATATTTATCATTAAAGTTAATCTGTCGTATCCCTTATGCCCTGCCACTTGGCATTAGTCATGTGTGTGGCAAAATTCCCTGCTTAGACAGCCCTGTATAATGTTTTTTATAAACATTGATTTTAAAAAATGACATTTGTAAAATGCAGTTTCCATATAATAATATTAGGGCTTTGACTAGTCGATGGAGCATTGTTTCCCCAGACTAGTCTGCCTTTTTCAATGTTCTCATGCCCCTGTGGGAGTGATAACATGACTTCCGAGAGCTGGCGTCATTGATGCTTCTGGAAATATTGTGCATACATGCAGTTGGTTTTGCCAGCGTTAGTGCACCTTGGAAACCGGCTGTACGTGTCCCGGTTTCAGAGTGGCACATGATGGGAAAAATGGCTTCTGCACTTCTGATCACTTGCAATGCGCTTCTCTGAAGCTGGGCGCCATTCATGTACTGGACGTGTTTTTTTCATGGACCCACAGACTTGTATTGGGACTTTTCATCAGTGAAACCAGAAAATAATGGACATGTTTCCATGAGATTTACATGGTCTATGAAAAAACACGGACATGTGGACAGCACCGTTGATTATAATGGGTATGTGTTGTATCTGTGTAGGAAAATGGGTGCAACATGGACGTCTGAACAAGGCCGTAGATGCATGAACTATCAGTAATACATGGTTCATTGCCAGTGTCATAGACTGCCTTTGTTCTTGTCAGCACACTTGACAATGTGCTGCTGAGAACTATTATCTTTTAATCAAAACTAAAGATTGATTCATAAACGAAAGAGTAGTGTTTTGTTTTGTTTTTTTAATTCGGTGATCGGCAGCTTGTTACCACTGGCTAGTTATCTTGAATTGAGTGTACCTAAGAATGCTTGTTCACAATAATCAGCCAATATAAATCCTCCATAAGTTCTTGCATATTTTATGTAATGATACATTTAAATAAGCTTTTTTTTCTACTTTACATTGACTAATGGTATTGAGCTATACAAATATAACAAGTTAAGCTTAAATAATGATGACCTCAATATTCTGAAAAACTCCGGCCCCTTTAAACCAATTTGGCTGTAAATCAAGTAATTACCAGTACAGGCAATATAATATTCCACATTTTTGTATCTAAAACTGCTAGATCAGGACCCTTATTAATAGTCAGAAAATAAGGTATCTAATGATGACTCCCATGTAGGTATTATGTGGGGAGGATTTAATATTATCCAGATAACTGTATGATGTCACCTGAAAAAAATCCTGAAAAACAAATGCTGAGTGTGAATCTAGTGTACGACCTCTTTTTCACACGCCTGTGCAATAAAAAAAAAGTGTGAGGGGCCGTTTTTTTCACCTATGTCCGGCATCATGTGTCATTCGTGTGTTGTCCATGTGCTATTTGTAGGACATCCAGATATCACGCTTGATTTTGAATACTTACCAGGCTCTGGCACTGCAGTTCCTCTTGCTTCCTGGTCTGCGGTTGGACTCAGTGCAGTAAATATTCATGATCTTAAAGAGGTGGTTCGGAAGCGATTGTGACGGGCAGCATCATTGAAGACTACTAAGTAACATAGTAACATAGTTTTTAAGGTTGAAGGAAGACTTTTAGTCCATCTAGTTCAACCCATAGCCTAACATGTTGATCCAGAGGAAGGCAAAAAAAAACCATGTGGCAACACTAGCTCCACATTGGGGGAAAAAATTCCTTCCTGACTCCAGATATGGCAATCAGACTACCGTATATACTCGTGTATAAGCCGACCCGTGTATAAGCCGACCCCCCTACTTTTGCCCCAAAACCTGGGAAAACCTATTGACTCGTGTATAAGCCGAGGGTGGACCCCAGCACAGGTATACAGCCCCCAGCAGTGTGGTATATAGGCCCCCCCAGTGGTAGTATACAGCAGCCTCCCCAGTGGTATGCAGGCCCCAGCAGTATATACAGCAGCCCCAGTGGTATACAGCAGCCCTTAGGTAGTACACAGCAGCCCCAGAGGTATATACAGCAGCCCTAGGGGTATACACAGCAGCCCCAGGGGTATACACAGCAGCCCCATGGGTGTACACAGCAGCCACAGGGGTGTACACAGCAGCCCCAGGGGTGTACACAGCAGCCCCAGGGGTGTACACAGCAGCCCCAGGGGTGTATACAGCAGCCCCAGGGGTGTATACAGCAGCCCCAGGGGTATACACAGCAGCCCCAGGGGTGTACACAGCAGCCCCAGGGGTGTACACAGCAGCCCCAGGGGTGTACACAGCAGCCCCAGGGGTATACACAGCAGCCCCAGGGGTATACACAGCAGCCCCAGGGGTATGTATACACAGCAGCCCCAGGGGTAGTACACAGCAGCCCCAGGGGTAGTACACAGCAGCCCCAGGGGTATATTCAGCAGCCCCAGGGGTGTACACAGCAGCCCCAGGGGTAGTACACAGCAGCCCCAGGGGTATATACAGCAGCCCCAGGGGTGTACACAGCAGCCCCAGGGGTAGTACACAGCAGCCCCAGGGGTATATACAGCAGCCCCAGGGGTAGTACACAGCAGCCCCAGGCCCCCCTCACTGTTTGGCGCCCCCACCTCAGGATTCCCCCCCCCCCCGCATGCAGCGCTGCGCTCATACATTACCAGCCTGTCAGCTGTCATCCTCCGGTGGCGGATCGCGGCTCCCGGCTCCGGCTTCCATCTTCATCTGTGTCTTCCTGCTTTGTGGCCGGGGCTCATCGCGATGACGTCATCGCGACGCCGGCCGGTCATGTGACATACAGGAAGACACAGATGAAGATGGAAGATGGAAGCCGGAGCCGGGAGCCGCGATCCGCCACCGGAGGATGACAGCTGACAGGCTGGTAATGTATGAGCTCAGCGCTGCATGCAGGGGGGGGCATCCTGAGGTGGGGGCGCCAAACAGTGAGGGGGTCCCGTATATACTCGTGTATAAGCCGAGGGGAGACTTTTCAGCCCAATTTTTGGGCTGAAAAACTCGGCTTATACGCGAGTATATATGGTAATTCCCTGGATCAACGCCCTATCAAAGGATCTAGTATATATAACTAGTAATATTATAGTTTTCAAGAAAGGCATCCAGGCCCTTCTTAAATGTTAGTAGTGAGTCACTCATTACAACATCATGTGGCAGAGAGTTCCATAGTCTCACTGCTCTTACAGTAAAGAATCCACGTCTGTGATTATGATTAAACCTTCTTTCCTCCAGACGTAGAGGATGCCCCCTTGTCCCCGTCTCAGGCCTAAGAGTAAAGAGATCATTAGAAAGTTCTCTGTACTGTCCCCTCATATATTTATACATTATTATAAGATCACCCCTAAGCCTTCGTTTTTCCAAGCTAAATAACCCCAAGTTTAATAACCTGTCTTGGTATTGCTGACCCCTCAGTCCTCTAATAACCTTGGTTGCCCTTCTCTGGACCCGCTCTAGTTCAGCTATGTCTTTCTTATACACCGGAGACCAGAATTGTACACAGTATTCTAAGTGTGGTCGCACTAGTGACTTGTATAGAGGTAAAATTATGTTCTCCTCATGAGCGTCTATGCCTCTTTTAATGCATGCCATTATTTTATTTGCCTTTGCAGCAGCTGCCTGACACTGGCCACTAAATGTGAGTTTGTCATCTACCCATACACCCAGGTCTTTTTCAGTGACAGTTTTGCCCAGTGTTTTACAATTAAGCACATCATTATACCTTTTGTTTCCTCTGCCCAAGTGCATGACCTTACATTTATCCCCATTAAAGCTCATTTGCCATTTATCAGCCCAAGCTTCTAGTTTACATAAATCCTCCTGTAATATAAAATTGTCCTCCTCTGTATTAATTACCCTACAGAGTTTAGTGTCATCTGCAAATATTGAGATTCTACTCTGTATGCCCCCTACAAGGTCATTAATAAAAATATTAAAAAGAAGCGGGCCCAACACTGACCCCTGTGGTACCCCACTGTTAACTGTGACCCATTCTGAGTGTGTTCCATTAATGACCACCCTTTGTTTCCTATCAGTAATCCAGTTCTTAACCCACTTACACATATTTTCCCCTATCCCCATTGCTCTCATTTTATGTATCAACCTTTTGTGTGGTACCGTATCAAAAGCTTTTGAAAAGTCCATATACACCACCTCCACTGCATTTCTTTGGTCCAGTCCAGAACTTACTTCTTCATAGAAGTTTATCAGATTAGTTTGACAGGAACGGTCCCTCGTAAAACCATGTTGATATTGGGTCATGAGGTTATTTTTCTTCATATACTCCAGTATAGCATCTCTTAGAAAACCCTCTAGGATTTTACCCACAGTAGAGGTTAAGCTTACTGGCCTATAATTTCCAAGTTCAGTTTTTGTTCCCTTTTTGAATATTGGCACCACATTTGCTATACGCCAGTCCTGTGGTACAGACCCTGTTATTATGGAATCTTTAAAGATTAAAAATAATGGTCTGTCTATGACAGTACTTAATTCCTGCAGCACTCTGGGGTGTATCCCATCCGGGCCCGGGGATTTGTCAATTTTAGTGATTTTTAGACGATGCCGTATTTCCTGCTGGGTTAAGCTGGTGACATTTAATTGACAGTTTTTGTTATCACTGATCATATTGTCTGTCATGGGATTTTCTTGTGTAAATACTGTTGAAAAAAAGTCATTTAGCATATTGGCTTTTTCCTCATCCTCATCCACCATTTCACCCAGATTATTTTTAAAGGGACCAACACCATCATTTTTTAGTTTCTTACTATTTATGTAGTTAAAAAATTATTTGGGATTATTTTTACTTTCTCTGGCAATGAGTCTCTCTGTCTCAATCTTTGCTGCCTTGATTTGCTTTTTACAGATGTTATTTTTCTGTATTTATTTAATGCCTCATCACTACCTACTTACTTTAATTCCCTAAATGCTGTCTTTTTGTCATTTATTGCGCCCCTTACAGCCTTATTTAGCCATAGTGGTTTCCTCCTATTTCTAGCATGCTTATTCCCATAGGGTATATATTGTGCACAGGCCCTATTCAGGATGGTAATAAACGTTTCCCACTTGCTTTGTGTACTTTTATGTCTCAGGATATCGTCCCAGTTTATTGCACTAAGATCATCTCTCAACCGTTGGAAATTTGCCTTCCTGAAGTTTAGCGTCCTTGTAGCCCCTCTACTACACATCTTAGTAAAGGATACTTGAAAACTTATGATCACTATTACCTAAGTGATCTCCAACCCGTATATTTGATATGCGGTCTGGCCTGTTGGTTAATATTAGGTCCAGCAATGCCCCCCTTCTTGTTGGGTCCTGAACCAGTTGTGGAAGGTAATTGTCTCTCATAGTTGTCAAAAACCTATTACCTTTGCTTGAACTGCAGGTTTCTGTTCCCCAATGTATTTCAGGGTAGTTGAAGTCCCCCATAATAATGACTTCTCCCTGAGTCGCTACTTCATCTATTTGCTTTATGAGGATTTTCTCCTCCACTTCCATTATTGTTGGAAATTTATAACAAACCCCTATCAGTAATTTATTATTTTCCCCCTCCCCTTATCTCCACCCACAGGACTCTACATTTCCATTAGATTCACCTATATTATTACGCAGGATGGGTTTTAAGGATGATTTTACGTATAAACATACACCTCCTCCTCTCTTATTTGTACGGTCATTTCTGAACAGACTATAGCCCTGTAAATTAACAGCCCAGTCATGGCTCTCATCCAGCCATGTCTCCGATATCCCCACCATGTCATAATTATTTTCCAACAAAATCAATTCTAATTCCTCCATTTTGTTGGTGAAGCTTCTGGCATTAGTGTACATGCACTTTATGCATCTCTTTTTACCTCTATTCCTTCCTACTATATTGACTGTTCTAACCCCACCCCCCATGCCACCCCCAATTTTATTACTTGTGCCCAGGTTACTATTTACACTATCTTCCCCTCCTGTACAATGAATACTTTCCCCCCCAATCCCTAGTTTAAACACTCCTCCAACCTTCTAGCCATTTTTTCCCCCAGCACAGCTGCACCCTCCCCATTGAGGTGCAGCCCGTCCCTAGCATAGAACCTGTAGCCAACAGAGAAGTCGGCCCAGTTCTCCAGGAACCCAAACCCCTCCTTCCTACACCAATTCCTGAGCCACTTATTTATCTCCCTAATCTCCCGTTGCCTCTCTGGTGTGGCGCGTGGTACAGGCAGTATTACAGAGAATACTACCTTGGAGGTCCTTGCCTTAAGCTTGCAGCCTAATTCCCTGAAATCATCTTTAAGGACCTTCCACCTACCTCTAACTTTGTCATTTGTGCCAATGTGCACCATGACCGCTGGGTCCTCACCAGCCCCTCCCAGTAATCTGTCAACCCGATCAACGATGTGCCGGACTCGAGCGCCAGGCAGCACACTGTTCGACGATCCCTGTCTTTGTGACAGATTGCCCTATCTGTTCCCCTAATAATTGAGTCCCCCACTACCAGCACCTGTCTGGCCTGCCCTGCTCTCCTGTTTTCCCCCTTACTGGAGCAGACACTCCTCTGGCTTTCAGAGGTCATGCCATGCTGCAGCAGTGCTATCCCTGAACTCGCACCCCCCTCATCTGCCAACTTAGCAAATTTATTGGGGTGTGCGAGATCAGGGCTAGCCTCCCTGGCACTCTTCCCTCTACCCCGCCTTCTAACTGTCACCCAGCTGGCTACCTCACTGTCCTGCAGCTCCATGCTACCATCCTCCCCCACATCTATCCCATTGAGCAGCTGTTCAGTGAGCAGCAGACTCCTTTCCATATTGTCTATGGATCTCAGCGTTGTCAAGTGTGGCAAGATGTACACTGGATGGCATTGCCAATCATGGAGCTCATTTCCTAATGGGGATTGCACCAGACAGAAATGATAAGTAAAAAGAAATGCAAAGTATTAATAAAATACAACCAGCAATTCAGTAATTCCTCCCTTCCAAACTCCCTGAATCCAAAGTCACTGAATCACAAGTCACACACTTACTTCCGTCCGCACTTACGCTCCCAGTTACACGAAGCTCGCGGTCACACTCGCTAACAACTAAGATTTAAATTTATATATATTTTTTTCTTATCAGAAAGTCAGCCTACAGCTCACTGTACTCAGTGTATAAAATTCCATTTATTTTTAATGAGAAATATTTGCTCTGGTCCCTGCACACAGATGGCACACAGTAGACATCCGTGTGCAAGACGTTTTTTGGCTCTGACCCATTGACCTAAATGGTACTGTGTCAGTTTGGAGCACACAGACACGTGTCTGCTTCACAAAGAGATACATTCTGTGCAGAAACACGGACATGTGAAAATGTGAAAGTGATGTGTGTCCGTGTCTCCGGCATGTGACCATATGGACTGTACACGTACCATAGAAACGGACATGTGAAAGAGTCCTAAGGCTGCGTCCTTCTTATTGAAATTTTCCAAATTTTGCAAACACGTCATGCTAAGATTGCATCAAGATAAAACAAGTTAAAAAAACTAAATATTTGCAGTGCACATAACATCTCCTCCTTCCACCCCCTTCCCACCCAGCTATCCTCTGGTTGTCTAACCTCTTCGAGCCTGGATCGGTTTTGTTTTGAAGAGCTGCTTCAATTTCGTTGTAGGGTACTAGTCTCCCTCCCGAGTTTCTGACAAAAATCACCGAATTGGTACATAAAAATATAGAAAAAACTCACCAAATTTGTCCGCTTACAAATATCATTGCATTTAGCAGGATTCTATCAGCCACCTCAGAGGCAACCCATATCTCTCAACACCGATGCTCCATCCCCTACAACCCTGACACGGGGGCGATTGTGGCATCTGCGACCAGCCGTGCCACATGGAGGAGACAGGTGGTATCACTGGACATGAGATCACCACAGGGCGGATAAAATTGGCCATGACCCAAAGCGCCCCTACCCACTTAGACCAACCATACAAAATAGCAAATAAAGTAAAATCCTACCCCCTCCCCGTGTCAACCCCAAAACTAACAACAAGAGTTTTGTAGCCCACTTCTTCTCTTCCACCTCCAATTTGCATTGCAATTTCCATGACTTCCTTTTTCCTTACCTCAGTCTTGCTTCCCTAACGCCCCCCCCCCCCACATGACATGTTGGGGTGTATACCACCACAACCTACCGGCTTCCTCCCCCGTCAGAATTCCTCTTGGCAGACTGGAAAAAAAGAGGGGGGGGAGAGTTGAGGAAGGTAGGTAGAGAGCTCTCTCTGATGCAAGAGCATTGAATAAGTCCATGAGGAAAAGAGAGAAAAAGAAATGTCCCTTCTCTGTCCACCTTAGAATTAATGGCTAATTCAAAATCCTCAAAACCAGGCACCAACAACGTCAAAAGTAAGCCTCTTGTTGTGTCAGAGTCCATCGCAGTCTTCCCCACCAATTACCGCTTCCTAGCTATCTTGCGCTTTGCTCTCATTTGTAGTGATCTCTCTCCCCTGGGCTCCCTTGGATCTCCCTCCTCAGCTTGGGGTCACGTTGTTGTTTGGGGCTTCTTGTTCCTGAGGGTTGATTTGGACTGCTCGATTCCCTTGGGGTGTGCCAGCTTGATCCCAGAGGTCTTCGCGATTCAAGATAAGGTGTTGCCTCGTCCCTCAGCGTGGGGCTTCTGGCTTGATGTTGATTTGACTGTTGTACCTCTCTCGGCCTTTCCGTCCCCAGACAGTGCTTGGCTTCCTGGTGGTCTTTCTTGAGACACTTTTTTAGGGTTGCTGGATATAGCAGTTGAAATTTTACTTTCTTGTGATACAGCGCTGTGCAGATCTTGCTGAACGCCTTTCTCCACCTAATGACTTCAGCGGAGTAATCACTAAAGACCAGTATTTTGTGACCCCCTGAGTGTCAGAGGTTGCCGTCTTTCTCTGTTTTTTTTTTAATGCAAATTAAGGCTATGTTCACACAGTGCATTTTTTGCGCTTTTTTGCGTGGGCTCTTTTTGCTGCATGTTTGCACCCGCACAAAAAAAGCGCCGTAAAAAAAACACGGTGCATTCACACACCGTCTTTTTTTACGGGCTCACTACTCCCCCAAAAGCGCAGGGAAGAAGTGATGTCACACAGCGGAGGGAAAATCCTCCCCTGTGTGACGGCCCCTTTTGGGTTTCGTAGTGTATTAATATACACTGCGAAACCCAAAGTAAAGTAGTGAAAATGTGTAAAAAATAATAAAAATTGAATACTTACCTCTCAGCCGGGTGTTTCGGGAGCCGCGAAATTCACAGGTATCGACCTTACAGGGCCTATCAAGATCGCTGATTGGCCGCTCACGGTCATGTGATATGCGCGTCATAGCTCATCACATATCACATGACCGCGAGCGGCCAATCAGCGATCTTGATAGGCCCTGGAAGGTCAATACCTGTGGATCTCTCAGCTCCCGGCTGCCAGAACACCTGGCGGAGGGTAAGTATTCAATGTTTATTACTTTTGAAACATTTTGACTACTTTAATTTGGGTTTCGTAGTATATATTAATACACTATGAAACCCAAAAGGGACTGGCACAGATGTCACACAGGGAAGGAAGTCTCCCTCCTCCGTGTGACATCACATCCTGCAGCGCCAGCATATTCCCGCTGGTATTGCGGACATTGTCTGCATGGCAATGCGTAATGCCAGGGGGAATAATGGGCTCCTATGGGAGAAAGTGTGGGCGCAGGTGCGTAAAGAATTGACATGGTCATTATTTTTACGCCAGCGCTTTCTCCCATAAAAGTGCTACATATATTTACGCACTGTCTGCACGGCAAAGTGAATTTCACACACACATTGCACTTTTTTTAAAAGTGCGCGCAAAAAGCTGCTTTTTAGGCTACGTTCACACAATGCGCTTTTTTGCGCGCGCTTTTAAAAAAAGCGCAAGTACATCTGCTGGCAAAGTAAATGTAAATTCGCTTTTGCCATGCAGACGCAGCGTTAAAACATGCAGCGCTTTTATGGGAGCCCATTATTCCCGCTGGAATTACGCATCGCTGTTCAGACAATGCGCAATTCCAGCGGGGATATGCCGGCGCTGCAAGATATGATGTCACACAGGGGAGGAGGAATCCTCCCCTGTGTGACATCTGTGACAGACCCTTTTGGGTTTCGTAGTGTATTAATATACACTGCGAAACCCAAATTAAACTAATCCAAATGTGTTAAAAATAATAAAAATGTAATACTTACCCTCCACCAGGTGTTCCGGGAGCCGAAACAACCGCAGGTACCGACCTTTCAGGGCCTTGGAAGATCTGTGATTGGCCACTAGCGGTTATGTGATATGGGACGTGCATATGATGCGCATATCACTGATCTTGATAGGTCCTGGAAGGTCGGTACCTGCAGTTGTGTCGGCTCTTGGCTCTTGGAACACCTGGCGGAGGGTACATATTCAATTTTTATTATTTTTAACACATTTGGATAACTTTAATTTGGGTTTCGCAGTGTATATTAATACACTATGAAACCCAAAAGGGGCTGTCACACATGTCACACAGGGGAGGATTGTTCCTTCCCTGTGTGACATCACTTCTCCCCTGCGCTTTTGGGGGAGAAGTAAGCCCGTAAAAAACAAAAACGCAATGTGTGAATGCAGCGTGTTTTTTACGACCCTTTTTTGCGCAAGTGCAAAACACTGCAAAAAATGCAAATGCGCATGGTGTGAACATAGCCTAAATGTACCAGGAAAAGCTGAGATTTCAGAAATCTCATGCACATGATTTGCTTTATTATATTTCCATGATTGAACTGTAAAACGTCTTAAGTTCTTCAATCTGCCGTGCGAGTTCTGTCCACTGATCAAACCAAATTAAAACATGTCTACGTTCATTATAAAATACATTTTTTTGACTAGTCATTTTGAATGGATTGGTATAAAGTTACCTTTTCGGATAAATATGTAGATGTAATTAGAAATCTTGTAGATTGTTTTTTAGCACAAGTGCCCTGTAATCGGCCTAGTGACATTTCCATGTGTAAATGTGCGTCCTTTTTAATCTTTTCTGTGCCCAGCCTCGGGTAAGGCTTCAGGTACCGGCTGGAAATATAACATTAGCTAAAGAGAAATTTTATTACAAGCTCAGGATCTTGGAAAAGGACTTTTGGCAACGATAAACCTCCTCATAAATCACATTACAGTCACCGTTTAATCACCCACTTGTACAATTATAGAAAAGGGAAAACATTGGAGCTTTGCTTTGAAAAAAGGTGGAATTAAAAAAAAAAAAAAAAAAAAGGCAATTAGTGTGCAGCAGATGTACCAGCAGCATCAACACGGCTCCAGATACAGCCACAGATTTTTATCATTTTACAAAGACCATCTGCACGCATTTACTTTCAGGTCCGAGGTCTTCAGACATACTCTGTTCAACCAGGGGAAAGTGCTGAATCTAATTAACTTTTTAATATCAATATCCTGTTTTCTGTGCGCACAGCATATGTCAGCCGTCCCTCCACTATCCACATGTGAGGTTTAATTTCCTTTCATAAAAGTTTTCTGTGAATATTAAAGATTGGAAAGGTAGATATATGTGTAATACAAAGAGATGATGGTATTGCCGTGGATGCGGTCAGGTGTACATAATGGTGCGTCATACACTACTGTGATTTTTAATATGATCGATAAAAATGGGTGAATCATGGTTGTTTTATGGGGCTGTGCTGTAACAACAGTAGAAATGATACTGTTGTGTCACATTTAGGTAAGTTATCATTGGAAAAAACAATACCATGAAAAATATTGGTTAGAGCTTACTCAGGGGCTAGGGTCCCACGTCTGTTTGAGGAAGAATTTGAAGAGGATCCATTCCAAAATCCTCCTAAATAAATAAAAAAATGCTGCAGATACTCTTTTGAATACTCTTTTTATCATTCAGTTAAATAGGACTCAAATCCACTTTGCCGTTAATATGAAAAGGTTTATCAACTTTCTTATTTTCTCTGTCGAAGGTTTGAAAATCTCGCCTAGGAAAAAAGTGGCATGTCATTTCCTTAAGGCCACGTGCACACATTGAGTATTTGATGAGTTTTTTTACCTCAGGATTTGTAGCCAAAACCAGCAGTGGATGATTAAATACAGACGTGGTGCAGGTGTTTCTATTAGACTTTTCCTCTGATTCTTCCACTCCTGGTTTTGTCTACAAATCCTGAGGTAAAAAACTCATCAAATACTCAGCGTGTGCACGTGGCCTAAAGGGCTTCTCCAGGAATAGACAAAAAAAAATGTCATGATAAATTTCCTAAATAGATTTAATTAGCAAACCACAATTGTTTTATGCAGGGAGTAATTATCTCTGGCGTACCACTATGGAGAATGATCTCCTGTATTTCAGGTGTCAGAAGATCACAGCGCGTGGCTATACATACACTTGTACTGATTGGATCTGGATCTGTTTTGCTTTCCTGTTAGCTGTGCAGATTTTACTATGGTCTGTTGCTGTAAGAGTAAAGGTACCGTCACACGGGGCAACATCGCGGCAACTCACGGGAGCGCACACGTTTTGGGAGCTTTGCCAAGATCGCTGTGGAGATGTTACAACAGGACACATCGCCGACAACGCAGCAGCGATGTTGAAAGCAACTATCGCTGCAAGGGTTAAACTCAACCCAGGCAGTGATAATTTAACATTGCAGTGAATGGGGGAAGTTGCTTTCAACATTGCTGTTGCGGTGTCACACAGAGCAATGCTAGCAGATCGCCTGAGCAACATCGCTTGGTTTCCCAACATGTTGGGAAACCTGGCAACTCCACTCAAAGCAACTTATCGCCATTGAAATCACCCTATTATACGTAGCAACGCACTAGCGATGTTGCTGCAACTTTGCCACGCCCCTGAGTTGCCGGAGATGTTGCCCCGTGTGACGGTACCTTTAAGCATTTTGTTTGGTCTCCTAACCCAGGATGGAAAGCCTTATCTCAGCTGTTCTGATTTTTACACTCCCGTTTGCTTTAAATATTCACCTCTCAGCTTGGGGAGTTGCCAGTGGTAGCTTGCTATACCCAGCCCTTGGTGTGGAGGTGTAAGCTGTGGACAAAGACCGTTTAAGGAGATTTATCCAGAGATGGCTGCTTGGAAGTTTGGGGTCTTCCTACCCATTGTTCCGTTTTTGGTTTGCCTCACTTATCCTTTCCCTATACTCCTGCCTGTATTCTGGTGTGCATTGTACGATTGCTTATCTTTCAAACGTGTCTGCCTTTTATTCTTTGTGTCTTTATCCTAGACATATTCCTGTTTCCCTGTTCACTAGTCAAGATTGTGCTCATGGAAAGACAGGGATAGAGATGTGATCGCCACTTGGAGTGAAATAACGTATCTAGGGATGTTGGGGAACTTAGGAGTGCTCAGGGTAAGTGTCAGAGCTTGCCCTTTCCTCTTCTTCCCTAGTGCCAGATGATGCTTTCCTTCCTCCTGTCTCACCTTGCGCTGACCAGCCCCCTTGGTGGAGCGCAACAACCAGGAGCTGCCCTGGAGTGGTACCTGGTGCCTATCAGCCAGAGGATCTGGTGAATAGTGGGTAGGCACTTAGTCACACCCCTCTGGGGTAAGCCTGGTTCTGGGCATTGTAGGTCTACATCCCTCGTTTCCCACCATCTTGTACTGTGACAGTAATCACTATAGAAATAAAATGGCCACTGCCTTGTTATACTGACAAACTAGTCCTAGAATGTTGGGACAGAAGACTGTGAGCATTTGCACTAGGACGTTTGATTGGCCTCTTCTGACCTCGGCACCTCTGGTATCTCCAGTAGTATTACTGGAACAGATCTCACTGCATATAAAGGAGGGCAAGGCTTCCTACTGCATACACTTACAGGCATCTACCCTAAAATTCAAGGACCAGTTTCTCTCACTGAAACAAGGCAGCAGCCATTTTATTTCTATAGTAATTACCATCCTATACAAAACAATTGTGGTTTGCTAATGAAATGTATTTAGGATTTTACTTCTGACTTTTCCTTTTAGTTCTTTAGCTTTTTCTATTCCTTCATTCCTTTTTTTTCCATCCCTTTAATGTGGATTCTAGAAGGAATCCACTCCAAAGGTGACATATGTCAAAATGGTGCAAAACCCGGTGTAAATAAGAGGGGAAAAAAATTCTTCCAAAACTTCAGCGCCGCTTTAGGGGGAAAAAAAATAGCACCAAGAAAACAGAATATTTTGAAAATGTTTTTTTGTCTCAAAAACCTAGCCTAAGAGGTACTCCCTACTACCTGCAAAGCATATGCTTTTAAGGGTAAGTTCACATGATGTCTTTTTCAGGCAGATTCTGCATAAAAACGTTCTTTAAAAAATGCTAAAATGAATCAACAAAAGTACTGCAAAGGTCAAAACGATTTGCTTTAAACATGTTCAGTCTGAGTTTCTTCTGCTTTTTCTCAGCTAAAACCTGTTCTCTTAGGCTGGCTTCACATCATGGTACAATCAGGTCCAGGGCTGTCTGGGGTGAACTTGACAGCCGCGGACCCGATTTTGTCATAATACAGCCCTATGGGGCCGGATAGAGCCGGATGGCAGCTATCTGCTATCCGGTTTCCATCTGTCCGGGAAGATCAATTCGGATTTTTATCCCGGACACAAAAACGTTGCTTGCAAAAATCAGCCCAAATTGGATCCTCCCAGATCCTCCTGGATCCGGGGCAATCCAGCGCTCCCTAACATGGGAATCTATGGCACCGGATTGCCTGGATCCGGGAGGATCCGGGAACCAGACACCGGCGGCTGAAGTTCGGCGTGAGCTACGCTGAACTTCCGCACAAGGGAGCTGTCCCCTGTGAAGTGGTTCAGCACAATTTCAGCAGGGGACAGCTACCTCAGCTGCAATCTGATGCATCCGGCTACAAACAGGACCGGAGGGCATATTAACCCTCCGGTTATATTTGTCCGGAGCGGTCAGGCTATGTCAGGTGCCTCCTGCAAAGCACCGGACACAGCCTGACAGGGCAAAAAACGTGTTGTGAAACTAACCTTAGGTTGGCTTCACATCATGGTTTCTGGCATCAGGTTCTGTCTGGTTTAAACCGGACTGAACCGGATCTGGTTTTGCCTCCCACATATCCGTATGGTGCCGGATTGGTCATATTTGGCTATCAGGTTTTGTGTATTCTATGATGGATTAGATTTTGTTCGGTTTTTCACCGTCCCCAAAAAACGGAGCCTGCAACATTTTTGGGCTCTGGTGAAAAAATCGGACAGAAACGGATCGTTTCCCGGATCCAATTTTAACCACAGAGCATGCTCTGAAATCCTGCAGTGCAAACTTCAGCACCATGGTCAGCAGTACTTCATGCGCAGGCTGTGAATACAGCAGCAAGGATAGCGGCAGAGCAGACACATACTTCAGCACCATGGACAACGGCAGAAAACAAATCCTGCAAAAAAAAAACAGGTTCCGGGACCATAGTTGGCCACACTTTCTACACATCCTGTCCTGTTAGGTTCTGTCAGGGGATCCTTGCAAATAACAGGATCCACCCTGACAGCCAAAAACCCTTGTGTGAAGCTAGCCTTACCAGTTAAAACTATGCGTTTAAACCGCCTGTTTTTCAGCATTTCCGCTGCATTTCTTTGTTACCTTTCTTATGCTTTTGTGCAGTTTTGCTTTGTTTATTTGTTAGATGTTTTTTTTTATTTTTTACTTTTTCATTGCGTTCTATGGGTAACTAAAAGATGCTGCAAAAAGGCTGAAAGAAATGACGTGTTGCAGATTGAAAAAACACTGCAGTTTCCCAATTCAGTCAGAAAAAAAAACGTGTACATAAGATTTCTGACATCTCCTAGCTTTTACTGATACTGTGAAAAGCAGCATTTTAATTGCATAAAAAAACACTGCAAAAACTCAACGTGTGAACCCATTGTAAACCCTGTCCCAACAGTCTGAGATGTGTTGCTGCCATCAATCTCTTGTGTAAAAATTGGTCTGTTGGTTTTTACACTTAAAAAGATGCCAGTACAGCATTAAAACGTATAGTGATTAATAGAGGGTCTTAAGGAATGCCATAGCAAGAGACTGCTTTTCCAGCAGCACGGCTGATTGGTGGATTTTTTTCCACAGCCACAGGTCATTGTCAGCTGGGAACAGGTTATCATTATTATTATTATTATTATTTATTTTTTTTTATTATTTTTTTTTTTAATTCATTTACATAGCGCTATTAATTCCATAGCGCTTTACAAATACTTTGGAACACAGTACCCATTGGGGCTCACAATCTAAATACCCTATCCATATGGGTACTTGAACCTTCACAGTGGTTGTGTCTGCACACAAACGCCCCAGGTAAACCAAACCTCCTGATTAATTTTCATCTCCTATATACAAGTGCATCTCAATGAATTAGAATATCATCGAAAATATCATTTATTTCAGTAATTCAATACATAAAGTGAAGCACATATACAGTGCCTACAAGTAGTATTCAACCCCCTGAAGATTTAGCTGGTTGACACAGGCGGAATTAACTTGCCATTGTGACATTTGGACTGTAGATCAGCCTGGAAGTGGGAAATGCACTGCAGCCAAAAAGATTTTTAATTTTTTTTTTTTTTTTTTTATAAGCGTTAAAAGTTAATTCAGAGGGTCATTTATTATTCAACCCCTCAAACCACCAGCATTCTGTTTGGTCCCCTAAAGTATTAAGAAGTAGTTCAGGCACAAAGAACAATGAGCTTCACATGTGTGGATTAATTATCTCTTTTGCCAGCCTTTTCTGACTAGTTAATACCCTCCCCAAACTTGTGAACAGCACTCATACATGTTCAACATGGGAAAGACAAAGGAGCATTCCAAGGCCATCAAAGACAAGATCGTGGAGGGTCACAAGGCTGGCAAGGGGTACAAAACCCTTTCCAAGGAGTTGGGCCTACCTGTCTCCACTGTTGGGAGCATCATCCGGAAGTGGAAGGCTTATGGAACTACTGTTAGCCTTCCACGGCCTGGACAGCCTTTGAAAGTTTCCTCCCGTGCCGAGGCCAGGCTTGTCTGAAGAGTCAAGGCTAACCCAAGGACAACAAGGAAGGAGCTCCGGGAAGATCTCATAGCAGTGGGGACATTGGTTTCAGTCAATACCATAAGTAACGTACTCCACCACAATGGTCTCCGTTCCAGACGAGCCCGTAAGGTTCCTTTACTTACAAAGCGTCATGTCAAGGCTCGTCTACAGTTTGCTCATGATCACTTGGAGGACTCTGAGACAGACTGGTTCAAGGTTCTATGGTCTGATGAGACCAAGATCGAGATCTTTGGTGCCAACCACACACGTGACGTTTGGAGACTGGATGGCACTGCATACGACCCCAAGAATACCATCCCTACAGTCAAGCATGGTGGTGGCAGCATCATGCTGTGGGGCTGTTTCTCAGCCAAGGGGCCTGTCCATCTGGTCCGCATCCATGGGAAGATGGATAGCACGGCCTACCTGGAGATTTTGGCCAAGAACCTCCGCTCCTCCATCAAGGATCTTAAGATGGGTCGTAATTTCATCTTCCAACAAGACAACGACCCAAAGCACACAGCCAAAAAAACCAAGGCCTGGTTCAAGAGGGAAAAAATCAAGGTGATGGAGTGGCCTAGTCAGTCTCCTGACCTTAACCCAATTGAAAACTTGTGGAAGGAGCTCAAGATTAAAGCCCACATGAGACACCCAAAGAACCTAGATAACTTGGAGAAGATCTGCATGGAGGAGTGGGCCAAGATAACTCCAGAGACCTGTGCCGGCCTGATCAGGTCTTATAAAAGACGATTATTAGCTGTAATTGCAAACAAGGGTTATTCCACAAAATATTAAACCTAGGGGTTGAATGATAATTGACCCACACTTTTATGTTTAAAATTTATTAAAATTCAACTGAGCAACATAACTTTTTGGTTTGTAAGATTTATGCTTCTGTTAATAAATCCTACTCTCGTTTGCAGTTTGAAGGCTCTAACTTATTTGCATCTTATCAAACCACCTAAATCTGCAGGGGGTTGAATACTACTTGTAGGCACTGTATTATATTGAGTCATTACACACAGAGTGATCTTTTTCAAGTGTTTATTTCTGTTAATGCTGATGATTATGGCTTTCAGTCAATGAAAACAAAAAGTTCAGTATCTCAGAGAGTTAAGGAAGGATGAAGGGTTAGAAACTGCGCTGCCGTATACCACGAGACATCAAAAGGTTAATATAATATTGATTTATTAGTCAACGCATTTCAGGTCTCCCTGAAACATGGCAATATATTGATTTTTCCTGAGGAAGGGGCCAGGGAGGCCTGAGATGCATTGACTGATCTATATTATATTCACCCTTTGATGTCTCGTGAAATATGGCAGCGCGGTTTTTACCCCTTCATCCTCCCTGCTTTAATTTTCTGAGATGATCTTTGGGTTTTCATTGTCTGTAAGCCATAATCATCAACATTAACATAAATAAATACTTGAAATAAACCAAGTTCCAAATTATTATGCAAATTGGTTTTAAGTTTCATAGGTTTTTTTCTCAATGAAGCCCATTGACGGTATTGTGTCTAAAGGTTATTTGGATTACTGAAATCATCCTCAGATACCTGTGATAATTAGTTTGGCAGGTGAGCCTTTGAAAGGAAAGCTGGGTGTTCCACAATATTAAGCAGGCCACAGTTTTCAAGTGACATGGGAAAGAAAAAGGATCTCTCTGCTGCCGAAAAGCAACAAATAGTGCAATGCCTTGGACAAGGGATGAAAACATTAGATATTGCACGAAAACTTAAGCGTGATCATCATACTGTGAAGAGCTTTGTGGCTGATTCTGAGCACAGACGTGTTCATGCAGATAGAGGCAGAATGAGGAAGGTTTCTGCCAGGCAAGTTCATCGGATTAAGAGAGCAGCTGCTAAAAAAGCCTTACAAACCAGCAAACAGATATTTGAAGCTGCTGGTGCCTCTGGAGTCCCTCAAACCTCAAGGTGTAGGATCATTCAAAAGATTGCTGTGGTGCATGAACCTACTATTCGGCCACCCCTAAACAGTGCTCACAAGCAGTGGGCCCAGACATACATGAAGACTAATATTCAAACAGTCTTGTTTACTGATGAGCGCTGAGCAACCCTGGATGGTCCAGATGGATGGAGTAGTGGATGGTTGGTGGATGGCTACTATATCCCAACAAGGCTGCGACATCAGCAAGGAGATGGAGGAGTCATGTTTTGGGCGGGAATCATTGGGAAACAGCTGGTAGGCCCCTTTAAGGTTCCTGAAGGAATGAAAATGACCTCTGCAAAGTATATAGAGTTTCCGACTGAGAACTTTCTTCCATAGTACAAAAAGCAAAAACATGCCTTCAGGAGCAAAATCATATTCATGCATGACAATTCACCATCTGATGCTGCAAAGAATACCTCTGTGCCATTGGCTGCTATGGGCATAAAAGGAGATAAACTCATGGTGTGGCCACATCTTCCCCTGACCTCAACACTATAAAGAACCTTAGGAGTTTAATCAAGCAAAAGATCTATGAGGGTGGGAGGCAAATCACATCAAAACAGCAACTCTGGGAGGCTATTCTGACATCATGCAAAGAAATACAAGCAGAAACTCTCCAGAAACTCACAAGTTCAATGGAAGAATTGTGAAGGTGATATCAAAGCAGGGTTCCTATGTTAACATGTAACTTGGCCTGTTAGGATGTTTTGGCGTTAAATAGCTTTTTATATCAGTGAATCTGACCTCCTAATGCAGCAAATTTAACAAATGAGCATTTTCAGTTCTTTCAAACACATCAAACGTTTAGAAACTCTACTGTGCCTAAGAATTTGCATTTAGAGTTTTTATTAATTTTGAAGACTATACTATTATCATTGGGAGGTTTCTTCAATAAAATTCGATGTATACTCTAACAGGTGATGACTTTTATTACACTGACTGTCATTTGCACCGACCATTTTGGAAAATCAGAGAAAAAGAACATTTGCATAACAATTTGGAACATAGTGTAGATGACACTGTTTGTAATGACTCTATATAATATGTTTCACTTTCTATATTGAATTACTGAAATAATTTATTTTTGATGATATTCTAATTCATTGAGATGCAGCTGTAAGATTTTATTCTATTGTGTGCTTCTCCCCCCATAGTTTTAGTTTCCTCAATTTCTACATTAGATATTTTTTCCATTTCATTTGAAAAAAAAAAAAGAACAACTTTCACCGTCTCATATCTGTTATGTTCTATTGTGAATAATATATGATATTTTAAATTTCCAAATCATCGCTTTATTGTTTTCTTTACATTTTAAACCACATTGCAACTTTTTTGACATTGGGGTTGTAAATGGGTAGTACAAATTTAGCCATCACGCACATATGATTCATTATTCTAAACAACAACATAATTACTTTTCCACTTGGCAATCATGCAATGTATGAGTATCATTGATCCGCTGAGCACTTCAGCAAACTGATCCTTTCTTGGTCTTGTTTAACTCTTCTATGACCTCTCTCTAACCATGATAACCAATAAACTAGGGAAAATATTTCATTTCCTGAAGCAGTATCTTTTTATTATATGCACCTGAATGCACATCATACTTTGTTTGCAAAGCTCTTATCATGCTTATTTTCTTCTCGGCACATATCTTCTAGTGTCTGATGATCAATATTTTTGCTCCTGAGGTTATTACAATTGTCTACTATTTTTCTTTTATAATATACTGTATCAAACAGGAAATATTTAACCCTGCTGTCCTGATCGCTCAAAAATGACCGATTTTGAAGTATTTTATTTCATTTTTCATTTGTTTATGAACAACCATTTTTACATACAGTATAATAATGCAACAGGTATTCAAATCAAACACTTAACTTTGCTGAAAATCAAGACTTTCATAGGTCAAAAATGAACGAAACATTTTTAGTGTATATTAGACCCAAACAGAACAACAGGGTTAAAATATATACGCACAGAGTTTTCATTAGTTATTCATATGGTCTGCAAAACATTAACTATTGTAAGGGTGCTTTCACACTGGCATTTTTGCCCGGAACCTTACAAAAAAACGCATCTGCCGCAAGTGCCGCCTAACGGCAGCACATGTGGCACACTTGCAGAAGTCACATGCATTGTCTATAGGGCTTGCGGTAAGTGTGCAGCAGACATGGCAAGTGCGGTTTCGGCAGTTGCGGCGGCGAAAAAAACGCAGTCAGCGAAACCGCACTTGCCGCGTCTGCCGCACGCTTACCGCAAGCCCCATAGACAATGCATGGTGCTTGCCGCAAGGGTGCCACAAGTGCTAGCGTTAGGCGGCACTTGCATCAGATGCGTTTTTTTTGTCCGGATCCACTGGATCCGGGCAAAAACGCCAGTGAGAAAGCACCCTTATAGAAACAGCTATTAAAATCTATTCAGAACTATTCAATTGGAAGATTTATATAGCTTCCAATTTTTTTCTGGTAGTAGTGAACTAATATGATTCAGTGAATGCCTGATAATGGATTGGAAAACGTTTGTTAGGAGCCTCCTTTGCAAACAAGATATATGACATTCCCCATGACCGATGTCATTTAGGTTGGGATCTTTAAGGAAAAAGACAAAGTGCGATGCCTGGGCGCTCGGAGCTCAATCACTCAACCAGGTGAAGAATTATCTCTTTATTGCACGACGCGTTAGTGGAATGAATTGTCTCCTTCCTCAGGTGCTGAGCATCAGAAGGGGACTGACTGTCCCACAAACTCATCGTGCAATAGGAAGTTAATTCTTCACCTGGTGTAGTGACTGATTTCCGAGTGCCTAGGCACCGCACTTTGTGGTCTTTTTCCAAGATGATCCATTAACTCCCAGCTGGGAGCATGTGGCTGAAGCGGCAGGCAAAGCTCTCACCCACTGGTGAATGGAAGTGTCAGGGACTTTGTCAGCGGCTGCCTAGAGCTTCTGATTTTAAGGTCTCTCACGTACGGATCCTCCGTAGTGTCTTCTGCCAGCACAACTGATTCTGGCGAGTAATACAGATTCACACACAGGAGCGCTCCTCCTCTTTTCTTGTATTATTTAGGTCGGGATATAAACTGAACTCCCTTAACATTGCTTTAGGGTAAGCGCCCATGATCAGGACATGCCACATTCCGGACGCAGTGTGTTTCCTCTTGCAGAGATGCTAGTGTTCTCTGCTGGAGAATGTGTTGTCGGTGCCCACCATCAGGATTTTGGGTGCAGTGTATTCTTGCTGTGTTCTCACTTTGAAAACGCTGACATTTCCACAAGCATAGATTGACATGCTGCAGCTCAGGAAGCTGCACTGCAAGTCAGTATACACTGCAGAAAAAAGCACAGTGGGCATAAGATTTCTATATCTCTCATCCACTGTGCTTGTAACTGTGGAACACCGCATTTTGGATGAAGCAAATACACACGGTGTCCAAAACACTGATAAAACGGATTGCAAGCACTGACCTTTACAGTCCTAGCCCACTCGCTCCAGCTTTTAACAAACCTGCTATCCTAGAAGACATGGGTCTCTCATATTTTAGGCCATTCTGAGGTTGATGCTCCACAGATAAGGCACTTTGTTTAATTTGGCGTGTTAATGTCCTCATTCCTGGGTGATCTGTTCTTTTGAGCCTGGATCCTACTTGCTCAATTGTACAAACTTACTTTATGGCTCATTTCGCCTAAGCTTTTATGCCAGAAATCTGGGGTAGAAATCTTTGAAAAATCAAAAAACTTTTTATGCAACGCAAGGCTACTCAAATGTAGTTGCTTCTTGTTTTTTTTTTTGTTTGTTTTTTTGACCAAGCTAGCTCTGACAAAATGTAGGCATAGTTTAGACTGGGCAAAGACATGACAGGATTTGGCCACCTTCACTTGTCAAATTCATGACGACTGGTGGTGTTTCTTGTGTCACAAATCCTACTCAAGTCCCTGACTGGAGTAAGATTTGTGGTGAGGTGAAAGCCACTTCCCGCCTTTCCTCATTCATTAAAGGGCACCACATTAAGTTAAAAAAATATCTGTCTTGATGAGTCTGGGGCTGTGTACATCTTTTTCTAGGGACCTTATACCATTTCACACTATATAAACTCACTGAGCTGAGTATGGGGATGTCGGGACAGAGTTGATCGTTTGGTTGTCTAATGTGTATAAAGGCCTCAAGACACTTGTCCAAACCCACAAATTTCCCATCTCCTGCACATTACAGGGAAAAGAACTATCAAATTATAACCACAATGCAAAAATTAAAATGTTTGAATTGACATGAAAGTACAGATTCAAGAAAATTCAACCCATCTCGATCTTCTGTATCGATTTGCTCCTCTTTATTTGATTACATAACACTACATTACGAAAGACAAAACCTTTCCATTTTTGCTCTGAAAGAACCCATATTTTGCACAATCCTAATTGTCTACATTTAGCTCTGTCATAGTTCAGATGGTACTATTCTGTACAATTTGTTCTCTGCCTGATCAGTTATGTTCACTTAATCTTTCTCCACCTTGCATTTTACAATATAATTGAGATATGAAGATTATACAGCAAATTATATTATCAATGCACAATTATAAAAGCCTAGCGTATTGCTTCTTGTGTCTTTTCCTTGGTTGATTTGGCTTATGTATGTGCAAACTCTCCAGACCTTTATTATGAGCTGACATTAACTCTGCTTGAAACTGTCAACTGTAATATGTAGAGTAGTGAAACATGCTTATCTGCCACTTCACAAGCTCATCAGGCGCAGACAATGCACAGATTGGCAGCAAGATTCACTGATTTACACTCTTGTTTGTTCCTGACAATATTCCCAATTCTCTAAAGGACTCTGTTTCTGTCTAGCAAACTGACATCTGAAGATTTTGTAAGTGTTTAACATAAAGCTCAGAATTTATATAATTAGAGCAGTGGAATTACCAGAGAGCTGAAACGTGAAAATGAAGCCAAGGCCATCCGTGCTTTTCACGACACGTGTGTAACATTTATTCCTTAAAGAGGACCAACCAGCAGGATTTAGGGCTATAAAGTCAAGCTTACAGGCTCTGGGATACAGAGTGCAATCATAGCTTTACTTCAATGATTCCATGTATGATTGCTGAGATAAATGTTATAGAAGTCCTTAGAAAGTGTGCAGCAGGGGGACAGAGTGTGCAGCAATTAGCATATGAGGGGCTGGGTTTATTTGTATTACTGAACCTGCTTTCAATTCGCAAAATCCTCCCCCTCCATCTCTTCCCCCCTCCATCTCCCTGCTTGTGATCTCACAGGCAGAAGCCCCCGCCCCTCCAGTCCCTACACGTTGTGATTTGTCTCCTTTCACAGATGTGGACAGATCCCTGCTATTGTCAGTACCGATAACAGATCACAGATGGGGATCTGTCTATGGAGCATGGTGAGATCCAGAGATACTACATCACCCAGCATGCTCCATCACACAGTCTGCAGATATGGAGACACTACAACCTCCAGCATGCTCCATCACAGTTTGCACATCCAGAGACACTACAACCCCCAGCATGCTCCATAGACAGATCCCCATCTGTGATCTGCACTGACAATAGCAGGGATCTGTCCAGATCTGTGAGAGGAGACAAATCAGGAAATGTAGAGGCTGGAGGGGGCAGGGGGCTTCTGCTGTTTGTGAGATCACAAGCAAGGAGATGGAGGGGGAGGATTTTGCGTATTGAAAACGGGTTCAGTAATACAAAGAAACTCAGCCCCTCATGCTAATTGCTGCACACTCCGTGTCCCTGCTGCACACAATTTTTTAAGGACTTCTATAACATTTATCTCAGCAGTCATACATGGAATTATTGAAGTAAAGGTATGATTGCACTCGGTATCCAAGAGCCTGAAAGGTAGAGGCATCACTTTATAGCCCTAAAACCTGCTGGTTGGTTCTCTTTAAGGTTTAGTATGTCTGGTGGCCAGTGTGAGCATTCTCTGACAGATGTTCACTATTGTCTGCTCTGACTCAATTTTTGTATATATTCTATTTAGCTCCTTGTTTTATTGCAAGTTGGGCGAGCCCTGCCCTTCCTTTTCTGAGCAGAGTCTTTATATTGCCTCCCAGTCTGGGACCCAGGTCACACTCTTCATCCTGCTTTTCTGAGGTCAGCAGACACGAGGGCAGGTTTAAAAACAGTTAGAGTAGGGACCGTCCCGGATTGGGTACACCTTGACGTTGGTTGGACGGCTTTGTACCTTTTTGCAAAAACGTATGAACTAAGTACCCTGTATTTTTATAGCACTTGCTTTTTACTTATTTAGGCTACCGTCACACTTGTGTTCCCCTCCGCAGTGTTCTGCGGAGGGGATCCGCAATGTGACCGCAGCACCGCAAGCCCCTATCTTTATAATGGGAGCGCACGGTGCTGCGCTTGACTGCGCATGACCGTGCGCACCCATTCACTCCCATATGTGATCTGTGCACAGTCTGTGCAACATGTTGCATTTCTGGTGCGGACGAGACTGGGTGATTTGTGCGCAGGCATCCGAAGAAATGTGAAGGCACCCTTATTGCAGGGCATTTTCCCACGTTTATGTATATGCTTTTTTCTTTAAATGTTATACATAATAAAAATTTTGTATATTTGATTACCATCATAGACCAAGGAATTAAAAACCTTATATACAGTGTGTAAGTGTTGTGACTGCCATCTTTTATTCTTCGTGATTCTTCTGTCTAGTATCTGGTTATGCTTTATGGCAGTAGGAGGCAGATACTGTACCCAACACTTGTTTTGTTTTTCTTGTAAGGACACACATTTGCAGATCTTTTTATTTAGTTATAGTGACTTGTTATCTTATCAATTTATCGTTAGGTTAATGAAATAAATTAAAATAGATATAGAACATCTGAAGACTTCTATGACCTGTTTTAAAAGCCCTTTAGAGCAGTATTGTAATTTTCTGGCTGCTTTAGGGTGTGGGAAGAAAAGGAAGTTTTTGTTCCAGCTTCTTTTTGAAACAAAATTTGAGATTTTATTTAATGCATATTAAAATCGGCATAAGCACTCATAAACAATAACACAATAAAAGAGAGATGTATTTTGATTGCATTCCTAAAATCTTAGTTTGAGCTAAGCTCATGTTAAGATGGCAGGAATGCAATCGAAATGCGCCACTTTCTTCTATGGTGTTTTTTTATGAATGCTTACGCTGACTTTAATATGGCTTACAGAATATTGTTAACAAAAGCTTCCTTTTTTCCCTATTTGTTCTATATGTTGTGAGGCTGGTGTTATATATGAAGGTCGCTATGTGTCCCCCGGAATGTGTTCAGAAACCCTGTAAGACCCGCTGGAGTGTGATGTATTCACAGTAGAACTGTGAGTACAACCCAAAAATAAAGGAGTGTGAACTGGGTCATGTTATGTGACATAGGTTTTTAGGAAAACGAGATAACAGCCTTTATCTTGGAGAAGCTGTAGGAACGGCTGTGATGGGTCTTCACTCCACTCCGGGTCTTTTAACATGCCTATGTCCAGGACTGTGCATTTAAACTTGGAGTGCAGGACAGGGTGGGGTCTGAGTTGGAAGCAAGCATGCTGGTCTTGGTCCTAAAAAGTGGACCTGACCTTTAAGGGAAGCTACAGTGGTACCATATTTATTGGGGACAGTGTTGATATGAACACTGGATTGTACCAGCTTCATCCCAGATCTTGAAACGTCTGTAAGGCCAGCTTCACACCACAGTTTGTTCCTGTCCGTGGGGATCCTGTTTTTTGCAGGACCACACGGACAGGAATTGATATGTAACTTCGGATGCCATTTCTGTTTCCAGATCCGGGACTTTGAGGGATCCGGACTGACAGAAAGACCTGGGAGTAGCCGAGCTTGCAAAACACAGGCACGTATGTCAGGGCTGTACTTCCCGCTCTCACAGTGTATCTACATACACTGCAAAAGTAAAATAAAGAAAGCAATGGTATTAAAAATAAATACCTCTCCGCAGAGTGTCTCGGGAAGACATCCGATCGCTGCAGGACCTGAACCAGCTGACCGGCGGCAACCCGATCAGCTGATGTGTCACCTGACAGCATCAACTGATCGGTTTAAATCGCCCGCCAAAACAGATCGGCGGGCGGGCGGTTTAAACCTCTCAGTTGATGCTGTCAGGTGACACATCAGCTGATCGGTTTGCCGCCAATCAGCTGATTCAGGTCATGCAGCGATCGGACGTCTTCCCGATTAATACCATTGCTTTCTTTTAATTCGCTTTAGCAGTATATGTAAATACACTGCTAAAGCGAAAGTACACAAACAGGAACAGAGCAGTGCAGCAGTGTTGTGAGCATGCTCAGTACACTAAAACCGGATCCAGGAAGCGATCCTGTTGTTTCCTGGATCTGGCTCCCTAGACTCCCATGTTAAGTGCTCCGGAGTGCACCAGATTTGTTTCCGTCCAGTTTTGTCAATTTTTTTCACCGGAGCCCAAAAACGATGCAGTCTCCAATTGTGTGGCTGGAAAAATACAGGACAGAAACAAATCTGGGACTCAATTCACAAAACCAGGATGGCCGTTTATGACCAATCCGGCACCATAGGGATACATGGGAGGCAGCAAAGGATCCTGTTATGTCATTTTCAAAACAGACAGAACAGGATCACAAAAACCGTGATGTGAACCCAGCCTTAGTATGTGTGGACTCTGTAAATAAATAATGTGTGCTGTTTGGAAGAACCTGGGTCACTGCGTCTCGTCTTATCTGCGTAAAGCCGCTACCTCACAACATCTGATCAGGACAGACTTCTGTGCACGTGCCATACTTGCTCAGTGAACTGTCTTTTTTCCTATTTTTTTTATTTTTTTTCGAGTGCACCAATTTATGTTTCCCATAAATCAATTGTGTATGAGAAAAAAATTTACCGTAAGTTTGTATCTTGGTAAGAAAAAAGTGTAATTGATGAGTATTTCGGTAGACAGGCTACCAATTTTGTTTTCTAATGAAGGAGCATTTTGAGGCTGGAAAACAATGGAAGCTCAATCTAGATATTGTCAGCTTCTAATAAATTTGACACGGGTCTAATCAAAGAGTTGTGGAGTGGAGGGCAATGTTTCTGACTGTGATGGCATATTAAGGAGCTAAGCTCAGACAGAAAAGATGTTTAAAGAGAACGTATATATTGGGCAAAACTGCTAAAAAAATACTGAAATCTTCCATGGAAACATGTAAACCCTCACCAAAACAATTAGGGTCTGAGGAGAATGAGGTAACTAAAGGAGTTCAGCATAGTCATAAACATTTTCTGACTGCTCGCCAGGACCACTGTAGTCATGAGGCGAGACGAGCAGCTCACTTCAGGTGACTGTATGAGGTGTGTATCCTACTTTTATGTTCCTTGTAATCGTCGCCTAAAAAAAACTTAGCCCCAATAACACCACATGATGGATACATATGTCTTGAAAGACTGGATTTGAGGACCTGGCTTAGGAGCTAAGCCTGCTGCATGCAAGGTATTACATAGCCAATATCTGTCTCTAACAGCAGTGACCTGAGCTAAGCTCTGATTGCTGCCTTTAACAATATAGATGCTTCTGTAAATCTTTGACAGAGGCATAGAAATAATTCATTTGAAATAACAGGGTAAAGATGGTTTGCTTTGATGTTTGGGGGGGTGGCCTGCAGAAATTCCCCTTTGACTGCCATTGTTACTCCACTGTGGCCAAGCTGCATAGTAGACCGTCATTTGTCCTTTATACTGTGGTAGGGCAGTATATGCAGGCTCAAGTGTCCTAAAGGATCTAAAAAAAAGTAATAATTAAAAAAAGTTAATCATAAACTTTTTATTTTTTATTAGAAATTTTAATGACTCCATTAAAAAAAATTGGGAAACTCTGTATTCCTAAAAGTACCGTTACACAAAGCAATTTTGCTAGCAATTTCACTGCCAATTTGCAGCTTGCAGTGAAATCATGGACACATTGTTCCATTTGTGCACGGCAACAAAATAGAACAATGTGTCCATGATTTCACTGCAAGCAGCAAATTGCCAGTGAAATTGCATGCAAAATTGCTTCATGTAGCGGTACCTTAAAAGTCTGGTCTATCAAAATATAAACAATTATCCTTTATGGTGAATGCTGCAAATGGAACGAAAATCAAAATGCAAAATGGCAAAACCTTTTCGTAACCACAGCGTCATGAAAATAATAAAATGCAAAAAATGTTCAAAATATTACGCAGGTTGAAAAATGATCTAGGTCCATCAAATTCAACCTTTCCCAACAAATTATGTATGTTTTGGTCACTAAATTATCTGTAACCCTCAATGTTGTTTTCAGTGAGGAAAAAAAATAGTCATTTTTTCCTGGATAACTATTATTTTTTTACACTCATCCTATCAGGATGTGATGAGCCCAGGGCTAGGGACACTCGGACACCGGGCCTGGGTCTGATGGTTAAACGGGGAAATCACGGGTGGTCGAGTTCCCGGTTCCGTGCCCTGGTTATCATTTGTTAGGTGGTGGGGAAGAAGGGAATATTTACAAGGGTATGTGACACCACCTGTAGTTCCCGGTAATATAGGTACCGGCGCTGCAAGCCGGCCGCTGAGGTGATGATGGGTGCAGCAGTGTGGGGTACAGCTCCCCACAGGTGGAGCTATTACCTCAGGGCAGCGGTGATGGAGGATGATGAGGGGAATGAGGGAAGTAGTTGTTGCAGTTCTTACCCCTCCGGTGAGATGCTGATGATGATGTTGGAGCCCTCCGGGCATCGGTGAGAAGAATGACAGAGGCCCTTTCAACTCTAACTCCACCTTACTGGGTACCGGCAGATGGTAAACGATACACGGTACAGTCTGGTTTAACAGGAGTTTGTCGCCAGTTCAGGGTCCCCCTTATGGAGTCTCCAGATGTTCCCTCTTAGTCTTTCAGGGTCTACTTCACTCTTTTCTGTCTTTACCACCCTCGCAGAGCTCTCCCGCCAGTCCTACGGTCTGTATCTAGTAGGTAGGGTTGTTTCCTTACCGGTACTGACGGGAACAGCAGGAACGCACTATCTCTCCCGCCACCGGAATTCAGCCCTTTTCCTCAAGTGTCCTGAACCGGTTTCAGGCCTGAGGGGTGAGATGCCTTTGTGGCGCTAACGGCAACCCGATTACTATGGGCCTGCAGCTTGTCTGTTTGCGGCCAGAGGTTAACTACTGACCGCCTTGGCTTCCCGTGCTGCCGATGTTTCCCCAAACGTGACCAGCCGGCTCCAACCAGTCCTGGTCTGTTTCCTTCTGTCCTGGGTCCCCCACTTAAAGATGGGGATCCCTCCTGTCAGCGGTACTGTCAGGCGCGTCCTTCCTGACTGCCTTCCCAGCACTGTCTGAGGTAAACTGTCACTCAACTCCTCTTACTACTTCCTCACTGACTTAGGCTCCACCCCCTTTTGGGACCTACTAAATTACCAGTTTCCCCTATTCTAAGGCGGCTTAGTCCTGTGTGTATGTGTGTGTGTGTGTGCGCGTGTGTGTGCGCGTGTGTGTGTGTGTGTGTGTGTAATTTGAGACTCCACAGGTTGACCCCTGAACTGACAACTTACAGAGATAACACATTTATTGTCAGAATGTAATACCTCTCTGTGGCACCTAACCAGAGGGACGCCACACATGTATTTGACATTTTGGAAGAAACCCAAACTAAGACTGGGAGAACATATAAACTCCTTGACAATGTAGTCCTTGGTGGGATGCCACCGCTGAAGAGGAACAGCGCTAACCACTGAGCCACCGTACTAACCGCTGAGCCACCGTACTAACCGCTGAGCCACCGTACTAACCGCTGAGCCACCGTTCTAACCGCTGAGCCACCGTACTAACCGCTGAGCCACCATTCTAACCACTGAGCCACCGTACTAACCACTGAGCTACCATGCTGCAGTTTTTGATATATCAATTTGGGATGCATCAGTTCGCCATGCAAAAAAACAAGTCCTCACGCACTCCATCAGCAGGAAAATAAAAATGTTACAGGTCTTGGAAAATGCAAGACAAACCATTTTATTTTAATTAGTTTTCTGTTTTTACAACCTTGTGATTTTCTAGAATTGTCCCCTCTGCCCATGACACCTTACCGAAGTAGTTTGGATACCCCGGAAGTCAGTCAAAGAAAGGTATAGAGAGGTAGTATGCGTTTGTTGAATGGAAGGCTATGGATGCGTTTATGTTTCTGTTACATTGCACTTGTGCTGCTATCTAACGGATCCGTTAAATGGACAGCACAGACGCAATGTGAACCTGGCCTAAGACTGGCACACTTTCTAGCAAGATTTTTAATGGCTAAAAACTGCATTTCCTAGTAAAAAAGACATAACTTTCCCCAAACTACTTGCTATTTTTGAAACTTTGGTCAAAGGGACCATTTTTGCGGTATAATAGCATAAATAGTATCTATGCCTTTTGAAACACATAAAATATGGACTCTTTTAATATATTTAAACTACATGCATATCCAATCCTGAAGGCAGTGGCTCAGTGGTTAGCACTGTTGCTTTGCAGCACTTGAGTCCTAGCAAGGACAACATCTGTAAGGAGTTTGTATGTTCTCCCCGAGTTTGTGTGGGTTTCTTACCTTGTTCTCTGGTTTCCTTCCACACACCAAAGATAGGGAATATACAGTAGATTGTGACCCCAGTGGGGGTAAAGTGATGATGATGCCTCTCACGAAACATAAAATATAGACACTTAACTGTGTTACGATTGACTAAAGGGAATTAAAAAAATACCTAAATCATTGCAGGTATAGTCCTGCATACTTTCTGCTGTGTGGTCCAGAATTTGTTATTTCCAGTAGAAATGTTGTGTCTAAAGGTACTGTTACACATAGAGATACATTGCTTGCAACTCACTGGTTGCAGTGAAATCATGAACACATTGTTACATTTGTACACAGAAACAAAATGGAACAATGTGTCCATGATTTCACTGCAACCAGTAAGTTGCAAGCAATATATCTGTGTGTAACGGTACCGTTTATGGCAGGCTATGTAATTTAATTAAAATTGCATTTTACTGTTTTGTGCAGTCATATTTATATAAGAAAGGAACATGGCAGGAATGTGCATGAAGATGAATTATGATTTCATAACTCACATTTGCTTTGAATAATTAAACTAACAAATCTTCGGTATAATGCTCCATTTGCTTGTAATATAAATATTATATTTGATCTATTTCTACAAGCGATTAAAAAGGGGAAACTATAATTTTAATATTTCCTAATCCCTTAACCCCCAAGCATTTCTTTTTATTTATTCTCTACAGTTTTACGGTAACTTTCATTCTTAAACCGTGGTATGAGACATTCTGTGGTTTGTTTTTTCTCTTGCAGGATGAGTTACCGTATGTTGTATAATGGTAACGTTCAGATATACATTTACTTTATTGAGTATTTTGTGAGGCATAAAATAACCCAAATTCTTACATTTGTATTTTGGGTTTTATTCCGTGGCTCAATACTTTTTTTGATGATACTAAATACATGTAATCTTTTGTGCTTTACTTTTGAACAATATAAACATTGTTTAATGTTACGTGATTTTTCACTGGAGCATTCTAATTCATTACTTCATTAGGAGTAGATGTGACTAATTTTCACATCTTATTCTGTGGTGGTTTGGGGTTTTTAGGCAATATGTACAGTGGGTGAAATATATATTGAACATCACCAATTTTGTAAGTAATTATATTTCTAAAGGTGTAGGCATGAATTTCTCATCAGATGTCTGTAACAACCAGTGGCGTAACTTGAAGCTCATGGGCCCCAGTGCGGAAGCTCCAATGGAGCCCCCAATTATTGCAAATCTTTAATAATATTAGTCTTTTATTATAAGTCAAAGGGACTTTTGGGGCCCCCTAGGTTGCAGGGCCCGGGTGCGATCGCAACCCCTGCACCTGTTGTAGTTACGCCCCTGATAACAACACACATGCAAAGAAATAAAACCATAGATGTCCATACATTTTACGATGTCATGACAACTGTTGAAATCTATGAGTTGTTAGAAAGCAATTGTTCCACTTCAAAAATATAGCAGCTGGTTCAACTAATGGGCTATAAAAAGGTGTTTCACTACCAAGGTGTCACACAAGAAACATCTCATGATCGGTAAAACCAGTGAGCTGTCTCAAGACCTTAAGATCACTGGTTACATATAGGTGAAGACTGCACTCCACAAAGCCAGTTGAATAGCAAGTCATCCTTTATTCTACCATCTTAAGTGCAACGTTTCGATCTTAACATACAAGATCTTTTTCAAGCATGCTTGAAAAAGATCTTGTATGTTTGAGTCAATAAATTTTTATTAAGCAAATTTCGAAAATGACAAACAAAGAATCACATAAAGATTACAACCTAAGCAGTCAACATCAGAATATAAGAGATCAAAGGTCATCCAAAGCTAAAGGTGGGGAAGGAAGATAGAAGGGGGAGGGCAAGGATTGCTCTCATTAGGTTCATTGAGTGTAATATATAGTATGTCCCCTGAGAAGGATTACATTCAAATGCATAATACAAGAAATCCCACATTCTCGTCAAGACATAGAGACGGTTCAAGACTGTGAGGAGCAGTAACAGGAATCTCAGATAAAGTTATTATAAAGCATCTCAAACAGCACTGTCATAAAGCCTCTCAGACGACAATATCATTACAACATCATTATTATAAAGGTACAGGTGTTGCCATAGGGTGGGAGGCCCAGATCTGCCATGCCACTGAGGCCTGTTTTCTATCCGGGAGGCTCAACGCCAAGTAATATTCTTGGGCAAAGATATAGTTAATTCTGGACGTGACCTCTGCCAGATTAGGGGGGGTCTCCTCCTTCCAGCGAGCAGCCAAGGACAATCTAGCCGCTGTTAAAATGTAAACCAAAGTTTTGTGAAACATAGGAGGAAAGTCATCCAGGCCTATGTTGAGGATCGCTAGTTGTGGAGTGAGGGGGATAGACAAGCCTGTGACCGATTTTATCAAACAGGCTACCAAGTGCCAAAAAGGAGCTATCCTAGGACATGACCACCACATATGTGGAAGGTCCCCTCTTTTGCCACAAAGTCTCCCACACAATGGTGAGACTCGACCACCAAAGTAAGCCAGTCTCGCTGGAGTGTAGTACCACCGTAGGTGTATCTTCTTAATTATTTCAAGGTGATTAATGCATCTAGTTGAGCGAGACATATGACGAATGTTGCTCTTTCCCAGTCCTCCGGACATGAGGAGAATTGTAAATCCTCATCCCACCTGTTCATATATGCTAACTTCTGAGGACTACTCAATAATAGGATCGCTGAGTAAATTATAGAAAGACCTTTAGTTTTTCCTGGGTTCGACAGCAGAAATCCCTGATATGTAGAAGGGGAGGACCTCCCCACCCCACATCCACAGGGGTCTGATAACAGGAAATATCTAACCTGTAAGCATTACAGGAAAATCTGCTCCAGAGCCGGATATTGAGCCAGTAAGGCTTCATGACCAATTAGTTCATCTCCAGCCATCATGTCTGAGACTGCATGTATCCCCGCTGCATTCCATTTAGACACATCTAATGATGGGATGTGAAAACGTAACGCCTCAAAGGGGATCAATGATAAGGGTAAAGAAGTCCAATCCCGGGGAAGTGTACGCCAAAATAGCAACATTGAACAAGTCGTGGCCAGTTTAAAGTCTCGCCTTAGAGGTCTTAACGATTCCCCTGCCAGAAAGTTTCGCAAGCCAGACTCTCCACCCCCAACAAAGTAGCCTTCTATCTGGGTCCAACCCAAGTTACCGTGTGAGTTCCAATACACCTTTGTCTCCTCCAGAATCACTGCCCGGTGGTAGGTCCCCAAGTCCGGGACCCCCATCCCACCTCTCCTCATGTGCAACGACATCACTGCTCTGGAGATTCTAGGTTTCATTTTTGCCCAGATAAGTTTGTTAACTAAATTTTGAAGTTTTTGAATAAGTTGTCCGGGATGGCAAGAGGCACACATCTGAAGCAGTAGATTATTTTGGGTAAAAGTAACATTTTGAACGCTTGTACCCTGGCCATCCAGGACAAGGACTGTAAAGGGTGATTATCTAAGCTGGTCAGCAAGGTCTTCCTAAGGGACTTCATATTAATTGCCACAATCGAGGAGGAGGAGCACAGGGTTATACCCAGATACAGGATACCCGCCGGGCACCACTGAAAGGGGAACAAAGACTCAAGTTGTGCCTGCTGTCCAGGCGGGACCCTCACCGGGAGTACAACAGATTTTGTGGCGTTGAGTTTGTAAAGGGACACCCGGGGAAAAAGAGTAGGATTGGCCATTATTGCTGGGAATGAATTTTCTAATTTTGCGCAGGAGATTATAATGTCGTCCGCGTATAATCCGATCTTATGACAGACTCCACCAACCTCAATACCCGAAATCAGAGGGTCTGCCCGGACCAAGGCGGCCAGAGGCTCCACCACCAGTGCGAAGATCACAGGCGAGAGCGGACAGCCCTGTCTCGTGCCATTCGTGATGTGGAACCTTCTAGACTGGAACCCCAAGGCAAGAACCCTGGCGCTGGGGAAGGAGTATAGGCTGAGGATGGCCGACAAAATCGGCCCCCTAAAGCCAAACTTCCCAAGAACTGCCCGAGGTATCCCCAGTGCACCCTATCAAACGCTTTTTCAGCATCAAGAGACAGCAGTGCACTGGGGACCCCCCTAGCCTCTGCAACACCAATCAGGTCCAACATCCTCCGGGTCCCATCCTTAGCCTGTCTACCGGCCACAAATCCCACCTGGTCCGGGCCGACCAACGATGGCAGGACGTGGGAAACCCGTGTGGACGTATACACCCGCGCCGCTCTGTTAGCTTCAAAACGCGCACTGCGCATGCGCATGCGCAATGCGGGTCTTGAAACCAACAGTGGCGCGGGTGTAAATACGTCACCCGGCGCCGGAAATGACGCGTATCGCGTCACCCAGCCCCACTACAGGCCGGCCGAGACACCACAGAGCGGCGGGGAGGCGCGCATTTTAATCAGATTACAAGATCACGCCTATGGAGGCGTGATAACATGAAGAGGGAGCGCCTGCCAGGGTCACTATGAATAGCATAGTCACTCATTATCATCCATAATGAGGTACTATAATAACATTTTTCTTCAATTTCATTTGGTTCTTTTAGGAGCTAAAAGGAGTGTAGGGTAAGTGTTACTATGCTCTAGGGACAGCTTTTAATAGGTTTTGAGGTGTTTTGGGGGTGACAGGATCCCTTTAAGAGCGAGATTGGCCTGTAACTACCCGGGGAATCTAGAGCTTTACCTGGTTTAGGTATAGTTGTAATCGTCGCTTCCAAGGAAGCGGGAGAAATCGTTCCCTCTAGTTGCCAGCGACGAAAAGATCGTAGGAGATAAGGGGCTAGATTAGAGGCGAAGGTCTTGTAATATGAGTTTGGAAACCCATCCGGACCCTGTGCAGATAAGGACTTAGTAGAATTAATAATTTTAATGATTTCAGCTTCCGTGACGGGCGCATTTAATATCGTGAGTTGTTCTTCCGATTGTGACGGGAGGTTTAATGAGGCAAGGAAGTTATCTATTTCCCCTATGTTTGTGTGGTATGGTGTTTTGGCAGTCTTTCAAGTTATATAGCGATTCGTAAAATTGTGCCAAAATCTCAACTATCTCTGTGAGGTTTCGTACTATTTTCCCATCTGACGCTTTCATGGACTCTATTATGGTCAATGCAGCTCTCTTGTTTATTCTTCGTGCGAGGAGTGCCCCTGCTTTGTCACCTGCAGCATAAAAGGATGTTTTGACACGTCTAAGATTTTTTTCATAGTTTTGAAGCATAAGATCTCTCAACTGATTTTGAATTAGTAGGATTTGGGAGGCATGTTTGTGGGCAGAATCAGACTTGTTCAGCTCCTCAAGGCGACTTAGGTCCGAAATCAGATTGGCCCTCAGCCGGTCTCGGCTTTTCTTTAGTTGAGAGGCCTTCTGAATAAGCACGCCTCTCATGACTGCTTTGTTTGATTTCCACAGAGTCCCATCTGATACGTTGCCCGTGGCGTTGAGGGCGAAGAAGTCCGATATGTTTTGCCTCAAAGTTTTGGTAATTGACTGTTCAGACAGGAGATTCACATTCAATCTCCACGTGCGAGTAGGGTTGTGCTTGCGCCCCAGAGCCACCTCCAACGACACTGGCGCATGATCCGACCAGGTGATCAGACCTACTTCCGCACAGGCACAGGCATCCAGTGTGCCTCCATCAACTAGGAAGAGGTCTATCCTTGAATACATTCTGTGTCTGTGCGAATAGAAGGAGAAATCTCTCTCTGATGCGTGCATGTAGCGCCAGATGTCGTGGAGGTGGAATTCCCGACACAAAGGGCCCAAGGTCTTACCCCTCCTCGGGCTAGGGGACGACACATCCATATCTCGGTCAGGTACCACATTAAGATCCCCACAAAGGACTACTCGCCCATTCGACTCTCCCTGTAACAATTCAAACAGAGATCTTAAAAATTTAATCTGGCCTTCATTAGGCGCATAGGCATTGATCAGGGTAAGGGTCTCACCACCAATTAAGCATGTCAGAATAATAAAGTGTCCTGCAGAATCCTCAATCAGCTGAAACTGTATAGAGTTCCTCACCATAATTACCACTCCCGCCTTTTTCCTATCTGGATGATTGGCAAAGAAAAGATGAGGAAATGCTTTATGTCGTACCCTAACATTGTCCGGTTCTAAAAGATGAGATTCCTGCACACAAAAAATGTCTGCTTTCGATTTAAGGGCCTCTCTCCACAAGTATGAACGCTTTATCGGGGAATTTAACCCTTTTAAGATCTTGTATGTTAAGATTGAAATGTTGCACTTAAGATGGCAGAATAATGGATCACTTGCTATTCAACTGGCTTTGTGGAGCTCTGTCTTCATCTATATGCATGTATTAGATTCCAAAATGGCTCAGTGGAAGTGACATGTGCCACTATAGGGGTGGGATGAGACCCCGTTTATCCAGGTGAGATGCTGCAAACCAATTGCCTTAAGGTCCCTGGTGTCATCCAGTAGGAATCTTCATAAAAATCTGTCTTGGTCATGTGATGATCACGTATGTGCACCACTCGTGACTTCTATTAGAGGAAACCCCTCACCCAGTTCATGCTGCCCAAACCAAAAATTGCATGAATCGGAGCCCAGCTGCACAATTATTGTCAGGTATATTTCTTTCTGAAATGCTCTGGCATTTTATAAGAAAAAAAAAAAGGTCCAGATGAGGACTATAGAGAGAGACAAAACTAGTCTGGGAGAAGCTGGTGGTGGAGCCAGATGGTCTTGTCTCCAGTGTTCTACGGCTGGTTTCTCACTGCACCACTTTAGTTGATTGACAGGTCTCTCCTAATATACACACGTTAGAGATATGTTTATCGCCTAGAGCAGCTTTGGATTCGTCTCATCCCTGCCGACAGTCTCTGGCTGGATCTTAAAGTCACGCTCTGATTCATATTGCTCAGTTTGTGCAGTATGAATAGAGTGACGTGGTTCCCTTTAAGTCCAGCAACCATTGGAACAAAACAGTCAAGATTTCTATGTAGAATGTCTTGGGAAATATGGTACTGAAAATATATTGTAAAATATTATGTTTCAGATTACAAGCAGTAAGAGTTATTTGCAGTAACTGGGATATACCTTTCATTTACTGTGATCCACTGACCTTATGAAGACATTGATTTTTTATCATTTTATTATCCCTGAGAGGTGATCACCACCCTTTGGTCTTCATTGTGAGCTTCTTTATCAATTTTCTGCCTTTTTACTGTGTATAAATAGTGTTTCTGTGACAACAGAAGAAGATGTAAAAGTCATGATCACTGCTCGTGTGGGAGGCTGGTGCCGTTTTAATTGTTGCTACAGACAGGAGGAGGTATTAAAGGCACCTGGGAATTGTACTACGTGTCCTCATTCTCTGCAAAAGAGCCAGAGAGGTAGAAGTGACATAAAGTATTATGTTATGCGCCTTTTGCAGATTTTAATTAAAGCTTGTCACTACCACACAACTAATGTAACAGGTAGTTAGGTGAAAGCATGCTTTTTCTGAAAATGTGTGCATTCTCACTAGCATAGAGCTAGGTTTGACAGCTGCAGGGCACAGCCCTCTGTAAATTTTTCATGAGGTTAGGTGTCCGTATTATACAAATTGTCCAAGTCATTCTTCATTCCATTTGCCAAGTCGATTGTGGGTGCATCATGGGCTAGCATATTTAAAGGGAAACTCCGGAGATATACCGGTAATTTTTTTTGTACTGTCCATGCCCTCCTACATGATAAAGTAGAGCTGGACACTACAGTTCTATTATCTATGGGTCTATAGGATTTATAGATCTATAAATCAATAAAATGATATCTGCTCCTCAGCACTCACCCAACCCTTGTGGGACAGAGAAATTAAAGAGGACTTGTCACCCCCCCTGCTGCATAGCAATCTAAATGCAGCACTGAATGCAGCATGTCTGCTTTCTGTGTGCTGTGTACCTCGAGTATATAGCCTTATAAAAACTTAGTTAGAAGCCATGAAGGCAGTCCCTATTGCTGGAGTGAGCTTGATTGACTGGGGCTATTCCCTCCCCCTCTACCCCTGTGCTGCTTCTGCTGTGCAGGCTCTGCCCTCCTCCTCTCCTGCTCTGTCACTCAGAACGGATGCAAATCATTTGTCCTGACATCTGCTGCAGATTCCTGCCCTGGTGTCTGAACAAAGCATAAACAGCACAGCAGGAGGCGGCACAGATAGGCAATCAAGCTCACTCCAGCCACAGGGACTGCCTCCATGGCTTCTAAAGGGCCTGTCACACGTGTCAATGTCGCCCGCGATATCGCTCATGCGTCACAAATTATTAATCGCCTGAGCGATGTGGAATTATCGCAGGTAAGATGTCACACGCGTCAATATGACCCAGCGATGCGGTGATGTCGCCATCTTGCGAGCGATTTTATTTAGTCGCTTGTACGTTGTCAAAATAGAAAATATGTCGCCGAGTTTAGTGTCACACGCAGCGATGCACAAGGTCTATTGAGCGATGAGCGACAGGTTTTACATCTGGCAGTGAAACCTGCGATCGGCGATCAACGACATATCGCTGGTTGCATCGCTTGGTCACACGCTTCAATGTCGCACCTGCGTCACTTTTACGTCGCTCGAGCGACTGAAAATCCGTGACGTACGAGCGACATTGACAGCGATATCGACGCGTGTGACATCCCCTTAACTGTAAGTTTTTCTAAGCCTATATCTCGGGGTACACAGCACACAGACACAGGTGGGACCCCTTTTCTGAATGCAGGAGACATGCTGCATTTAGATTGCTATGCAGCAGGGGGGTGATGGGTCCTCTTTAAGCCTTATTCTGCAGCTGTGACAGGTGGTGTATCAGGGGCATGGACCCTGGGGGCTCCAGGATCACTTTACATTCCCGCCTCCTTACAGTTCTGTATGAACAAGGGGTGTGGCCACATTACAATCTTGCCCCTGATATACCATCCCATGTTATATATAAACAGGGGTGTTCTCCCTTTAAATAGCAATTATGTCACCAAGAAGATATAAATACATGCTGTGATCTTCTGCTGTACAATGATATGATGGTGCATACTGTCATTGACAGGCTAGGAGCAGAGGCAAAGCACTACATTGATTCATTCAGCACTGCCATAGTATCCCCTCCGCCTTTTCAACTTGGTAGCTTCCTGTCCCTTAAACTTTAGCACTATGCATGAGTGAATTTCTCTGTCCCCAAAGGGAGGGGTGAGAGCTGAGGAGCAGATATGATTCTATTGACTAGAACAGTAGTGCCCAGCTCAGCTTCATCATGTAGGATGGCAGGAACAGTACAAAAATGTATCTCCCCGGAGATCCCCTTTAACTATTCTGTGGAAATGTTGGCGAGTAGGATTATAAGGCTGGAAACACACTGTCCGAGTGACGTGCGAGTTACTTGCACGAGTCTCGGATCATTCAACCGGCACGACGCCTGCCCCTTTGGACGGGATACTGTCAGTGGTATTTATTTCTGTGTAGCTCCACTGCTCCCGTCCAGAGGGGGAGGCCATTCCGGGTGAATGATCCGAGACTCGTGCTAGAAACTTGCATGTCACTCGGACAGTGTGTTTCCAGCCTAAGTGTAATAGGACAGATCCCATAAACTAGCACAACATACTAGTTAAATCATGTGATGGAAGCATATTGCCTATGAATGTACAGTCTTTTGTTTGCTCTGATTGGAAAAATCCAGTCATCAAAGATTGTTGCTGACCATTGCTGATGTGATTTCCATTTGTCTTCATGTTTCATCTCAACAGTCTCATGAGATATTAAATATTGGAACATTTACATGGATGATGACGGCAGTGAGTTTTGTGCCTTCTATTAATAGCGTTTCTCTGATTAATTTTTCACATAATTTAGAAACCTGTTATAAACCAAATCTGGCTATAGCTGTGACAATTATAATGTAGAATGTTGTTTTGTATTATTGGGCAATTGGTGATTAAACAATATTAATAATATGGAATGTTATTCAACCACTAATATTCAATGTGCCCTAAAGGTGAACGTATAGATCTCTAAATTCACACAAACCTCATTAAAAATTTTAATAGTTCAATTAATCCATCAATCACAGCCAAAAACAAGAATGTTGAAATGATCAGGCAAATAGAAAGATTGATCAGTTCTTGCTATACCATTTAAATACAATTTAAACACAGTATTTTGTGTCTGTATGCTTAAAGGGAACCGGTCATGTCCCACAAATGCTATTAAACTGCAGATATGGGGTTATGCAGGTTAATGACGTTCTAAAGCAGTGCTACTGCCATACTGAAAACACTGCTACTGGGAGGAAATTACATTTATTCTCCCTGGGAGTCGGCAGCTTTCAGTCATACAGGCGTGCCATCATTGAGAGCGGCAGCTGTAAGCATGCCCTGCCACAACGACTGACGTCTGTCTCTGCTTTGCTAAGCTTGTAGTCCGTGTGTTAATCAATGCTTACAGCTGCCACTCACTATGTACTGAGTAGTGACTGAAACTACTGGCACGCCTCTGACTGAAAGCTGGCAACTGACTGGAGGAATAAACTTTTATTTCCTCCTGGTAGCCATTGTGGTGATGTGGCCCCTGGCCGGGTGCATCACACCGGTTATCAATGCAGGTCTCTGTTCACATGGGCCGGTTTTCCTGATTGTGTGTGCTGTGTGAAACCTGTCCGGTGTACAAGGGGGTTAACAGCTGAAGGGTTTTCATGCGCTGAGTGAACAGCTGAGTGTGAGTGCTGAAGATCTGGGTTATTTCATGAGCCTAATGAGCGGCTGTGTATGAACCTGTGTATGAGTGCTTTGCTGGGCTAAACCTGAATGGTGCACAGGGGGTTAATCACATCTCTGGTCTGTGTGTGAGTGAAGATGTGCTGATTGACTCAGTGTTGCAGCTGTGAGTGAGGCAGCCTGGATAAGAACCTGCCAGGTGTCTGAGTGAGGAGAGGACAATGGGAGTCAGAAGTCCAGACCACTGCCATGTGAGGACTTGCTGGAAGTGATCCGTCCCCGGTGGGGGAAGTGAAGGGAGCCTGCCAGCTCCATGCCGTTGTACCTGATGTGTGCATGCCAGCCAGTGATGAGGACCAAAGATGGCTCAAGGGCCAGGCGGTCATATGTGTGATTTAAGGACCGAAGACGGCTCAAGGGCCAGGCGGTCATATGGACGGTGAGAGAGACCGAGGACGGCTCAAGGGCCAGGCGGTCATAAGTGTAGCCGACTTTTTGTGACTGACTGTGCTAGTCGTGATATGGTCCCGTTGACTATGTGATGGCTTATGGAAAAATGCCATGTGTGATGGATGTGATGGCTTATGTAAAAGTGCCATGTGTGATGTATGATGCAGTGTGGGTTGAGACTCCCTAGGAGTAGGTTGAGGATCCCTACAGCAGGATGGGGAAAGATCCCTGTCAGGGTGATAGACAGTGATAGCCGTCTTTAGAACCAGACTGAGGTCTGCAAGGGTCGGTGGGTGACGCCTTGAAGTTCTGGGGAAAACGTAAGTCTAATGTCCTGTATTATAATGTCATGTGATGTACTAATGTGCATATTATATGTGAAAATGTAAAGGGTGTTGTGTGTTACCAGTGGTTTATGGCGTTAAATATACTACTGTGTGTTGTTATCCGTTAGAAAATGTAGTCGCTGCTGTCATTTTCCCCGTGCCAAGCGGGTTCCCCTGGGGCGCTACCTCACACCATGCTTTCAATACGGAGGTCACACAGCTTTGGAATGCGATTAACCCCCATATCATATCTGCAGGTTTATACTGTTTATGGAAATAAGCGACATTTGACTTTATTTCATAAACCCGTAATGTAAGTTAAGATTCAACATTTTGTAGTGTTTATTAGACAAAAATGCCCATTCCCACTCTTCAGACTCCTCTTTACAGAATTTAAAGCTAAAAAAAAGCCTAGTTCACCTCAAGTGGGTCCCCCATATAATGGTAATGTCGAGTTGGGCACTGAGGATCAAGAGTAGGCAGAATTGCTAAATTGGTTCTTCAACTTTGTAAATACTGAAGAAGAGAGTCGCTGGTTGTCGATCCCAGTGCTCTGCTAATATACTCAAGTTGACAAAATGTAGATATAGTCCAAGCTAAATTGAATAAAATCAATGTGAAGAAGGTATGGAACTTAAATTTTAGATGCATCCAAGAGTTCTTAAATCACAATTATTGCTGTGCCCCTATACATACTTTTTAAAGATTCTGTAGTGACCGGTACTGTGCCGAGCGACTGAGGCAAAGCCAATGCGGTGCCCATTTCCAAAAGTTTCTAGGTCTCTCTTGGTTGATTATAGACCATAAAGCTCATCATCCATTGCTGGAAAAATGTATGAATGGGCTTGAAATGGATTATATAAAGGTGTCTGTGGTAGAAAATAACATTAGTGATAGCCAACATGATATTACTGAGAACAAAGGTCATAGTAAACGTTTTGGTTTTTATGAAGAGGTGCATAGAATCATGGAGACCGAGGAGAAGCTGTGAATATAGTGGTTTTTGGATTTTGCACAGTATTTTGACACAATCCCATATAGTCTCCTAATGGTTAAATTAAAGGGAATCTGTCACGTCCATTTTTAGTTTTTAAACCGCCCCCAACGTTATTTAGATCATGTATTGTGCATCAACAACCTGGTCTAAAAAAATATATGGTAGGTTCTCCCATGACATGTGTATTTCTGCACTTAGTGATATGAAAATCTGTGGTTATGTCACGACCTTGTGACCATAATGGGTGGTGCTAAGCACAAAGGATCTTTGTAATGGGTGGAGTTAAGCAGGCCTTAGGTCAGTCACATTGTCGTGACATCACCATAGATCTTTCCAGGGCATGTGTGCTTTTGCATTTAGTGATGTGATTATGTTACAATGCAGGGGGGCATGGCTACATTTTAATGACTGATGCCAATCTATATAAAGGAAATACAAGTGCAAATAGGGCCTTATCTTTTATCATAAATGGCACTGTAGTCACGTCATACACTGCTCACCTGATATGGTTGTAGTACCAACAACCAGTATAAACGCTTTGTACAGCTGCTGCTGGACCCACACTTTCACGTGCACATTGGTATAGAACAATGGTCAAAAGGATGGTGTGTCGTGGCCGCGCTGCTGGATGAGAATGGAGACCACACAGGATCTACAAACGATGGTGCTGTTTATTTCAACGCGTTTCGGAGCTAGCCGTGCTCCTTCATCAGGAACGTTTGTAGATCCTGTGAGGTCTCCATTCTTATCCAGCAGCGAGGACCACGACACACCGTCATTTTGACCACAAGTGGACTAATGCGACTTACCAGCTGAAGAACCACCCGATGACTGTTTTGTGAAGGTACACCTAAGCATCTAGAGTGCTTTTTTTTATGATTAAATATTTAGATTTTTTTTCCATACCAGGTTAGTGATGCACAATGCATGATAGAAATAACATTGGGGGCAGTTTAAAAACAAAAAAGGACATGACGGGTTACCATTAACGTTTATATCCTTAGACAGTAAGGGTTTACACTATAATTGGCTTGAAAACTTTTTCAAAGACTGCACCCAAAGAGTTGTAGTAAAAATACTATTAAAACTAAATTAAATAAAAGAGAATGATGACCTAGTGTTACCTTGTAACAACATTATGGTGCATGAAGCTGATATTATTTTGCTTTTAGTTCTCCTCTCTCCAGATTACCAAAGTACCCATCAAGTTCTCTGCACTATACCACTCTGTATCTGAATGGCTGAAATAGTCCTTGAATGGGTTTTGATAAACATCTTCCATTTCTTAAAGAATTTGCCTAAAACTCTTTTTGTACCTTTCTGTATCCAGGCGGTCTATACCAAACAACACTTTGAACTGTACAATAATAGCTGTTGTTCCAGGAGTCTCTCATCCTTGCCATTAATGAAATAAACATCTTAGAACCACCGTTAGCCAGGGCATGTTGGGCCACGGAGGGGGCAGAGGGGCACATGCACCCCTGGCCAGTCCAGAATCAGTTGTTGCAGGTTTGTTGCATCTGTGCGCTTTTAAGCTTGTGGTCGTGCCAGTCAAATGACATCACAGTACAACAGATGCAGCCGCATGTACCACACTGTGTGCGTCCACATCTGCCAGATTGACGTTGGGGAGCGTGTCTGGCCTGAACAAGTGCATCTCCGAGCAGGTGTTTGGGCCTTACTGGAGACAAGCCACATAACAAATGAGTTCTGTATGGCTGGCTGGTCCAATCAAGGGATATAAAGGCATCGCCTGTTTATATGTATCTGGAAGTGTGTGTTAATATATACCGTATGTAATATTGTAGCAAAGCCAGGTAGGACTGAGTTAAATCATAGTACTGCAGGTCTTAATTAGTCCAATGAAGAGAGCAGCATTTGTCCGGTAAAATTTATTTTTTATTCCAGAAAAATTAAAAACTTACAAGCAGTGCATGTAGGAGCGGGCGGAGGAGAGGGAACAGCTACGAGCCTGCCGTGACTACTGCCATTTCACTCGTGAGCTCTTCTATGGGTCCAACCTGAAGAAGAAGGACTCGCGCATGAAATGGCCGTTTTCCCGGCAGCTCATAGCTGCTTGCTCTTCCCTGCTCTCACGTGCACTGCTTGTAAGTTTTTAATTTATTTGTAATAAAGAAGACCTTTCACCGGACGAGTGCGGCTCTCTTCATTGGTCTTGGTGCGTTCCCGGCCCTGGGACATTTGGCGGGCACCTTTGGTTACTTTACCCAATTCAGACAGCTTATATGGAACTGAGTATATGTTATGTTCATTTCATTCCCTTTCATCATTCAAATTATGGTGGTGCAGGTGCTTCCTAAACCCTTTTGGATGCAGGTCTTAATTAGGTTCACCTGGCTAGCTTTAACTAAAAACCAGGGCATTTTGTCACCTGGATGTCAGTCTTCTGAGGATGTTGAGCAGACCAGAATGTGTAGGAGCTACAGGGTAACTTGTGGAAGCTGCAGCCTGTTCAGTGTGAGCTGTGCATGACGTTAAACCCTTCTATTTGGTACTGGAAACTGTTGTAGATCATTCTGAGGGTACCGTTACACGCAGCACTGCTCTGAAATCAGGCGACCGGGGCGAGGCGATTTATCGCCGCCAAACTCCCCAATTACACGCTGCAATTGGGAGGGATTTTAACGGCGATTATTGCAAGGCGACATATCGCCGTCAACATTCCTCGCCGCGGTTGCGTTGTGTAAAGGTACCCTGAAGGTGATGTCGAGACTGTTGGAATGTACCTCTTTTTTGTATGAGCTTTACTTTTGAAGAACAGACTGTATATATCAGCATGTCTGGGGGGAAGAAAAGACCTCTTGTGTTTGCAGTCTCAGCCAGAAGGTGTGAAGGAAAGGACTGTAATTTGTTTAGATGATCCTGCAATGACATGTATGTGTCTACTGAATACACTGGATGGAGGATAGGTATCATAGACTCCTGAACATTACCAATTTGGGCTTAATGACAAGCTGTCAAAACTCAGCTGTCATTAACCCCTTCTATCACCCCAATGTCGCATCTGCGAGTGCCAAGTAAAGCGCCAGGAATTGGTGATTCTAATGTGCCAATTTATGGGGCGACTGCGGGCTGCTATTCTGTAGCGTGGGCAGCCCAATAACTATGGGCCTCACCACGCTGAGAATAGCAGCCCCCAGCTGCCTGACGTTGACTTGGCTGGCGATCAAAACTAGGGTAAAGCTCGTACTTAAAAATAAATAAATAAATAAAAAAAACATTTATTTACATAATTTTAAAAAATTAGTCTACCCTATATTTTTTATTGACAGTAAAGGTAAAACTAGACAGCTGGGGTTAAAATGAAAAATACAGGAGACCCCTAAGCATTTATTCTTTATTATTTATTTGTTTTATACACATATGATGGCAGGTTTGTTGCCATACACTTAAGTATATGGTAATCAAGCGCAGACACCTGTACAGATTGTGGGGGCACAGTCTGACTGCTATAGCCAATCACAGATGCTCTCACAGAGTGAGCGTCTGTGATTGGCTATTGCATTTCAGTGCAGTGAATATTCATGAAGGGTTATGAGCGGCCCAGAAAGCAAGCAATGGGAGATCGTTGAGCTCTCTCTATCTACCTATCACCTATCTCCGAGGATCCTCAAAAGAATCCATTAAAGAAACAGATGCAACCGTCCAGTATTATACCAGATCCAGCAAAATTGCATCCCGTTTAAGAGCAAAATCTGTATCTGGTCAGATGTGGATTTTGCTGTAACAAAGGATTTCTGCCGGATTTAAAAAAAAATACTGGTGTGAAACCAGCCTAAGCCGCCCTTCTACTCACATTGACCGAACAGATATATTTAAAAAAACACCGAAATTCGAGGTTCCCTTCTGCTGAACCATGGACTGTATTGGTAAGACCTAGTCAGTTATGTGTGATTTTCTTTATAATGGGTACACATTTCTTTTTGATTGTGTAGTAAAGTGAAGCATGTACTATAAGAAAAAAAAACATGCACTTGTTTCAAAGATAGTAGAATAGCACTTCTGTCGCACATGAGATTACAACATATATTTATGAATTTCTTTGCTTTGTTGTGCAATTGGTGGTCGCTATGTTTTTCTGGACAAAGTTATTCCTTAACATGTGGAATCCTAGTATTGTGTAATGCACTGTTAGGATTTGGCTTTTTCACACTCTTGGCACTCGTCACATGACTGCCCCGTATCCAATTTACATAAAAATGATCACGTGCCAACCACTTTCACTTATTTCTCTCAATCGTATCAATTGAAAGAAGCAAAATGGTTGGCACATGATTGTAAGTATGCAGATTGCATTTAGGGCCATCATGTGACGAGAGCCAAGACTGTGAAAAGAGCCAAATGATGTGTGTTAACATATCAGAATATTTTATTTTTTTGTGAATATAGTTTTAAACAAAAAGGGGGGGAGGTGCAAAATCACCTCCATCCTGGTTATGTTCTTGGATCTGTGTAGAAAGCGCAGTTCTATTTCTGTACATGTATATTAGGTTTTGTTCTGTTCCCATTTCTAAGGGTGCTTTCACGTTGCGATTTTTTTCCTGTCCGTGGGGATCCTATGTTTTGTAGCACCCCACGGACAGGAAAGGACAGGATCGCATATGGCATCCTGGTGCCATTTCTGTGTCCGGGTCCGTGATTTACATGGACCCTGACACAGAAAGGGCACTTTCACTTCCACAATATATATACATACATTGCGGAAGTGAAATAAAGTAAGATAAGGGTTAAAAATAAAAAAGATTCATGCTCACATCTCCAGCGTGTCCCGCAATGCCTCCATCTAGCTCCCGACAGCTTAAGGACCTGGTGGGGCAGACCGGCATCAGCAGAGCGGTTTAAACCTCACGCCCGCCCGCGGGTCAAATGGCCGATCGATTTTGGTGGGCGCAGAGTTTAAACCTCTCAGCTGATGCCGGTCATGTGGGCAATCAGCTGATCGGCTTGCTCCGCCCCACCAGGTCCTTGTCGGGAGCTACATGGAGGCATTGGGGGACACGCCGGAGAGGTCAGCATGATTTTTGTTTATTTTTAACCCTTCTTTTACTTAATTTCACTTCCACAATTTATGTATATACATTGCGGAAGTGAAATTAGATGGTACAGAGCAGTTTTAGTGTACTGAGCATGCTCAGTACACTAAAATCGGGTCCAAGAAACGATTCTGTGTTTTCTCGTACACGTGCTCCATAGGCCCCCATGTTAAAGGCCGCGGATCGGGTCGGATCCAATTTGGTCCGCTGTGTCCACTGAGCAGTCTCCGATTTTGGGTACAGCAAAAAATCAGACAGAATCGGATCTGACACAAATCGGATGCCATTATGGGCAAATCCGATGTGATCCGATGCCCCTAGGGACATCCACAAGAATTGCAATGTGAAAGCACCCTTAGCAGAAGCTCTCTTCTGTATCCGTTTCTATATAGTAAGATTAGTTCTGTTTTTTCATTAATGGCAGTAAACTCAATTCTGCTCCTGAGTCAATGCTATGTTCTGTTCACATATCTACAGGTGCATCTCAATTAATTAGAATAAAGTATTATCTAAACAGGTATCAGAGGCTTCACCATGTATGATGTGAGAGTCACAACCACTATAAAAGCTCATCACAGCTGCTACAGTCCCCAGCGTGGTGCATATAGAGTAGGGAGGATGAAGTTTTAAAAACCACGCTGACATATTCCACAAGACATCAAAGGGTGAATATTGGATAGTCAACGTGTTTCTTGGCTTCCTGGCCTCTTCCTCAGGACAAATCAATCTCATATTGCCATGTTTCAGGGCATTTCAGGGAGACCTGAAAAGCGTTGACTGATAAATCAGTCTTAGGGTACCGTCACACCTGGCCATATCGGTGGCGATTTCATAGGCGATGCAAGGGCGTGGCCTATCGCCGGTGCGTCGCCTAATGTAAAGAGGCGATATCGACGCCTAAGACTGGTCGCCTGTTTTCGCAGCACTGCTTTGAAACCAGGTGAGCACTCTGGACCGATGTGTACACATCGCCCCATGTAACATGACGATTGCCAATGTTACAGGCGATGGGAGCCATAGGCTCCCATGTTACATGATCGCCGCTGGGGTTTGTGGACACCCCAGCGGTGATGGCGCCTGTAGCATCGCCGGTGCGTCGCCGGAGGTATCACCGCGTGTAAATATGGCACCCCTGCAGGGGATTGCCACAGGATCCACCGGTGCAAGGAGGGAATTACACCTTGGTTCACATAGCACACACCATCTTCCACCCCAGACCTGAAGGGGGAGCTCTACTGGCTGCCTTAAGTCAGTTCCCCTTTAAAAGATCCAGGCCTGAGGGGAAGAGTCAGTTGGTCCCAGTAGTGAGTCCAGTTAGTCAGAGGAGAGAGCTAGAGTGAGGAGCTGATCGCTGTGAAGGATCCAGGCCCAGGACCAGAGAACACTGACCCGGCTGTGCTGCACCCTAGGGAGAGGGTCGGAGGCCAGTGGAGGAAGCAGGGAATCAAGAAATGGAACCAGTTAAGGTATCTTTATAGTACACCCGGATACCGGAGTCCGACACTGTCAGCATCCACTGCAGCAGTAAAAGCCCGGGAGAACCAGGAGGACCAAAACCCCCTGAGGTAACAGACAAGAGACACTCAAACTGACCAAACACAGGACCAGAGGCCATAGGAGGAATAGGGACCCCGCAGAAGGACCTAATTGTCAGTTTAGAGCAAAGCCCTGAGAGGGAGAAGGAGCGGTGAGTTCAGGTTCAGGCAGGACTTACCCCAAGCCACAGAGCACAAAGACAGAGGAGGCCTCACAACTTTCTAAGGTGGAAGTCCCAAGTTGCATCGGGGACCTGGTTATTTCTCTGGACTGTACCTGTTACCCTGTGTCATGAATGGATGATATTGCTCATGATTTTTGCTGCAGAGACAGATCTACTCCCTCATCCCTCCCCCCTTTTTTTTAGCTGGTTTGTAAGTAGTTTACAGAGAAACACTGTTGGCCTCCCCCCACCCAAACTATTTACGATGGGTCGTAAACCCAGAGCCAGAGCTGGACAACCCAGTCCAAACTAGTTTTGTTTCCACCAAAGAAACCAAGTCCTTTGTCTAAAAGTCACCGTGGTTTCAATATCGAATTTAAGACGACCCGATCATACCACAAACACATAATGCATATTTTTAGATTACTTGCCGTATTATGTATTCAATGATGTATTTTGTACAGTCATACAACGATCAGGAACCTGGGAAGAGATTGCTGGCATTCCAAATAAGACAATCAAGTCATATTTGGTATCAAACTTCTCAGAATAACCTGACCTGGAAAATGAGTTATAAATCATAATTGTGAGACGGCCCCACCCACAGATATGGAAAAATGGGGATGTAGGAAGCATAGTGAGAGAGGTGGTACTCGAGGATCCTCCCAGGGAGGAGGGATCACTCTAAGTGGTGGGGGTCACAGATTGCCCTGGTTTAATAAAAGCAAAGAAGGATTTTTGGGTCATTCTGCTCTCGAGGTCTGACAGTCAACACCAGCTAACTGTCGACAGAATCTTACCATCCAGGAGAAGGGCCTCCTCCAAGAAACTAAGTACCAAGCCTGACTAGGTCTGAACCTTTTTTTACGTTATTCCTTTTATTTTTTTATAACTGTTATTCATACATGTAATTTGTCTCTTATATAATATTCTGTACATCTTTTGTAACCATTGCCCTATTTCGGAGTAAACTATTTTAATTTACTAGCTTCGATCTCCTTGTCCTATGACGATTTCTCACGTCCTCCCTGCTCATTTTTTACGCTATCGCACAGGTTACCGACCCACCTGAAAGAGGTCGGTGGTGGCAGCATACTTCTGTATTTATGTGATATTGTGGCCTGAGGGTGACTGAATTGAGGTATATATACGTTCCTGGCAGGAACTGGTGGTATATATACATCCTGTCACATCACGTGCCGCAATAGACAACATAAATTAGAGCAGCTGGGCACCTTTCTTATCCTCTGGCAATACCGGATTTGACCAGCAGGCTAAGGGGGCGCCAGAGAGCTGCAGGTCCTGACTAAGCTAATCGTGACAATTGGTGGCAGAGCGGTGGGATCATAGGACATTAGTGATCTGGTTTGAGCAATCATTCCTCTCACTTAAAACTTGCACAGTTCTTACAAGAGCTCTGCACAAAAGTTTTGAAGATCGAACTCAGTGGTTATTAGATCTGAGACAATACTGTGTGTGTAGCAGTTACCCCCCCCCCATCTTCGTTTTTCTATCCTATCTTTGATTTGGAAACCATGGTCTTGGTTGGAGAGCTCGGTTACGGCCAGATGAAAAGGGACGTTCTAGTGGGAATATGTACGGCCAACGGCATTGACCCTACGGGCAAAACCAGAGACCAAATGGCTGCAGTGCTGGCACGACTTGAAGCATAGCAAGCCCGTCACCAGAGCGCAGTGAATGGAGAGGCCAGCCAAAGCCATGCCCGTGCTGATGTACAGCGTCCGGCTGCAGAGGTCAGTCAGAGCATGGACGGTGTTGCTGCTGAGCCATTCCCTGTGGATGTAAGCCAAGTCCTACAAGGTGTTCCTGTAGGGGTCCCACCTGTAGACGCATGCCGCGTCAGCGACCAGGTCAGCATGGACCCCTACCTGCAACTGGCCTTACAGCAATATCCCGCTGAGGATTCCCAAGGACGCCTGCAGCTCATTCAGCAATACCGAGAGGCTGCGAGAGCCGAGCGAGAGGCTGCAGAGCGGCGAGCCGAGCGAGAGGCTGCAGAGCGACGGGCTGAGGCCCAAGCTCAGAGAGAGCACGACCTGCGGATGGCCCAGCTGGAAAGGCAGTCATCTACCCCATTGAACTCTGAATCAACCCGTTCAACCACCTTCCAGCCGAATTCCAAGCATTTCCCTGTGCTGGATGACAACGGTGATCTGGACATTTTTCTGAGGGGGTTTGAGAAGGCGTGCTTACAGTACCAGCTGCCGAATGACCAGTATGCCCCGTTCCTCATTGCAGCGTTGAAAGACAAAGCGCTGGCGGCGTTCGTGGCTCTTCCTCGAGAGCTAGATGGGAACTATGAGGCCATTAAGGAGGCTCTAATCCAGAGGTTCCAGCTGACTCCTGAGGTGTACCGTAGAAAGTTCCGGAACCTCCAGCGTGGACCACACGACAGCTACAGTGATGTGGTCCATGGGCTCAGAACCAACTTTGAGCAGTGGATTCAAGGACTGAAAGTGACCACCTTGGACCAGCTAAAGGATCTGATGGTGAAAGACCAGTTCCTGCATCTTTGCCCCACGGAGGTGCGACAGTTCGTGATGGATCGGGAGCCACCAGATGCGAACAAAGCAGCGCAGATCGCAGACACCTACGAGGCCAACCGGAGACCAGAGGGACGAAGGCCGACCATCACCAACGGGAAAGGGGGTAAGCCGATGACCACCATCCCTGCCCCTGCCAGCCGACCTTCTGGAGGTCCTGTCCCCGCTGCCAGCACGTGGCTGACAGCTGATGCACGTAAGTGCTTTACCTGTGGACAACCGGGACATGTGAGTGCCACGTGTCCGGAGAGGCAGAAGAGGAGCCTCGCATCGGAGGCCCCAGGGCCTAGTGCTGCTATTTATTTGGTGGGTGGTACGGGTGGGAGTTCCCGGGAGAACTTGCAGTCGGTCACGGTGGGTAACACCATCACTGTGGGGCTCAGGGACTCTGGCGCAGAACGAACTCTCATCCGCCCTGAATACGTGTATCCTCATGAACTTATCCCTGGAAAGACACTGACTGTCACCGGTATCGGGGGTGAGCGCCGATATTTTCCCCTGGCCCGAGTTTATCTGGACTGGGGTGTGGGAAGAGGGTGGAGGGAGGTTGGGGTAACCAAGAATCTCCCCGCCAATGTGCTATTGGGAATAGATTTGGGGCGGCTGGTTGCCCATTATGTTCCTGATAACCCCACCAGGTCTGACATATCGGGAATTGTCAATGTTGATAATGGGAAAGATAATGATCATGTGAAGAATGTGAAGGGTAATGTCAATGTTGATAATGGGGAAGGTAATGATCATGTGAAGAATGTGAAGGGTAATGTCAATGTTGATAATGGGAAAGGTAATGATCATGTGAAGAATGTGAAGGGTAATGTCAATGTTGATGATGTGCCAAGAAATGTCAATGTTGAAAATGGGAATGGTAATAATGTTGATGATGATGTTGATGATTATGTTCCTGAAGAACAGGGAAATGTCAATGTGTTGCCTGTGAATAAAGTAAAACATGGTGTTAGGGATCTCAGGGATATCACACTGCAGGTTGCTATTACTGAAGATCCCATGAAGGTAGCAGGAATCAGCACTATGGGGGATGGAGGCAGGCATGACAACCCCAAGAGCGGTGGTTGTGTGCCACCTGCCAAGGTCACGACGGACTGTGACATGGCGGGTGCTAGCTGCTCCATGACAAGTGCTGATCAGGAGGCATCACCACGTGATGGACCTCGTGGTGGAGGAGAACTCAGTGATGTCCCGCCACGAGCTGGCATCACCGAGGGCATCCTCCACGGTGCAACATTGGTTGCTAAGGTAGATGGTGGCAGGTATGAGGACCCTGGGGAACATGGCCTCATGCAGCGTGCCAGTGTCACGAGGGACTGTGACACGGACGTGGGTAGCTGCCCCATGGTAAGTGCTGGTCCTGAGGCATCACATCGTGATGGGCCTCAGGGTGGAGGAGGACTTGGCCAAGCCACGCCACGAGCTGGCATCGCTGAGGGTCCCCTCCAGGTAGTAGACCTCGTGGCTAAGGGAGACGGAGGCGGGCATGGTAACCACAAGAGCAGTGGTTACATGCCACCTGCCAGTGTTACAACAGACTGCGACATGGTGGGTGCGAGCTGCTCCATCCTTAGCAGGGATCCCGAGGGATCGCCAGAAGAAGGAAAAGTGCTTTCACCAACTGGGCACGAGGATGGGAACGCAGAGCCCATAACCTGTCCGGCTGGCGGGAAAGCTGTGTTCACTACCTGCCAGGGTGATGGAGGAGCAGCCTCCATATCCTGTCAGAGTAGAGGAAGACCACCCTCCACAGTCGGCCTAGACGATGGGGAAATCGGGCCCATGGTTTATCCGACTGATTGGAAAACTGGCCTCCCGGCCGTTCAGGACCATGGGAAAGAGGTACCCCTGGCTTGTCCGGATGGGAGACTGGTACGCTTGGTCTGCCAGGAAGATGGAAGAGCAAACCCCCTCTCCTGTCAGAAAGGTGTAATGGCAGTCCCAACAGCCTGTCAAGTTAAGGGACTGTCACAGTCCACAGCTTGTCAGGGTGATGGGAAAGCTGGGTGGCTGGCCAGCCAGGCAACTGAGAGAGTGGCGTTATTTCCCGGGGAGATGGCCTTCCGAGGTGCTCTCACCCGCAGATTGAGTACTGGGAATGCAGAGACCGCACTGCATTCTGGGTCCTCAACCTGTAGAGAAATAACCAGACCACCGGCCGACTCAGAACCGGTCCAAGATGGTTCCTGTGAGGTCGGGGCTTCTGCTCCCCTTCTGGCTATCTCTAGCCAGGGGATTCAGACTGTCACACCAGAAAATGACCGTCCTGAGGTGCTGGAAGGCCCCGCAGAGACCTCTGTCTCTGAACCAGAACCAAAGAAGGTTCTATGGGATCCAGGTAGAAGGAGAGATCACCAATTGACGTATGGCAGACAGCTCAGAGATCTCTCTTCCATAGCGTCATCGAAAAGGGGGAGGTGTCATGAATGGATGATATTGCTCATGATTTTTGCTGCAGAGACAGATCTACTCCCTCATCCCTCCCCCCTTTTTTTTAGCTGGTTTGTAAGTAGTTTACAGAGAAACACTGTTGGCCTCCCCCCACCCAAACTATTTACGATGGGTCGTAAACCCAGAGCCAGAGCTGGACAACCCAGTCCAAACTAGTTTTGTTTCCACCAAAGAAACCAAGTCCTTTGTCTAAAAGTCACCGTGGTTTCAATATCGAATTTAAGACGACCCGATCATACCACAAACACATAATGCATATTTTTAGATTACTTGCCGTATTATGTATTCAATGATGTATTTTGTACAGTCATACAACGATCAGGAACCTGGGAAGAGATTGCTGGCATTCCAAATAAGACAATCAAGTCATATTTGGTATCAAACTTCTCAGAATAACCTGACCTGGAAAATGAGTTATAAATCATAATTGTGAGACGGCCCACCCACAGATATGGAAAAATGGGGATGTAGGAAGCATAGTGAGAGAGGTGGTACTCGAGGATCCTCCCAGGGAGGAGGGATCACTCTAAGTGGTGGGGGTCACAGATTGCCCTGGTTTAATAAAAGCAAAGAAGGATTTTTGGGTCATTCTGCTCTCGAGGTCTGACAGTCAACACCAGCTAACTGTCGACAGAATCTTACCATCCAGGAGAAGGGCCTCCTCCAAGAAACTAAGTGCCAAGCCTGACTAGGTCTGAACCTTTTCTTACGTTATTCCTTTTATTTTTTTATAACTGTTATTCATACATGTAATTTGTCTCTTATATAATATTCTGTACATCTTTTGTAACCATTGCCCTATTTCGGAGTAAACTATTTTAATTTACTAGCTTCGATCTCCTTGTCCTATGACGATTTCTCACGTCCTCCCTGCTCATTTTTTACGCTATCGCACAGGTTACCGACCCACCTGAAAGAGGTCGGTGGTGGCAGCATACTTCTGTATTTATGTGATATTGTGGCCTGAGGGTGACTGGATTGAGGTATATATACGTTCCTGGCAGGAACTGGTGGTATATATACATCCTGTCACATCACGTGCCGCAATAGACAACATAAATTAGAGCAGCTGGGCACCTTTCTTATCCTCTGGCAATACCGGATTTGACCAGCAGGCTAAGGGGGCGCCAGAGAGCTGCAGGTCCTGACTAAGCTAATCGTGACACCCTGTCACCAGTAAAATGTACCGAAACAACGATCACTGTGTGTGTGTGTGTGCCTACTTAACCGCCGCTATTCACCGCCTTGTCTGCAGAGACGCGACTACTACTCCCCTCATCCATTCCTGCTGCCCTGAGGTAAAGCTCCACCTGTGGGGAGCTGTACCACACTCTGCTGCACCCACCATCACCTCAGCGGCAGGCTGCAGCGCTGGTATACCCGTTACTAGGAACTACAGGTGGCGTCACGTTACTAATCCCCTTATCCCCCACCATTCCCTGCCATTGAGGGTCCAGGGCACGGGACCAGGGACCGACCAGCCATGATCCCCCATCAAAGTCGCCATCAGCCCCGGTACCCGAATACCCCCTACCCTGTCAACTGCCTCATAAACACGCAATGGCGACGCTGGCGGGGCGCCAAAAACGTGCGAACTCCCGTGCGTCGTGGGTGATCTCTCCGGCGAGGTGTCCAGGTATGATGGTATCCTTATATTCACCCTTTGATGTTTTGTGGAATACAGCAGCGCAGTTTAACCCTTCATCTTCCCTACCTTAATTTTCTGAGATAATAATGACCTTTGGGTTTTCATTGGCTGTAAGCCATAATCTTTAACATTTACAGAAATAAACACTTGAAATAGCTCACTCTGTTTTTAATGACTGTACCGTATATATTATATGTGTTTCACTTTACGTACTGAATTACTGAAATAAATTAACTTTTAGATGATCTTCTAATTCATTGACATGCACCTGTATATTGGGGCTGCATTGTAATATATGGAGAGATATGAGGGTCACCATGTCAGCAATGATGTCGGAGGGCGGTCCCGTCGCTCATTGGTGGTTCCCAATCGTGATCATTCACATGACCGGGGCCAAGGTGATGCGATGGCTCCGCCCCCTGCTTCTCCGCTCTCACACGGCTTCACACACATGGGTGCACACCTGCACCTCATTTACACTGGCTGGCCAGACTCTTTTTTTAACCCCCCCCAAGACTCATCTAGGTGCCCCCTGACGAAGGAAGCTGAAACGGCCGTAGGGGTTGGCAGCGCCATAACGTATATGGTAACTTGTATTCTGTTTACTCTTTGATTGCTATGCAAGATACTGAATGCATTTTGGTAGTAGTGGATCTAGACTTTTGTCTAATATTTGCAGATTAGCTCTTAAGGCCCCGTCACATGTCATTTATGTATCGGCAGCGACATCACCCCTACGTCGCCTCATGTAAATGGGTGATGTCGGCGCCGCCAGGAGTTCGTCTGGTTTCAGAGCAGTGCTCTGAAACCAGGCGACCGATCTGGGGCGATGTGCAGACATCGCCCCATGTAACCGGCCGCCAGCGACCTGACAGGCCATTGTCCTACATCGCCGCTGGGAGATTTCAGACACCCCGGCGGCAATGCCGCCTGTCAGCTCGCCGGCGCGGGGCTGGAGATGTCGCCCCATGTAAAAGGGGGACAGCGACGCTGGTGGGACGCCAAAAACTTGCGCGCACTCACCAGTCGCCGCTGACATCTCCAGCCCCGTCGCCAGGTGTGACGGGACCTTTAGTGTGCTGATCTTGCACTACAATAATGATGTTACTCCCATTTATGTTGTATACACTGTTTATACATATCCTATATAAATATATGTGAGCATATGGTGCATATTTATGTATGGGGTTTGTAGATAAGAAATATCTGATGTATCTATATACTATAACCCTGTCCAGTGTATATATATTTTGGTACTCTGCTTGTACTTTGCACTTTTGTTACAATAACTACCTCAGGTTCTGGTGTCTGCCCACCAACCTTGTGCTGCTTGTTTCTGTTGTGTATTGTCCCTTTATAAAAACTGGATTTTAATAATAAAATGTTGAAGTTTTTGCATAAGACATATGGTCGTTCTGCATATTGATATCCATTTGTGCCTAAGGCGCAACTACGTCTTGTCAATGTAATAGATGCGTCTCTTAATTTATATGGAGTATAAACATGCATCTTCAATGAGGGTTCCCTGCAAATAACTGTTCGGGAGCAAGAATTTATTTTTACCTCTGTCAGAGAAAGCTATCAATCCTCACTGGCATTCATCAGATCTTTTCCTATCTTGATACCTTTATCTTGACACTCTGTCTGCCATCCAGCCTCGTTGTTTTCTACAAACTCTAGGTGCGACCACAGGGTCATGCATATTGAAATAGAGAAAGGAAGCTTAAATTCACCCTGGAGGTCTTTCTATGTATCTATGGTGTCCCATATCAGTGACAAACATCCAACTAAGACTGGCTTCACATCTGCGTTTGTGTCTGCATGCTGATAGCATGCAGACACAAACGCAGTCAAAAGCATGTCATTTTGATGTGTCCGCAGCGGAGAATGTCCACCTGCGGACACATCACTGTGGAGCCCGGTCAGCCAATCGGCGGTGTCCGGGGGTGGGTCGGAGGCGGAGATCAGCGGCGGAGATCTCCTCCTCCCGGCCGCCGGTAAGCTCCGGGACGTGTCGGCGGGGAGAAACAGCTGATCTGACAGCTGTTTGAATCTCCCGCACCGACACCGAGAGGAGATGTCGGCTCGGGAAGATTCAAACAGCTGTCAGTTCAGCTGTTTCTCCCCGCCGACACCGCTAGGAGATTACTGGCGGCGGGGAGGAGGAGATCATAAGAGGCTCAGCTGATCTTCCGGTGGCCGTCGGTGATCTCCTGTGACATCACCGGCGGCCACCGGGAGAGATTTCAATGGGTCCGCAGCGTTCTCCTGCGCTGTCAAGCGCAGAATACTGCGGACCCATTGACGCCAATGCATTGTGTGTGCGCTTGCGGGCGCTTGTAGATAAAAAAAGCGCCCGTGAACGCACAAAAAATGCAACATGATGCGTTCGGAGTGTGCTCAGAGGGTGCACAAATTATGCGCATCTGAACGCAAACGCAACCGAACACAGCCAAACGCAGGCACATGCGTTCCCATGTTAAACATAGGAACGCATGTGCGCGAGCGTTTGGCTGCGTTCGGTGCGCTGCGCTCCGAACGCCAGTGTGAAGCCAGCCTAAATGTGGGGGTGCCTGGTAACCTTCATATGACGTTGTGCCTTTAATTCCCATAGTGCCCACAGAGCCCTGTTTAATTCAATGTATGAGTGATGACATCTTCTGTTTAATGTGACTGGTTGTTTTAAAATAGGAGGTAAAATAAATCAATGATAATAATAACAGGTATTTTTGGCATGCTGTCCTGTGTTTTGAGTGTTTTTTCCTTGAAACAGGTCACAAAGTAAGCTGAGGTACGGTAAGTTACTGTGAGCAATCTCAGCCCTATGGGATGGGGCTTAAAGGGGAACTCCGGGGAGGTGAAAAAAAAAATTGTACAGTCCCTGCACTCCTTTACTATACTAATTGTACTATATTCATGGTCATGAGTAAGAATGCGTGTAGCTTTTGAAACACGTCGACTCAGGTTACATTAAATCACGCGATTCACCTGCTATAAGCACTTCATGTAAGAAAATAAACACAAATCTTCATGTTTAAGAGCTGGATTCCAAATTTCTTTATTTCAACTGTGACAAGACCCAAAAAAGCAATGACAGAATTTGCTTTTATTTTTTCAATCTTGTCCTGCAAAGATATTTAGTTTTTTCTAATACTTTATATGATAAAGTGGTATTAAGTCTTAATCAAAATAAATCACTCAAAAAATTAAAAATGAAAGCGAAAAAAAGAAAAATAACTAACTAAAGCATTCCTCATCCATAAAGGTGGATGTTATACCTAAATCTTGCAGCTGTGAGATGTGTTAAACATTACCGTTGTTTCCATTTTTGTTTAATAGTAATATAGAGCAAGTGATCATAATCAACTTTCACATATATTTTATTAATGAAATCAGGAAGGAAAGCATCAAAAAACTTCCACAAGATGTCCTCATCAGGCTGTGTGTGAAGCTCATTCTCAGTCACCTCTGTCTTGAGGGGGTGTGGACTACACTGCGTTCACAATACAGATGATAAGACTGTCACATGCCAACACCTCCATTCACATGGCTCCGCTGGTTGTTATCACAGAACACAGAGCAGAGGCTATGTGAATGGAGGATTCAGAGAAGATCTCACAGCAGCTGTTGGAGCTCAGCAGGGTGCAGGCATGAGGTAATTTGACAGTCTTATCAGCTCTATTGTGAACACTGTAGGCTACGCCCCCTGAAAATGGAGGTGACTGAGAATAAAGGCCCCGTTACACACTATGATATCATGAACGATATCGTTGCAACGTCACCGGTTTGGTGACGTTGCAGTGATGTCGAAACGACATTGTGTGTGACACATATCAACAATCAACAATAAGTCGGTTGATCGTTGATTTATTGCCAGGACCATAAATCTATCGTTGGTCTAAGCCCCACGCTCTGCTTAGTTACCCACTGTTTACTATGGTTACCAGTTTTTTCGCTGGTCCTGATCGCTGGTGAGTCTGCCTGTGTGACAGCTCACCAGCGATTGGTTCAAGATGTCCCAGCGATGCCAGCCAGGTGGGATCACTGGGACATTGAAGCATGTAACAGGGCCTTAAAGCTGGAAACGCACTGTCTGAGTGGCATGCGAGTTACTCGCACGAGTCTCAGATCATTCACCCTCCACGACTCCTGCCTCTTTGGACGAGATTACTGTCAGTAGTATGTTTTTCTATATAGCTCCACTGCTCCCATCCAGAGAGGGGCCATCCCGGGTGAATGAACCCAGACTTGTGCGAGTAACTGACATGTCACTGGGACAGTGTGTTTCCAGCCTTGGCTTCACACACAGCCTGCTGAGGGCATCTTGTGGGAGTTTTTTTTAGTGGTTTCCCTCCTGATTTCATTGATGAATTATATGTGATAGTTGATTATAATCACTTGCTCTACATTGCTATTAAATAAAAATGTAAACGAGGGTTACGCTTTAAGTTAGAAATGTCCAATGAATGGGATTGTAGTAGGGTTATTCAGTGGTGTCAGTCGGAGGCATGTTTCCGACAGGCTCATGCTAGGAGATAATTGATGGCTTCTCTTAACATAACATTACTTTATTCTCAAAAAATTAATCACAGGGGAGAGGTTATCAGATCTCCATAGAACCCGTCACTTGCAAGCGCTCAGTGCTGTTAGAAAACAGCGTGAAAGTGTGAAGTGTAGAATGAATTGGTTTTATCTGCAAAGCGTTCATTTTTTCATTGTGCTGCAATATATTTGCATAGGTCACCAGCTGCAAAACAAATACAAGCGCCTTAATTAAACATGACATTTGCACCATTCAGGATGGTGTCTGAGACGTTAATGTTTCTAATTAAATAGCAATCATATGTTAGAAACCTAAGCTTGCCCTTATTTATGTATGATGCTCACATTTCCTCATACAAGATGAAATATGCATTCTTTGTATTAACTCTTTCTTGTAATTCAATGCATTTCATACAAGGAGCAGAGGTTTTAGGCCACGTGCACACGCTGAGTATTTGATGAGTTTTTTACCTCAGGATTTGTAGACAAAACCAGGACTGGAACACTCAGAGGAAAAGTCTAATAGAAACACCTGCACCACTTCTGTATTTAATCATCCACTTCTGGTTTTGGCTACAAATCCTGAGGTAAAAAGCTCATCAAATACTCAGTGTGTGCACGTGGCCTAAATATGACTGTGTTCCCTGACCAAATAATCTGTGGAAAGCTGCTGTTTATAATGGGTAAAACAAATTCAATTGTACATTAGGGATGTATCTGTATGACTTACCTATACTCGTGTATAAGCCGACCCGTGTATAAGCCGACCCCCCTACTTTTGCCCCCAAAACCTGGGAAAATGTATTGACTCGCGTATAAGCCGAGGGTGGACCACAGCACAGGTATACAGCCCCCAGCAGTGTGGTATACAGCAGGTCCTCAGCATAGTATACAGCAGGTCCCCAGCGTAGTATACAGCCCCAGCAGTGTGGTATACAGCAGGTCCCCAGCATAGTATACAGCCCCAGCAGTGTGGTATACAGCAGGTCCCCAGCATAGTATACAGCCCCAGCAGTGTGGTATACAGCAGGTCCCCAGCATAGTATACAGCCCCAGCAGTGTGGTATACTGCAGGTCCCCAGCATAGTATACAGCCCCAGCAGTGTGGTATACAGCAGGTCCCCAGCATAGTATACAGCCCCAGAAGCTGTATACTATCAGCTGTCACCCTCCAGTGGCGGATCACTGCTCCTGGCTCCGGGCTGCATCTTCATCTGTGTCTTCCTGCTTGTGGCCGGGGCTCTTGACAAGCAGGAAGACAGAGATGAAGATGCAGCCCGGAGCCAGGAGCAGTGATCCGCCACCGGAGGATGACAGCTGATAGCCTGGTAATGTATGTGTGCAGCGCTGCATGCGGGGGCCATCCTGTGAGGGGAGGGGGCGCCATACTGTGAGGGGGGCCTGTATAATTGTCAGCCTCCTCCAGCCCTGACTCGCGTATAAGCCGAGGGGGGGACTTTTCAGCCCAATTTTTGGGCTGAAAAACTCGGCTTATACGTGAGTATATACGGTAGGTTTAGGGATTTCCAAGAAGAGTAATATTTAAGAATTTTTCCCTATGGTAAAAACAATGTTGGGTGTTACTACTGAGAAAAGCTTTAACATAGTGCAGTAAGAGAACTTTCTTCTTATGGTATTACTATGCTAGAGTTATTTTTTCCTAACTACTTTTTTGTGGTACCTTTTAACAATCATATTTAATTGTCTTTTTAGAAACCACACTCGTCAGTATTTCAAAAGTTTAATAACATGGCAACCAGAAAGTGCAAATCTTGGTACCACCGCCTGAGCAATAATATAATGCCTAGCCACTCTCAGAATCGATGGACATTTGCTGTATTCTGTAGCTCACTGTCCACCTTTGCTGTGGAGACTCAGACTGGGTCAGCAGAGACCTCTCCTCCACAGAGGGCAGAGTGAGTTAACCCCTTCACAACCCATGATGTTATACAAGGTCACATGGGCTGTGTCCTGGTGTTTGATGTGAGATCCGGTGCGGAGCTCACATCAAACAACTGACATCTCAGCTGATCTCATCAGCTGAGATGTCGGGCTAACAGCACTGTTCGAATCCGGGATTCGATCGGTGCTGTTAACCCTTTGGATCCCATTGTCAATCACTGACAGCGGGATCCAAAGGCGCTGCAGCGGGCAATGCACTGTTTCCCACCTTCACCGGAGATCTCGAGATAGTATTGCGAGATCTCCGGCACTCACGTGACAGCCCTGGCTTTTTCACCACTTAGATACCAGTAAAGGTGTACATGTCTGGTATTTACGAACTCGTACCGACCTGAGGCATCATACCATCACGTCAGTTTTACCATATAGTGAACATGGCGACTGAAAAAAACAAAAAAACAAGCATGTAATTGCACTTTTTTTTGCAATTTCACTGCACTTGGAATTTTTTTGCAATTTCCCTGTACACTATATGGTAAAATAAATTAATGCATCTGAAAGTACAACTCGGCCTGCAAAAAACAAGCCGTCATATGTCTATATTGACGGAAAAATAGAAAAGTTATGGCTCTTGGAAGCAGGGGAGCAAAAAATGAAAAACGAAAAATTCCCGGGTCATGAAGGGGGTTAATGACTAAGGTTAACTCATTTGTACTGCTAGAGTCCTACATTAGGCAAAATATCAACACTGAGAAGCAGTGACAGAGATACTTGTCTGTTTATAATGCATTTTTATTTGTATCATATATACACGTACGGTTGTGGCTGAAAGAGTTCGCACCCTTGAAATTTGTTACAGAGAAATGAAGTATTTTTCACAGGAAATAATTACAATTGCACATGTTTTGTTATACACTTATTTCTTTTGTGTGTATTTGAACAACATGAAAAAACAGCAAATTGAACAAAGTTTTCACACAAAACTCCAAAAATGGACAAAATTGTTGGCATTGTTTCCCATAACCATTAACAAGCGTCTTACACCTCTCAGTTGGAATTTTGGACCCCTCTTCTTTTGCAAACTGCTCCAGGTCTCTCCTATTTGAAGGTGTCTTCTCCCAACAGCAATTTTAAGGCTACTTTCACATACCGATTTTGAGGGAGCCGATGCTGTCCGATGTAATTCGGACAGCATCGGCTCCCTTCTGATGCCTGGAATCGGGTGCCAAATAGGCACCCGATTCCGGCATAAAATCGCTCCCTGCGGGGTGAAAAAAAAAAAAAAGAAAAAAAAAAGTTTATTCTCACCTCCCTACGAGCCCCCGCCGTCTTCCGCCATCTTCTTTGAGGCTCCCGGTGGCTCCCGCTGGCTGCCGGTGTCAGCAGAGCGCTTCCTCTGCTGTTCAGGACCTGCGGTGATGTCACAGTCACGTGACCGCGGGTTCACCATGGTAACCCGCGGTCACATGACTGTGACATCACCGTAAAACGGGGTCCGAGGAGACATCAGATGTTTCCTCGGACCCTTCTCCATAGGGCCCCATGTTATAGGGATCGGACCTAATCGGATGTGCACTAAATGCCATCCGATTTGGTCCGATCCGAATCTGTCAGATTTTATTTTCGGTGCAAAAATCGGAGCAAGCTCCGATTTTTGCACCAATAGTAAAATCGGACAGAATCGGATCGGACCAAATCGGATGGCATTTAGTGCACATCCGATTCGGTCCGATGCCCATAGGGATGCATGGGGTCCAAATTCGGATCCGATGCTGTCCGATTTTCATCGGACAGCATCGGATTTAGAAAAATCGTTATGTGAAAGCACCCTAAGATGTGTACACAGGTGCTTAAAAGAATTTAGATCCGGACTCGTTGCTGGCCACTTCAGAACTCTGCTATGCTTTTCCATGCATTTCTGGGTTTTTGGAGTCATTGTCCTACTGAAAGACCCATGATCTAGGACATAAACCCAGCTTTCTGACATTGGGCATTACATTATTCAATCTTTTGGTAATCTTTAGATTTGATTATGTCTTGCACACAGTCAAGGCACCCAATGCCAGAGGCAATAAAGCAAACCAAAAAAATCTTTGAACCTCCATCGTATTTGACTGTATGCACTGTGTTCTTTTATTTGTAGGACTCATTCCTTTCTCGGTAAACTGTAGAATGATGTGCTTTAGCAAAAAGCTTTATCTTCATCTCATCTGTCCACAGGACACTTTTCCAGAAGGATTTTGGCTTACTCAAGTACATTTTGGCAAATCTGCAGTCTAGCTTTTTTATGTATGAGTCAGCAGTAGGGTCCACCTGTGTCTCCTGCCATAGCATTTTATTTAATTCAAATGTTGACATATAGTTTGCGCTGGCACTAATGCACCTGGAGCATGAGGGACATCTTGAATTTCTGTGGGACTTGATTGGGGCTGCTTATCCACAATCCGAACTATCTTGCATTGCAACAGTTCATCAATTTTTATCTGTTGTCCACATCCGCGGAGATTAGCTACGGTGCCATAGATTGTAAACTTCTTGATATATTGTGCACCGTGGATAAAGGAACGTCAATATCTCTGGAGATGGACTTGAAAATATCAACAGTCTCAAGATTACAACAGTTTTAGTTTGAAGTCCTCAGACAATTCTCTTCACGTTCTGTTATCTATGCTTAGTGTGCGGCACACACACACAGTGCAAAAATGTAGTCAACTTCTCCCCTTTGTCTGATTTCTGGTGTGATTTTCATAATACCCACACCTGTCACTTGCCACCAGTAAGTTTTATGTGTGAGTTTTATGCATCACCACACCCATTAATACACCATTACAAAGTCTCTCTGGTTCTCAGGGCTACCAGTTCCATCACCATCATCTACTTCATTATTCTAGTTCAGTACTTTCCTTCTGCTTGCAATTTGGTTCTTTTTACTAGGGCGACTTTATCAGTTTATTGTGATAAAACTGTCCTAAAATTATTTACTTTAAATTAGGCAATAAAGAGAGATAAAGGAAAAAGTGTTACTTAGGGTGGCTTCACACTGCGGTCCGGTCCTGGGCTGTCAGGGATGAACCTGACAGCCCTGGACCAGATCTGAACACAGAACCAGAGCGCCGGATTGCCCCGGATCCTCCCAGACAGATGGAAACCGGAATGGCAGATAGCTGCCATCCGGCTCCATAGGATACTATGGGGCCAAAATCCGGTCCGGGGCTGTCCTGTTCACACCGGACAGTCCCGGACCGGACCTCACCGCAGTGTGAAGCCGCCCTTACTGGGTTCGTATTTCTAAAGAGATTGATGGTCCGTAGATCCCAAAGGCTCAGTGTGTAGCTTTGTGCTGTGGTTGGCACAACTCTGCTGTACATCTTTTTAGGAGTTGAGTTAATGTTTTAGAAATATAGATTTCTATGAACAGGATGCCAAACCTTGCTATCGAGAAGTGTAATGCTGCAGGGTACCCAGATGCTTGTAACCAAAGATACCTAAAAATTGACCACCCATTCATGCAAAAATAAAAAATAAATCACATGTATTGCGTAGTAGTAATACATTTTAGGCCACCATATACACTGCATTTCAAGGTTCTGATGGCCCTCTCATGTTAGAGGGAAGGCCTTCAGATTATCACAACCTGTTGTTTGTTGAGACATAAATTTTGTTACTTCTACCTAATCTTATGTGTTTGTTGTGGATGTTTGTGTACTGGAGGGCAAGTTGTACAAGGCAAGCATCTCCATACCCTGTCTTTCAGAAAAGGTGAGGGTAATGTGTATTATATATATATATACCTAGAAAAATTCTTGCAAATGCAAGTCAGCTCAACGCTTTACGTGGTCTCCTGGATGTAATCTTCACCTTGGGATGAGTGCGCATGAAGTAAAGGTTGGAGCAAACCTAGTCCAGTATGAATGTTTGCAGGAAATTTCTCCAGTTATTCCTCCGGTGGTGATTATAACGTCTATTTAAAACGTTATCCATAATGTACACAACACAACAGTATAAACGTAGAGATGCCCCTGGATGACGCGTTTCTGCACATGTACTGCCTTCTTCAAGGTCCAAGGTTGCAAATCCTATATACAGGTACCATTAGTTTTTTTGTAAAGAATAGCCTCTTTTTGTGTCTCGATGCTCCAGTTCCACTTTTTTTTGTATAGGTAGCTGGAGGCTGACTTACTGTCTAATGTCCACCATGCTATAGAACATAATTTTAATGATTTACTACTTTTGTTTCCATTTGAAAACACCCAGACCCCCCTCCCTTTTTTATTTTTGTTCAGAGGCCTCTTCCATTTTCTCATCACTTTAGATTACATGTTGATCCTAATGATGCTACTTTTATTTACTTCTGTCAATTTTTTTGCTACTCTAAATAATAAGGCTGTACCTGACCGGACTTCAAAAGAATAAACAATGCATCTGGGACTGGTACGGGCTTTTGATGTTTACAGATCCACAGCCATCCGCTTGCGTGTCATGAAGCTTTCCTTTTTTATAGTCATCTTATTTAAAGTTTTAAAGCTGAAATGAATGTTTGTGATGGACTTAACCAACACACTTTAATTGACGGTTACACTTTGTGCTTCTATACGCTCCTCCATGCTGTGTGTTTTATCTTTATTTGACTTTCTGCAATTTGCACAAACTAAAGCCTCCTTGGTTTTTAACTGAATGCAGAGATAAACAAAATAATGAAGCAGATGATTACATGACTATAATTTTGGCCATGTATGCAGTGATTCCTGCTGTGCAACTAAATGAAACCTTATATAATGAAGGGTCCTGTATTGATGCCTTTATTATTTACTTATTTTATGGGACCATTTTCACTAATAGCCCCTGTATTGACTTACCAAATCGAATTTCAAACCAGTTTTCCATACGCTGCATTGAATGTGAATGACATACAATTTTGCAGTTCCCAATGTGCAACCTTTATAGTTTATAATTGCTATTGGATGTTAACATAACTGCATTGCAACCCAAGTCTAGAAAATGAGCTCTAAATGACTGCATTATTGTTGGCCAATCTGCCATTTTATGTTGGATTCAAATATGGATAATACTTTAGACAGGTCAAAGACCAGATGTTTTATTTTTCTAATGGTATTTGTCACACCAGGGCAAGGGGGTGTGTGGCGCAACAGGAGAGGTACACCAGAGAAGATTGTAAATGAAGGGTCTGACAATAGGGAGAGAGGTCACCACTCACCTGTGGCTGATCCCTAAGCTCCGCATTGTCCCTACATGGGTCCTTGCCCATATGCGCGATAACGTGCCTAGGAATTGCCCTATCTCAGTAGTAAGATCAGTGTCTTGCTGGCCTGATCACTAAAGACAACATGAGGAAGGAGGAACAGACAAGGACAACAGATACAACAAAAGAGCTCCAATTCTTCTCCAGAGAGGAAATCCACCACTTCACTGGAAAGATAACCACAGCTTTCTCCTTCACTTTTCAGCATAGAATGTACTATAGCCAACATAGGAGAGAGTAAGGAGTGTTTATATCGTGCAAGGGAGTGGCTGCAGCTGGGCATTTGCAACTACATGTTAAGAACAGCAGTAGGGCTGTGGAGTCAAACATCCGACTCTGACTTTTCAATGTCCCTGCATCCGACTCAGACTCCAACTCCACCAAAATGGACACCAACTCCACAACTTTGATTCCGACTCCACAGCCCTGCACAGCAAGATAGAAAAGGAACTTTAACCCCTTCAGCACTGAATAGAATTAAAAATGCTCCTACTCAGAATAAATGACTAGCCGTCTCTAAAAAGGATCTGTGATCAACTAAAAGCTGTGACCTTCTGACCCCAATTTCCCCAAGGTAACATCAGTCCATGACACACTCATGGCAGTAGTAGTATAACTACAGGGTGGGCCATTTACACCTAAATAAAATGGGAATGGTTGGTGTGATATCAACTTCCTGTTTGTGGCACATTAGTATATGGGAGGTGGAAAACTTTTCCAGATGGGTGTTGACCATGCTGGCCATTTTGAAGTCAGCAATTTTGGATCCAACTTTATTTTTTTCAATGGGAAGAGGGTCATGTGATTCATCAAACGTATTGAGAATTTTATAAGAAAAAAATGGTGTGCTTTGGTTTTAACGTAACTTTATTCTTTCATGAGTTTTTTTCAAGTTTCTTTGTTTACAGCCATTGACATGTCACAGAGGTTAACATGTAAGGAACGAATATAAATTGTATTGATGTCTGGTGAACGCAGTACCTGGGTCATTGCTACAGTTAGCAAACTTGCCAAATTTCGTGAAACAGGTTCGGTGTTGGATTTGCCAAAATGTGGACGCAAGTAAACTGTCACTTATGAAGAAACATCAGTGGCTCTCCTAGCTTCATTCAGCAAGAGCCCACAGTGTAGCACTCGCCGCATGTCACTGGAGAGTGGCATCAATTCAACATCCCTTTGGCGGATATTAGCTACTCACAAATGGCACTCTTACAAAATCCAGCTGCTGCAGTATCTCAACAAGGATGACCCGGATCAACGCATTGAATTTGCAGAATGGGCAAATCAAAAATTGGAACAGGACCCTCATTTTACACAGAACATTATGTTCAGTGATGAGGCATACTTTTTTGTCAATGGTGAAGTTACCAAACAAAACCACCGCTATTGGTATGACACTAACCCACAGTGGATAGATCCCTCCAAGACTGTTGGAACACAAAAATTGATGGTATGGTGTGGTATATGGGGTACAAAGATAGTAGGGCCATTCTTCATCAATGGAAACCTCAATGCCACTGGATATCTGAAATTGCTACATGATGATGTGCTGACCTCTTTATGCACTGAAGATGGCATGTTTCCTGAGTTTTTCTAAAAAGATGGTGCACCACCACATTATGGGTGTCAGGTTAGAGCATTCTTACACGAACAGTATCCTGGAAATTGGATTGGTCATCGTGGGCCAGTTGAATGGCCACCAATGTCTCCCGATCTGACCCCCTTAGACTTTTATCTTTGAGGTCATCTGAAGGCAATTTTCTATGCTGTGGAGATACGAGATGTGCAGCATCTGAAACAACGGATACTGAAAGCCTGTGCTAGCATTTCTTCTGCGGTGTTGCTATCAGTGTGTCAAGAGTGGGAGAAGTGGGGAAGTGCTCAAAAACTGTTAAATAACTCATTAAAGAATAAAGTTACATTAAAACCAAGCACACCATTATTTTTCTTATGAAATTCTCAATACGTGTCACATGACCCTCTTCCCATTGAAAAAAATAAAGTTGGATCCAAAATGGCCAATTTCAAAATAGCCGCCATGGTGACCTGGGTAATCCGTTCGAAAACAATTGTCCAAAACCAATGAAAACCAAAACAATTATTTACATAGGAATCAATGTAAATCCAATCAATTTGTTTTAGACACTCCAAAATAAATACTAAGAACATATTTCAAAGATGATAAAGATAATTTCTTAATGTTTTTAGCATTATAGACTAATATAAAACAAATATAAGATTAATGTAAAGAATAAAAGAACATTTAACATGACATTTACTTTTCTAAAGACCCTTCTTGGCGTATGGAAGACAGGAATGAGGGGAGAGAGGTACAGATATTATTGTTTGGAAGTGCAATCACATGGATTACCCTTTTTTTGCTTGCAAAACTAGTAGCGAGGTCACATGTGCAAGCCAATGGAAACCGAGGCAACCATCGAAGACAGAGACAAAGTTTTCATGAAATAAATTAACAAAAACCGAAACCGATGATAACCAACATCAATGAAAACTAGGTATTACTGTATTTTAGTTAGCTAAAATAAGGTTTAAGCTCCCACTGAGTGGAAAAAATATATATATTTTTGAAACTGATCTTGGACATGGAACTGAGCATTCAGAAGTACTTGTAGAAAACATCACATGAATATCTTTCTGATTGCTACACTGTTGGGCATCATTGGACTACAGTAAGATTTTGAATGAAGGAAAACTTTATTGACTCATACTTTTGCATTCACAAAGTAATTGGAAAATGGGTGTCCTTTCTTATCTGTTGGCTCATTAAAGCCCAAGATGTATGGCACAAGATTACTTTGGTGTTGGGAGATGTTTTTGCTACATGTACAAAGAGGGTTAGCTGGTCACAGCACCATGAGGTAATTTGCAGGACCTTCAAGCTTCCAGTCCGCACCTGGACGCACGTCCACCCCGGAGAGTTCACATCCGGTTATTATAAATCATTAAAGTCTAAAAAAGAGACAGCGTCACAGACGTTCGATGGTGAAAATTCTAAGCGTCCTTTATTCCATGGTCAACAGAAGCGACGTTTCGACCACTGCTGTGGTCTTTATCAAGCTTGATAAAGACCACAGCAGTGGTCGAAACGTCGCTTCTGTTGACCATGGAATAAAGGACGCTTAGAATTTTCACCATCGAAGGTCTGTGACGCTGTCTCTTTTTTAGACTTTAATGTTTTTGCTACATGTGTCAGTGTTCAGCCAGTAAGTACAAAAAATAGAGGGCGCAATGAGGAGTACCCAGTGGTCCAGTGGGGACAATTGAGCGGTGGGGGTGTTTAACCCTCTCACCTGTTGCTGTTGTGCTGTCCTCACACAACAGAGGTGTCTGCGGCAAATGCAGCTCTGCCGCACAGATCCTCCGACTCCACTTCCTCAAACCATGCGGTCACATGATACCGGGAGTCGGTCAGCTGATGCCATGTCAGCGGAAATGATGTCACAGCAGATCCTTGACGGCGATTCTGGGCTCTCTGTGTAAAGCAGCTCCACACAAACTCCCAGGAGAGGAGGAACAATCAATGAAACAAATAATCAGTTTATTCCACAACGCGTTTCAACGGCGGATTGCCCCACCTGATGAGGACGGCAATACACCGTCGAAACACGTTGTGGAATAAACTGAGATAAATAAATTATCCCCCAGTGTGGCTTCCCATACATTAGAGCTCCTTTGTTCACAAATTATTTGTTTAATTGAGTGTTCAGCGGTGGTTGTGATGTGAGTTGCAGTCTGTAATGAGTTTTACTAGCTTGCCATAACATTATATTGTTTTAAAAAAATTTGGTGAGAAATTAGAGCGTTTTATTGAATTCAAGTATAGGTGAAAGTAGAAACGTGTTCAGGGATTCAGTGTAAGGGTGGCTTCAGACTTGCGTTGGCCTCCGCAGCATCTTGCGGACGGCGAACGCAAGCCGAGCGCAAGCACCGCCCATCCCTATGTTTAACATGGGGACACACAGTGATGCTCTCGGCTGCGGATGGACGTGCGCACTGATAGACGTCCATGTCTGATTTGCACGCAAGCGTATGCTTGCATACAAATTACACATTCTCGTCCGTATGATGAACGCGACATGTTGCGTTCATGGTGCTGACGAGAATGTATGATTTGCAGCCGAGCGCATCACCGTGCGTCCCCATGTTAAACATAGGGATGGGCGGTGCTTGCGCTTGACTTGCTTTCGCCGTCCGCAAGACGCTGTGGAGGGAAACGCAAGTCTGAAGCCACCCTAAGTTTAGGCTTTGGAATTCAGTAGAGGTAATGATTTGGGGCCAGATTCTAGCTCAGCCATGCAGAATATGTGCTGGTCCACTTTAACAGTTATCATTTTTATTTTAGACTTGGCACCAGCAGATATTTCAGTAAATTGCAATGTGTTATTTTCAGAGTGTCCAATGATTGGCTTTAAATTAATTTCCAAGTGTAAATGTCTAATGCAGAATCTTTTGGGATTATCCTGCCAGAACTTGGGCTGTCTGGAAGATATTCTGGGGGTCAATCCGATCTTGATGAAACACTTCACATATTTTCAATCCTACTGATATCCTACAGGTCTTAGTGTAAAGGGATGGTTTCAAAATCATTGTTCAAGAGGGCACCGCTTCTCTGCCTCACGGCTTCCTACATGTCAGAGGGGCGGTGCACTCCCAATTAAGTTTAAACCAGTGTCTATGGCCTGTTAATAGTAAAAAATGTAACACTTGTCTGACCATTTATATAAGTCCTTGTAATGTGTTAATTTTTTTTTTCCTAATACAGGTTCCAGAAACCATTCTTGTGACAGTAACGAAGAGCTGCAGTTAGAAGTAGAAAAATCTCAATTAATGCAGCAGCAAAGTAGTGACTCATTCATAGTTACACAGCAAAGTTCTGCTACCTTGAACTCCTTACGCAATCCGGAGACAACACAAGGCCTCAGTACAGATGTACAGATTCGATCGAGCTTGGATGCATTTTATGAACAAAGCTCTTGGAGAGTGAAAAATGATTCTTTGTCTCAGCGGTTTTCAGAGAAAATTTCAGACTTGAGCAAGAAACAGCATTTATATGCTTTACGGTGCTTTCAGTTGGGCAAGATTGTGTTAAATCAAGAGGGGGAGAAAGTATTACAGAACTATTCTAGAAAAGACAGCAAGAACATAGACCCTGTCCCTGGACTATCAACAGATGTAGTCAGGTTCATCATGGATGAAAAGAAGCCCCCCACATGATTGACCTGTTCTAGTGTTTATAAAATGTATTGCTTTAATATTACAATTTTTCGTAGCTCTATTGAGATGTATAGAAGGGATCTATTGTTTGTATCATCTCTTAGAATCCATATCACAGGCAGAAATGTTAATTGTTTGAAAAAAAGGTTTACATCTCTGCTAAGAAATGTATAGACTAAAAGGGATTTTATTTAAATTTTTTATAAACTGTGAGATCAATAAAGCAGTTTTTTTCATATCTAATGCTTATGCCATATATGTCTGATATGGGTCTTGCCTTGGGAATGAGCCACATCTTGTTCCACTGAGTGAGGGGTGACTGTGTGTTGCTCCCTCCATTTAATTCTATGGGATTCCTGAAAATTGTAGAAAAATGCCACCCTTCTATTGTAGCAGCTCAAGATCTGGCCTCGTTCTTGAGAATGATGTGCGTTTCATCTCTGGAACCTGTTGTTATTAGTTATTTATGGCATTGTGAATAGTTACCGTATATACTCGCGTATAAGCCGAGTTTTTCAGCCCCCCTCGGCTTATACGCGAGTATATAGAGGATACGGGTGCAAGATGCAGCCCCCCCCCCCTTGCGCGGCACACCTGTAAATTAAAATCATACTTATCGCTCTCCAGTCGCGCAAGGAAGGGGGGCCCTGCATCTTGATGGGGGGCCTGTATACCTAAGGGGGCTGCTGCTGTATACAGCCCTGGGGCTGCAGCTGTATACAGCCCTGGGGCTGCTGCTGTATACAGCCCTGGGGCTGCAGCTGTATACAGCCCTGGGGCTGCAGCTGTATACAGCCCTGGGGCTGCTGCTGTATACAGCCCTGGGGCTGCTGCTGTATACAGCCCTGGGGCTGCTGCTGTATACACCACTGGGGCTGCTGTATACTACCTAAGGGCTGCTGTATATACCCCTGGGGCTGCTGCTGTATACAGCCCTGGGGCTGCTGTATACTACCTAAGGGCTGCTGCTGTATACACCCCTGGGGCTGCTGCTGTATACACCACTGGGGCTGCTGTATACTACCACTGGGGCTGCTGTATACTACCACTGGGGCTGCTATATACTACCACTGGGGCTGCTGTATACTACCACTGGGGCTGCTGGGGATGCTATATACTACTGCTGGGACTGCTGTATACTACCACTGGGGCTGCTGGGGATGCTATATACTACCACTGTGGCTGCTGGGGCTGCTATATACTACCACTGGGGCTGCTGTATACTACCACTGAGGCTGCTGGGGATGCTATATACTACTGCTGGGGCTGCTGTATACTACCACTGGGGCTGCTGGGGCTGCTATATACTACCACTGGGGCTGCTGTATACTACCACTGGGGCTGCTGGGGATGCTATATACTGCTGGGGCTGCTGTATACTACCACCGGGGCTGCTGTATACTACCACTGGGGAGGCCTGTATACCACTGGGGGGGGCCTGTATACCACACTGCTGGGGGCTGTATACCTGTGCTGGGGTCCACCCTCGGCTTATACACGAGTCAATAGGTTTTTCCAGATTTTTGGGGCAAAAGTAGGGGGGTCGGCTTATACACGGGTCGGCTTATACACGAGTATATACGGTAATAATTGTTGCATACGGAAATATCCCAAAAAAAGGACATGGCCAAAAATACCCTGGATCCAAGCCAGTTAAATTTAAAACTCAAAATAAGACATTTTCATGGTCCTTGAGGACCTAAAATAGGGTGTAGTAGACAATGTTAATATGTATTCTTATTGTGCGGGTTACTGCTAAGAGCTGCCACAGTCTTCTTTGTCATTGTCTTTGGAAAGGGGGATGTATTTATTTAGGCATATAGCTTATGTTTTATTAGTCTATTTTTGCAATCTGTCTTTGTTTAATGACTTTCGGACCGCCCATAGACTTTAAACATCCGGCAGTATCAATCCTATACAGTGACATTCTAAAACGTCATTGCAGAGCAGCTACACACAATCGTGCAGCTTTGGAAGCGGAAATCTGGCTGTCAGAAACAGCTGGAGTCTCCACAGAGAAGGCAGAGACGGTTTACTACAGTCTCTGCTATTTCCATCGCTGTATACACAGTGCTAAGAAGTACTGTGTATACTATAATGGGAATCATTGACGGTATATAGGAAGATGCTGCTTCGTTATAGGAAACTTGGACAGTTCTTCTGTGTAACAGGATATTAGATTTCCCTTGTATCTGGAGCTTATAGACCCAGATACAAGAGAAATAAGATGAAAATAAAATAACTTCAATATTTAAATGCTCCCCTTCTTCCTCCCAAAAAAAGTCTTATGACCATATGGGGGCACAATGTGTAAAATGAATTAGATGCATAAATGCTACTGTTAATCCAAATTACTGCTATTAGCTCTGCCCCCATGAACTGTCCAAATAAAAGTATTGTTACAGAATGTGAACACATTTTTACATTTATTTTAGTGATCCTGCGTGATCATATAAAAGGAAAATTTGTAAAAAAAAAACATACAATTTCTCCCATTTTTTTCACCAATATTGCCCAATATCATCTAAAAAGAGAATCTGACAGTGATATAAACAAATAGAAGCTTCATGTATCACAGAAAAAAGATGCAAGAGTTACTTGGATATCCAAAGAAGAAAAATTTATTCCTCTTTAAATCGCATGTACCAAAGAAAACTGAAAATATGCATTGTCAGGAATGGAGGTAAACTGCCCGGTTTTGAACTGGTTAAGAAGTCTGTTCTGGATTTGATTAAGGTTGTCTGATCTTAAGTCTCTTTTGGAGTGTGAAGACAGGATTCAAATGCTGTTTTCTGGGGTCGCATCATATAGAGCAGGTGAAATAAGGACTAAGCACATCACCAATTTTCTGAATAAATATATTTCTAAAGGTGGTATTCACGAGAAATTTTCACTAGATGTTGGTAACAACCCATCCAATCTACACAAGTAAAGAAATTAACCATAGATGTTTATAAATTAAGTTATGTGTAATAATGAGAAATGACACAGGTAAAAAGAATTAAACACATGCAGAAAGAGGTGCAAAAAGCCATAGAAAGTCATAACACCACCTGAGATATATCGGTGATTATAAAGCAATCCTGCCACATAGTGAAAAAATATCAGCTGGTTCAATAATGGGTCTATAAAAAGGTATTAGGTGCCAAACAAGAAACATCTCATGATGGGTAAAACCAGGGAGCTGTCCCAAGCCCTTTGCAACCTTATTGTTGCAAAGCATACTGATGGCATTGGTTTCAGAAGAATTTCTAAACTACTGAATACTCCAGTAAGCACTGTTGTGGCCATAATCCAGAGAAGTGGAAAGAAATTTATTTCACCATAAACCGTCCCCGACGAGATGCTCCCCGCAAGATTTCAAACAAAAGTGAAAATAATTATCATAACAGTTGTCCAATATCAAAAAAGCCATGTGGAGACCTACTAAAAGTACTGGAATCAGCAGGTACAATTATTTCAAAGAAAACAATAATGTACTCATCCTCCATGGCCTGTATGCACGCTCACCACGCAAGACTCCTTTGCCGAACAAAAAGCCTGTTCAAGCTTGTTTAATGTTTGCTAAACAATATTTAAACAATCCTGTGTAATGGCACAATATAGTTTGGTCAGATGATGCCAGACTTGAACTCATAATACACACCATGTTAGGAAGCTTTTAAAGAGAACTATCAGGTCCCCCTATGCCCTACAACCCAGCATCATTCACATGTATATGACAAAATTCCCTGCCTAAACAGCCTTGACCTGAATCTGATAGAAAATTTATGGAAGGAACCAAAACTCAGCACTCATAAAAGCACTTGGGACCTGCAGGTTTTGAAGAGTGTTTGTGTGGAAGAATGGCCAAAAATCATAACTGAGCAATGCATGCGACCAGCGTCTCCATACAGGAGGAGTCCTGAAGTTGTCATCACCTACCAAGGCGTCTGTACAAAGTATTAAATAAGTTTCAGTAAGCGTGGTCAATTCTTTTTCTCTGTGTCATTTCTCCTTATTACACGTCTTAATTTATGGACATCTATGGTCTGATTTTTTTTTTCCTGTGTGGATTGGGTGGGTTACTACCAACATCTAGTGAGAAATTCATGTCAATACTCACTTTAGAAATATATTTACTCAGAAAATTGGTGACGTACATAATTAAAGCATGACAAAAAGGTATATAATTTCCCAGTCACAAGTTGACAAGTATGAGATAAATGACTTTTTTAACATATGTAATTAAATGCAAATGTGAATAAAGGATGGCTCATTGTCCAGCTAATTGGCCTGCAATTTAATCATATGCCAGGGTAAGGTTGTGATTTTTTTCAAAGTACAGCAAATATGTGACGTAACTCCTAAGTGTGAAACAAACCTTGTCTTAAGTCCCTTCTTCACAGTAGAGTAATTTATGGGGAGATATTTTTTAATAAGCATCCAGATTTACTAGTATATCAGGGTCCATCTGTTGGATACAATTGTTTCCACTCCTGCTGCTTTCATGGGCTTACAACAGTGGCATAACTTGAAGATGGTGGTCCCAATGCAAAATCTCCAACAAAGCCCCCAATTATCATGAGTCTTTTAGGCCTCCCAGGTCTCTAGAACCTGGAGGCTGCCAACTTTGCACCAAATATAGTTAAAATCCTGACTTTCCGACCATAAAACTGTTGTGAGAAAATTGATGAGTGAGAGCCCAGCGTTAGCTAATTGATCATATCCCTTTTGCTACTGCAACTGTGTCCTTGAGTCATGGAAAGACAAACTACATGTCCCTTCTTCCTGGGCGGCAAAGCACACATTATAAGGTGTCATTTAGATAATTGTTGTGTGGCTCTATGTATTCTATGTAATGCTAAATTGATTAGAAGAAAAAGGTTTGGTACCGTGTTAGCCAGTTGAGAAAATGTTGATTGCTCTCAGTGTGAGAAACAAGATAACAGTCTTGTGGTTGTGATACCTATTAATGGCTAACAAAAATTAAATAAATGATGTTATAAGGCGAGCTTTCGAGACGACTCAGGTCTCTTCATCAGGCATGGTATGACAAGATATTGAATGAAACTCAAAATTTGTGCATGCATATATTTTGAGTTTCATTCAATATCTTGTCATACCATGCCTGATGAAGAGACCTGAGTTGTCTCGAAAGCTCGCCTTATAACATCATTTATTTAATATTTGTTAGCTATTAAAAGGTTTCACAACCACAAGATTTTTATTTTGTTTCTCACACTGAGAGCAATCAACATGCTAAATTGAGACATGCGAGTGCCGATCATGATTCCTGAACTGGCCACGGGTCTCCTGGCCCAAACTCAACAGCCTCATAGACATATACAATGCACCAAATAGGCCCAGTAATAACTGAGTCTTTAAATGAATACACAGATTGTCACTTCATTGAGGAAGTAGACAAATTCTAGTGCTATCTCTTGAAGGTAGCAATCCTAAAAGTCATAATTAACTCTTAAGCCTTTCAATATCATTTAGAATTTGTGCCAGGTCAGAAACCCAATCTGCAGGCGCTGCGTTTCGGGGTGATTGCCCCTCATCAGTGCAGTGTATGTGATTCTGATCTGGCTGTATAAGAGGCTAAGACGAGGTCTGGGGGACCAGCTATTCTCCTTATGGAGATCAATCTACCTGCCAGCATGAGGAGACTTAAAGCTGCAATGCACCTCTGGGAAATATGCAAATTGTTACTTCAGTGAGGAAGTAGATGAACTCAAGTGACACCTATTGAAGGTGGCAATGAACAAGACCCTCTTAGCTATGTAAAAATTCAATGCAAATACGAAATAATAGTTTATCAATTCATCACACATATAATTCGAAAATACATAAACAACCTATAGAAAGGGGAGTAGACAGGATACAAAGACAGGATAAAAAGATGTGCTGCATAATATGGAGATATACAAGAACGCAGTGTTGCCACCAGGAATTTCCGTGCCCCACATTGTCAAAATTTTAGGGCCCCCTTGAGACTCTGCCCAGGCTCCGCCTCCACCCCTTGAACCTTCCACAGTCCTACTGTCCACTCTGGAAAATCTCCACTTCAGCACTCCACTCCCCCCTCCACAAAGTGGTCTGAGTAGTTGTCATGTGACTGCTCATTCATTTTTACACTTGATGTCATGTGCTGATGAGTTGCCTTCCTATTCCTCTCAATGTTCAGTGAAACACCGAAGCAGGAAGAAAATCTGTCACATGATCGTAAGTATGAGAATTGTATGAGTGGAGATTCCATGGGATGCCTGCTGGAACCAGCAAGTAGAGTGGAATCCTGACAGTGAGTATATTACTCACTCTTAAGATTGGGCTACAATTCTTAGTTTCGAAATTAAACAGTTTATCCAGATATGAGATGAAAGTCTAGCTCCTGTAGTAGTCGCTCTAGGTGACTGCAGGCCTCTGCATTCTCCCAGCGCATGCACTGCACACTTCCAGGATTCTCCTGTGCCAGTGGTAAGATTTGATGGCTATGTGATCACAAGTATGCAAATTTCTATACTTTTGGTCACATTCTGACTAGATGTGTCAAGGCCACGCATGTCTAGTTGGCACATGACTGCATGTATGTAAATTGCATAATTCTGGTTTCATGCCCTCCCACTCTCACCGCCAGCGCCAGAGAATCCTGACAGCGTGGAGTGTGCGCAGTGTGAGAATTCAGAAGTCTGCAGTCACATAAAGTGATACATAGAGTGACTGCAGACTTATTACAAACAAGGGACAACCCCTTTAAAGCTCCTAACATAAATAAAACCATAGTAACCCTTAAATTGTCAGACGCCTTAATACTTTATTAACATAACCATGTCTAACGTAATCTTACAAGTTCTGAACTATTACATTTGTACAGGATCAGAATCTATAACAACACACCATTACATTACAAGACCCATCAGGGGTACAGAAACAAAGTATCAAAACGCTCATCACTAAAGAAATTCATCAGAACCTCCAGCAGTACAGAAATACATCCATATAACCCTCATCCATGCAGAAACACAATATCAAAGTCCTCATTCATACAGAAACAGCCTCACAAACCTCATCAGTACAGTAATAAATTACAAGAACCACCCGAGGTACAGAAATACCTTACTAGAACCCACATCAGTACAGAAAAACAGCATCACAACTATCATCAGTACAGAAACACAGCCTCACAACCCTCATCAGTACAGGAATACATCACAAGAACCACCCGAGGAACAGAAATACATAAATAGAACCCACATCAATATAGAAACAAATAATCACAACCCTCATCAGTAGAGATATACATCATCAGAGCCACCATAGGTACAGAAACAGGGCATAAAAACCCCCACAAGAACCAGCCGTACATGGTACATCAATTGTAATGTCAGCCCCGTATATACTGGTGATCAAGATTAGTGAACAATACACAATTTCCTTAATGTTAAGGTCTTTGTGTTGTCCTATGTGAAAATATCCTAACATGGGTAAATTAACAGTATGTCAAGCTTATCTCATAAATTAAATATATTCTTAAGCACAGAATAAAAATGTAAATTAGATAAATAGAAAAAACACTGATCAAATTAGAGAACACTTTCAGATACCAGCAAGTTATTTGCATTAATCTGGCACCTGGTACTAATTTCCTTAATTATCTGACAAACCCTATTTAATTGGCAGCCTAACTTTACAGGTTGCACTCACTTTGCAAATATGGTGTGCCGATCCAAAGTGACTGAAACCCTCCTGCAGCAGATTGTCCAGATGAAGGCCAAAGGGATCACCCTAGCAGCCATAGTAAAAAAAAGTTTGTTCTTCCAAGTCTGTGATTTCTACAATATTGCATCTTTACAACATCACAAACTCTTTCAAGACCCCGAGAAGGATGGCCCCCCTCGAAAGACAAATGCAAGGATACAGGATAATGCTGAGAATCTCTGTGGGTAATTGTTTCAACACTGCAGCTGAAATAGCTCACCAGTAAGGCACTGAACTTGGTAAGTATCTGTCTTGTCATACAGTGTCACAACGTTTAAGAGCATTTGAACTTTTAGATATGGTTCGGTGGAGGAGAGGGTAGCCCTGTATGCTGAAGACATTCTACTATTCTTACAAGACTCGAAGGACTCTCTGACTAATGCCATGGACATAGTGGATAGCTTTGGACGTCTGTCTGGTCTCCAGATTAACTGGGGTAAGTCACATTTGATGGAGGTGGACAGTGTGGAGGATCGAGGTGTGGAGGAGGTGGCCCATACGCTTTTAAAAAGAGTGAAAGTGTTTAAATACCTAGGTATTCAGATTGCAGCACCGATTAAGGAATTTCTAGATCTTAATGTGCGGCCGATAATTGGGCTTCTGAAAGCTAAGGCGGACACGTGGAGTAGGCTGCCCCTATCGGCGGTGGGTCGCACCAATCTGATTAAGATGGTGTTAATGCCAAAGTTACTTTGTTTTACACAACTCCCCTGTGTGGATTCCACAGGCAATGTTCCAGCGTATTACGGCAATTTTTAGGGATCTGGTTTGGGGAGGCAAACAACCGAGAATTAAATTGGAGACTTTGCAGCGGCCCAAGGAGGAGGGAGGTCTTGCCCTGCCCAACCCTTGGATTTATTTCCTAGCTGCTCAGGCCCAACATCTGAGGGGATGGGTGGACGGGGTGAGAGAAGGCTCGCTTCAGGCTATTCTGGAAAATTACATTAATAGACGCCCGTTGGTACAGGGTTTAGAGATGGGTCTGTTTGGGAGGGCTGGTAGGAGGTGTCCAACGCTTGACCTGGTGCACAGATTGTGGACGAAGGTGAAGACTCTCAGGGGGGTCAACGGGGCGACGGTGTATACCCCAATCTGGAATAATATGCATCTTGGGAATTCTATAAAATGGGAGAATTGAGGGAATGGACTTGCAGAGGGATAATATGCTTAAATCAGGTGATCGACCGACATGGCCTCAAATCATTTGAATCCTTGAAGTCAGAATTCAGTCTGACGGATAGGCATGGCTTTCAGTATGCACAGGTTAAACATGCATATCACAAACAGAGTAAAGTAAGGAATTTGTGCATAATGACCGATATTGTACTGGACTACATTTGCATGTCTGGAAGATCGAAGGGGGTGATTACCTCGATCTATGCTGACCTATTGCATACATTCCTTCTGAAACATCCTGTGAAAGCGAAGGTGAGGTGGGAAAGGGATGTAGGAGTTCTGTCTGAGGATAAATGGAACACAATTTTAGAGTACATCCCCAAATTATCTTTAAGTGAACCAGGTAGAATGTCCCAGCTCTTGCTTGTTCACAGGGCATACCGGTCCCCGGTCTTTCTGCACAGGATTGGGCTGCGGTCAGACTCGGAATGTCCGAGATGTAGGCTAGAAGATGCGGGCATCCTGCACATGATCTGGGATTGTGCACGCCTTGCATCCTTCTGGATTGTAATCCTCACCCTAATAGAAGGGAAATATCACTGTGTGATTCCGCGAGACCCGGTGGTCTGCATACTTGGGTATGTGGAGGAAATAGAGGTAGACTCTATGGGGAAGATAGCCATAGCTCGCCTCCTGTACATAGCCAGGAAACTCATTGCCAAATATTGGATCTTGGAGGAAACACCCTCTAGGTGGGAGTTTCTTAGACAAGTCTCTTATGTGATTAAACTGGAAGAAAAAATATACTTTAAGAGGAAAAATGCTAAATACCAGGACCGCCTCTGGGCACCGTGGAAATAACTGTGCTGTCTCTGGCAGACGCCAGTCTAATACGATAACTGATAAGCACGATATAACGGTACAGCTTGATACTAGTGAGAACACTGTCAACGCTAAATGTATGGGAGCGTGTTAGTATTTGGAATAGATTGATTGTTGTCTAGCCTGGGTAAGGGGAAAGGGGGGGGTTGTTGTTTTGTGGGGAGGGGGACAGTTTTTGGGAGGTTTATACAAGGGGGAAAAATTGACATTGTGAAGGATTGTATTATGCTTTGTTATTCCTTGCTGATTCTAATAAAATTTATCTGATTTAAAAAAAAAAAAAAAAAAAAAAAAGAGCATTTGAACTGAAAGCCCACTTTGCAGTGACCAAACCTCTCATTAGCAGAGAGAATCAAAAGGCTAGACTCAACTTTGATGAGCATGTTGTGTGAACAGAGAAGTCCAGAAGTCAATTTAGTGATGAGAGCAAGTTCAATTTATTTGGGTCTGATAGGAAACATTATGTTCGTCGACAAACTGGGAAAAGACTGAACCCAAAGTGTGTAAAGAACTCAGTGGAAGGTGATGGAGGAAGTGTCATGGTTTGGGAAATGTTTTCTGCTGCAGTGCTATAACCATTCATACAACTACATTTAGTGCCTTGTGAAAGTATTTGGCCCCCTTGAAATTTTCAACCTTTTGCCACATTTCAGGCTTCAAACATAAAGATATAAATTCAAATTTTTTGTGAAGATTCAACAAGAAGTGGCAAACAATCGTGAAGTGGATCGAAACTTATTGGATATTTTAAACTTTTTTAACAAATAAAAAACTGAAAAGTAGGGCGTGCAATATTTTTCAGCCTCTTTACTTTCAGTGCAACAAACTCACTCCCGAAGTTCAGTGAGGATCTCTGAATGATCCAATGTTGTCCTAAATGACTGGTAATGCTAAATAGAATCCACCTGTGTGTAATCAAGTCTCCGTATAAATGCACCTGCTCTGTGATAGTCTCAGGGTTCTGTTTCAAGTGCAGAGAGCATCATGAAGACCAAGGAACACACCAGGCAGGTCCGAGATACTGTTGTGGCAAAGTTTAAAGCCGGATTTGGATACAAAAAGATTTCCCAAGTTTTAAACATCTCAAGGAGCATATTGAAATGGAAGGAGTATCAGACCACTGTAAATCTACCAAGATCCGGCCGTTCCTCTGAACTTTCATCTCGAACAAGGAGAAGACTGATCAGAGATGCAGCCAAAAGGCCCATGATCACTCTGGATGAACTGCATAGATCTACAGCTGAGGTAGGAGAGTATGTTCACAGGACAACAATTAGTCGTACACTGCACAAATCTGGCCTTTATGGAAGAGTGGCAAGAAGAAAGCCATTTCTCAAAGATATCCATAAAAAGGCTCGTTTGAAGTTTGCCACAAGTCACCTGGGAGACAAACCAAACGTGGAGTAAGGTGCTCTGGTCAGATGAAATCAAAATCGAACTTTTTGGCCACAATGCAAAACAATATGTTTGCGTAAAAGCAACACAGCTCATTACTCTCAAAACACCATCCCCACTGTCAAACATGGTGGTGGCAGCATCATGGTTTGGGCCTGCTTTTCTTCAGCAGGGACAGGGAAGATGGTTAAAATTAATGAGAAGATGACCGGAGCCAAATACAGGACCATTCTGGAAGAAAACCTGTTTGAGTATGCAAAAGACTTGAGACTGGAACGGGGATTTATCTTCCAACACAACAATGATCCCAAACATAAAGCAAAATCTACAATGGAATGGTTCAAAAATAAACGTATCCAGGTGTAAGAATGGCCAAGTCACAGTCCAAATCTGAATCCACTTAAGAATTTATGGAAAGAGCTGAAAACTGCTGTTCACAAACGCTCTCCATCCAACCTCACTGAGCTCCAGCTGTTTTGCAAGGAAGAATGGGCGAGAATTTAGTCTCTCGATGTGCAAAACTGATAGAGACATACCCCAAGCAACTTGCAGCTGTATTCGCAGCAAAAGGTGGCACTACAAAGTATTAACTCAAGGGGGCCGAATAATATTGTACGCACCACTTTTCAGTTTTTTCTTTGTTAAAAAAGTTCAACATATCCAATACATTTCGTTCCACTTCACGATTGTGTCCCACTTGTTGATTCTTCACAAAAAAAATTTGAATTTATTTCTTTATGTTTGAAGCCTGAAATGTGGCAAAAGGTTGAAAAGTTCAAGGGGGCCAAATACTTTCACAAGGCACTGTGATTAAGCGCTCCCAAGGAGATCAACCCTGCGATAAGGACTCTGGTTCCTTTTCCTTTTTTTAAGATTTATTTGGAAGTAGTTCACAATAATAAAAAAAAATCATACGGTTCATAAATACATAGTTAAAACAATGCGTTTTCGGCTATATGTGTGTCATAAAATAGCCTTCCTCAGGTATACCTGAGGAAGGCTATTTTATGACACACATATAGCCAAAACCTTAAAGAAGGAAAAGGAACCAGAGTCCTTATCGCAGGGTCGATCTCCTTGGGAGCGTTTAATCACCCGGATATTCTGATCATTTGCCTCTTTCCACTGACTCATAGCTGAGAGGTCCGCTCTCTGGAGGATAGCAGCATACAGGGGAGACAAAGACCCTCATAAGACCCCAAGGGGTCGATATGCAAAGAAACAAGACACAGTAATGGTGAGCTTCCTTGCCCTGTGTATCTATGACAAATGTTGTACTTTTACATATAGATCTGCGCCTGTTTTTTCTCACCCCCCACCTCTCTCAGACGTACAGCCTCGAGGTCCAATTTGCCTAATTCACAAGGCACTTTAGCATAGTGAATGCAAGTGTGTATCAGAACCTTCTTCAACAACATGTGATTCCTTACTTGTATTAAGCACTCAATCAGCCAGCAATTTTCATGCAGGACATTGCCCCCTGTCACACAGCAAAACGGGTAAAGCAGTTCCTTGAAACAGAAAACATTGAAACAATGAAATGGCCGCCCTGAGTCCTGATCTAAACCCAATAGAAAACATCTGGAAAATCCTTGTTGACAAAGTTATGGTCAAGAAACCCAAAGCAGTCACAGAACTGTGGAAGAGACTGGAAGAAGAGGGGACCAAAATCACACCAGAGCAGTGCGAAAAACTAGTGATGTGATGTAGCGGCACATGTGCTGAACTCATTCAAAGCAAAGGCCTGTTCAAATCAAAGTCCTGTACATTTCATACTGATTGATGACTGTTGCAACCTTCACAAAATTTGGTTTTACTCTTTCTCTGTGCTATAGTCATTGCTGTTCTCAAATTATGATCATCACGTTTTGTGTAAAATAAAGAGGTGGGAGGACAGTTTTGAATGGACATGTTCAAGTAGATTTGGGCTCAACATCACCTCCCTACTATCCAAAATTCCACAATGCCTGTCTGCCATCTCATCCTTCTCTGCTCGCTTCCTTAAACTAAACATGGACAAAACTTAGTTCATCATCTTTCTCCCAAGTCGGTCTTCCCCACTACCCGACCTATCCATCCTTGTTAATGACTACTCACTCACCCCAGTCCCCCACGCCAAATGCCTCGGGGTAATCCTTGACTCTTCCCTCTCCTTCAAGCCTCACATCCAGGCCCTCACCACCTCCTGCCGACTCCAGCTCAAAACATTTCCCGGATTCACACTTTTCTTGACCACGACACTGCTAAAACACTTGTTCATGCTCTCATCATCTCCCACCTTGACTAATGCAACCTCCTGCATACTGGCCTCCCCCATACCTCCCTTGCACCTATCCAATCTATGCTAAACTCCTCTGCCCGACTAATCCACCTGTCTCCCCGCTACTCCCCTGTCTCCCCCCTCTGCTAAGCCCTCACTGGCTCCCCACTTCTCAGAGATCCCAGTTTAAAACACTAACCATGACATACAAAGCCATCTACAACCTGTCCCCTCCATACATCTCTGACATAGTCACCCGATACCTACCCTCACACACCCTGCAATCCTCCTTCTCTACTCCCCTCTTGGTTTCCTCCTCTCACAACCGCATACAAGATTTCTCCCATGCATCCGCTGTACTCTGGAACTCTCCCCCACCACATTAGACACTTTTCTACCCTGGGTACCTTCAAAAGAAACCTGAAGACCCACCTCTTCCGCCAAGCCTATAACCTGCAATGAGACCCGGTTCACTGCACCGTCTCACTATCGGCACTTCCCCCTCCTACTGTATCCCTACCCGTCCCTCTTAGACTGTGAGCCCTCACGTCCAGTTTCTCTCCCCTCCTGTATCTGTACGACTTGATTGTCCATATATATTGTATTTGTCCTTGTCTGCTTTTTCCCTATGTAAAGCGCCATGGAATCTAATGGCGCTATGTAAATAAATAAATAATAATAATAAAAAACACTGTTCTAGTGGAATGGTGCACCTCTTACACAAAAAACATGAAAAGTTGATAATTGTAGATTACATTCTGTCTGAAAAAATCAAGTGATCATACATTGTTCTCTAATTTTGATCGCCAGTGTACATCATATAGGAGACACTGAGGCAGATGTATGCACATCCTGTAGGAGATACTGAGGCTGATGTATGCACATCATGTAGGAGACACTGAGGATTATGTATGTATATAATTTAGAAGATGCTGAGGATGATGTATATACAACACAAGGCCCCATAATGCACCCAGAGCCTGGACATAGAACAAGTACTCCTTGCGCCTGCAGGTCAGGATCTATTTCAAATATCAGAGCAGAAGAGCAGTGTGCACTAACTTTGTTAACAAAGTATGTCTTCCTGATGCAAAACGGGTTAGAGCCGGGCACTGACCTGTAGCAAATTTTTCGGTACTTGTTCACAAAGGTGGCGTCGTTATCCGGTGGTGCTCTGCTGGAAATTGACAGTCATATGAAAGTAATGAGTAGGCAGGTTCCCAGGACCCATGGAAGCACTTCTAAGTGCGAAACGGTGACCATTGTCCGGTCACCTCCCTCCCTGCACTGTAACCCCATGGAATTACGACAAAGAGCCTAAACCGCAAAGATGTCCGAGTAAGAGCCGCTTCCTGACTACTTATTACTTTCGTATGTCTTCATGATGGTTGCCTGAATGCGGCAAGCAAAGTGCGCTCACATGCTGCTTGGGAAGTAAAATTAAATGGCCAATAGCCAAATAACTTGGGCTGCCAGCCCACTGTGCAGATGACTGGTGTAGCCCACCGGGAATCTGCTCAGTGGGGCAGATGGCCAATCCAGGTCTGATCACAGTCAAATACAAATGATTTGATTAAAATTTTAGGCTTTCTGGCCATAGCGATATACCTTAAGGGTACCTTTACACGCCACAACCAGCAGAGACATTTTTGGCGGTGATATTTCTCGCTGGAATTATCGCCGCCAAATTGCCTCCTTATTGCGGCGTGTATTTCGGGAATTTGGTGGCGATAAAACCAATGTCGCCTGGTTTCGATTTTTAAATCGAAAGCAGGCGACATTGGTTTTATCACCATCAAATTCCCGAAATACACGCCGCAATAAGGAGGCAATTTGGCGGCGATAATTCCAGCGAGAAATATCACCGCCAAAAATGTCTCCGCTGGTTGTGGCGTGTAAAGGTACCCTAAGAGCCACAGATTGGAGAAACCTGTCATAATCCATATCAAAGAAAAATTACCTTTGCAGTTTCTTTTCCACTGGATTTTAGCTGAGCTGCAGTGTCTTATTTTAGAAACAACCGGCATAAATCATCCTGTAGCCTTCCTTTATTAAACGGTATATTTAGGAGCATGTTAAGTGACTGTATTTTTAGTTACTAAGTGATTAGTGATGTTCTGTGCTGCATTTAGACCGATCTGTATAGTAAGGCTGCCAATTACAAGAATCCGCACTTTCCACAGCTGCCTGGGTGTACGTACTCCACGCAGAGCTTTTCTGCTTAGCCTTTCTTTTTACTTACTCCTACAATGTTCTTTATATTGTATTCATATAGACTTTCCATTTGCGCTTTGCTGTCATTTTATCCACGCTGGCAACAAAAGGCCAATATGTATTGTCATCAGGATGAAGGAACGGGAATGGCTCTGTCTGCAGCCGACGACTAAGCCTCTGTATGACTCAGCTGACTGACAACAGATGGAAACACACAGGTTTCCCTAAATGATTAATGGACCTGCTCCTACCAACGAGAAAATGTATTTTATCAAAGTAATTTTCGTTTGTTAGACGGTGTGAATAGCACCCCTCCCCCGATCTCAGCTCCGCAGACACCTTATAAAAATAGTGCACTAGACCATTGCACAATATAAGGGAGAATGCGCTGTAAACATCGGAGGATTATTGTAATGCCCTGATGGGGCTGCCAGATTTACAGTGGTCTTGACAGAAAGCCTGTGTATTACATTTGTGCTTGGCTTTATGTGATTTGGCAAATCTGTGATTCAGTAAATCCTTCCAGGTGGTTTATGGACCTTTTTGTGTAATAGTGCAGCTTGGTTTAAAATGGCAAACATCTTGCCTAGATGCTTTAGGCCTCATTCAGATGTCAGTGTTTTTCACAAATGCAAACCATTTTGTTTTTACCAGTGATGACCCTTGGATCCAAAACACCGATGACCGTGTTCTACACGTATGGATGAATAAATTACAAGGATTCTCCTATCCTTTGCAATGTTAATCACGGACAGTGAACTGCTGATGCCATCCATGTGCTGGACGTGTTTTTCATTGACTCAGACTTTTATTGGAACGTCTCATTCATGCTGCTGGGAATATATGGACAGCATAGATTTTAATTGGTACGTGTTCTATCCATGAAAAACACAGAACATATACGTGAAACACAGACGCCTGAATGAATAAGGCTGAACTCAGACAGAACACTTGTGCTCTGTTATTTGTGCAGTTTCTTCACTAAAAACGGATCCTCTTTTTGCAATCAAAAGCATCACATCTTCTGTTTGTGTTGCTTTTTTGCTTCATTTTGGGGGACACAGACACACAGACAGACACCCCCTCCCTGCGATCCTACGGTGAGCTCCGCTGATGTCTTCCAGGCACCAGCAGGGACTGTGGGTAATTGGGTATGGTACTTCCAGGACCTGTGCCCCATGTGATGCAATCACATAGTGCCAGGTCCTGGAAGTACCGTACCCAACTACCCACAGGTCCTGCTGATGCTCGGAAGGAAGACCTCACTGGGGCTCACCTTAGGATCACGGGAAAGGTAAGTAATTGGATGTTAGTGGTGCAGAAAGCCCATCAGAAAAATAGAGCACTAATTGACATGCTCATTATTTTCTGGATGCAGTTTCTGCAGCACTAATGCAGCAGTCAAAACTCAGTGTTTGCACAGAAAATTGAAAATCCCATTCACTTTACTGGCAGACGTTTTGACTGATCATATTTGGTTCGGTTGTTAAAAAAAAATGCAGCCCCAAAAATGGATCAGAAACATTCAGTGTGAACATAGCCTTACTCTGTAAACGTATTTTAGCAGAACAGGGTTTGCCATTGGCACAGATTTCTATAAATTATGAAAAGCTTTGAAGTAGAACTAAAGGAAAACCTTCTCCTTTTTTCCAAACTCAAAAAGTAAAAAAATACATTCTAAAAACTGCTCTAAAACACACATCAATAAGACTATTTTTTTGCTGGTCTTGAATGAGGTGTGTGGTGGAGTCAGACGCTCTTAATTTATGGAGTGGTGAACGCCGCTTCATGAATCTGGAGCATTTGATAAGTGTGCCTCTGTGCGCCAAGCCAGACATCTTACTCCAGTCTCCAAAGGCTACAAAATCCTACCAGAACCCTTTGAAAAAACAGTCTCTTATAAAGCTTGTTTTGCATGATGCTGATATATATAGATGAACCTTAGAGGCTGCTTCCTGTGTATAGAATAGAGGCTTCTGCTGGCTGTATATAGAATAGAGGCTTCTGTGGGCTGTATATACAATAAAGGCTGCTGCGGGCTGTATGTACAATAAAGGCTGCTGCGGGCTGTATATACAATAAAGGCTGCTGCAGGCTGTACACACATCCACACTATATACCTATGGTATATACAGATACTGTAATGCAGGATATAGTGTGGACCTGTATATACAGTATGGTGCTATGTATGAGCTTTAAACAGGAGTCGGGAGACATACATACACAGATTGTACTCACCAGCAGGCGGCTCCAACACTCAAATAGCAATTCAATACATGGCAAATTCTGTCTGATCTGAGATGACCTTAGAGTATAGCTTGTGTATCCTTAGAGTCTTTCTAACGCTGCTAGCTACAGGATGATGACAATGAAAGGTAATGGATTGTTTTCATTGAACTATTTATTGATCTTTACAGTATTCTACACTGTAAAGTTCTGGATCATCTTATTGACATGGAAAATAAGAAAAAAAAATAACATTCCAGTCTCCTGGACACACCAGATTAAAGGAATGTTTTTATTTATATATGATTTGCTTCTTTGAATTTGACCAACTAATCCCCAAATCATAAATAAGACACACACTGTTCAAGACAACCTGCCTGTCACTATTGCATCTGCTGATAGAGAGGACAGCAAGAAAAAGCTGAGAGATTCCCTCTGAAATAAACCATTGACATATATACATCTTTATTTTAGGAGAAAATACAGATAATACTTTCTTAAGAAAATACCATTAAAGCAATACATAAACACTGTGCTATGCCTATGGCAGGGCCTGATAGATAATTGAATATCATACAATCTTACACGTCTGCTTCAGACGTGTCTGCTTCAGTGTCTCACATAAGTGTTTCATAAAAGTGTCAAGATTTGAAATAGAAAAAGATCCAGAGAGAGAGATTGTGCTTTAGTGATCCGCGCTGCCGTCCCACCCTACCCGCCAAGCCAAGAATTTGTGCGCTGCTTCTTTTAAAATTTACTCCAGAACAATATGGGACAAAAAAACAACTTGACAAAAAAGGAACAAGAAGTGCTTAGAGTGTTACAAAAAAATAACTATATTGTTATAAGATCAGTGGATAAGGGAGAAGAAGTGGTATTACAAGACCTCAAGGATTACAAAAAAGAAGCAGAGCGCATCTTAGCTGATACTTTATACTACACAAGAGTAAATAATGATCCCTTCCGAATCTTGTCAAAACTTATAATAGGATAATAAAAACAGCTAATTTCAAAGGCATTCTGATAATAAAGAGAAAAAGTTTTTAACTAACGCATAACCCACACCTTTTTTATACCACCTCCCAAAGATCCATAGGAGTTTGATAGACCCTCCAGGGAGACCTATCATCTCAGGAATCGAATCACTAACCAGTAATTTGGCAACATACATAGATAGAATCTTACAACACCATGTTCTTAATCTCGATAGTTATCTGTGAGATTCAACTCAATTGATAGCTCTACTGAAAGAAATTGAATGAAAAAATTCCTACAGTTTTGTTAACCCTAGATGTAGCTTCCCTCTATACTAATATTCAACACGATATAGGAACAGTCTGCGTGAAGAATTTTCTTGATAATGACATGAGGGTCAGTGAGGATAAAAAATTGTTAATTATGAAGGACTGAATTTCATCTTAAAGAATAATTATTTCGCCATTGAAAAAATTTTTTACCACCAAATCAGAGGGACTGCAATCAGGTCTAAAGTCGCTTGTTTGTACGCAAACCTATTTATGTTTTGTTTTTTTTAAAGATCTGTATCAATGACAATACACAAAAAGATGGACTCATTACATATAAAAGATACATAGATGACCTGTTCATTATCTAGGATTATGATTTAGGGAATTTAAATGAATTTTTAAAGGATCTATCAAATAATATATGGGGACTATCGTTTGAACCACATATACATAATGAGACCATTGATTTTCTAGATTTAACTATATTCACAAAAAATGATCAGATTAATACTAAGACATTCTTTAAAAAGGTGGATAAAAACAGCTACATCACAAAGTCACGTCTAGTGACGTAGAATTTTCAGCGGACCTAGCCTTATTGAACAGATCACCCATGTCCATAGCGAAATTTAAAAAGGATTTGCTGAGATACTTCCTAACGTCCGCTAGACGCTTAATACCCAGGTGGTGGAAACGTACTAGACGACCTTCTAGATTGGAGCTTATATCAGAACTCAATGACGTTTGCAGACTGGAAGAATTGGCGTCTCAGTCTCTTTCAGGTCCGGCTGCTGCCGATAGACACTGTGCCTTATGGGCTCCCTGGATCATGTACAGAGAAACACAGGAGTTGAAGGAGTGGTTAAAACAGTGGGACGATGACTAACTACTCCCTAGAAGAATCCCAACATTTACACTTGAGAGGAATAAATCCCAACACAGGTCTGCAGAAATACCACACCCGGCTACTTCCCTACCCTTATACTTACCTTTCCCCCTCATCCCTCTCCCTCTTTTCTTTTCTTCTATTTTCTATTCTATATCTTAGCATAGAGTTATAATTGTTATTTTTTGCTAATTATATGAACATACATGGTTGAATGTACACTACAAAATAAGTTTGAATATTCATGGTTTATCCATTCTTGAAATATGTAAAACTTTTGCAATCAATTTTTGCTTACATATAGCTGTAATATATGTCATTTCTTTATTTGGATTGCTAATAAACTTTGATTTAACAAAAAAAAAAAAACAGCTACATCCTCTTTACCAGCGGGCATTATTCCAAATGGTTGAAAAATGTACCAATCAACCAATTTAAACGGATCAAAAAGAACTGCACATCAGATGTAGGTTTTTTAGAACAAGCAACACTCCTGAAAGACAGATTAAGGCTGACTTTACACTGTGGGTCTGATCCGATCCGTGGCTGTCAGAGTGAACCTTACAGCCCCGGACCGGATCAGCACACAGAACCGGAGGGTTAATATGCCCTCTGGTCCGGTGTGCTGCCGCACGCAGCTGCAGCTGCTGATGAATCAGGGAGCTAGCCGCGGTCCTGAAACAACAGCGGGAAACATCTGGTAGACGCCGCTTCACACGCTGCAATCCCCAAAGGAATGTGGGCGTACATGTTCAGCGCGGCGAAAACATAGGCGTGCCAAATTGTTTTACACCTCGTCCCAAACACACTCATTGGACAACGCAATAGCGTCCTGATTGGCCAGCCTGCGCTGGAAGGCTGGCTAATACATGACGCCATTGCCATTGTGTGGTGGTGAATGGACAGCTGTTCAAATATGGCGAGGTGTCAAGTGACAGCCAATGGAAACACAGTAGCCACCACCAATCATCGCTGACGGGGCGCGGACTCCAGCACGCTGTGGCACGCCTACGGGAAATCAATAGGCGACGCAGATTCCATCACTATCGCCCGTTCAAACGCCAAAAGTCGGGAATGTTGCCTTCATGATTGCCTGTGATTTTGGAGCAGTGCTGTGAAATCGGAACCAGGCGACAACTTTTTCAGCACCGCCAAATTCCCCAATTACACGCCGCAACTGTGAGGCAATTTGACGGCGATGGTGCCAGGGTGACATGTCGCTGGTCAGATTCCTCGCCGCGGTTGCGCCGTGTAAAGGTACCCTTAAAGGTGCCTCAATGATTGGTTCTTTGGAAGAACCACCGAAGAGAAGAATCTTTCTTCCTTTGATGAATGCATAGACATTAAATATTGGTGTAAAATGACGTTCCAGTGAGGTCATACTATAACAATGAATTTAAATGAGTCTCTAATAATATATTTTTTAAAAACACTTTTATTTTAATAATATTTTTAGTAATTTTTCTTTATTCATTTTCTTACATTTTATTATTCCAATAAAGATTTTATATATTTTACATTAATAATAATTCTTTATAGATGACTGGTTCTAGAACAGAATGATTTTAATCAGCGTTTATACAGTTTTTATTCTGTTTTTCAGTTCCCATCAAGCCTTTATTTCATGCCTTATAATTCCTAAAATATGAAAGAACAAATAGATCACAGAATGTCCACATTGGCAGTGCAGTTACATCTCTTTCTATTTCAGCTATGAGCAAACGCCATATATCCTTATCTATGAACCAAGAATTCCCATGACAATAAAATAAAAATGTGATATATTAAAATAGGTTCACTTTCTATTTTCCATCATTAATAAAATTAAGATTGCATCAATATGACATTGCATCCTCTAATTGAGGTTATACACATGTCCCAATTTGCTGTTGGACATATACAATAAGGCATGATAGCCCAGTAGGTTAGATCACTAAATGTTACATCTTGATCAGATCATTCTCTTTGTCACCAGGTTCTAATACATATAGTGAAAACATTTTTCACATTATGTTATTTCCGCAAATATATTATTATTTTTAAGTACTGGTGATATCAGATAATTATTGATATATATTGGCAGTTGAATTGTACATTCATTCATGGATCATACTACAATTCTCATACGGTAACGTTTTTTTACCAATTGTTTACTTAGTACGTCATGTGGGCACTCCCCACTCTGACATCATTATGACGCATGTAATTGTTTTTGGGCGGTAAAACTTGATTCAGACTATATATAAGGCTGTGAGTTAGTCTGTCATGTAACATATCCCTGAGGAAGGTACAAGGTTTGTACCGAAACGCGTTAAAAAAGGCTTCCCTGGCATTTTTTCGGGTAAGGTGGGACAGCAGCGCAGATCACTAAAGCACATTCTCTCTCTGGATCTTTTTCTTGGATACATCACCACTGTTATGTGGGAGTGCGGATTCAGCAGCAGCTGTCTGAGCTAAATAACCAGTTGTGGGGGAACACAACTGGACCAGGTGAGCACATACACCTAGGACGGTACTACCTTATCCGTAAAACGATGAGTCCCATTTGCGCCTCTTTGTCTCCCCTTTCTTTGTAAAGATTTGAAATAGGACGAAGTGCTGGTGATCCGCGCTGCTGGATGGAAAAAACAAGACCCAAGAAGTCTGGTGCAATGGTGTAACTTTATTCCAATGCATTTCAGAGCAGCCTCTGCTCCTTCCTCAGGAATTGTTTGCAACATTGCACGTGGAGGTGTGGATCCAGCGGCAGCTGTACGAGCGCTAATACTGGTTTGTGTGTTCACACAACCGGAACAGGTGAGCAGATTTCAGTGGGCAGATGCCTCACTCTGCCTAGAGATAAGACCCTTTTATCTCACAATTGAAGATTTGAAATAGACCAGAAATGATATGAAGCAACTGGGCTTTATCATCTGCCATCTATCATAATCCTTCTGCACCGCTCTGATCATCACCTAATCATCATGTTGATTCTGTGTTTCCCTACAGGTACCTTTAACTGTATGTGTGGCACTCCAGGAGTCCAGTTGCTACAGTGGCATTGCCTCTGTCACAGGGGGTGATATCATGCCTGGAAGCAAGAAGGGGTCTCCTTGTCAGGTAACGCCAGCATCCAACACTGGTCCTGACTCCAGATCAGAAGGAGGAGCTCTGAACCTAGTTTTAGGGAAGCTTCCCTATAAATTCTGGCCTGAAGGCGGAGTTAGGTAGAACAGTCTAGATCAGTGTGTGAGACAGATGTCCTGGGGACTGGAGCTAGTTGGAGCTCATCCCAGCACAGTAGAAGAAGAGAGGAGAACCTGGGGAGTGGAGTCATGACCAGACTCACCCCATAGGAAAGCGCTAGAAACCAGACGTCGGAGTCCATGTTGTTCGGGGACTGAAGTCCCAGCAGCTAAATTTGGAGGGCAGAGGATTGCAAGTACCCTGGCCCCACTAATCACCCGACAGCACAGCAGCATACCAGAGCCCGGAGCCGCCACAAAGGAGCGACACCTGGAATAGGCTTAAACTGCCTGCCATACGGGCATAGACTAGACACGCAGGAAGAGGGCTGCAGCATAGCTTCAGGCAGCAAGGACCAAGCAGCACCGCGCAGGAGGAAGACTTCTGAACCCAGCTGGCTAGGTGGATCCCCAATTGCTTTCTGACTGCCCGGATCACCATCACCATCTCACATGAGAAAGGACAGCACCACAGACATGGATGGTGCAAATAAACTTCTGGTCTTTATTCCAGGGTCATAACAGGCCACCAGCGTGATCTTTATTTATTCTTGCAGACACCATCACCATCTGTTACCAGTGCCCGGTCTGCACCATCCACCATCAAGTAAAGGTAAAGGAAACTTTAGTCCTTGTGTCCTCCGGTCATTTCTCGCGCCCTCAGCCCTGCACCCCACCATTCACTATCCCCTGCAGAAATTGTGTCAACTGCCCTGGGGGCCCCACTCCACCCATGGGGAGGTATACCATCTTAGCTGCGTCACCAACTGCCCCAGTTGATCTGCACCCCAGCTTCGGCCATCTAATTGCTGAAAACCACGGGTGGCATCACAACTTAATCTCCCTTATAAACCTTTCCCCACTGTTATGACACGGCCAGGTCCACGGAGCCGGGTCATGCCACCGTGACCTACCCAAAGAACTGTCCGACCCAATCTCGTGTACCCCACGGCCCTGGTGGGCACGTCATATGCACCTGCACCCAACTCTGCTGCTGTTCTGATGTATTTTTTGTGCTAAAGACATCTGACGTAAGTTTAACTGTATGTTCCTGCACCAAACTCTGCTGTTGTTCTGATGTATTTTTCCTGCTGAAAATATCTGTGGTACGTTTAAAGGCCCCGTTACATAGCACAACATCATCAACGACATCGCTGATACGTCATGGGTTTGGAGGCCTACCAGCGACGTCGTTGCAACCTCGTTGCGTGTGACTCTGGCAAGTTGCTACGATAAATTGTTGGATCGGAGTTGACAGATTTACCAACATGTTGGAAAACCTGATGATCTCAACTCCAGCAACCTGCTGTATCGTTCTGTGTGACACCGCAATAACGATGTTGTGGATGACTTCGCCCACAATGAGCAGGGAGCGTTCGCGGGGTTTGTGAATGATACCTGTTCACAACATTGTTGGTGAGTTGTCCACGATATCTATACGTGTGACATCTCATCAGCGATGTTTAAATGATGTAAAAAACGACCGCACAGCCATGAGATCGTTGCTGACATCGTTTCAACATCGTGCTGTGTAACGGTACCTTAACTATATGCTCCTGCACCCAACTCTGCTCCTGTTCTGATGTACTTTTCCTGCGGAAATATATTCCATTCCATTATGAATGTACCACTCCATTCCACTGCCCCCCCTACATTACTTCAGTTTTATGATCTTTTGTGTTAGCTGCCTTTCAAGATTTGAAATAGACCAGAAATTGACCGGAATTGACTGGGATAGACTGGAAGATAATCGGATAGAGGGCCACTGAAAACAATGTGTATAACTCTTTTCACTATATAAAAGTATTGTTTTTATATGTATTTTATGCCATTGATTCATTCCTCAGATTTGGGATAACATTTACGGAGTATTGTTTATAAACATAGTGACGTCACACAGGGATCCTCCCTGACTGCTGACGTCACATCCAGCGTTACATTGCACTTTTTTGGCGCCTTACTCCTTTTAAATATGAAGTGTGTTCATTGTGGTCTTGAAGTCCCTGAGGAAGGAGCTCGGATGTGGCTCCGAAACGCGTAGGAAAGGAAGAATAAAGGAAGTTGTTTTTATTGAAGCACTGTCTTCCTCGTGATCTTTTTGTGGCACAGCAGCGCGGACCGTGATACACCCATTCCTAACAACTGATACCAGTTTTTCCACGTCCAGTGGCAGGTGGAGGTCCAGCGGCAGCTGTATTTGGCGCTCCAGCCAGTTGTGGGTTTACACAACTAAGCAAGGTGAGTGGACATTACACATCACCATCTTTCCAACAAGTGTCATCATTGATAGGGCACTATTCTGCGCCTCGCTTTGTCTCCTTTGTGTTTTACACAGTATCCCTCCAGCCCTATCACTCTCATTCCCCTTTTTTGAGGTCCACACAATTAGGATCTTCCATCCCCTCCTCCTCAGAGTAGCGGTTGTATACTGCCCCGCAGGATCATCCACCCACTTCCTTGATCATTTCTCTGCATGGCTGACACACTTCATGTCCTCAGAATTACCAACCCTTATTCTGGGAGACTTTAACATCCCCATAAAAAGCCCCACCTCCCCATCTGCATCCCAGCTCCTATCTCTAACTACCTCTCTTGGCCTCTCACAGCTCTCAACCACTGAAGGTGGGTTTACACGTTGCGATATCGGCGTCCAATTTCAATGAAAAGTCACGTGGTTCGATCGTTGGAGCCGATATCGTTCCTGCGTTGTATGGTGTGAACGTCCGATACGATGCAGGAACGATGTCAATGCGATATCGGGGATTGAATGAGCGTGCTCTCCAATGCTCCGATATTGAATGGAGATTGGAGCCGGATCGTGCTCTGTGACAGCCCAACTCTGATGTGAAGTTCAACGTCACCCATTCACTCCCATGTTAAATGGTCGTTCCTGGGTTGGGGGCGTAGACATCGTACGGACGTTGGATCCAGAAATCGCAACGTGTAAACCTCCAATGCGATGCTTGAGAAACGTGCACTAAATGCGCGCTCCCGCGCCATTGAATTGCGATATCGGAACGATATTGCAACGTGTAACCCCACCTTCAGACACACAAAGATGGTAACACCTTTGATCTAGTCTTTACCCGGCTCTGCTCAACCTCCTCCTTAGATAATTCACCTCTTCCTCTCTCTGACCACAACATTTTCTCCTTCACACTCACAAACCCTCGCCTACTAAAGCACACCCCTACTTATCACACATACAGAAATCTACAGGTCATTAACTCTCATACACTCACAGACTCTCTACTCTCATCACTGTCCCCAATCTCTTCCTTCTCCTGTCCTAATCTGTCTGTGAATCACTATAATAACACTCTCAGAAGCACTCTGGACCTAGTAGCGCCCCTCACCCTCAGAACTTCCAAACATAGAATAAAACAGCTTTAGCTCACATCACAAACTTGATTCCTCCAGCGATGCTCTAGGAGTGCTGAACGCCTATGGAGGAAAACTCGCTCACCAGACAACTTTATTCATTATAAATTTATGTTAAAAATCTACACACACAGACCTACTTCACCATCCTGATCTCCTCACTATCCAACAATCCAAAAAAATACTCTTTGACACCTTTCACTCTTCCCTTAGTCCAAAAGTGAAGGCCCCTATCACTGACCTCTGTGCTGATGATCTGGCTGCTTACTTTATGGAGAAAACAGACAACATCAGCCAGGAAATCAGCAAGCGCTGCTACTCCCATTCTTAAGGGCCTTTCACACTTGCGTTTTTTTCCTGATTTGGAAGATCAGGTAAAACCCAATTCTAAAGGCCACTTCACACACACAGATATCTGAGTCCAATATCTGAACAGATCTCTGGTTGCAGTGAAATCATGGATACATTGCTCCATGTTGTACACAGCCACAAAATGGAGCAATGTATCCATGATTTCACTGCAACCAGAGATCTGTTCAGATATTGGACTCGGATATCTGTGTGTGTGAAGTGGCCTTTACAGTATTTTGCCCATTCACTTTAATTTTGTCAGGTAGAATCTTGTTGCTTCATGTTTTCTCCTGAAATCATTAAAGTGAATGGGCAAAAAAAATGAATCCTGTAAGAATCAGGTGTTTTCCTGATCTTCCAAATCAGGAAAAAAACGCAAGTGTGAAAGGCCCCTACACATACAGATATCTGTGACCAACTTCTAAACAGATCTCTGGTTGCAGTGATGGACACATTGTTACATTTGTACACAGCCACAAAATGGAACAATATGTCCATGATTTCACTGCAATGAGAGATCTGTTCAGAAGTTGGTCACAGATATCTGTGTGTGTAACGTGGCCTTTTTCAGGATTCATTTTTTTGCCCATTCACTTTAATGATTTCAGGTAGAATCTTGTTGCTTCAGCTTTTTTCCTGAAATCATTAATGTGAATGGGCAAAAAAATGAATCCTGTAAGAATCAGGTTTTTTCTTGATCTTCCAGATCAGGAAAAAAATGCAAGTGTGAAAGGCCCCTTACCCACATTTCCTTCGGCTCACTCTCCATATTTGACCCAGTTACAGAAGAAGAAGTCTCCAGGATCCTCTCATCCTCTCGTCCCACTACATGCATCACTGACCCCATTCCCTCATACTTACTCCAGTCCCTCTCACCAGTCGTCAATACTCACCTAACCAAAATGTTTAATCTCTCCCATTATATAATTACTTCATTATTAAAGAAAACTTCTCTTGACCCATTCTGCACAAATCACTACAGACCAGTCTCCAATCTCCCCTTCATCTCTATACACCTGGTCTACACTTGCCTCACCTATTACCTCTCCACTTACTCTCTTCTAGATTCATTACAGTCTGGTTTTCACCCCCCACACTCTACAGAAACTGCACTCATCAAATTGACCAATGACCTTCTGATGGAAAACGTAATGGTGATCACTCTCTGCTTATTCTTCTTGACCTCTCTGCAGCTTTTGACACTGTTGACCATCATCTCCTACTCTCTATGCTGAACTCCATTGGCATAAAGGACACCACTCTCTCTTGGCTCTCCTCCTATCTTTCTGACCGCTCTTTCAGTGTATCTTTTGCTGGCTCCACTTCTTCCCCTCTTCCTCTCACTATTGGGGTCTCTCAGGGGGTTCAGTCCTTGGCCCTCTTCTCCTCTCTCTACAAGGCCCCCATTGGACACACCTTCAGCAGATTTGGCTTCCAGTACCATCTTTATGCTGATGACACACAATTATACACTTCAGCCCAAGACCTTACCCCTGCTGTATTACAGAACACCAATGACTGTCTAGCTGCAGTTTCCAACATCATGTCTGCTCTCTATTTGAAACTCAACCTTTCCAAAACTGAACTACTTCTGCTCCCGTCCTCCACTAACCTCCCTAAATCTGATAGCTCTCTCTGTGTGCGGCACCACGGTAACGCCTAGGCAGCAGGCTAGCTGTTTGGGTGTTATGTTTGACACTGATCTCTCCCTCACCTCCTATAAACAATCTCTTGTCCGCTCTTGTCGCTTGCACTTGAAAACTATCTCTAGAGTCCACCCCTTTTTCACCATAGAAACAACAAAAACCCACACCATGGCCCTAATCCATTCCCACCTTGACTCCTGCAATTCTCTATTAATCGGCCTTCCCTTCTCTAAACTTTGCCCTTTCCAGTCCATCCTTAATGGAGCAGCCAAGATCACCCATCTGGCTAATCATTGCTCAGATGCCTCTGCTCTGTGCCAGTCACTACACTGGCTGCCTGTACACTACAGAATCCAATTCAAATTGCTTCTTCTCACCCACATAGCTCTTCACAGTGCAGCCCCTCCCTACATCTCCTCCCTCATCTCTGTCTATCACCCCACAAGTTCTCTACGTTCTACAAATGACCTTCGACTAACATCTGCACTAATCCGATCCTCCCACTCCCGGCTCCAAGACTTCTCCCGAGCTGCACCAATTCTCTGAATGCTCTACCCCAAGAAATCAGAACTATCCACAACTTGCATAGCTTTAGATGCTCCCTAAAAACACGTCTTTTTAAGGCGGCCTATCATGCTCCCTAATAGAAGTCCTTTGTACTGTACAGAGCCCATTCGCTATCTCTCTGGACATAACTCTTCTTCAAACTGCACTAAACCCAAAAGCTCTACACAGCTTGTCCAGTGACCATTCATGTAACTTTATTTCTATCACCCACTTCCTCAAGATGCCTGGACCATCACTTGTGTAACCCCTATCTCGTTGTAGATTGTAAGCTCTTTTGAGCAGGGTCATCTTTATTTTTACTTTAATTATTGTATTGTACTTTTTACATTGATTCTATGCTTATTGTATTGTATCTAATTACTATACTGTATTTTTTTACATTGTTTCTCTGCTTTAATTATTGTACTTTTTACATTGATTCTCTGCTTAGTGTATTGGATCTTTTTATATTGATTCTCTACTTTATTTACTTACTGTATTGTATATTTTTAATTGTTACCTATGACTGTTTGTATATGAATCACTGCATTGTAAAGCGCTGTGGAATATGATGGCGCTATATAAATAAAGATTTATTATTATTATTATTATTATTATTATTATTAATGACAAAGGAATAAAAAAGAAAAAAACACAGAATCCCTGTTACACGCTTGCACCCTCATTCACTGTCATTGGCACAAGGCAAAATCAGCTCAATAAGCACTTTAAAAGGAATCTGTCATCATGATTTTACACCCCAGACTATGTGGAATGACAAAGGCTCCAGATCTACGGCACCAAAGCCCATCAGCCTCATTTGCATATACAGTTATGTTCAAAATAATAGCAGTGCATTCAAAAACATGAGTTAAGCCCAAAATTTTTATGATACTTTTTATTTCCATGTATTGGGAACATTGCACACTGTTTTCTAAATCAAAACATGAAGGGAAATGTATATAATTTTTTTAAGTACTTTACAGAAAATAACAAAAAATGAACATTGGGCTGTTCAAAAAAAATAGCAGTGTTTGCGTTTGTCTTTAGAAACTCAAAATATGTACTCTTTTTTTTCTCTAACCCAATATTTAGTTGTATAACCACAGTTTTTTACAACTTCTTCACATCTATTTTGGAAAGAATCAACCAAATTCTGGCACCTGTCAACTGTTATTCCAGTCCAGAATGCTTTGGCTACACCTCACATTTTATTTGTATTTGTTGGTTTTGCCTCAGAAACGGCACTTTTGATGTCACCCCTCAAGTGTTCTACTGGATTAAGGTCCGAGGATTGGACTGACCACTCCATAACCTCAACTTTAACTGGAACCAAAAATGGAACCAAACAACTACTGGTGTGTTTAGAGTTGCATTGTTTTGTTGAAACACCCATTTCAAGGGCATTTCCTCTTCAGTGTTAGGCAACATGACCTCTTCAAGTATTTTGTTATATGCAAACTGATCCATGATCGCTGGTATGCGGTAAATAGGCCCAGCACCATAGGCTGCTTTCACACTGCAGTTTTTTCCTGATCAGGATTCATTATGGTGGGTTTACACACACCAATTTATCTGTTCAATATCTGAACCAATCTCTGGTTGCAGTGAAATCATGGATACATTGCTCCATTTTGTGGCTGTGTACAACTTGGAGCAATGTATCCATGATTTCACTGCAACCAGAGATTGGTTCAGATATTGAACAGACAAATTGGTGTGTGTAAACCCACCATTAGGTTTTGTGTGTAAAAACCCGAAGTGTATCCAAAACCCAGAACAGGTGTCAATCTTTCAGTGATAGTTTTTCCCTGCAAGTTTCACGCCTGGTTTTGGCTCACAAAACCTGATGAATCCTGATCAGGAAAAAACTACAGTGTGAAAGCAGTCTAAGGGCCACGTCTCACCCACAGATATCTGTGCAGATATTGTTCGCAGATCTCTGGTTGCAGTAAAATCATGGACACATTGCTCCATTTGTATAATGCCTCAAAATGGAACAATATGTCCATGATTTCATTGCAACCAGAGATCTGCGAACAATATCTGCACAGATATCTGTGTGTGTGACGTGGGCCTAAGAAATATGCCCATATCATGATGCTTGCACCACCATGCTTCACTGTCTTCAGAGTGTAGTGCGGCTTGAATTCAGAGTTTGGGGGTCGTATGACAAACTATCTGCAGAAATTCTGAAGAAATTTTTACTTTCTTCAGTCCACAAAATGTTTCTCTGGAGCGTCGCTACCTGGTCGCTGGGGAGCTGTCAAACAGGCAGATCTCCTCAGCGATCATGGACCAGGGAGCCACCTCCATATCGCTGGAAGCAGGAGGACGCTGGTAACTATGATAAACCGCAGGTATCTAGGCAGCGAGCGCTGCCTAGATACCCGATGTTTATCATAGTTACCAGCATCCTCCCTGCTTACAGGCTGTGCTAAGCACACTGTCTAGATACTGTCTAGATACACCGGGTATCTAGGCGCGCACTGCCTAGATACCCGGTGTTTACCATGGTTACCAGCCTGTGAGATCGCTGGTTGCTCGCTGTCAAACGCAGTGATGCATGCTGACCAGCGGGAGATCAAGAACCAAAAAATGGTCCTGAAGGATGTGCAGCGATCAGCGACCTCACAGCAGGGGCCTGATCGCTGCTACATGTCACACATAGCGACATCGCTGGGGAGATCGCTGTTACGTCACAAAATCTGTGACGTATCAGCGATTTCGCTAGCAATCTCGCTATGTGTGATGGGGGCTTTATGTTTAACAGTGAGACTTTGCGAAGATTTCTTTCTAATATATTAGCTTCACACACGTGTCCTCTAACTGTCGCAGCCCTCACAGGTAACTTGAGACTGTCTTTGATCACCCTGGAGCTGAGCCTTTGCCATTCTGGTTATTCTATGATCCATTAGAATGGAAGTCTGTCATTGTCTTCCACATCTCTCTGGTTTTGCTTTCCATTTTAAAGGATTAGAGATCATTTTAGCTGAACAGCCTATCATTGTCTGCACTTCTTTATAAGTTTTACCCTCTCCAATCAACTTTTTAATTAAAATATGCTGTTCTTCTGAACGACCCATATTTTTCAGGCTTTCAAGGAGAAATCCATGTACAAATTGTGCTGGCTTCACTCCTAAATAAGACCCACCTGATTTACACCTGTTTCTCCACAGAATGATTGACCTCACTAATTGAGCTCCACACTGTTATTATTTTGAACACCCCCTTTCAATTAATTATTCAAATACACAGACTCTAAAATATGCAGATCATGAATGCTGAGTCTGTTGGTTTTCTAAGAATCTACTGCAACAACTGGTAAATTGTTTGACAAATGGTAATATATTGTAAACCAAAAACAGTGAAAAATCTAGTCATATTGGACTGCTATTATTTTGAACACTACTGTAAATTCAAATACTAATTTGTACTTGTCTTTCCAAGAGCCTCATTCACATATAAGTAGTTTGGGAATGAAATACTGCTGACAGATTCCCTTTAACACTAATGATATCCTGAAATAGGGCTTGGGTAGCTCTTGCAGGATCGGTAGCTTTTTTTTGCAGTAGCTTCTCCGGTTGACTGGGGTGGTATAGGGAGTGCTGGAACAGTCTATGAGAGGGACCGGGAACGGAGAGGAATGACACACGCACACTGCAAAGTCTCTTTTACCTTTTACTGATGTTTGGCAGGTAAAGACGTCCAGGGCACTAACAGGTGACCAGGTTGCACAGTGGGTCCTCACAACAAGTGGGTATAAGGCCTCCTCTGCTCTGTAGTGATGATTGAAGCACAGCCTGCTTGCAGCCAGGCTTGCCTCCTCTCTCTTCCTGACTGTAGTGTCTGTCTCTCTCATCCTGTGCAGTCTCCGGGTTACCCTCGCTGATCACTGCGGTGCTGTACTGCTGTGTCTGGCTCCCTCTCTTGACCCACAGGGGAAAACCGGGTGGCCGAGGCCTCCACGGTGTGACGGGGTTTTCTGTGGTCCTAGAGTATCCCACAGGTGCAGATCCCCAATATCCGGTACTTCTTTGGGCGAAACTCTTCTCCAAGTTCCTCACTCCCTCTCGGCTAGCTGCTCTTTGCCTTCTGTCCCCACTTAGGCTCACAGGACATAGAAGGGCCACTCCGGGTCACTGGCTCAGGCCTAAACGCGGCACCAACCACCAGGACGTCTTCGCAGCTCTCCTTGTGTCTGCACACTCTGACTAACTCCTCCCCCAGCAGCAGTATTTATAGGGGAACTCACCTAAAGGCAGTGAGTAGAGCTCCCCCTACTGTGATGGGGTGGAAGATGTTGCATGTAGTAGGTTTCCTGATGTGGAGACCCAGCTATGCATTAGAGAAGTGTGTGGCTACCTGCGTAAGCAGGGCGCCACACACGCTCCATCAATAACTGGGACATCTGTGGCATTGTGCCGTGTGATAAAACTGCACATTCTAGAGTGGCCTTTTTTTGTGGCCAACCAAAGGCACACTTGTGCAATAATCATGCTGTCTAATCAGCATCCTGGTATGACGCACCTGTGAGGTGGATGGATTATCACGGCAAAGGAGAAGAATATTTGAGAGAAAAAGGCCTTTTGTGTACATAGAAAAACTATTGGTCCGCTTTGTACAGATCCACTATTAGCAGTGGAATGCAGTGACATTGGTTGTCCGAGCCAAATCAATGCATTTCACTATTCGGCACTCACGCTGCGCTATGGGTGAAAAGTGGATCTGTAAAAAGAAACCACATGTTAATTTTGTGGCGTTATTTTGCTGTGCTTCTTACTCACCTCCCCGTGCTCTCCCAGTAATCTCCAGCAATGTCTCCTCATACCGATGCTGCAGGACCTGTGGAGGACCTTGGACAGCACCATGTGACCGATCGACGTCACTCAGTCACATGGCAGGCTGCAGGGTCCTAGAGGCAGCAACGGTGCGGCCTCTGGGGATGAGAGGACATCGCTGGCGGTCACCGGGCGAGCGCGGTGAGGTGAGTAAGCACAGGTGAAAAGCTCAGTGACGTTCACACACAGAAGTCTGCACTTTGTGAGGATCCTTTCTTGGTGCAGTTTTTGCACCAAAAACAGATCCTCCCAAAACGCAACAATAAAGCTGTGTGTGAACATAGCCTAAGATCTTTGAGTACAGCTCATGAAAAATGGGATCAATACAAAACTGTTGTGTTCATATTTTTGTTCAGTATACATACATGTCAGCTCTTTTAGTCGGTGTTTTAATAGTTAAGTCAAATCTATTACATAATTCAGAACATACACAGTACACTGAACATCTTGTGAGATAACAGGGTTATTTCTAAGCAAACCCAACTAATTTCTCCTAGAAGTTACACAACTACGATGCAGATGAGAGCTGTGTGAGCACAATCATTTTCTTTAGCACTCCCACATGTAAAATATGGAATCGGCCTTGTGGATACATTATTATGACTAACAAAGTCTGCCAGCGATGGATGCATAATTTACTAAGTCACGTTCTACTAAATACACTTCTGCCCAAGTGTACACTTTTGCATCTGTTGGAACCGTATTGAAGAATAACATCAGGGCAATATCACTAAAATATTGTGGATAATGTGGCATTTAAATGGTTTGTCCTAAACTGAGATATGTAATACCTATACTTAACATAGGTTTTTAATATTAGATTGGTGGAGGTCCAATACCTAACGCCTCCACCAATCCCCTGTTTCCAGCTCCCGCAGTGGCTGGAGTTACACCGCTTTATATACGGTGTGCTTGGTGTATGGCGCTGTGGTGATGTAGCTCTATATATTCTATAGCTTTAGTGGCTACCGGAGCTGGTATCAGCTGATCGGTGGGGTGCTGGGAGCTGGATCCCACTAATTTTATATTATTGACCTATGTGATGCGTAAGTCATCAATATCTCGACTCTGAACAACCCCGTAGATCATGAGGCTGAGTTCCAATGAATTGGTTGTGTCTTGCCAAAGCCAGACACAACTATAGGAAAGTTACACAATGATGTCCATAATCATGATTGTATGCCGTGTTTCTTGTTCGGCTCCAGAACCAGAGTCTGACACCATATTGGGGCCCTAAAAGTCTATAATAAAACTATAAAAGAAAGGAATACATTGTTTAGGTGGGCTCAAGGTTTAGGTAGGCTCATAGGTTGGCACTGGTTTCACATACTTTATAAATCACAGGTGCTGTATGTGAGGGTAATCGTAGTATTGGGAGCATTCATTTCATGAATATGTAGGTCAACAGAACAAGAATATTATTATAGAACAGTCATTGAAGACAACGTGATTTCATTGGTTTTCCATTATTTGTCTTTCATGTTTCATACAATGCCCATGACTATAAATTTTCCATTTGGAAAACTATCTAAAGTGAGGTCTTCATTGTATACCACTTGTGTAAATCTAGGAGAAAGGGAGAGTAAATGTATTGAAATCAGTGAATGCATGCACAATAATACAATTAATAGTCATTTATAAATCTTTTTCACTTGTGTTATTTGCAGTTGAATTGATTTTAAGCGTATTTACCTTGTAAACTGTCCTCATAGAATAGAATTAACACAAGATCCGTATATGGCATCTATTCAATCAACCCCTGGTGATAGATACCACCCTTGAGGGGTGTTATGCACAATCTCCAAACAATCCATCAAAAACTGGAGGACTACATGGAGTACATTGCAATTAAAACCACACTTTATTAAATATCTGTCCAAAACAGTGAAAAGGAGTGCAGATCAAACATAGGTGAGCTCCCTAATAGTAAGACTGAAACAATTGGTAGAGTACAGTTACAGCATTGTTGTATAATCCATATTGATATTATCCGAGCAGATACAATATTACACCCCACAAATACATGGTGTGATATAATTGCTCCAATACATAGTATTATAGGCTATGACAGTCGGTGATTCCATTATAAACATGAGAAGGACAAAGAAATAGTAATACATATCCTTCACGTAGTTCGCCTAACTATACATATCTCTATATACGTCATGTCAGATAATACACACCATGTCAAAGTTAAAGGATTACAACCTCACTGCTTAAGGGGCAGTACTCAGCCATGTAAATTCATACCTAGTGCCAAAGGCACAAAAATGGAGAATTCCCCCAGTAAAACAGAAGGGCAGAATGGTCCTTGTGCTAGCCCCAACATGTTTTACATATTTGGCAATAGCTTCCTCAGGGGAAGAAAGTAAAGTGTCACAACCTGTACCGATGGTTCCAGCTGCACTGTTTAAATAGCGCTACCTTATAGACGTCCGCCCGGAAATTCCAGGTTTCTGATGTCATACACAGTTGTCTCCAAAGTGTCTCACATGACCGGCCAGGATCGAGACACTACCACGCATGGTCCCGGTCTGAGACGCATCACTATGAAGACCGGGCATGCACGGTTGCTCAAATCTGGCTTTGTCAGGAATAGGAGACAGGCTTCGCACCTATGATTGCAGATCCATATATAAGCAATCTTAGATAGCCATTTCACCCAAGGTCAGCATAACATCAACACATAGGAAATAACACATATATATTGCATTTTGTGGTGTAACCTTCCATATTAAAGATCCATATTGTCCCAAGTTAGCAAAGTGGCAAAATCTATAATGGATCCAACGTCCAATTGGCAATTATCCTTCAGGGGCGTGACAGTGCAACATGGTAAGTTCCATGATGGATATGAGTCGTGACAGTATCAATAGATTGTATATTCCTAAAAGGAATACAAAGACCAAAAAAGTGAAAGGATAAGAAAATGAAAAGAGTCATGGGGGCGGAAAAGAACCAGCCACTCACTGGAATAGTGCATATGTTAACCCCTCATTCTGACCCTGCGGCAAAAAGGCAGAAGAAGTTCACATAGGTGCAGGAGCTGCCAACTATTTACATCCAGCAGTTTGGTTAGGGACAATTCTAGCTTTCCAGCTCACTGAAATGAAAATTTCAATGGTACCCTTCCCTACAATCTAATATATACAGCTGAGTGTATGTGCATATGTATATGTATCAAGCCATGCCCACTCCACATAGCCACACCCACTCTACATAGCAATGCCTACTCCACATAGCCTCATCCACTCCACATCACCACGCCCCAATCTATATAGTCATGACCCTAAATGGGTGTGGCTATGTAGTTTAATGCAGCCTTATAGCCCTCCATATAGCATAATGCAGCCTCATAGCCCTTCATATAACATAATGCAGCCTCATAGCCCTCCATGTAGCTGAATGCAGCCTCATAATCTTCCATATCTATATATAAAGTTGAGTATATGAATGCAAGTGTGTGTGTGTATGTATGTGTGTACGTCGCAACAGAATGAATCAAATACAAATCCAAAACTAGAACTTAGGAGACACAAATACCGCACAAATACAGTAACATGATTTGGAAGGTTATAGGCCAACATTCTATTACTATTCCCGCTCACCGCTGGGCTCTACAGCTAGTGCAAAATAATGCAGATGTAAATAAACACATTTCCGATATTGCTTCATTGTATGGTAAAAATGACTTTTGAACATTATTCTTAGGTCAGTAGAATTACAGTAATACCAAAATTTCAGGGGTTGTTTTATGAATGCATAAATAAATATATATAAATGAATACATGTTTAAAGAGGACTTGTCACCCCCCTGGTGCTTTCAAAAGTGACAGCACCACTGAATGCAGCATGTCTGCAGCATTCAGGGAAGCTGTGTGCTAAGTCTCTAGCCCCCCTGTACCCTGAAGAAAACACTTTGCAAACTTCACGATTAAGAGGTGCCCTGGGCCGGATCTGATTAAGAGGTCCTCGCTGCTGGCACAGCCCTCCCTGCCTCTTCCTTGTGTGCTCCGCACCCTCTATGTGTCTGCTGCCACCTCCTCTTCTTTTGGGTCTGCCCTCCTCTTCTGCTCCTGACATCACAAGGAGCAGAATAGGATGGCAGACCTAGCAGAAGAGGAGGTGGCGACAGACACATAGAGGGGGCAGAACACACAAGGAGGAGGCAGGGAGGACTTTGCCAGCAGCTAGGACCTCTTAATCAGGCCCGACCCACGGGACCTCTTAATTGTAAAGTTTGCAAAGTGTTTTTTTCAGGGTACAGGGGGGCTAGAGGCTTAGTACACACCTTCCCTGAATGCAGCAGACACACTGCATTCAGTAGTGCTGTCACTTTTGAAAGCACCAGGGGGGTGACAAGTCCTCTTTAATCTGTGTCACCCTTTTTATTGCACTTTTTTTAGGGTAGTGAAAGGCCCCCAAAAAATAATGAATTATGGTATCTTGATTTTTTTTCACATTACCAGTTAGGTTAATTTAATTTATATTTTGTTTATATTGATAGGTAAAACTTTCACAGATGCAACCATACCAATTGTTTTAGTTTTTTTAGTACCTTTATTATTAAGATGGGAGCAGGGGTGCTGCTTTGAATTTTTACTTTTTTTAAGGTTTTTAAAACCTTTTTTTCTTTTTTTGGTAAAGTGACTTGAAACAGTGGTTGTCTAACAACTTATAATGCATACTGCAGTACTAGAATTTTGCAATATAGAGAGCAACTCATGGTCCCCTATGAAGCTTAGCCTGTAGCACAGTCCCTCAAATGCAAAGGATAAATGCCTCTAATATTAATTCAGAAATTACAATTTTTTTTAATTATTTCATTAATATAGATTATGTATACATCACCAAAACCATCAACAGCACATGAACATATTAACATAAGTATCATCAGTACAGGAAACCGCACCAGAACCATCATCAGGACAGAAATAAATAAAAAAAACATTGTCGGCACAAAAATACTTTATTAGAACCACCATCATCAGCACATTAATACATCACCCGAATCATTATCAGTACAGGCATACATCACCAGAGGCATTGTCAGTACAGGAATACATCACCAGTGTCCTGGTCAGGAATACAGCACTAGAACCATCATCAGCACAGGAATACACCGGCAGAACCACAATTAGTACAAGAATATATCACTAACACCAGCATCAGTACATGAAGAATTCTCCAACTACGACCTGAGTAGATGAAGACTTCACCAGCAGCGACATCAGTACAGGAATCACCAGAACTACCATCAGTAGATGAATTCAGCAGCAGAACCATCATTAGTACATGAATACTTCACTGAATCACAATATTTTCCATGTACAGCACCAGTGCCACTATCAGTAGATGGATACAGAACCAATCTTAGTACAGCAAAACATTGCAATGTGAGGTCAGTCCTCACCTTAAACCTTGTATTGCATGAACCTACAACTCCCATGACCAGCCAAAATCAGACTATGGACCATACAATAACAACAGTTCTCATTAGACGCAATGCGTATCACGCAGGTACCTAATAAGTGAAATCTGTTCTGATTGTAGTCATTCTGAATCCTTTCATCTCCATCTGCTCCAGATACCACCATGACATTTCACCACAGTTCGTCTCTGCAGACTTCTCTATCCTCCAGCTTTCTAGAACACATGGTGCTCTTAAAATAACAGTGTTATTATAATGATCCATATATAAAAATGGCTGCCAGTATTATTCCACATAATAAATAATTCTCCTTTCCTGACCAAGCTTATGGTACTTTTCCTCCACTCAGCCCTCTCCTATGAACTATAACCGCTCCCATTTAACACAGTCCTTTTTCTACTGTTTCCCTTCAGGTTATTCCCATCTTCACACTGCCCCCTGTACAGACTGTGCCCTCACACGTTGCCCACTCACCATCCTATGCCCCCTTTTCTCCTCACACTGTATACCACCATTCTGCTATCTCTCTGTACTATCTCCCCATACTGCCCCTCTTTATACTCCGCTACCCCTTTTCTATACTGCAGACCTTCTCATATGTCTCCTCCCTCTGCATAACCCCCCTTTGTCATATCTACAGTAAAAGCTTCAGTTCATTTCTTTGGCTCTATTATTGGGTGCTTATGTTCCCTGCATCTTGGAAAACCAGCCAAAACCCATTCCTGGGAGGCTGCAAAATGTTGCCACCTGAGAGACACCTCAGACTGCAGCCTTAAGCAAGATGCTCAACTTTCCTCATTGCAGAAGTGGCCCTTGGTTTGTAAATTGGGCCAGACTAGGGCATGTAGCTATTATGTTTACATGGACCAGAGGTATAAGTGCACATTGGTGAATTTTCACAAACACATAGGCTAACATTGGGTCTGAATGTTGTCTGATTTCACGCGGACAGCACACGGATTGCAAAAAAATGTATATCTGAACGTACCCGAAAAATATTCCCATTTTTGTATTAATGTAATATTTTGGGGAAATTAAAGGGTTATTATGGCTCTGATCACTTCGTTTTTCAATGTATTTGTCTGTTAGAAAAGGACAGGTGCTTGTCACCTTCCTCAGACCCTTACCCACTGTCTCATCGCGTCTGGAGCGAGAACAGGAGACTATGATGTTTGTGAGATTGGCTCCTCTGCAGGAGGCTTTTCACTACTCTGATGATCTGCATTAATAGTGGCTCACTCCCTCCTTCTCTTGCTGTGATGGCACTAGGTGTTGGAGTCATACGTGACACCTGTGCTGTGGAGAGGTGCTACTGTCAATGGCACTTCTTCTATACAGGTGTCAGTCTGACTCCAACACCTAGCACCTGCACAGCAGGAGAAGGAGGGAGTGTGCCCCTATTGATGCAGATCAACAGAGCAGTGAATAGCTGTGCTAGGGTAGGAAGGGGAGGAGCCTTCTATCTCTTGTTAGGGTTGGCCCTGCAGGGGGCCCAGTGGAGATTTACCCGGTGTCCCGGTGGGCCAGTACGAGTCTCCATAGCGGACATCATGTTGTTCTGGACTGGCATGAGCCATCTTGGTAAATGGTTGGGAGGGTATCAAAACTGCAGGATGGGATAGATAGAGTTATTTTATTTTTCACTCCTAATATTGTGAAACTTTTTCTGTTTGTAAGCGAAAAAGAACCAATTCCGTTATTAAGCACAATATAAATTGGTGAATCACTGTAAATTCAATTACCTAATATATAAATGTTAGTACATGATGGTGGCCTGTTTCTTTAAAGTGGGAAATCTAATTTCATAAAAGCTACTCTTTCAGCTTTTAGTCTTCGTCTTGGCTGTATGAATAATCTTATCTCATCAGCAATTCTACATTTTCACATGAGGATAGCAAAGTTGCTCAGAGGTAGATGTCATCTACTTGGTTCAATTGCTCCAGCTCATGTCACTGCAGCATAAGTCCTGGAAAAAAAGGAAATTGCTGGATTTATGTTGCAATAGAGCAATGTACGTTCTCCCTGCAGAAAGTCCTGTTGGCTCTAATTGATGCTGAGTACTTCAATTTTCTGTTGAATTGCACAAGAAACTTAGTTATAAGTAAACATGCTTCCTTTAGGGCACAAATGTGGTTACCAGCTACCCAGCTACAAACAGAGTTTTAGCTCAAAACAGGTAGCCATAATGCAGTTAGAGTTAATTGTTTTTCAGTTTGCGGCAAAACAGACATGTTAAACCTGTGATACCAATCTCATTTTATTCTCCAAAGCTTAAACTGACGCCACCAAATGAAACATTAAAGCCATTAACCAGGTAATCTTTTATATCTGCACTTCATGTCCAGATTTCAAAATGGTTCATATTTCCTATTTGCATTCATCTTATTTTGTTAACGTTTAAGATAACATTTAGAAAGTGTCTAGTAAATAATTTTCCATCCAACACTATATTCATGTTTCTTTTTAGTTACGTTCATTTAAATATATATCAAAATAATAGCAGCACACCGTTAATGCCAATCACATGCAAACAATGATGTTCCTGGATGATTTTAGTAGATGGGATTTTTTTTTGAGAAAAAATAAAAACTAAAAAGTTTTTTCAAAAAACTCAGATGGAAAAATGTTTTTTTTTATGAAAAACTACTCATCTTGTAATAAGGTTCTTTGTATTGGCCAATATATGCCTGCCCTTCAGCCACGGCAAGGTGACCTTAAATCTGAAGGGTCCCTGTCTACAATTAAAACTCTCTCGTTCCCTAGGGGTCTCTGTTACAATGGTCAGTAGCAGGATACACAGCACACCAGATGGCCCCCGTGGCTTCATAGGAGATTTCAACTTTTAGTCATCTGCTGACTGAAGTTGGGCAGTTGGAGTCCTATCATGTCCTAGAATTAAGGGTTTAGCTAAAGGTTTCCATGATTTTATGACATATAGGACAACTTTCAATAATTTGAAGACGTCTATAGAAGGCATGAACGATAAGCACAATGCTTAAAAACTCCAAATGATCGAAAACTGAACACGAGCTCAACAAATAAATTGGCAAATATAACTTCAAATCTCTGAATATATAGAGAAGGTATGCTAATTGACTTTTAGGACCAGTATTAAAGGTTTAAGAGATTAGTATATTTGACTTCATGGTAGCCTGCTCTTCCCCTATAAGCGTGACTAAATACAACCTAGTTGTACTCCTACAATGAAATTGATTTGTCTTTGTACCCAGACCTTCTTTAGCACTTCTGTTATGTCCCAAACTACAGTATCAGCAGAAGAATGCATTGTCAGACAACCCGACACTGGTGCCACTAAGCAGATATTGCACATTAATGTGTTCTGGTAAAACATTTAGACATAAAACCATTATCACGTGTCCACACTATTGAATCAACTTTACAGAATTATCTATACAGTTGTACTAGCCACATAGTAGTAAGCATTATTCACACAGTAGCCCCCATAGTATATACATATGTGAAAAAGTGTCTGCCCCCTTCCTAACTTCTTAGGCTGGCTTCACACTACGTTTTTGTCCTGTTCGTTTGGATCCTGTTTTTTGCAGGATCCAAACTAACAGGAACGGACAGCACAGGATTGGCACCTTCAGTTGCTATTTCTGTGTCCAGTCCGGTATCCGGACACAGAAAGAGCAGTGAGGAGCCGAGCCGTTGTCATCACTGTGTGACAAGTGCTGTCAGCGCTGTCTAATATCATTTTAGCAGTGTATATCTATATACACTGCTAAAATGATATTAAATCAAGGGATGATTAAAAATAATAAATACTCACCTTCCAGCGACTTCTGACTTCTGAGTGTCCCACGCTGAATCTCCTGGCATTTGAGGACCTGGCATGATGTCACTGTTGGGGGGGGGGGGGTAACCCGATCACATGGCCGCATCAGCACCAATTAAAACCCGCGTTGATGTAGTCATGTGATCGGATTGCCCCGCCCTCCCAGTGACATCATGCCAGGTCCTTGAATGGTCGGGAGATTCAGCTTGGGACACTCAGAAGTCGCTGGAAGGTGAGTATTTATTATTTTTTATTTTTAACCATCCCTTTATTTAATATCACTTTAGCAGTGTATATAGATACACTGCTTTAGTGATATTAGACAGATTTACTATGGGTACAAAGCAGGGCTCCTGTTCTGCGCATGCTCTGTACCCTGGCACCGGATCTGGGAAACAATTCTGTTGTTTTGCGGATCCGGTGCCATAGGCCCCCATGTGAAGTGTGCCGGACAGGACAGGATTAGTTTCTGGCCTGTTTTGTCACCGGAGCCTAAAAACGCTGCAGGCCTCGTTTTTGGGACCGGTGAAAAACAAACAGAAACGAATCCTGCAGCGGATTCACAAAGCCGGATGGCCAAATAGGGCCAATCCGGTGCCATAGGGATGTATGGGGGGCAAAAACTATCCTGTTCTGTTTATTTCAAAAACAAACAGAACAGGATAATAAAAAACGTAGTGTGAAGCCAGCCTTATTCTTTCTTTCAAATGTAAATATTAGACAAACATAACACACGTAAACACAAAATGCTGTTTATAAATGAAGGTCTTTATTATTAAGGGGGAAAGAAATACAAACTCACAGACAGTGGTGTAACTTGAAGCTTATGGGCCCTGATGCAAAAACTCCAACTGGGCCCCAAATTTATGCAAATCTTTAATGGCAGTAGTCTTTTTCTATGAGACAAATGGACTTTTGGGACCCCCTAGGTTCCAGGGCCTGGGTGCGATTACAACCACTGCATCTATTGTAGTTAAACCCCTGCCTATAGGGCCCTGTGTGAAAAAGTGATTGCCCCTTAAACCTAATAACTGGTTGGGTCACCCTTAGCAGCAACAACTACAATAAAGCATTTTCAATAACTGATAATGAGTCTTTTACAACACTGTGGAGGAAATTTGGCCACTTCTCTTTGCAAAATTGTTGTAATTCAGCCACATTGGAGGGTTTCCTCCCATGCACAGTTACTCATATGGTAGCCAACTCTGAACACATAGCTTTGGACTCACTTAGTGTACAAAGATGACCACTGCATGAGTAACTGCGCATGCGAGCCATCTTTGAGCACCCAAGTGTGTCCTAAGCTATTTAAACCAAGATGGTCATCACGTGACACAAAGAGGCAGCGCACAGCAGAGGAGAGGGGGCAGAGAGAGTGCGCAGAGGGGTGTGGCAGAGAGAGTACACAACAGAGTGAGAGGGCACAGGGGGGCATAGAGAGCGCACAGAGAGGCATGGGGCATAGAGAGGCACAGGGGGCACCCGAATGGCACAAGAGGTGCAGAGAGAGCGCACAGAGGGCAGAGAAAGCACATGGTGACAAAGAGAGTGCCTGGGGGCAGAGAGCACTCAGGGGGCAGAGAGCACAGGGAGGGGCAGAGAGCATAGGGAGGGGCAGAAAGAGTGCACTAATGGTACCTTTACACGCCGCCACAACAGGATGCATACAACCCGCTACAGGCTACGATTGTAGCTTGTCGCGCCAATATCGCCCGTCGTAGCGGCGTGTGAAGACGGGACGACACAGCCGGCCACAGATACCTCTGTATCCGTGCACTGCCCATAAACAGAAAGCTACATCGCCGATTGTAGCGAGCTGTATCGGCGTGTAAAGAAGCTACAGAAGGGAACTTTGGACACCCGGCGATGTAGCTGCAATGTAGCTAAGGCGTCACCCAGGCTCCGTGATACCGCGCCCCTTCAGCGATCATTGGTGGAAGATGCTGCGTTACGATTGGCCCTTGCCTCACAGCCCTCCATCTTGGATGAGCTGTCCCTTCAGCAATACACATACGCGCCGTATGCACGATCATATAGTAGTACAATTCCGCGGACACACACTTGAACGAAAAATCATAAATGGCCCATGATCTACATACATTGTGCACATCCTCTCAACACATGATAACGAATAATGCTGGACACAGCGCACAAGTGTGTGTTACGTACCGCTCTGGCTTATTGTACAGCAGCTGCCGTAGAAGTGTTCCGAGTCTGGCACTGCGCGCACACAGATGCACACAATCCCATACCACATCGAAGGAGATTACTCAGTACACAGATCATAGCCGTGTTGTACGGACTGCACTGTGGGTCTTCTGCAGTAGGGGCCGCATAAGTGTGTAGGGGCCGCATAAGTGTGTATTTTGTTGTAGGCAGAGGGTCCCCTGCACACAGCACATTGATGCAGGACATATTCTTGTCACGGGTTTTCTCATACACTGTCACACAGATCTTTGACTTGTTGCCTTGGAAGCTGTTCCACTACATTCACATCTGTCAGCACATATATTAAACCCCATTCTGCCTGTATTCACACATACTTCGCCACAGTTGTCACAGATAGCATTTTGACAGAAAACGCATATACTGTGTTATGTAAGCCGCTAATGTGTGCCACACAAACGCACCTCAGTGCAATCGGCACACGCGGCTGTCACAAGCGCTGATCGTGCGTGACAAGGCAAACACTTGTACTACGCACACATAGCCCCGGACCGCTACTTTAATACACACGGGATATGTGACTGGCCACCGCTCTAGCGTGACCCATTACCATCGATTTAGATGCATTCGCCAGGCTCCGCCATGTCACAAGTGCTTATTCCGTGCCACACTCCGATCAGTAGTACGGCACGTCTCGGCCATCCGCCCTTTCCGTCGTGCCCAATCACAACTCCGTACTGTTGGCCAATGGTTGTGGTTTGGGCGCGGCGTACAGGTCTGTGGCACGCCTATTTGTTTTACGTCCTGCCTTTGTTGCTCCCAGATCACTCTGTGGTGGCGGTGTGTAAAGCTGGTACGCTGAGCTACAGACGGCTACTTGCGACACCCGGCGATGTATGTAGCTGTAGATGTGGCGTAGCGTAGCGCACCTTGTGGCGGCGTGTAAAGAGGGTGCGGTTCCCGTTGGTAACCGTTCGGCCGTGCTCGTGCACGTGAAGTTGCCGTTGGTATGCATCCTGTTGTGGCGGCGTGTAAAGGTACCATAAGAGGGCAGAGAGTGCGCACAGGCAAGCAGAGAGAGTGCACGGGGGGACAGAGTGGGCGCATGCGCACTTACTCATGCAGCCATCAGTGGACACTTCGGTATACAAAAACGGCAACGGCATGGCGCATTAAGCCGCCCCCCCACTTCCACCACAAGATTACAGTAATTACAGGATTACTTCTAAGGGGAACTTGGTGGGAGCTAATAAAGTGGATTACGTGGTGTCTATGTCTATTTTGTATGCAATAAAGGATTTCTGTGGGTGTGTATTTTCTCTCTATACTGAAAGTATTGCTAATGGCCAGCTGTCATACTAATGGCTGACATTAGCAATAGAGCTTGACGTCAGCTGCCAAAAAAAGCTAATGTTATTACCCGGTCTGCCACTGCCACCAGGACAGCTGGAAGAGTGGGGTAACTGCCAGTTTTGGCATCTCTCATAGAGACACCAATTCTAGGACATCTGCTGGCTGCAATTATTAGCAGGTGGGGCCCAGAACGCTTGGGCCTTACCATGTTGAGAATTCCAGCCACCAGCTGCCTGAGTTACCTTTTCTAGCAAACAAAAATACAGCGAAGCCCATGCCAATTTTTTTAAATTATTTATTTAAATAACTAAAAAAAAATAGGGCTCCCCTCTCTTTTTTTTATGCCAGCAAAGGTAAAACTAGGCAGCGGGGTTAGCAGCCAGTAGCTGCTTGGTTTACCTGAGCTGGCAATAGAAAATACAGTGAAGTCCTACACATTTTTTACCAGGAAATTAAACAATTTATTAATATAAAAAAACAGAAACAGGTTTTTAAGTAAAAATACATTTATTAACATACATTGGGAGAGAGCAAGGGGAGAGAGAGACAGCAGACATGGGAGGGACCGCACAGGGGGGAGAGATGGCCGCTGCCCCCAGTGCCACAGAGCCTTCCTCCATTGTGATGTTACAGCCCTCCCAATGCGATAGCATTGGGCCCACATCTTGTTGCTTTATCAACTTTTCCAGACTGATAGATCTCAATTACTTTTTGTCATTTGTTCCTAAATTTCTTTGGATTGCGGCCTCATGTCTAGCTTTTGAGGATCTTTTGGTCTACTTCACTTTGTCAAGAGGCTCCTATTCATGTGATTTATTGACTGAGAACAGGTATGGCAGTAATCAGGTTATATGTGGTTAGGGAAATTAAACTCAGCTTCCAAAGATGTGAGAAACCACAGTTAATTTATGTTTTAAGGGGGGGTAATCACTTTTTCACACAGGGCCCTGTAGGTTTGGATTTATTTTTTTCTTCATGATAAAGACCTTCATTTATTAACTGCATTTTCTGTTTACTTGTTTTACCTTTGTCTAATATTAACATTTGTTTGGTGATCTGAAACATTTAGGTGTGACAAACAGAAGAATAAGGCTGACTTCACACCATGGTTTTTGTCATCCTGTTCTATTAGTTTTTGAAAAGAACAGAACAGGATTGTTTTTGCATCCCATGTTTCCTAATGGTACCGGATTAGTCATAAACTGGCCATCCGGTTTTGTGAATTCAGTCCCGGATTCGTTTCTGTCCTATTTTTTCCCAGACCCCAAATCGGAGCATGCACTGTTTTTTGGCTCCAGTGACAAAACCGGACAGAAACTAATCCGGTCCGGGACACTTAACATGGGGGCCTTGGAACCGGATTCGGGAAAAAACAGAATCGTTTCCCAGATCTGGTTTCAGTGTATAGAGCATGCTCAGAACAAGAGCACTGCTCTGTACCCGTGGTACAGGAAGAATGCAAACACTTTTTCACACCATTGTAGTAGTTAACTGGTTGACAGTTTGTATTTAACAAATGTATTGAGGCTGATTGTCTGGAACTTACAAATATATAAGTATTAACAGGTATCCTCCTTAGTATTTTAAAATCTTATATTGCTTTACAGATATAATTTTACATTGGTTAATATAGATCAGTTGGACAAAGGAAAGAAAAAATGACACACACTGTGCCTCCTAGTGTGATGACTTCAAGATGGGTGTGTATATTTGCCATGGTGAAAACATAGGGTGCAGTAGGGTTTTATCCTGGTAGGTAAATTAGTGGTAGGTATAGGGTTCACTCACCTAAAACAGTTGTGTACCCACAACTGGATTCGCTACACCACCCCAGGCACTTGCTTTCCCTAACTTAGTGTGCATGGGGGTTAATCCAATTCCTCCACCCTTCTAGGCACTCTACCGGGTCAAGTGCTAAAACACATTTAAATATTCACATTATTCTCTAAACATCACTTTTCCTGTAAAAGTATAAAATCTAGCAAAAAGGCACATTACTTTCTAGTAAAAGTATAAAAGTCTTTCTCAAAAATGCAAAACCGTCCAAAAAGTGCAAAAACGTAGCATAAGTGCTTCAAATGCAGTTCAAAAGCACCACTTTCAAGTTCAGTTTCAGTTCAGGTTCTATGCACAGCCTTGCAGTGCAATTTGGTCTTAAAACCAATGGGGAGCACACTGGGTGCTCAACTATATACATTATAAAGTTTATACCAACTCACTGTCCATGATATCAAATGTCTATGAAAAATGTACAAGACAAACAGGGGAAAAAGGCTAACATTCATTCAGGATTGGGATGGGGCCATCAAGGGTCACATCACATTCACACTTACAGTTCTTCCTGAAGAATCCGGGTCTTTATTCCTTGTTTTTCTTCTCCTTCCATGGAAGCGTTTGCGGTCCTCGCCGTCTAGGAAACAATTCCAAGTCTTGCAGGGCCTGTATTAGCAAGTAGCTTACTGGAGTTTGCGTAGCTACATCCGCTGTAGAATTGACTGTAACAGTCTCTGTTGGGTCTGTAGAACCTGTGTTTTCTGTTGGATCCGTGTGATCTAATGGATCCGGGTGAACTGTGGGATCTGGATCAGGTTCAGGATCCTCTAGGGCTGGGGGCTCATCTTTCTCTTGCATCCTTAAGCACATTCTCTTCACCTTAACCCCATAGGGACCTCTCTCTCCCTGGACGACATTATAAGAAACCCGATTGTCACTTTCCTGTTCGGGTGGTCTGCAGGTAAATACCCCTCTACGTCTCGTTGATTTATGAAAATGTCTCTTGGTGCGCCAGGTTCACGCGCAAAGGAAAATCCCTTATCCTCGATGATTTTCACGATCTGTCCTTGGTGTCGTGGGGATCTCTGCACACTTGTGTCTCGTCTGGCTGCGGCTTTGGCTTCTTTTGTACGGGCAATAACAATCTGCTTGTGCACCTGCCTCTCGATCTCTTCTTTCTCCCATTTGCGCACACAGCGTCTAATGTACTCTTCCCAGGTTATAATTTCTGCTGGTCCTACCGCACTGCCAGGGTCTCCTAGAAAGCCCATTAAGTCATCACAGTTCTCATCCTTCTCCCTCCAGCAGCGGAGCTGTTCTCCTTCCACCTCTGATGTCATTGGCTCGGGAATCAGGGACTCTGGCAGCAGCAACCATCCCTCCGGTAAGGCTCCGAGTGGGTCTGTCTCTCTTAAGGCAGGGCACGGTGCAGCTTTGGGGACAGATAGGTTGATTAAAGTCGCAGTGCAACAGGTTGCTTCACTTTCAAGGCGATGACTGGAGGCGCCAACACAGCCGGGTTGCGCGGACAAGGTCTGCTGATTATGGCTTATATCTATTTGAATCCGGGTCCTCTGCTCCGCTTGGGCCCGGGTCATCTGGGACGGGGTACTCCGTATCGGACCGGGTAACTGCTAGGGATGTCACAGAGGTCCTAGTCCGGACTGTGTCCCGGGTTCTCACAGGTAAAAGGGAATATTTACAAGGGATATAAAGTTTGTCGTGATGCCACCAACGGTTTGTGGTCAATGATGGGACCACCGCTGCAGCGCTTCTCTGCTAGGAGGATGGATGGATGGGCTGCAGCTAGATGAATGAGCCTGCCACGGGTCGGGCTGCTCCTGACAGGATAAAAGGTAAGTGTAAGCAGTTCAGGGAACCTGGAATCAAACACGGACACACAGGCAGGGTTCACTGGGTTTACTTGTCAGCTCCTCCAAGTCAAACAGCAGCTCTTAGTACAGTTCAATTCTTAGCACAAGTTACAGTCACTTTGCTCCGGTTTTGCTAAACCCACTGCAGCAAGGTTGTCTCTCTCAGACCCCTCACTCCTTCTAGTGTCCTCTCAGGCTGTGGTTTCTCTCTCTTTAAAGTGTCTCCGAACAGTATAGTGGCAGCTCGGACCCCTGTGGGTCCTCGTGGTTGCTACTGTGCCTCCTATCCTTGGTGTGGGAACTGCAACTTAGAATAGAAGCTTCCCGTTGGTGAATCTGGGGATACCGGGTGAATCTTTGGTCCCCTTCAGAACCGACACTCTGCTGTATGCCTAGCCTGCAATAGCCGTCTCCTGCAAGGCACTATCAGGCTCCTTCTAACCCGTGTGACTTCAGCTTCAATAGGGAAGACTACTCAGCCTGTAGTTGGTCGATGCTACTATGTTCCTCGGACCCAGTACTGCTGGTCCGGTCTCTTTCCTCACACTCCCTTGGGATGCCGACTATGGGCGAGCTTTCTCTCTATGGTTTCTCTGATGCTGTGGATTCTGCATCTCCATCTGCCCAACCCTACCGGGACGTGTCTCTCTGTCTTTGCTTCCCAGCCTACTCCTTCCTCCTCCTCTTCCTCTACTTGTACCTTCTGTCACCTGACCTACATGCTTCCCACCCACTGTCCTCTGAACCCACCACCCCTTGCCCGCCTAGAGTTCCGGGCTCCGGACTGGGTGCTGCCTCCTAGTGGTGTGTGGGATGTCTGTGAGGGTGTTTAGTATATAAACTGTCTAGACCCTGGCCCAGCTGCTAAGTACCCTGGTCCTTTCGACTGACACATTTTGGAGTCACAAACAGGATGAGAAACTCTGGAAACAGGCCCTGTTTGCCTCAGAAACTGTTAATGCTAATGGTGCTTTTGAACTGTAAAAATGGCAACTGCCCTTGTGGGGGAGACATGTGCTGCAGCTAATGATATGTAAGAGTGTCCCATCATGGATGTCTACTCCCAAAAGTGCACCAAGGGTAGCCCAGCGCCTGGTATAGACTGTGCCCAGAACAATCATCTCCCTTAGACAAATTGCTGCCCCTCCAGACCAGCAGCTTATCTAATTGACATTAACTGCCTCCAAGTGGGGGGGAGTTGGAGGAAAAAGCCTGCTATGTGCAGAGTGGTCGCAGCCATCATGCTTGCAGAGGAAATGGTGATACCAGTTCTTTGTGATGTCAGGGCTAATCCTGGACACTGGAACCACTGCTGTTGCTTCCACTGTGCTGGATGACAGAGTCTTAGTGACTGCCTGGATCGGAGGACACCATTCCGCCTGTACCGCTGCTTCAGGATGCTGTGGAGAGAGTCAGGCCTAGCCTCACTGCAGCCTCAATCGCTGTTTGTGCATATGGAACAAGTCCCTGCTGCTGAAGAGCCGCTGCCTGCATCGCCACTGCAATGTTGCCAGGTAGCTATGCTATCACCTGTAGTGCCTGTATCGTCTGAGACGGGGGTCCACATTCCAGTGACCTTCATAATAGGGCAAGAAACCTGCGTGGTCATCTACTTGGGGCCGCCGCGCCCAGTAAAGCAGGCGCCTGTGTATGTCTCTGGTCCCGGTGACTTCCCCTTAGCCATCTCATCTGCCTCTATGAATCAGGGCCCCTGTCAATTGCCGTCGTAGCAAGGCCCTTGCTGGATACTCCTAAGTAAAGCCGCCGTAGGAGAGATTTAACCCACACATGACAGTTGTGCTGGTTGCAGCTAAAGAGTGAGGAGGTAGTTCCCCAAACCCCTACCTGTGTATCATGCTAGGCTGTATAGCCATAAGTGACTTGCAGGATAGTGCACCAGATCCTTGCCGGTTAAGTATAGGCCCTCCTCTTTTATTTTCATTTTTATTTTATTTGCACCTGTTACGCCCTTTTCTGCTGTGTTTCTCCAGGCACAAGGTGTAAAAATTATTGCACTTTAAAGGGATCTTGTCACCTTCAAAACGCCTTCTAAGCTACCAAAACATGTTCCTGCAGCATATTATCACTAATCCCACACTCCTTTTGTCTCCTAAAAGCATCCTATGACAGTGCATAAAAACGTTTTAATACTCACTCATTAGTGATTATAATTAGCAGGGGCTATATTATTTAGTCCCCAGGGCGTGTTGTTTTGCAGGCTCCAGGATCCACCCTCTCTCTGTCTGTGTGCTTTGCTTGTGCAGGCTTTACCCTCCCCCCCTCTCTGTCACTCACAGAATCCAAATCATTTGTCCTGCCTTCAGCTGCACATCACAGCAGCACAGACAGAGAGAGGGTGGATCATTCAGGCTGCAAAACAACACGCCCTAGGGACTAAAGAATATAGCCCGTGCTAATTATAATCCCTAAAGAGTAAGTATTAAAAACGTATTTATGCACTTTCACAGGATGCTTTTAGGAGACAAAAGGAGTGTGAGATTAGTGATAATATGCTGCAGGGACATGTTTTGGTACCTTAGAAGGTGTTTAGGAGGTGACAGGATCCCTTTAACAGGGCTATACTGTGTTGCCTGAAAGGACTCTTCCCCTTTAAATGGACTGCCCCTTTGCTCTGTTCCAGGGTCCTTAACAAGAAGGACCAGAGCCTCTTTTGCACAAAAAGTTTAATGGACTCAGTGTTTTATATGCTATGACCGTGTTAGTGATCCCATGGCATGCATGCCAGGGAGGGCATGCATGCCAGGGAGGGCATGCAGAGCCCTCTCTGCTGGCACAAGGTGTTGCCTCTGTACTGCCACTTTGAACTGCCAGTGCTATTGTACCAGCAGATCAAAGCTGTGTCAGATTGGAGGAGACATTTCTCCCAGCTCCGAAAGTGCCTCTCCTAGCCCGCCAGGGGGCGCCGGCATCATGTGACCGCACTTAGTGCGGGAGATGACAGAAGACGTGAGGAGAGGAGCAGCGGTGGAAGCAGAACTAGGAAGGTGAGTTTGATTTTTTTAACCTATAAATAGCAACCCGAATGGGGCAATACCACAAGGGGCAAGGATGGGGCACATCACTATATGATGGGGGCAGCATGCGGCATATGACTGCAGGATGGGGCATTACTACATAATGGGGACAGGATGGGGCATATTATTGCAGGATGGGCTATTACTATATGATGGGGCAGGATGGGGCATATTACTGCAGGATGAAGTATTACTACATGATTGGGGGCAGGATGGGGCACATTACTACATGAGGGGGAAGGATGGGGCATTATTAAATTATGTGGGCAGGATGGAGCATATTACTGCAGGATGGGGCATTACTACATGATGGGGCACAATGGGGAATATTACTTCAGGATGGGGCATTACTACATGATGGAGGAAGGATGGGGTATTACTATATGATGGGGGCAGGATGGGGCATATTACTACATGATGGGAGTGGATGGGACATTAGTACATGATGGGGGCAGGACAGGGATATTACTGCAAGGGGACAAGGATGGGTCAATACTGCAAGGTGACAAGGATGGGGTATTACTAAAAAATGGGGACCAGGATGGGGCACTACTACATGGGGCACTACTACATGATGGGGGCTGGATGGGGCATTACTACAAGGGGACATGGATGAGTCATTACAGCAAGGGGACAAGGATAGGGCTTTACTATAAGGGGACAAAGATGGGGACATTACTACAAGATGGGAGCAGGATGGGGTATTACTGCAAGGGGACAAGAATGGGGCATCACTGCAAGGGAACAAGGATGGGCAATACTGCAAGAGGACAAGGGTGGGGGACATAACTACAAGAAGAGGTCCAGGATGGGGACATTACTGCCAGGAGAGGATCAGGATAAGGCACAATTGCAAGGAGAGGGTCAGGATGGGGACATAACTGCAAGGAGAGGGTCAGAATAGAGCACGTAACTACAAGTAGATGGTCAGAATGGCACGGATAACTACAAGATGAGGGTCCGAATTTGCGGTTTAAAGCAGTTATTGAGTCTGGGTCGACTGCGTCTTCCTTTTTACCTGCGTCTGGGCAGCTCGTCCGGGTACAGTTTCCACTGGTGAAGCTGCCAGGCTTGTAGTTGGTGATTGCTTCCTTTCACATACCCTTTTCACATCAAGAGCATAAGGTCCCCTTTCTCCCGTATGCCAAGTAAAAGATACACGGTCACCCGGGTATAGGTCACGCTCTGGGTGTCCTTTAGGTAAATGGGATTCCACATCCCTTCTGCTAACAAACAGTTCTTTACCTCTCTGGGTTCCCGGATGAAACCCCAGCCTTTCTTTAAGTCAAAGGTTGTAACAACTCCTTGCTTCCGTAGACCCCGATCAGCAGGCCTGAGTTTACAGACCCGGTCCTTAGCCCGCATGTTTCTCTCCACTTTTTTTTTCTGTAGAATCTGCTGCCTATAGCTAAACTGCGACCCTCTCCTCCTGCTAAGTCTCTGACCCATGTGGCAGGCAGCTCGAGCCCTTCTCCAGTACCACTCCTCTGGCAACTGTCCCTGAGCTCTCGGATGATGCTGTGCCTCCAGGTGCTTTGTTGTGGCCTGGAGATGTGGAGTCTCTCGTCCTCCGGTTTTGGCTACTGGGTCTTCAGTACCCACACAACCTCAGACTCCGGTGTCCGGTTCTGGCGCTCTGCTCTAGGGTGAGCCAGTAATTGGCTCCGGTCCCTAGGCCCTCTTCTCTCCTTCCTCAGACCCTCTCTGACGGGTCTCTCACGCTTGCTGCATCTATCCTGGGACAAGCTCCTCTGGCCTCAGTCCCCAGGATGTCTGTTTACTTCCTGTTCTCTGACTTTCTGACTAACCCCTCCCCCAGACCAGAATTTATAGGGGAGCTCCCCTGAACTCAGGTGCAGAGCTCCTCCCTGCTGGTCTGGAGTCAGGAAAAGTGTTGCATGCTGTGGGTTTACCTGGTGTGGATACCCCTCCTTGTTTCCAAGCAGGGCCGTATTTGGAATTCCTGCCGCCCTAGGCACTTTCAGCGGTGTCTCCCCCCCGATCAGTCAGACTAAGCGTATGTTCACATAGCATTTTATTTTTCAGGCAGATCCACTCAGTATTCCGCCTAAAAAAGCAACAAAAGAATGCTAAAAGGAATGAACTCATGCACAAAAATGTAAAAACGGATTGCTGTTCATATGTTCAGACTTTTGAGGTTTTCCTTTTTAACTGTGTGTCCTATCTTTTATCTGAATTCCAGCACTCAGGGTGTTCACACATGTCAGATGTCAGTGCCCGTAGCCTTCAGATAGTAGTTAGACCTCCATACACATGAGACTAAAGTTGGCTAAACTTGCGAGGACAGTCTAATGTGTATGGGGGCTCTAACTGATGATTGGTCAAGGGAAATAAGGATCCAGCATGTCCGATTACAGGCTGTAGATCCTTTTCTCCTCTAAGTGATAAGCTGCAGCCAGAGACGTCTAAGGACCCTTTCACATCAGCGGTTCTGTCCGGATCCGGCCGATCCAGCAGATTTACCGCATCTGCCGCATAACGGCTGACTTGCGGTACACTTGCGGCAAGCCACTATTCAGTCTCTATGGGGCTTGCAGCAATTGTGATTTTGCCACGATACGGCAAATCCGGCAGTTACGGCCACAAAAAAACCTGCGGTTAGCAGCGTTTTTTCTTTGCCGCAGTAAGTGCCGGAGGCAGCAGAACCGCACTTGCCGCACCCGACCGCAAGCCCCATAGACAAGGCATGGGGCTTGCTGGATAGGCGCTGCAAGTTAGCCGTTAGGTGGCAGATCCGGCGCCATCTGCCGGATTGGCTGGAAACTGCAGCAAACCGCTGATGTGAAAGGGGTCTAACAGCAGCTTCCATACAGTATACAGTAACACTGGGAAGAATGAGCGCTCCTGTATATGGGAGAGACGAGCAAGTTCGCTGCCGGCCAAGTGATCGGACACCTATCTATAGGGCTTTAGTCAATTGTTTGGCTGACATTCAGCTGTATTTTTAATCAAGCACACTTGCACTATAATGTTTTAGGATCAAGTCTGTTAAATTAAAAATTGCAACATCCACATGACTACATCACCAGAACCACCATAATACAATAGCACATAACTAGAACCCCTGTCAGTATATCCCCAGAACCATTGTCAATACAATAATACCTCACCAGAACCACTGTCAGTATATCACCAGAACCATTGTCAATACAGTAATACATCACGAAAACCAGTCAATACATCACCAGAACCCCAATCAATACAATAATACATCATCACTATAACCCCTGTCAGTACATCACCAGAACCACCAGCAATACAATAATACAAAATCAGAACCACCGTCAATACATCGCCACAACAGTACGTTCCCAATATAAATGTGTATGCAGATTGTCCCATACTGCTCTTCCTCCTTCCACATGTTCCATACTGCTCATCCTCCTCCCACATGTCCCATACTGTTCACCAGTGGCGCACCCAGAAATTTCCCAAGGTAGGGGTCCAAGAAACACACCGGCCCTGAAAGGGGGGTGTCACCCCCCAGCGGGGTTCCGAGGGGCAAAGCCCCCGGTGGGGGGGTTTGGGGGAGCGAAGCCCCCCTAAAAGCCAAGCGATTTTTGTAAATTTGAATACCTAATTAATGCTTAAAGGGAACCAACCACCTCAGATCACCCTAATACACAGTTAGTACATGTCCCTGCACCCTAAGGATACCTTTCCAACAATGTTTTTGTGTAAAATCTTGCATTAGTATAACTCATATAAAGAGTTTATAAACTTACTAGCCTGGTGACTTCTGGGCGTATCCCTCCTTCTGTTATACTTCAGGGCTGTGCATTGCATGTCTGTGCTCCCTCTCCCTCCGTGCCTGCTGCCCTGCCCTGATGGGCGTGATCGTTATCTCCTCTGCACAGAGGGAGGGGGAGCACAGCCATGCAATGAATGCACAGCCCTGAAGTATAACAGAAGGAGGGATACGCCCAGAAGTCACCAGGCTAGTAAGTTTATAAACTCTTTATATGAGTTATACTAATGCAAGATTTTACACAAAAACAGTGCTGGAAAGGTATCCTTAGGGTGCAGGGACATGTACTAACTGTGTATTAGGGTGATCTGAGGTGGTTGGTTCCCTTTAATACTGCACGAAAACGGTCTTATTTGTTGTGCCTCTATGGTAGGGCCGTCCAAAGGGGGGTGTCCAGACACGTAGGTCCCCCCCCTTGGGTGCGCCACTGCTGTTCACCCCCCATATGTCCCATGCAGCTCATCCTCCATCCATATTTTCCATGTAGCTCATCCTCTCCCCCATTCCCATGAATTTCATGTTGCTTATCCTCCAACCCTCATACATCTCATGCAATTCATCCTTCCCCCCATCCCCCTCCCATGTTCCATGCAGCCCCCTCCCCTCCCATGTTCCGCACAGCCTCTCCCCTCCCATGTTCCGCACAGCCTCTCCCCTCCCATGTTCCACACAGCCTCTCCCCCATCCATGTAGCTTCTCCCCCTTCCCATGCTCCATGTAGCTTCTCCCCCACATTCCATGTAGCTTCTCCCCCCACATTCCATGTAGCTTCAGCCCATCCATTCATTTACCTTCTCCCTCTATCCCCCTATCCATCCATGTACCTTCTCTCCCATCCACTTATCCATTCATGTACCTTCTCCCCATCTACCAAACCATCCATGTACCTTCTCCCCCATCCCCTCTCCATCCATGTACCTTCTCCCCCATCCATTCATCTTCTCATCCCTTTTCCATGCCACCCCCCATCCATCCATCTTCTCCCCCCTTTTCCATGCAACCCGCATCCATCCACCCAGCTACTCCCCCCTTTTCCATGCCACCCCCCCATCCATCCATACATCCTGTCCTCCCCCCTTTTCCATGCCATCCCATTCTGCCCCCTCTTCCAGTCCACCCTATCCATCATCCCATTCTGCCCCCTCTTCCAGGCTGCCCCATCCATCCATACATCTATCCCACTCTGTCCCACCCAGGCTGCTATCTTCAGCTGTACCTGACTCCACGCTCCTGATCCTGGATCCCAGCAGCTTCTCTCTCTGCGGCTTCCGGTCTCCCATTCGCCGGCACCACGCAGCTTCTTCCTCTGTGGCTCCTAGTCTCCTGCTCACTGGCACTAGGCCCTCGGCACCCAGCACCTGGCAGCACCAGGCACCCAGCACCCAGGTGCCTGGCACCCTGGCACCCACACCCTGGCACCTGTCACCAGGCACCCTGGCACCTAGCACCCAGGCACCAGGTGCCCAGACACACTGGCACCAGGTGCTCAGCACCAGGCACCCTGGCACCAGGTGCCTGGCACCCAGGCACCAGACACCCTGGCACCCCAGGTGCCCTGGCACCCAGGCACCCGGCACCGAGGCGCCTGGCAGCCTGGCACCCATGTGCCCGGCACCAGGCACCCTGGCATCAGGCGCCTGTCACCAGGCATCCTGGCACCAGGAGCCCGGCACCCTGGCAACCTGGCACCCATGTGCCCGGCACCAGGTGCTCAGTACCCTGGCGCCCTGCACCATGGCACCAGGCTTCCAACACCCTGGCAACAGGCGTCCGGCACTATGGCACCAGACACCCTGGGACCCCGACACCCTGGTGACCGGCACCAAGCACCCTGGCACCAGGCGCCCGGCACCCTGAAACTGGGTTCAAGGCACCAGACACCCTGACACCAGGCGCCCTGCCACCCAGGTGCCCGGCACCCTGGCAACCAGCACCCAGGTGCCAGGCACCCCAGCACCAGACGCCCTGACACCCAGCACCATGCGCTCGGCACCCTGGTGCCCAGCACCCTGGCGCCAGGCACCTGGCACAAAGGCATCCTGGCGCCCAGCATCCTGGCACCCAGGCGCCCGGTACCAGGACCCTGGTACCAGGCACTTAGCACCCTGGCACCAGGCGCCTGGCACCAGACATTCTGGCACCCAAGCACCCGGCACCAGGCGCTCAGCACCCTGGAACCCCAGCACCAGATGCCCTGGTCTCCGGGACCAGGCACTCTGGCACCCTGGCACCAGACACCCTGGCACCAGTCACCAGGCACCCAGACACCAGGCACCCTGGCGTCCGGCACCCTGGTGCCTGGCACCCTGGCCAACCCCCCTCGGCTTCTCTATGTACAAGCTGCCGGCCGGGTTCTTGTCCTGTCATGGCGCGTCGCTGATGCAGAGTGCAGTGCCGGCATTGCATTGCCGCCCGCATGTGCCTCCGAGCCTGGAGCTCTACAGAACCCGCAGTTCCAGGTTCCGTACAGTTCCCAGCGGCTTCCTGTCAGCGGCAATTGCTCTCAGTGTTATGCCAGCAGCACGCTCTGCACCGGCGGCGGCGACACCACCGCACCCCCACAAAGACTCCAGTTTTCATATGGAGTCTGGAGGAGGGAAGTAACAAAAAAATTAAATAAAATAAAAACGCTCCTCTGGTGCCGCCCCCTGGATCTGCCGCCCCAGGCACCGGACCACGAGTGCCTTATTATAAATACGGCCCTGCTTCCAAGCATGATATCACCCCCGAGGGAGGCAATGCCATTGTGGCACTCTGGGGTGCCACATACTCCTCTGTAGAATAGTATTGATTTGTGCATTAAATATTACCACCTCCTTCTTCCAATGATAACTGCCATAGAGCAGATCTAGTCCTGCATCTGGTTCTCATTTTTCACCCTCTCAGCTTTCTAAATTTCCTGCACAAAACATGAAATGTATCAATAATTCATCAGAGGAACATTTCAGCATATTACAATCTTTGGGGATCTTGGTGACGCAAATTCCTGGAAGGAAATAGGGGATTGCTTGCCTGGCTGCTTAACATGCAGGCGACTAGCCCAGCCTCCCCCTTCCCAGCCCAGCCTCCTCACCAAACCCCCCCAATTCCCATCCCAGCCTCCCCCCTCCCGCACCCTCCCAGCCCAGCCTCCCCCCGCACCTTCCCCTTATATAGCGCCCGCTCAGCGGCGCCTGTTATTGAGAGCGCTGGATCGTGCCGTGTACAGCTCGGACACAGCACGGAGGAGGCACCGGAGCCAAGGAGCTGCCGAGAGGTGTAAGGAGAGGAAACCCCGGCATCTACAGCTCAGAGAGCCCGGGAAGGGGCGGAGGATTACAGCAGGAGATGCCGCCCGCCTGGGTCTTACTGAGCCTCCTAGTAGGCATCTTGGAAGGTAAGTGATGGTTAATGATGATGATGATCGCGGAGTGGAAAGAAGTGTGGTGGACGGCGGCACATAGAAGGCAGGGACACTTCAGCACCCTGGACAGCAGCACACAGCCAAGAGCCAGGGCTATAGTCAGCAAGAAGTCACTATGAGGAGCAAATCATGGACATCAGAACCTAAGGAGCACATCATGGTCAGCAGCATAAAGTGAGGAGCACATCATGGTCAGCAGCATATAGTGAGGAGCACATCATGGTCAGCAGTGCCTAGTGAGGAGCATATTATGGTCAGCAGCACATAGTGAGGAGCATATCATGGTCAGCAGCATAAAGTGAGGAGCACATCATGGTCAGTAGTGCCTAGTGAGGAGCACATCATGGTCAGCAGTGCCTAGTGAGGAGCATATCATGGTCAGCAGCACATAGTGAGGAGCACATCATGGTCAGCAGCATAAAGTGAGGAGCACATCATGGTCAGCAGTGCCTAGTGAGGAGCATATTATAGTCAGCAGTGCCTAGTGAGGAGCACATCATGGACAGTAGCACCTAGTGAGGAGCACATCATGGTCAGCAGTGCCTAGTGAGGAGCACATCATGGTCAGCAGCATATAGTGAGGAGCACATCATGGTCAGCAGCATAAGTGAGGAGCACATCATGGTCAGCAGTGCCTAGTGAGGAGCATATTATAGTCAGCAGCACATAGTGAGGAGCACATCATGGTCAGCAGTGCTAGTGAGGAGCACATCATGGTCATCAGTGCCTAGTGAGGAGCATATTATAGTCAGCAGCACATAGTGAGGAGCACATCATGGTCAGCAGCACATAGTGAGGAGCACATCATGTCAGCAGCATAAAGTGAGGAGCACATCATGGTCAGCAGTGCCTAGTGAGGAGCATATTATAGTCAGCAGCACATAGTGAGGAGCACATCATGGTCAGCAGTGCCTAGTGAGGAGACACATCATGGTCAGCAGTGCCTAGTGAGGAGCACATCATGGTCAGCAGCACATAGTGGGTAGCATATTATGGTCAGCAGTCCTAGTGAGGAGCACATCATGGTCACAGCACATAGTGAGGAGCATATCATGGTCAGCAGCACATAGTGAGAGCACATCATGGTCAGCAGCCCTAGTGAGGAGCACATCATGGTCAGCAGCACATAGTGAGGAGCATATCATGGTCAGCATGCCTAGTGAGGAGCATATTATAGTCAGCAGCACATAGTGAGGAGCACATCATGTCAGCATGCCTAGGGGGGGTTTCACAGTGCCTAGTGAGGAGCACATCATGGTCAGCAGCACCTAGTGAGGAGCACATCATGGTCAGCAGTGCCTAGTGAGAGCACATCATGGTCAGCAGTGCCTAGTGAGGAGCACATCATGGTCAGCAGCACATAGTGGGTAGCATATTATGGTCAGCAGTGCCTAGTGAGGAGCACATCATGGTCAGCAGCACATAGTGAGGAGCATATCATGTCAGCAGCCTAGTGAGGAGCACATCATGGTCAGCAGTCCTAGTGAGGAGCACATCATGGTCAGCAGCACTAGTGAGGAGCACATCATGGTCAGCAGTGCCTAGTGAGGAGCAATCATGGTCAGCAGCACATAGTGAGGAGCACATCATGGTCAGCAGTCCTAGTGAGAGCACATCATGGTCACATGCCTAGTGAGGAGCATATCATGTCAGCAGTGCCTAGTGAGGACATATTATGGTCAGCAGCACATAGTGAGGAGCATATCATGGTCAGCATGCCTAGTGAGGAGCATATTATAGTCAGCAGCACATACTGAGGAAAAAAAAAAAAAAAAAAAAAAAAAAAAAAAAAAAAAAAAAAAAAAAAAAAAAAAAAAAAAAAAAAATCAGCAGCACTAGTGAGGAGCATATTATGGTCAGCAGCACATAGTGAGGAGCATATCATGGTCAGCAGCTTGGGAGCAAATGTCGAGTTGGGAGCTTGGCAGCAGCCATGAGGAAAGCAGCAGTGCCTAGTGAGGAGAATATGTCACAGCACATAGTGAGGAGCACATCATGTCAGCAGCTAGTGAGGAGCAATATGGTCAGCAGTGCATAGTGAGGAGCACAATCATGGTCAGCAGCACCTAGTGAGGAGCATATTATGGTCAGCATGCACTAGTGAGGAGCACATCATGGTCAGCAGTGCCTAGTGAGGAGCACATCATGGTCAGCAGCACATAGTGAGGAGCATCATCATGGTCAGCAGTGCACTAGTGAGGAGCAAATCATGGTCAGCAGCCATAGATGAGGAGCACATCATGGTCAGCGTGCCTAGTGAGAGCATATTATGGTCAGCAGCACATAGTGAGGAGCACATCATGGTCAGCAGTGCCTAGTGAGGAGCACATCATGGTCAGCAGTGCCATAGTGAGGAGCAATCATGGTCAGCAGCCTAGTGAGGAGCACATCATGGTCAGCAGTGCCATAGTGAGAGCAATTCATGGTCAGCAGCACTAGTGAGGAGCACATCATGGTCAGCAGTGCCTAGTGAGGAGCTACATCATGGTCAGCAGTGCACTAGTATGAAGAGCAATCATGGTCAGCAGTGCCTAGTGAGAGCAATCATGGTCAGCAGTGCCTAGTGAGGAGCACATCATGGTCAGTCAGCACTAGTGAGAGGCATAGGTCACAGTCTATGGGCTCAGTCAGCCATAGTAGGACATTCATGGTCAGCAGCCATAGTGAGGAGCACATCATGGTCAGCAGCCTAGTGAGGAGCATATCATGGTCAGCAGACACTAGTGAGGAGCAATATGGTCAGCAGTGCCTAGTGAGGAGCATATATGGTCAGCAGCCTAGTGAGGAGCACATCATGGTCAGCAGTGCCTAGTGAGGAGCAATCATGGTCAGCAGTGCCTAGTGAGGAGCACATCATGGTCAGCAGTCACCTAGTGAGGAGCACATCATGGTCAGCAGCACATAGTGAGAGCATATCATGGTCAGCAGTGCCTAGTGAGAGCATATATGGTCAGCATGCCTAGTGAGGAGCATATTATGGTCAGCAGTGCCTAGTGAGGAGCAATCATGGTCAGCAGCATATAGTGAGGAGCAATCATGGTCAGCAGTGCCTAGTGAGAGCATATTATGGTCAGCAGTCCTAGTGAGGAGCACATCATGGTCAGCAGCTAGTAAGCAATTATCACTAGTGAGGAGCATATATGGTCAGCAGCACTACAGTGAGGAGCCATCATGGTCAGCAGCCTAGTGAGGACCATATTATGGTCACAGCACTTAGTCAACAAACATATATGGTAGCAGCACCTAGTGAGGAGCACATCATGGTCAGATCCTAGTGAGGAGCACTATATGTCAGTAGCACATGAGAGATACTCACATTATGGAGTATTCAGCAGCCTAGTGAGGAGCACATCATGGTCAGCAGCCAGTGACGAGCAATTCATGGTCAGCAGTGCTAGTGATGACACATTATGGTCTATGAGCATATCAGCAACCTAGTGAGACAATGGCACCATGACAGTAGTGAGGAGCATATTATGGTCAGCAGCACTAGTGAGGACATATCATAGGTCAGCATGCCTAGTGAGGAGCACATCATGGTCAGCAGCACCTAGTGAGGAGCACATTTATGGTTCAGCATCCTAGTGAAGCATATTATAGTCACAGCACCTAGTGAGGAGCAATCAGGCAGTAGCACCTGATGACCACATTATGTAGCAGCAGCCAGTGAGGAGACTATTATGGTCAGCAGCACCTAGTGAGGAGCACATTATGGTCAGCAGTCCCTAGTGGGGAGCACATATAGTCACAGCACCTAGTGAGGAGCACATCATGGTCAGCAGCCCTAGTGAGGAGCACATCATGGTCAGCACACCTAGTGAGGACACATATGGTCAGCAGCACCTAGTGAGGAGCACATCATGGTCAGCAGCACTAGTGAGGAGCACATCATGGTCAGCAGCCTAGTGAGAGCATCATTATGGTCAGCAGCACCTAGTGAGGAGCATATTATGGCAGCAGCACCTAGTGAGGAGCATATTATGGCCAGCAGCACCTAGTGAGGAGCACATCATGGTCAGCAGCACCTAGTGAGGAGCATATTATGGCCAGCAGCACCTAGTGAGGAGCATATTATGGCCAGCAGCACCTAGTGAGGAGCACATTATGGCCAGCAACACCTAGTGAGGAGAACCTTAATGGTCAGCAGCACCTAGTGAGGAGCACATCTGTGTGCAGCACGTAAAGCAGTCATTCCTTACTGTAATGTGTTTTACTGTATAAACGTTTTCCTGGCAAAATGCAAATGTCTGTAAATAATAAAACTTAGTTATAATACATTACTTTAAAATACTGTCAAGTGATTTAATCCTATAGAGGTTAATGGTCCCTCTGGCATGTGCACAGTGCTGTTAGTAATGGAGCCGCCTCTTAATAAGTTATCAGGGGCTTCCTTTGGTGTTACAGCAGTTATATATAGATCATACAAAATGCAAGAACACGCCAATATCTGGTATTTCTGATCAGTGTTTGCTAAATACCACAGAGGAGAACGCAGTTGCTGGTGTTACTAGTCGTGTATTATCTCTATTCTACCACCAGTCCCTATGTCTGATATATGGCTCATTAGACATTTCTCTCTGTATAATATATAGGAGGCATTGGAGTCATATGTTACATACATGTTTACATATATGTGTGATCGCATATATTTCTTACCATTGCTAGCAGTCCTATAGAAACCATGTTAAAGGGAACCTGTCACCAATTTTGGGGGTTACAAACCCTGCCCACCACCTTTAACATGATGAAATTGGGGTTCTTGTAACCCCTTTATATCCCAAGACATCCCCCTGCATACCTCATACAAGTTTTATTCTGTCCCGCATTGTATGTTAATTTTTTTTAAGGGTCATATGGAGCGGGGCAGCGGTGACCATAATCGGCAGACCCCCGTATGAACACTTAAAAGAATGCGGGACAGATTAAAAGTTGATGTATAAAGTATGCAGGGGGACGTCTGTGGATATAAAGTGGTTTCGGGAATCTCAGTTACATCATGTTAAAGGTGGTGGCAGGGATTAGAACCCCAAAACAGATGACGGATTCCCTTTAAGCCTTATTATATGCCAAGTAGCAATAACTGAACAGCTCTGCTCTACACAACACAAACCTAGAGCCATGTATGTTATATGATCGCCACCTAGTGGGTCATTCCGAGTACTACATACTTCATTTCTGATGTAGCTAATCAAATAAAAAAAAATCTGTGAGATTTACTGGACATATTATAACATTGGTCATATTTTATTTGGAAGTAACGAATAATGCAAGAAAGATTTTTTTTTTCATCAAATATAAGAAACTTGGAAAACATACATCTGATATGACATTAAACTGATCCTTAGTTTTAATATTTATTTATGTTTATTTAATGAATTATCTATTAAATTAAATAATAGATTTTTTTATTTGCTGTACACCATATACTGTATAATACCTTTATTTATCCAATCTCCAGTTTAGTACAGAGATGTGTCTTAGTGGTAAACAGCAGAGATATCTGTATGGCATTTGTTATTTTTCTCTGTCTTTTATATATATTTGTCTGAAGAGCTTCAGTTTTATCATCTACTTCAAAAACAGAAAGTCATAACGTCATTCGATCATGTTCCTTATAGAGAAAGAGTACTGAGTATATATAAGCAATGATAAATCATACTGTGTACAGCGCTGCAGAATATGTTGGCTTCATATCGTAATTGAGAGATTAATTACATATCTCAGAAATACTTTTTGGTATTGCCTCATACAATAAATCAACAATTATTAAAAGTTAAAGAGCCCAACGGTAACCAGTAAACCAGGGGTCAGGAACCTTTTTGGCTGAGAGACTCCTGACCGCCACAGGTTTTAAAATTGAGTTCTGTGAGAGCCGGACAATATGTCTAATACTAAATACAAGTAAATGTGTGCATTTTATGTAAGACCAACACTTTGAAAGTACAATAAGTCTCTGAATTTTTTTTAATAACGCTGTTATGCTGTTGCTAACCAATGAGGAATCCTCTTGCAGCCCCCTATATGGTGCCCCCATCACCCCCTTGCAGCTCTTTGCAGCCTCCAATATGGTATCCCCATTATCCCCCTGCAGCCCCCAATATGGTATCCCCATCATCCCCCTGCAGCCCCCAATATGGTATCCCCATCATCCCCCTGCAGCCCCCAATATGGTATCCCCATCATCCCCTTCCAGCCCCCAATATGCTATCCTCATCATCCCCTTGCAGCACCCAATATGGTGCCCCCATCATCCCCTTGCAGCACCCAGTATGGTACCCCCATCATCCCCTTGCAGCCCCCAATATAGTAACCCTATCATCCCCTTTCAGCACCCTATATGGTACCCCCATCATCCCCTTGCAGCCCCAAATATGGTACCCCCCATCATCCCCTTGTAGCCCCCAGTATGGTAACCCCATCATCCTCTTGCTGTACCCCATCATAATCCCCTCGCTGTACCCCATCATCATCCCCTTGCGGTACCCCCATCATCTCCATGCAGTAAACCCATCATCCCCATGCAATACCCCATCATCCCTTTGCAGTACCTCCATCATCCCCATGCAGCCCTTTGCAGCTCCACCATGGTGCCGGTACCTGCAAAAAAAACAACACACACACATACTCACTGATCCTCTGCGGTCCACGCTGTACGGTGTTCCGGGTGCTGCTCTGTCACTGCTGCCGTACCCATGCGTTACCAATCAGAAGCCAGCAGCTGCAGTCCAATCAGTGGCTAGCAGTGACTGGCCAATCGGATTCCTGCATGTGACTTCATGCGCCACTAATTGGCCTGCAGCTGCTGACCTCTGATTGGACCGCAGCTGCTGACCTCTGATTGGACCGCAGCCGCTTGGCTCAACCCGCACAACAGCAGGGACACGGCGCGGCACCGGGACCAGCATATGGGGACGGGATGTGGCGGGTAAAACAGGTTTATATAGATTAGGCTGCGAGCCTGATGCAGCCATCAAAAGAGCCACATCTGGCTCGCGAGCCATAGGTTCCCAACCCCTGCAATAAACGGTATGACGGTTCTGCAGTGTTCTGCTCCTTACATTGGCTCATCAGGGGAATGCCAAGAATGAGATCCCACCAATCTACGGATAGGCCTTCAATATAATAGTTGTGGAAAACCTCTTAAAGTAAAAAGAAATCCCCCTAGTTGTGTAAATATCAATTAGGGTTTGCTCACATTTGTGTGAAAAAAATTTGGTCCCATTCCATTCCCAAAAAGATGTACTAGTGGAATCAAAACAGGGAACCTTTTGTCATGTGAGTAATGTTTTTCTCCCTCACTTAACATCTGTATGACTTCCATAAACCATGCATTTTAACATAATCTTTACATCCTAGACTACTCTATGCTAAGTCTTCCTAGTTGGCAGAAATAAAAAAAAGAAAATATATAAACCTACAGAAAGATACATAGATATCCAGCAGATAAATAATGTGCTAAGTATTATAAACTTGTACCCTTTAGTGACCTTCTTGTGTCACAAAAGGGTTAAACACCCTTACGTGACACATGAAGGTCACTAAAGGGTACAAGTTTATAATATTTATTTATAATGTTAAAAATAATTTACAGCCTTAAAAATAAATAATTAAAAAAAACTGAGTAGGTGTCCCGCCTATTTATGATAACCAGCAGAAGTAAAGCAGACAGCTGCAGGCTGATATTATCAGAATGGGAAGGTCTATGTGCGGTGAGCCACAAGGGAGGGGGATCAGCTGGGATATGTAGTTCCGCTAGCAGGAGATGATACGGTCAGTAGCTGAAGTGGGTTGCGGGACCCTTAAACACTTCCCTCATGTCCCCAACAATTGTCAAAGTGGCAGGTTGTACGTATAGAGATGGTATATGACTTCCTCGGGGGCGTTCCTGCAGTGGTGATGTCAGGGTGCAGGTGTTCTATTTGATTCCTCGAAGGCGCTCCTGCAGTGGTGATGTCTGGGTGCAGGTGTTCTATTTGATTCCTCGAAGGAGCTCCTGCAGTGGTGATGTCTGGGTACAGGTGTTGTATATCACCCCGGGGGCGCTCCTGTAGAGGTGATGTCTGGGTGCAGGTGTTGTATATCACCCCCTGGGGGTGCTCCTGTAGAGGTGATGTCTGGGTGCAGATGTTGTATATGGCCTCCGGGGGCACTCCTGTAGTGGTCATGTCTGGGTGGAGGTGTTGTATATGACCCTCGGGGGTGGTCCCGTAGTTTCTATGTCTGGGTGAAGTTGTTGTAGCGCCCGTGATGTTCGTGCAATTATAGGCAGCCAGACACTCAAGTGAACTTGGAGGCATAACACTTTACTTCAGGGAATAATAGGATTCAGTCTGTCTAAGGCAAAGTGACTGTGGTTCACTGTATAGGATACACTTGATATTTTGTGTGTGAAAGATGGTGTTTTCTCCTCAAAAAAACAAGCACACTTAGGGCCTCTCAGGTGGCTGTATACAGCTCTCTTCTCTTGGTATGGGAGGTAATATTACACACAGTCCAGTTAATACTATGATGATGGAGGGACCTTCACAGCTCGACTCCCCGTGGTGATGGGGTATGAAGCTACTCAAATGATATTGGCGCTAACATTCCAGACAAAGTTCATGGTGTGCAAGTCATGTTGCACTGGTTCTGGCTGGTGTCCAATATACCGTCATGCAGGAGACACCTATTCAATCTAATCACTCCTGGCTCTATGAAGCTTCACTCCTTTGTGGAGGCAATTAAATGGAGACAATGACAGACTGGGATAGAGATGCTGGGAGCAGTAGAGCTTCCTCCCTCTCTCCTGACTGACTAAAAACCTGCTTGAATCAGTTCCAGAAAGTGTGAGAGGCCTGAGGTAGAGGCTCCTCCCACCATTGTTTTGTGTGAGAGGCCTGAGGTAGAGGCTCCTCCCACCATTATGTGTGAGAGGCCTGAGGTAGAGGCTCCTCCCACCAATGATATGTGTGAAAGGCTCCTCCCACTGTTGCAATGTGTGAGAGGCCTGAGGTAGAGGCTCCTCCCACCATTGCTATATGTGAAAGGCTCTTCCCACTGCTGCTATGTGTGAGAGGCCTGAGGTAGAGGCTCCTCCCACCAATGATGTGTGAAAGGCTCCTCCCACTGTTGCTATGTGTGAGAGGCCTGAGGTAGAGGCTCCTCCCACCATTGCTATTTGTGAAAGGCTTCTCCCACTGTTGCTATGTGTGAGAGGCCTGAGGTAGAGGCTCCTCCCACCGTTGCTATGTGTGAGAGGCCTGAGGTAGAGGCTCCTCCTACCGTTGCTATGTGTGAGAGGCCTGAGGTAGAGGCTCCTCCCACCGTTGCTATGGGTGAGAGGCGTGAGGTAGAGGCTCCTCCCACCAATGATATGTGTGAAAGGCTCCTCTGACCGTTGCTATGTGTGAGAGGTCTGAGGTAGAGGCTCCTCCCACTGTTGCTATGTGTGAGAGGCCTGAGGTAGAGGCTCCTCCCACCGTTGCTATGTGTGAGAGGCCTGAGGTAGAGGCTCCTCCCACTGTTGCTATGTGTGAGAATCCTGAGGTAGAGGCTCCTTCCACCATTGCTATGGGTGAGAGGCCTGAGGTAGAGGCTCCTCCCACCGTTGCTATGTGTGAGAGGCCTGAGGTACAGGCTTCTCCCAGTGTTGCTGTGGTAGCTAATTATGAGAATTAACTGACTGTCATACACATACATTGACCATTAGAAGGCAGCAGAGTACATTGCAAAACGTACATTCATCAGTCCTCAGTGTACGGACATCACATCACAATATAAATAATAGATTTCCTAACTCACAGAGCTCAAATTAAATCTGACACACTGGAACAAATCTACTGCCACATGACAACTGTTTCACTCAGCAGCAGTAGAACGAGTACTTGTATACCACACATGGTTATTGAGCCCTACCTAGCCTGAAAATTTCAGCCTGCAGCCACTCCAGAAGTGGCACATCAAATAAGATGCAACAATTTTGATGCTTCACCTCAGCTCCTCTCGACTACCCTGGTACGGTAGCAGTTGGGGTAATTTTTTTTGGTTGTAGTCAGCTGTGTAGTGTCTGCTGGCATCAAGCCTTTTTGTGAGTAATGGAGAGGCATCTGTCAGACACCCCCAATACTAACCGAGTATGTCAAAAGCAAAAAACAGAGATAAAAATCTTTTACTTCAATTAAAAAAATATTTCCTGACCCTGTCCCTGGTTCACCAGTTTATTAAAAAAAAGCCATGCAGGTCCAACGTAGTATAAGGAATTCACTGTAGTCCTGGGAATCCGACGTAGAAATAGAAATCTGAAAGATAGAGAAATAAAGTCAAGAGACTGTCCCTCATTCACCAATTTTAGCAAATTTTAGACCAGTTCCCTGGTCTGATGTAATCCAGCAATTCCCATGATGTTCCTCAATTATGTAGAGCAAAGGCTATGGAGCCTCGGAACAAACTTCATAGGGTTTGAGTAGCAGCCACTCTCAGCTCATGCTGTCGTGAGTGGCTCAAAGCCTATGAGGCTTCATCCGAGGCTCCATAGCCTTTGATTTACGTAAACAAGGAACTCAGTGGGAACTGCTGGACTACATTGGACGTGGGAACTTTGCCTTCTAATAAATTGGTGAACAAAAAGGGACAGTTTTTTGCTTTTGTTTCTCTTTTTTATGTCTTTCAGGTTTCCATTTATGGATTACATCAGATTCCCTGGGCTACATTGGACCTGCATGGGTTTTTATTTTGCATGTAAATAAATTTGTGAACCAAGGAAAGAGTGGGTGAGTATTTTTTAAAATAAACAATTTTTGTCTGTTTTTTTCTTTTGACTTGCTGGGTTTGTAATGGGATGTCTGAAAGACACCTTGCCAATAATAACACAAGGGTTTGATGCCAGCTACAACTACACAACTGACATCAACTACCCTGGTATCCACCACTCCAAGGCAATTGGGAAGAGCTGAGACGAAGCCCCAGAATTGGCGCATCCTACATGATGCCACTTCCGGGCTAGCTGCAGGCTAGTATTTTAAGGCTGGGGAGGGCCCAATAACCATGGAACTTCCCAGTCTGATAATACCAGCCTGCAGCTGTCTGCTTTATTTTTGATGGTGATCAAAAATAGGGGGGACCCCCATATAATTTTTTTTAATTATTTATTTATTAGGCTAAAAAAGGCTATACACCCTTTAGTGAAACATGATAGGCTCTAAAGAGTGCAAGTTTATAATATGTATAAGCGTGTTGTGAATTTATATTTCTACATAATATCTATCTATTCTAATCAATCTATCTATTCTAATGTAGCTAGCCTAATCTATCTGTCTTTCTAAGGGCCACGTCACACACACAGATATCTGTGCAGATATTGTTCGCAGATCTCTGGTTGCAGTGAAATCATGGACAAATTGTTCATTTGTATATGGCCACAAAATGGAACAATGTGCCCATGATTTCACTGCAACCAGAGATCTGCGAACAATATCTGCACAGATATCTGTGTGTGTGACATGGCCCTAACTTCTATCAGTCTATCTATATCTTTATCACTTTTTTATTGATTGCTAGGAAGGTTCTGGCTGTGAAATGTGCATAAAAATAGGACGTCATACGGATGACTCTTGTGCTGTCCACTTTTTCTTGCACTCATAGACTTGCATTGGCGAATCTTGTCCAAAATAAGCGATCAAACACATCGTGCTGCATATTTTTACTCATAAGATTAGACCTGAAAAAATACACAGATGAATAGTGCCTCATTGAATAATATAGGTCAGAGTGTAAGGGTGCATGCACACGATCAGTATACGCAGCATTTTGGACGCAGCGTCTTGCTGCTGCGTCCAAAACGCTGCGTAGTACAGTATAAGCATAGAGGATGGGATTTCAAGAAATCCCATCCTCACTATGCTTAAACTGCCCGCAGCGTGTTTGGAGCTGTGGTGCGGGTTGCCGGCAGTTCGCTCCTCCTTCACATGTTTAGTGCTGCGGAGTCGGAAGCGGCTGTCATTAGGTGACTGCAGGGAGAAGCCGCCCTGCACGCGCCGTACATGGTGAGTACAGGGCGGCTGCGGTCTCCCTGCAGCCACCCGCGGCTTTACTCAGGTCCGGAGGAGCTGCGTGTTGGACCGTCAGCACATACCCTTATGCAGTTTTCTCACCTTGCACTCCTCTGTATAATATGCCAGTGTAAGCGAGCCTCAAACTAGGGAAAGTAGCAATCTCAATAATGTAGAAATGGCAGATTCCCAAAATTCCACAACATTTTAGTGCCAGGTATTGATTGCATAACGTTATCTCTCAAAATATCTGTTTCAAGGCTACAAGAGATGAGGGATGGAACATTTCTATTATTATTATTTCTATTTTTATTATTTCTATTTTCTTATTGTCATTTTCTATTTTATTATTTCTATTTTTATAATAATAATAATAATTATTATTATTATTATTATTATTTATATTATTATTCTATTATTATTGTTTATGCAGTCCCTTTAAGGATGTACCTTCAACATCAATAGAGCATTGCAATATTGTCTATATTGTCAGACGTTTCTATTTAGCAATGAATCCCCAATTTTTTGATAAAGGGATATGGCTTCACACTGGTCAACACATATATCTGCACCATAGAAATCAGTTGAAAACTAAGGGACTATGGGATGGAATCATTGCACACAAGTCCTGATCGCTCTGGAGTAAGGTCGGTGCACCCAATATATTAAGAGACAAATGAGTTTGGCATTTTTCAGCCGCTGTGCATCAGTATCACAAATATCCTCCTACCATGGACTGACGCACGTTTCTGTTTTAATAATCTCTTATGTGAGTACGGTAAATTGTGTTGACCTTTCGGTCCACACTTGCCCCCTAAGCTCTACATACTTTTAATAAGTTGGCACAGCTGGTGTAATATTACAAAAATATATGCACATAGTTGCTCAAAAAAAGAATTGCAAACAGTTTTCTGGTTCAAACCGAGAAGTCAAGGCCTTCGGTTTTTATGTCATTAATTGGCTAAATTCTGAGTAGTTGGTAAAGTATGTGTCTGTCTGTCAGTCTGAGTTTAATTCAGTACTGCATAATCCATTGTTGTGGAATAAAGGATGGAGACAATTAACAGAAGTTATCATATTTAAACTTAAAAGAATTTTTAGTCTCTAAAAGTATGAATACTTTTCCCTAACATCTTTATCCCAGTAGTCAAGGCTATCGGCAGGACAGAAACATTCTTGTAGTTCTAGATACATCCATTATTGATCATTTCCTCTGTAAGTGTGTTATTTAAATAAATATATAGCGACACATGGTACAGTTGCTGCATAAAAACATCCCACACCCTACAAAGTGACACGACCCTCTGAGTTCAGGTATAATATATTATCTGGAATGTAAGTCCCCTACAGGAGAGAAGGAAAGGAATGCATCGCCCTTCTAAGCATAGTATGGGTTTATATAGACCTGGGGTGGGGAACCATTTTCTGCTGAGGGCCATTTGAAAATTTCTACCATCTTTCAGGGGCCACACAACATTATCAACTTGAAAATTACCCACTATATTGGGTTAAAGTTTAACCCATTAACCATTAAACAATCAACTCACCCTGCTGTGGTGGCTGGGGCTGATTCTCTTTGGCGTGGCTGATTTATCATGTTGCTTTTCATCTGCTTTTCCAGGTTTGCCAGAGCCCTAGACATGACAGGAGAGGCTGGGAGCATATACCTCACAAGGGCGGCTGAGGCTGGGGCATAGAGATCACTGGAGAGCTGGAGTTAAAGGGCAGTGAGTCAGCAAAACGCTGTTGTCCCCAAGAATCTGCCCGGGGCCGCAAAAAAGTCATCGAGGGCTGCATTTGGCCCTGGGGCCTAAGGTTCCCCACCCCTGATACAGACAATTGCATACATATATTATTGCACTCATCTATGAGAAGGAATGTGAATGCATATAACAACACAATGACACTCTGGAGGCACGAGATGCTGCCTCTTTGGTAGACTGTACGGTTGCCTTACGGGGGGAAAGCTCCAACAGATGAATAATTATTAATTGTCGCAGTTTGTAGTCCCAATCGATCTGGATATAAAAATTGAGCTGCTGTAATTTCCATAAAGGTGTTCATTAATTTAAAAATGCAATGCTGAATACATATAAACATATAAACACAATAGATGATGTAAAACATTCACAACGCATTTCAGCTTTCTGAGAAGTCTTCATCATATAAAGATAAAATATAAAGTAACTAGTTAGATAATTATTTGCCTTTTATGTGTTCCCTGCGCCAAATGATGAAGGCTTCTCAATAGGCCAAAACGCATGGTCAATGCTAAATATATCATATATTGTTTTTATATGTATTCAACATTGGATTTTTTAATAAATCAGCGCCTTTTTGGCAATTATGGCAACGCATTTTTTACATCTTTATCAATTATGAGCACAAGCCACAGCAATTGGTAATTATTTATCTGTAGAAGTCAACCGTACAGTCTACCGAAGAGGAGGCAGCATCCCGTCCCTCCGGAGTGTCATTGTGTTGTTATATGCATTCATATTACGGTACTTCCCATAGGTGAGTGCAATAATATATGTACGCAATCGTCTATATAAACCTGTATTAAGGCTTAGAAGGGCGATGCATTCTTCTTCTCTCCTTTAGGGGACTTACATTCCAGATAATATATTATACCTGAACTCAGATGGTCGTGACACTTCGTAGCGTGTGGGATGTGTTAATGCAGCAACCGTAGGATGTGTTTCTCTATATTTATTAAAATAACAATCATGCAACTTACATGAGGGAGGAAATGATCAATAATGGATGTATCTAGCACTACAAGAATTTTCTATACTGCAGATAGCCTTGACTACTGGGGTTTTGCTGATGTCAGAGAGATTTATTTAGAGACTAAAATTCTGTAAATATGATAACTTACGTTAATTGACTCTATTCTTTATTTGCACAATAATGGATTATGCAGTACTGAAATAGATTCAGACAGAAATAAATTTTAACCATTAATAATCGGTGGTTAGGTGTCAGGGTAATCACTAGGGGGTGCACTTTTTTCCTAAAAAATAATAGTACAACTATGTCCCTATGTAGATGAGTCGGTCGACAGGGTAGGGGGTAATTGGATACCGGGACAGGTTGCTACATCAGTGGGGATCACGGCTGGTCGGTTCCCGGTCCCGTACCCTGGACACTCAATGGCAGAGGGGAAAACTATTTGAGATGAGGGATTATTATACGTGACGCCACCTGTGGTACCTGGTAATGTGGATACCAGCGCTGCAGCCGGCTGCTGAGGTGATGGTGATGCAGCTTTGGGTAGTACAGGTCCCCACAGGCGGAGCTTTATCTTAGGGCAGCTGGGTGGATGAGGGGAGTAGTAGTCCTTGGCTCTGTGGTGCTGTAGGAGCCTTCCAGGCAACAAATAATTGATGCAGAGACACCAAGTTAGCCCAAACAGTTCTTTATTGGTACCAGATGGTTCATTAGGTACACTGTACAGTCTAGTTTTGTTGCCACAGGTTTTGGGGATTACCACAGAGTCTGTCAGAGGTGCCTTTCCAACACTTTCTTAGTCCTGTTCCTTTATGGGCTCTTTTGGCTCCTTACACTCCCACTCTTGAATCTGGTTTCTGGTCCCTGGGTCTGTTGCTTAAAGTCTCTCTTACTTGTGAGCATCTTGAACCCAGCTATGGGACAGAGGTTGGACTACTTTGATGGGTGCTGTGGCACCTTCTTGGTAAGGCCCACAGCCTGCCGGTCAGCAGTTTGGGATGAACCTTAACAAACTGCCTCGGTTCCGGTTTTCTGGTGTTGACCTGGACTCTCCAGCCGGCTCCAACCAGTCCTGGAGTTTCCCCTTCATTGTCAGGGTCACCTCTCAGTTTAGAGGTGCCCTCCTGTCACGACCGCATTGTCCCCTGCATCCGTCTCTGCTGCTCTCCTTACACCGTCTCACTGACTTGTCCACTGTTCCTTACGTCACGTCTGCTGCTCTGCTAAGCTCCACCCACCTGGGTCCTACTGAATATACAGTGCCTGATGCTAGGGTGTCTATGATTGGGATTTTGTGGTTTTGAATACAGACTCTATAGCTCCCCCCTCTACCTGTGACTATGGAGGCACTACACCTTCTGTTTGGGATGCAGTACCTCCCAGTGGCGTCCCGCCAGAGGGGCGCCACACAGAAGATTATGGACTCTTCAACACACTGCATATGTTTGCTTCAAGTCACATCTTCCAAATGGGAGCTGTCAATGCTGGTGTGGGTCAGTATAACATGAACAAAATAGAGGAAAAAAATCCAGGCATTCCATATGACTAAGGGTGTCTTTGTGCGCCAAAAACGCGTCAGGTGCACCCGGCCTTACAGGATCTCTGCTTTTGACATATTTCTGAAATAAAATTTTCTGTTTCTACTTACCTCTGGATTGGAAGTGTCGAGACTTTTTCCTCTATTTTGTTTATGTCCCTTTCTCTGCAACCTCTTATTGATACACACAGCACTAAGCACAGCACACTAAGCAATAATTGCAAAGACTGCAGTGATACAGAAGCTTGCAGAGTAATACAGTGGAGCTTTTGGGCTCAGACATAGATAAATATTTCATAAAGGATATACACTGTATGCAGAATTATTAGGCAAGTTGTATTTTAGAGGATTATTTTTATCATTGATCAACAACCATGTTCTCAATCAACCCAAAAGACCTAAATATCAAAGCATAATATTTTTGGAAGTTGGAGTGGGTTTTTTAGATTTGGCTCTTAGGAGGATATCTGTTTGTGCAGGTAACTATTACTGTGCAGAATTATTAGGCAACTTAATAAAAACCAAATATATTCCCATCTCACTTGTTTATTTTCACCAGGTAAACCAATATAACTGCATATTCAATCAAATAAAGAAGAAATGGAGGGTCGGAGGAGAACAATAGGGAACAAAAAAGAGAAAAGGTTCATCTTTAATTTTAAGTTTGGACCTATGGATAGAGCTATTAAATCTGCTATATCAAAGAACTGGTATTTAATTGAGAGCGATAGGCACTTAAAGGAAGTAGCACTAATGGTGGGTTTACACACACCAATTTATCTGTTCAATCTCTGAACAGATCTCTGGTTGCAGTGAAATCATGGATATATTGCTCCATTTTGTGGCTGTGTACAACATGGAGAAATGTATCCATGATTTCACTGCAACCAGAGATTGGTTCAGAGATTGAACAGATAAATTGGTGTGTGTAAACCCACCATCAGGCAGCCTTTAGTAACACATAGGAGATGCAGGAACATCGGGGATGTAATTGTGCAGAGACGAATGACCAGAGAAAAAACCTGGTTGCAAAGTGGACGGCCGGTAGGTAACTTTAAATGTGGTAATTGCGACTTCTGTGCTAAACACATAATCTCTAATCCAGTAAGAGTAGGACATGAAACGCACACTGTAAGAGAATTTATCTCCTGTAAAACGAAATTTTTTTGTTTATGCGGTAATCTGTGAATGCGGTCGTTTTTATATTGGCAAAACAATACGTTGTTTATACGTACGTTTTAAGGAGCACGTAAAATCGGTACGAACAGGAGAAGGTTGCCCGAGATTGATAGAGCACGTAAGAGTCGAACATAACGGAAATGTAGATGTCCTTAGGTTCCTCGGTTTGGAGAAGGTTAATTTACCACCAGCAGGGGGCAACCTACACAGATTGCTGTTACAAAAAGAGGCGGCATGGATCATCAAGTTGAGGGCACAAGGCCCGGCCGGCCTCAATGATAAAAATGACCTTTCAGTATTCCTGTGAATTAATTTGTTACAGTGAGATTATTTTAAAGAGGGTGTCATTTTTGTAAAAAAATAAAAAATAGGGTCTCTAGGTTTAATGAGTGGTTTTGAAATCGAGGATCAGAATAGAGAAAAATATCTCAACCATAATATATGGGTAGGGCTTTTCATTTAATTGAGAAGGCGAAATTATTATTTTATATAAAGTTAATGTGTTGTATTTAGGTTCTGTTTTTAACGTAGTTTTGATATGAATGACTTATTGCACAACTATGTATTGCACTAAAGGCACTTTTTAAAATGGCACTTTTATGCATCTATCACCTTAAGAACTGGCTGATTCCCAGTTCCTTAGTTGCATTGTTTCACCTGTTCACTAATAAATGTAGTGACGTCGTCAGTGGGAGTGTATAAGTTTCACTTAGAAACAAGGCACTCTGAGGATTGTACCTGCTGAAGCGCCAAGACAGGGCGCGAAACGACGTTGTACCCCCCGTCCTCCCACCCGCTGTGCACAACCTGTCGTATGAAGACTGAATAAATATCCACTGCCAGAAGCCTTCAGTGCGGCTCCATTTCTTCTTTATTTGATTGAATACGCTGTGACGCACCTGCTGGCAGCAAGCACCGAGACGAGGCAAGTGATACAACAGGAAGCTCATCCTCCACCCCTCCAGGTCGTGAGTTCATGATCAGCAATGCTGCAGTGAGATCCCCAAAGTAAAAGGGGAACGCTGAAAAGGTTGGTGCTGGCCCAGACCTCTCTTCAAAACGTGAAACCAATATAACTGCACAAAATTTAGAAAAAAACATTTTTGACATGCAAAAACAAAACTCCCAAAAATTAGTGACCAATATAGCCACCTTTCTTTATGATGACACTCAACAGCCTTCCATCCATAGATTGTGTCAGTTGCTTGATCTGTTTACGATCAACATTGCGTGCAGCAGCCACCACAGCCTCCCAGACACTGTTCCGAGAGGGTGTACTGTTTTCTCTCCCTGTAGATCTAATATTTTAAGAGGGACCACAGGTTCTCTATGGGGTTCAGATCAGGTGAACAAGGGGGCCATGTCATTATTTTTTCTTCTTTTAGACCTTTACTGGCCAGCCACGCTGTGGAGTAGTTTGATGCATGTGATGGAGCATTGTCCTGCATGAAAATCATGTTTTTCTTGAACGATACCAACTTCTTTTTGTACCACTTCTTGAAGTAGTTATCTTCCAGAAACTGGCAGTAGGTCTGGGAGTTGAGCATCACTCCATCCTCAACCCGAAAAAGTCCCACAAGTTCATCTTTGATGATACCAGCCCATACCAGTATCCCACCTCCACTTTGCTGGCGTCTGAGTCGGAGTGGAGCTCTCTGCCCTTTACTGATCCAGCCTCTGGCCCATCCATCTAGCTCATCAAGAGTCATAAAACTTTTGAAAAATCAGTTTTAAGATATTTCTTGGCCCAGTCTTGACGTTTTATCTTATGTTACATGTTCAAAGGTGGTCGTTTTTCAGCCTTCCTTACCTTGGCCATGTCCCTGAGTGTAAAAAATAAAATCCAATTTGCGCCATACTGTGTTAACAATAATTACCCTCGGTATATTTTTGTATTGCTCACCTTTACCAGTTGTGCCGTCCGCACAACTGGATTAACCTGCACACTTGCGAGGTCTTTGAAATAATGAATTTCACTCTTCTGGAATAATGTGAACAAATGGCGTCTTCAACGATTTCCTCGGAGACCAAGGATCACGTGACAGCTCAGGAGGATCTAAATAACGAAGGCCAGGTCCTGTCGCCCAGAGCAGCTCCACATCCCCCTCCCCGTAGGGAGGATATGTAAGGTAATGAAGAAAGGATAGAGTATGTGGTAAGCGCTAGGGAATAATTACAGCTCCACGGCCAGTAGTAAACTACCTTTAGGCTTTAATGAAAATGTGTACAACACGCGGGTCCATTAACCACGTGGTTAATGGACCCGCGTGTTGTACACATTTTCATTAAAGCCTAAAGGTAATTTACTACTGGCCGTGGAGCTGTAATTATTCCCTAGCGCTTACCACATACTCTATCCTTTCTTCATGTCCGTGAGTGTGGCACACCTTGTGCTTTTTGATACTCCAGTAACATTGCAGCTCTGAAATATGGCAAAACCAGTGGCAAATGGCATCTTGGCAGCTTCACGCTTGATTTTCCTCAATTCATGGGCAGTTATTTTGCTCCTTTTTTGCCCATCACGCTTCTTGCGACCCTGTTGGCTATTTGCCATGAAACGCTTGATTGTTTGGTGATCACACTTCAATAGTTTGGCAATTTCAAGACTGCTGCATCCCTGTGCAAGACATCTCACAATTTTGGATTTTTCAGAGTCCGTCAAATCTCTCTTCTGACCCATTTTGCCTAAGGAAAGGCATTTGCCTAATAATTAAGCACACCTTATATAGGGTGTTGATGTCATTACACCACACCCCTCCTCATTACAGAGATGCACATCACCTGATTTACTTAATTGGTAGTTGGCTCTCAAGCCTATACAGCTTGGAGTAGGACAACATGTATAAAATATATCATGTGATCAAAATACTCATTTACCTAATAATTCTGCACACAGTGTAGTGTATTGCCACTAATCAGACCAGAAGTTTGCAGTGAGGATCCGCTTGTAGCTGTTACCTGATTCACTACTCTGAGCAGTGTATCTGGTCCATGCCTTTGCCTGTTCACCCTTTCAGCTTTTTGCATTTTATCTGCGATTTTTGACAAATCCGCAGTACAGCATGTTCCCTGCAAAGAATATGGGAAATTAGAAGTCTTGTGTCCACGCTGCTGATTTTCACGTGGCAGAAATGGCGTGCGTTTTACTGCGGAAAAAATCTGCAGCATGTCTATTCTTGCACTGGATTTTGCCGCGATTTTCTCTCATAGACCTCAATGTCAGCTCCTAAGTATGTAGCAGATATCCAGCACTGTTCACACAATAAGTATTTGCTGTGTATTTAGCACAGCTTTGGTGCAAATTTTGCAGTCATGACATAGGGTGCTAATGTATGTTTAATCACCAGCACAGGTACAGCAGGCAGGTTCGGGCTGCCACCAACTCCCAGCTGCCAGGTTTTACCTAGCTGGTAATCAAAATACAGGGGAGCCCTTTTTTATTATTTCTTGAAATAATTAAAATAATATTCTGTGGAGCTTCGCTGCATGTTTGGTTTCCAGCCAGGAACAACTAGGCAGATGTGGGTTGGAATATTCAGCATGCGGAAGCTTAAGCGTTCTGAGCCTTCCAGGCTGAGAATTGTTACCTGCAGCCACCCCAGAAAATAGCGCATTCATCTAAACGCCATTTTCTGGAGCTGCCCTGTGGTGATTGCAGACTGGGTAATAAAGAGCTAAATGCCAGCTGAATTTTGCAAGCTGGCACTAAGCCCAAGGTTCATAATGTCGGGCCAATGTTAGACTCAGCCATTATGAATCTCTAAGTAAATAGTAAATAATACACCACACAGAGATAAACATTTATTTGTAAAAACAAAACAAAGACAGCCCTCATTCCCAACTTTATTATTCCCTCACAAACCTTCCATTATCCTGTTAGAGTGGTGACATCTTGGTCTGGGTCACCTGAGGTCAGATAGAGCAACATGGCTCTCTGACCTGAGGTGAACTTTCCCACATTACAGCATGAGCCAAAACTCACTAGTTTCGGGCCTCGTCAGTGCTGTGACGTGGGAAAGTTCACCTCATGTCAGAGAGCCATGTTGCTCTATCTGACCTCAGGTGACCCAGACCAAGATGTTACCACTCTTAACAGCAGGAGGCAAAACTCAGTCAATTTCGGGTCCCCCATGAACGGTCATCAAAGAGGTTCGTGGAGAGTTTGTGAGCGAGTAATGAAGCTTGGAATGAGGGCTATTTTTGTGTTCTTTTTTTATAAATAAATGTTTTTTCTCTGTGTGGTATATTATTTACTTTTTGCTTAGAGATTCATAATTGCCGGGTCTAATATTGGCCCGATATTAGGAACCTCAGGTTTAGTGCCAGCTGGCATTAACCTCTTTATTACCCCCCAGTGTGCCACTGCTACAGGGCAGCTGGAAGAGCTGGGTACAGCTTCACAAAATGGCGCCTCATTTGATGTGGCATTTTTGTGGGGCGGCTGCAAGCTGCAATTCACAGCTTGGGGTGTCTAGAACACATGGGCCTCCCCATGCTGAGGAAACCAGCCCCCTGCTGCCTAGTTGTACCTGGCTGGAAACCAAAAATACAGTAAAGCTCCACATAATTTTTTAAAAATTATTTCAAGAAATAATAATGAAAAAAAGGGTTCCCCTGTATTTTGATTACCAGCCAAGTAAAACTAGGCAGCTGGGGGCGGGTGGCAGCCTGTACCTGCCTGCTTTACCTGTGCTGGTGACCAAAAATAGCAGAGCCCCACATCACATTATGACATTAATAAACTTTTTTTTTCTTTTTCCAGTCTTTAGCCTAGCTTTATTCACAGTCATAACAGTGAACAATTGTTAAAAAACTAAGAAAAATCTGGAATAAAAAAACGCAGTAAAAATGCACCCACCAACTTATCTGTGTGGATCTTTGAAACATGGTGCAGATTTTGGACGTAAAAAATCTGCCGCACACATTCAACGTCGTCACATAGCCTTCCAGTATCATTATCACAAGCCACCAAAGTTGTCATACATTTATGCTAAATTGCCAGCAGGGCAACATCTTCCATGTAGTGTGGACCAAAATCCTACTGCCTGGGAGTATTCTGACAGAAAGATAGAACCAAAAACCAGAAAAGCCACCCACTAGACTCAGCATATCAGGGAGCAATCTCTGGGTTCTTCATCCATAGCCATAAGGAATGTCACTGTATGGTGATCGGTGAAGGATGTCTCATGGCCAAACCATGCAATGTTTGGAGTCTGGATAAGGTTCATTCCTCACTTGCCTGTTGAATTAACAAACCATTTAATTTTTTGCCCCTTTGTATCAACCCAAAAGTGGGAAGGGTTTTATCAAAAAAGGGCATGACCGGTCTATTTTAATTACATTTATGTGTTTGTATATGCACAGATATAAATCTACTTTAACAGTGGGATAATGCATAGATATTGTTAAAGCATTCATAGCTTTAATAGTTGGTAATCGTCAATATACCAGAAGCATCTTTATGTGATTGTGAACTGTTCATTATACTAAGGCTAAAGGTAGCAGATCATATTAATGTTCTTCTATTAGATCTCAGACCGCTCATTAATTGTGTATGCTGGTCGGAAACAGAAGTCATTATTATCAAAGTGTTCAATGCCAGATCGAAAACCCTCATTTATTTTTAATCTAGATGAAATGATAATACATAACCTAGAAAAAGTCATCTTAGCATATTATATAAAGGAGGGTCAGGAGATCTGGAATTAATCTAGAATTAATTTAATAGACTGGTAAGTATTGTATAGCAGTTGAAGCTTAATGGCAACTGTGGCCTCTGGCAATTACCTAGCGTAAATGTATTTATGTGGGCAGGATAGTAAGCGTGTAATGGGATGAAAAGGAGGATAAAACTTAATTCAGCTTGAAAGTCTCATCTTATGTAGTATAGGATACTTGGAAACTAGACAAGCAGAGAAACTGCAGATTATATATCTTATTATTTTAAAGGGAACTTGTCACCAGGTTTTTGCTACCTCATCGGATAGCAGCATCATGTAGGAAATGACACCCTGAATCCAATGATGTATCATTTAGTTGACTGGATACAGCAGCTGAGACACAATTAGAGTTTTTAGATGTAGCATGTAGCAAAACTTGGCACAAGGCAACTAGTCCCAGCAATGATAATATCCTAGTGATAAAACCTTCACCAATACCAGCAGACCACACAGCCATTATAGGTCCTTTAAACCAGGGGTCATTGCACTTTTAATTGAATTAGCTTTTCAGATGCTGATACAATTGAGAGCATTGATGAAAGAGGGAGCGGAGCACTCCCTCTCTCATTCTCCCGCTGTGGATGCACTCTGACGTCTCAACACAGCGGGACGCAATGACATCATCACTCTGCGCCACTGTACTGAAATGTGCAGAACATAGGATGGCCTCTCATACAGAAAAAGGAGCTGCGGGGGAACCGAGGACAGTTAAGTATTCATTTAATCAATCATAATGTACATGGTGGCCAGGGGGCTATGTAGATGCATTATACTCTATGGAGGACTATAGGGGTTGTATTTAACTATATGGAGGACTATGGAAGCTGCATTATATTATTTGGAGGCTGCATTATATTATATGGAGGATTATGAAGGCTGCAGTATATTATATCGAGAACTATAGAGAATGCATTGTATTATAAGGAAGACTGTGGAGGCTGCATTACATTATATGGAGGATTATGAAAGCTGCATTATGTTATATGGAGGCTGTGTTATATTATTTGTAGGCTGCATTATATTATATGGAGGACTACAGAGACGGTGTTATAGTTTATGGAGAACAATTTTTTTATTTCTTTCTGGACACTTTCCTGTACTCTTTTAGGCAGTGTGTTGCTGCCTCCCCTCTGGTTCTTCAGGAAGTATGAGAAATCCCTCAAAAGCCTTTTAGGGAGTCTGGTCCAAGATGGTGTTTTTAATTGTATAGCTAGTGTCTTTCTAGTCTGTACATGGACCATTTGAGTACGGGAATGTCTTTTCCATGTACTAGGTCCTCCCATTTTCCATTACCCGTGTGTGAGAGTGTTTATGTTCATAACATTTTGACACAACTGACAGTCTTACATACTAGTAATTATCCTTTAGGTGTTGATGGAAAAGTTGCCAATGGTCTATATGGTCACCAATTCTTCTCCTTTTTTATGTAATTTAGACTAAGTGCCCATTGGATGTTTCTGCTGCCTTTTTGGTGATCCGGTTCTGCAGCAAAAATGGATCACCAACAGCATTTACATTGAAGTCAATGTGATTTTAAAAATGCTGTGCCCACATGTGCGTTTATGGGTGATCCGTTTTAGCTGTAGAAATTGGATGTGCTCAAAAACGAGCACGTCAATTAACTTGCCCATTTTTGAGTTGTGTTTTCCCTATTGACTCCATTCTAATGTGGCACCACAGAGTCCGGTTACCACAATGGCACTGCCTCCCTCGGAGGGTGATGTCATGCTTGGAAGCAATGGTATCCACACCAGGTAAGCCTACAGCATGCTACACTTTTCCTGATTTCAGATCAGAAGGGGGAGCTCTGAATCCGGGTTCAGGGGAGCTCCCTTATAAATTCTGGCCCAGGGGCGAGGTTAGTCAGTTCAGTTCCCATGAGGACTGTGAAGACATCCTGTGGACTATAGCAGTGCCAGGTTTGTCCGAGGATAGAGACTAGCAAGTGTGAGCGACCTGTAGGAGAGGGTCTGAGTAAGAAGAGAAGAAGAAGGCCTGGGGAGTGTAGCCAGTTGACCGGCTCACCCCAGCGCAGAGCACCTGAAACAGACATCGGAGTCCGAGGTTGTGAGAGTACTACAGACCCAGCAGCCAAAACCGGAGGACAGGTGTCACGGGTGGCACGGATGACAGGGTGGAGGCCACGCGCAGACGATCCCAGCGTTTGGCCCACCAGCCATAATGATGGAGAGAAGAGGTGATGAGATCTCTCTGTTATGGGGAGACGGCTGTGGAGGTCTTGTGCTCGGTCTGGTTTTATCCACCTATGTTGTAGGTCTCTAGGACCCAGCAGATTCCTTCCACCTTTATAAGGAAGTTCATTACCCTTCCTCGGTGCAGGTGATAGTTCCTTGTGCACTCTTATCCTTGCTCCAGCAGAAGCTGAAGTTGTGAAGGTGGCTGTGGTCTGCTGCAAGATAAGTGTTTTTCTTTCCCCATTGTCTGTTTTTTCCTTGTGTTTGTGTTTAGTTGTTAGTGGAGGGGTCTAGTGAACCTCTCCCTCTGATCCTTAGATAAGGTAGTGCTAGGATCAGAGAGGGACGAGGTTCGTGGTCGGCGACAGTTGCGGAGACTGTATAGGGACGTCAGGGCAGACAGGGTCAGCTCTAGGAAGTCCAGGGGTCACCGTCTCCTTCCTGTGCCCTTAGCATTAGGGACTCCTGATTCCCCCCCCCCCGTCGTTATCCTACGCTGGGTGTCTTCCCCACTCCCAGCGTGACATTATCACCTGCCATAACTGTAAGTGAAGGAAGGGGAGGATTTGATTTTCTTTCCTTTCCTTATGGATCCTGTGTCTGCTTTGGCCCAGCAGCTGCAGACCTTGTCTTTGGAGGTTGCGGACCTTCGGTCGGCTCTGCAGGGACCACAACCGCAACATGGTGTCTTGGGGAATCAAGCAGTGGGTCCGGCCAGACCGGAACCTAAGGTTGCCCTCCCTGACAGGTTTTCAGGAGGCAGAGACAAATTTACTGTGTTCAAAGAGGCCTGTAAATTATACTTTAGGCTTAAACCGTATTCCACTGGTGATGAGCAGCAGCGGGTAGGAATTATTATATCATTGCTGCAGGGGGATCCCCAATCCTGGGCTTTCTCTCTGCCACAGGACTCTACTTGTCTCCAGTCTGTGGATGGATTTTTTGACGCCTTAGGCCTCATATATGATGACCCTGACCGTGTCTCTTTGGCTGAATCCAAATTGCGCCATCTCCACCAGGGGACTCGGTCGGCGGAATCATATTGTTCTGAGTTCCGCAGGTGGGCTATGGACACTAAGTGGAACGATCCGGCTCTCAGGAGTCATTTTTGCCAGGGTCTTTCAGAAAGACTGAAGGATGCCCTGGCAGTGTATGAGACCCCCCCGTCCCTGGAGGCAGCTATGTCGTTGGCTATTCGCATGGATAGACGCCTCCAGGAGCGGAGGGGTAGACCTCCTGCAACTGGGGGCCCTTCTCATGGTGATTCCTTGTTGCCGGGTGGTCACTCGGAGGGCGAGTCATTTCTCCCGAGGGGGGAGGAACCTATGCAGCTTGGAGGCGCGGCGGCCTCGAGGCTCTCCTCCGGTGCCTCCCGGGGCAGGGGGAAGGGGGTCTGTTTTTTCTGTGGGAAAGGAGACCATTTTATCGGGGCCTGTCCCTACGCTCCTAAACGGACTAGGGTGCCGGGACCTCGTGTGACTATGGGGGGTGTGGAGGTGGTCGAGCGGGAGGTGTGTGTATCCTCCGTTTGTACTTCCCATTTTCTCCTGAGTGCAGAGGTGGCGCTAGAGAGCAAAACGGAAGGCATATCTGTGTTTGTGGATAGTGGTGCGGGGGTCTGCATGGTGGATGCTCGTTTTGTACACGCTCATGGGCTTGACCGCTGTTTATTGTCTCGCCCCATCCGTATCTATGCCATCGACTCAGCACCTCTTGCTCAGGGTAGTCTCACACATATCGTACATAACATTAAGTTAACGGTTGGATCCCAACATCAGGAGACGTTATCTTGTTATGTCTTAGATGGTCTCCCCGCTCCCATTGTCCTGGGCTTGCCATGGTTGATTAAACATAATCCCGTAGTGGATTGGCAGTCCAGGGACATTGTGGAATGGAGTGATTTTTGTTCGGAGAATTGTTTGGCTACATCCTTTTCGGTGGTATCTGCTGAATCTCTGCCCCCATTCCTATCGGAGTATGAGGATGTGTTCTCAGAGACGGGGTGCCGAGACTTGCCCCCTCATCGGGCATATGATTGCCCTATCAACCTCGTTCCCGGAGCTAAACTGCCCAAAGCTAGGATGTTTGCTATATCTGGTCCCGAAAGACAAGCAATGAAGGATTTCATTTCTGAAAGTCTGGAGACGGGTCACATTAGGCCCTCCACGTCGCCGGTTGCGGCTGGTTTCTTTTTTGTGAAAAAAAAAGATGGGGGCCTCCGTCCTTGTTTGGATTTTCGGGAATTGAATCGGATTACGGTCCGTGATCCATACCCCCTCCCTCTGATCCCTGATTTGTTTAGTCAGGTTGTGGGTGCCAAATGGTTCTCCAAGTTGGACTTGAGGGGGGCCTACAACCTGATTAGGGTCAGAGAGGGGGATGAATGGAAAACTGCATTTAATACCCCGGACGGCCATTTTGAAAGTCTCGTAATGCCGTTCGGGCTCACTAACGCCCCTGCGGTGTTCCAACATTTTGTCAATGATATTTTCCATCATTTGGTGGGTAGATTTGTAGTTGTTTATTTGGACGATATCTTGATCTATTCTCCCGATATGGAGACGCATCAGTCCCATGTCAAACAGGTGTTGCAGGTCTTACGGGACAACAAACTGTATGCTAAACTCGAGAAATGTGTTTTCGCCGTTCAGGAGGTTCGTTTTTTGGGGTACCTCTTGTCGCCGTTGGGTTTCCGGATGGATCCGGATAAGGTCCGGGCGGTGCTGGACTGGGAACGGCCGGACAATCTACGGGCATTGCAACGTTTTTTGGGGTTTACCAATTTTTACCGTAAATTTATTAAGAACTATTCGGTACTGGTGACGCCTCTCACGGACATGACTAGGAAGGGGACGGATTTTTCTGAGTGGTCGGAGTCTGCTCGCCAGGCTTTCTCCTCCCTGAAGCGTTGTTTTGTTTCCGCACCTGTTCTTTGTCAGCCCGATCTGTCTCAGCCCTTCATTGTGGAAGTAGATGCGTCTGAGGTGGGGGTGGGGGCTGTGTTGTCGCAGGGTCCTTCGCCTGGGAGATGGGTGCCCTGTGCGTTCTTCTCCAAGAAGTTGTCGTCGGCCGAGAGGAATTATGATGTGGGTAATAGGGAGCTCTTGGCTATTAAGTTGGCTTTTGAGGAATGGCGGCACTGGCTGGAGGGGGCTGTCCATCCCGTCACGGTTATTACCGACCATAAGAACCTGTCTTACCTTGAGTCCGCCAGGCGTCTCAATCCCCGGCAGGCCAGGTGGTCTTTGTTTTTCACGAGATTTAATTTTACCGTCACCTACCGTCCGGGGGTTCAGAATGTGAAGGCGGATGCTTTATCGCGTAGTTTTCCGGGTGGTAGTTCTCATGAGAGTCCCGTCCCCATCTTGCAGGAGGGGGTGGTTGTTTCTGCTCTTTGCCCTGATCTAGAGGGGGAGGTGTTGAAGGTTCAGGGGGACGCCCCTGCCTCCTGTCCTTCTGGGAGGCTTTTTGTGCCGTTCTCTTTGCGCCTCAGGGTGCTGTCAGAGCATCACGACTCTGTACTGGCGGGGCATCCGGGCGGTAGGGCCACTTTCGATCTTTTGTCTCGTCGCTTTTGGTGGCCGGGGTTGAGGAAGGACGTAGCGGAATTCGTATCCGCCTGTGATGTGTGTGCACGTGCGAAGGTTCCGCATTCCCGTCCGTCTGGGTCTCTCGTGCCATTGTCTATTCCTGAGAGGCCATGGACGCATTTGTCAATGGATTTTATCACCGATCTTCCGGCGTCTGCGGGCAAGACGGTGGTACTGGTAGTAGTAGATAGATTCAGTAAGATGGTTCGCTTTGTAGCACTGCCCGCACTTCCTAATGCTCGGACACTGGCACAGGTGTTTGTAAGTGAGATTGTGAAGCTTCATGGGATTCCCTCCGATGTGGTTTCTGATCGCGGTACTCAGTTCGTCTCCAAATTTTGGAAGGCTTTTTGTACACGTTTGGGGATTACGTTGTCCTTTTCTTCGGCTTTTCATCCTCAGTCTAATGGTCAAACCGAACGTGTGAATCAGAATTTGGAGACTTACCTGAGGTGTTTTGTCTCTGACCATCAGGAGACTTGGGCGAGTTATCTGCCCTTGGCCGAATTCGCCCTTAATAATCGTCTTCAGGAGTCCACTGGCAAGTCACCGTTCTTCGGTGCATATGGGTTTCATCCTCAATTTGGTACTTTTAGTGGTACGAGTCCTTCCGGAGTTCCGGAGGAGGACCGTTTTACCTCGTCCCTCTCCACGGTTTGGCGGGGTGTACAGCGTAGCTTGAAACTCTTAGGTGACAGGTACAAACGTATGGCTGACAGGAAGCGTGCGCCAGGTCCGGACCTATGTGTGAATGACTACGTGTGGTTGTCTACCAAGAATGTGAAGTTGAAGGTGCCCTCTTGGAAGTTGGGGCCCAGGTTTATTGGCCCCTATAGGATAACCGCTGTTATCAATCCCGTGGCGTTTCGTCTTGCGTTGCCTCCTGCTCTTAAGATTCACAATGTGTTTCACAGGTCGCTCCTCAAGCCGTATGTGCCGTCGTCTAACCCATCTCCTTTGCCTCCTGATCCCATCTGTGTGGCGGGGAATCTGGAATTCGAGATCTCGAGGGTGGTTGATTCTCGCATGTTACGCCGTTCTCTTCAGTATTTGGTGCACTGGAGGGGGTACGGTCCTGAGGAGCGGATGTGGGTGCCAGCGTCGGAGGTGTCCGCCGCGAGGCTGGTCCGCGCTTTTCACCGTTCACATCCGGATAAGCCTGGTCCTGAGTGTCCGGGGGCCACTCGTAGGAGGGGGGGTACTGTCACGGGTGGCACGGATGACAGGGTGGAGGCCACGCGCAGACGATCCCAGCGTTTGGCCCACCAGCCATAATGATGGAGAGAAGAGGTGATGAGATCTCTCTGTTATGGGGAGACGGCTGTGGAGGTCTTGTGCTCGGTCTGGTTTTATCCACCTATGTTGTAGGTCTCTAGGACCCAGCAGATTCCTTCCACCTTTATAAGGAAGTTCATTACCCTTCCTCGGTGCAGGTGATAGTTCCTTGTGCACTCTTATCCTTGCTCCAGCAGAAGCTGAAGTTGTGAAGGTGGCTGTGGTCTGCTGCAAGATAAGTGTTTTTCTTTCCCCATTGTCTGTTTTTTCCTTGTGTTTGTGTTTAGTTGTTAGTGGAGGGGTCTAGTGAACCTCTCCCTCTGATCCTTAGATAAGGTAGTGCTAGGATCAGAGAGGGACGAGGTTCGTGGTCGGCGACAGTTGCGGAGACTGTATAGGGACGTCAGGGCAGACAGGGTCAGCTCTAGGAAGTCCAGGGGTCACCGTCTCCTTCCTGTGCCCTTAGCATTAGGGACTCCTGATTCCCCCCCCCCCGTCGTTATCCTACGCTGGGTGTCTTCCCCACTCCCAGCGTGACAACAGGAGACTCCACATCTCCTGGCTACAGCAAAGCACCTGGAGGCACAGCAGCATTGGAGAGGTCAGGGACAGTGGCCAAAGGAGTGGTGCCTGGGAAGGGCTCTGCCATACAGGCGAGAGACTTACCAGCAGGAAGAGAGGGTTGCGGCTTAGGTACAGGCAGCCAGGACCAGCAAAGAGAAGCGCAACTAGGAGGCCTCAGAGCTCACCGGGTGAGGAGATACCCAACTTGCTTCCAGGCCACCGGGATTCCTAACATCGCCTGTGGACAATGTCTTGGTCTGAACCTACACCTACCACTAAAGGTAGTGGAGACTACATACTGTGTGTCTATCGGTTATTCTGTGATTTTAGTCCTGCACCTCAACGGCCTACCACTGCCGCAGACATTATCGGTCGCCCTGGGGAACCGCTCCACCCATGGTGAGCGATATACCTTAGCTGCAAAACCATCATCCCCAGAGTTCCCATACCGCAGCGTCAGCCCCATTAGCCGAACATCACGGGTGGCGTCACGACAATCATCCCCAAAATTTTAGTTGATGCCCAGGGTCACAGAGCCAGGTCTCGACCCCTGTGACTCCCCAGAATTATTAAAGCTCGGTTCCGAGTACCCCACGGTACTGGGGCGCATCACTAACACCTCAAAAAAGCATCACAAGCGGATTGGTATTCACACAGTCCATTTGTAGTGCTTTTTTCTGCGACTTTCCAGAGCAAAAAATGTTCCAATTCTCACCCTCCCTGGCAAACCCACGGTGAGCTCTGGTGATTTCTTGCTTCCGTGCACAGGCGGGAGCTGCTCATGGTGACTTACAGGACCTGCGCACCATGTGACTTTAAGGCTGAGTCACTAGGCCAGATCCTGGAAGTATCGTACCTGACTACCCACAGGTCCTGCTGATGCATGACATCACCAGAGCTCACCAGGGGATTGCCGGGGAGGGTGAGAAAGTGTGTCTGTCTGTTTCTATGTGTGTTTGTCTGTCTGTGTCCCCTTATTTTTGCTGCATTTGTAATGTGCACAAATGCAGCACAAACGCAAAACGTTTATGCTGCTTCTTTTTTTACACAGCTGCTTTTTTGCAGCTGATAAACGCAGCACGAATGTCTAGTGCACAACTAGTCTTATAGGTGCATTGATAAAATGCTCATTGTGGAGACTCGGGGGTCAGTGAGTGCTCTCGTCCACTAGCCCCACCGCCTTTAGCAAGACAACGTGGACCAGGGCTCATCCCCAAACTGAACGCCCGAGCTCCTTAACCATGGGCGGAACACTACTCAGGGTGAGGGAATCACAATATTAAGGCTTTATTGGATCCCCAAACAGTTAACAGCATATAACACATAACCATCAAAACACAACAATGTAGCAGGCAACAGAGTCTCACCCTTCCGCTGGCTCACCAGCGATTAGAATATAGAACAGCAAAGTCTGTAGCCAGGTAACTGGATCGTCCCAACCTGGTTGCGTCCTTATGCAGTCTTTGTTATCCCCAGCCAAATCTGATCATTCGATGCTGAAGTCCTTGTAGAATTATAATCGAGGTTCTGATCCCCTTGGTCGGCATCGTAATGCCTAGGCCTGGATTTATGGCCGGCTAATCGGGTCCATAGATCCTAGATTAGCTGCCTGTATCAAGTCCAGTGCACCTCTAGCTGGGACCGAAATCCCTAGGCTGAGTGCACTAGACAGAATCTCCAAACTCACTCTGGTTAATCAACGGGTCTTCTTATATACTCTCAGCCCTCATTGCAGAATATTGGAGACTTCACGATTGGTGGAATAAAACTGTCTTCTCATTGGCTGAATCTCAAGCCTAAAACATTTCTACTAATATTGCAGTCCTGTCAAGGGAGAGCCACATACTGATTGACATAGCACCTAGCAGAATTCGTTTAGTCTGCAATCCATGACATTTAAACTATTGTGGCTGATGCCATTTACATAGAGTCAACAACCCACATGGTAATACAATGGCATTCTAACAGGATTAAGAGGATTCTAGAGGAGAGATAATTGCATTACATAAGTCCACATCACCAAACATCTACAAGACTTGTATTTACAATGAGTTGCTTATCACAAGGTAGATAATTACATTATCCACTTTAAATACTAGCAGGCTCCTAGAAATCTTGTGTAACCCATGAGTGGTATATTACAAGTTTGCAAACCAAAATACAATATTGTCGGGATAAATAAGAAATCCTCCTACATTATATATTAAAGGGATCCATTTCGTCACACCCATCAAATCCTTTTCTATTTTAAATACCTCTAATAAGATAACATGGACCCTTAAATCCAATCCTGGGATTAGTAGCTCGTTGTAGAGCCATTTATGCTGAAGTGGACATACTGTCTCTTCAATATCTTTGTCTTTGCGGACATCAGGTGGCTGCTCTTCTTCCTTGGGAGGGTGCTGGTAACAATTAATAAAATGTAATACTGCAGCAAGCAGATGTTTGCTAACTTATCAGTGAAAAAACGGATGCCTCTTGGATGGTCCATGTGCAGTCCGTGGTTTTGACCCATTGACTTGCATTGGCGAGTCTCGGAGGTGACTCGCATACTGTCGCAGCATGTTGCAACTTTTTTTCATCCAGATTCTGGATGAGAAAAAAGTGTCCGACACACGGTAATCTGTTCTATACCTTTAGCTAACATTGGTCCGAGTGCAATGCGTGAAAATCACGCATTGCAATTGTCCGTTTTTCTCGGCAGTGTGACCTTACCCTTGCAGATTTGGTGCAGAAAAAATTCTGCAGCGTGTCAATTCTTTCAGCATTTTTGCATCTTTTTTCCACCCCAGAATGCATGAAAAAGGCATCAAAATCGCACCAAACACGCACCTTTATGCCATAGTGTTTTTCCTGCCAAGAAATGCAGAAATAGTGAAAAAATTTCAGCAACCATATAGTCAATGTGCACACGTAGCCTCAGGCTATGTGCCCAGTGGGCTTTTCTGCTTCGTTTTCTGCACCAAAAACAAATGACTGACAATTTTGTAATGAAAGTCAATGTGAATTTGAAAAAACTGTGCCCACATGTGCGATTTTCAGTTGTGCCAAAAAAGCATGTGTTTATAAAAGTCCCAGTCAACTATGATGTGCTTTTTTAGGGCTGCTTTTTTCAGTTGCCAGCCATTCTAATGAGCTGAAAAATGCAGCTCTTAAAAAAAACGCTGCAAAAAAGCACCAGAAACGCATGCATGCCTTTTTGAAACAGCTGCGTTTTTAAGGCTGGAAAAAAGCAGCATAAATATGCACAGTGTGCACTTAGCCTTACACTACCAAGCAGGCTCTGTGCACAGGGATCTTTGCCTTTCATATGAGCCCATAATCAGATGTACAACTTCACTCTAAAGGGCCCATTACACGCTACGATATCGTTAACGATATCGTTGGTATGTCACGGGTTTTGGGGCGGAGCAATGACATTGTAACAACTTGGTTCGTGTGACACGTAGAATCAACCAATGATAAGTCAGTTGATCGTTGATCAGAGGTTTATGAGCAGGACCATAAATCAGTCGTTGTTCGTTCGTTCAACCTGCAGCATCGGCGTGTGTGACACCTTGATAATGATGTCATTTACGATTTCACCTATTCAGAACTGAAGGACGTATACGATTAAACAACCACAAGTATCATTTGCTTGTCGCGAAATCGCTGCTGCGTCGTTCTCGATATCAGTACGTGTGACACTTCACTAGTGATCATTGAACGTCGTTCCAGCAATGTAGGTCAAGTCTGATCGTTGGTCGAACCGCTGACACATTGAAGCGTGAGACGGGCCCTTAAGGCTACATTTAGACTGTCCGTTCTTTTTCTCTTCTGTTCTGCTGTTTTTTGCTGGAAAACAGAAGCTGTCAAAAAAAATGCACCCAAAAAAGGATCATCCTTCTCCGCTCCGTTTTTGGGTGCGTTTTTTTGGGTGCTACGTTTTTATGACCCATAGACAATGGCTTCTATGGGAAAAGCGGATCAGAAAAATGCCAGATAAATTGACATGCACTTTTACAAAACAGTTCTGTAATACATCTGTGTATTGGTTAGGGGCTGCTGCATGATCTGCAGTACAAGCTGATGTACAATAGACGATACACATCCTAAAATCTGGGGTACGTTTAGCTTGCAGCAAATGCACTCACAGAGTTTGATTAATACATATTGGATTGGATTAAGCAAATTTAGACAATTTCAAAACACAGTTTTGTCCAATGTGTTTGCCAAAAAGATCATAATTTAGAAAACTCCTGTAAATATGCCATGAAGAACAGAGAAAATGAAAAGCAAATCAGGCTTAGTATGAAAATAGCGTGTCCCAGCTGCTGGATTATATAACAATGTTGCTCAGATCTCAGGACGGAGCATTGCTATTACCAGTGCACTCATTAGACTGACATGACCAGTCACTGCACAGGGTACAGATGTTGTGTGATGCCCTGTGAATAATTCCTGGCAGCAGGGGAGGGGAGTCATATTCTACTAATTCTGCTAAATGATTATCATCATCAGGATTTGTTATTTTTACCATTTTCAAAACTCTTATTTTTAAAATAACATAAATGTGCATTTTTGTTTTAATATAGAAACTTATATTGTTAAAAAGGGATTTAGTTTTTTTTGAAAAAAGTTTTAAATTCCATTCCATATTAAGAAATTCAAGGACATAAAGTTGAGTGTCCTAATAAGAAACCCATTTATTATGCTGAGTGAAGAGAAGCTACAAAGGGGGTGTACAAATTTGGAGGATGTTAATGCATTATAAGCAGGGGTGGGGAACTCCAGGCCTCTAGAGCCACCAACAGTGTAGGTTTCAGGATTTCCTTAGCATTGCACAAGGGCTGGAATTATCACCAGTGCAGGTAATTATATTATCACCTGTGCAATGCTAAGGAAATCCTGAATACCTGCACTGTTGGCAGCCTTTGAGGCTTGGAGTTCCCTACCCCTGCATTAAAGGGTAATCCTATTGATTCCGATGAGACCTGTGTAAGGCTTTGTCTCCCTTGTGGCGCTTTAGGGACATTGTGATGGGTTCCCATGCAGATAGCAGGCAATCATTATGGGGCTCAGCTGCAGGATACCATGCATTCAGCTCTTCATTGGGAATCCCTTCTAAAAAAAAAGCATTGTTCAAAGTAGACAACCTCATTAATGTGACCCTTCACCTAGGGCTGGGGTTAGAAAAGTGTGGCACTGGGCAAAATTAAAAGTTGGGCCTCAAATGCTAACATATTATGCAATCACAGTGAAATATCTGGGGTCCATTTATACAAGCTGATTTCAGTCAATTATATGAGCTCCTTGACCATTTAAGTTGTACGGGGCTTGTTTGCCACCATCTTTTACAGGCCCCGTATCACACTGCGATATCAGTAACGATATCGTTAGTACGTCACAGGTTTTCAGTCATTCTAATGACGTCGTAACGACGTCGTTCAGTGTGACATGTACAAACGATCAACGATTATCGGGCTGATCGTTAATGGGAGGTTGGTGAACCGGACCTTAAACCAAACGATGAGCGTTCATTCAACCTGCATTATGGGTGTGTGTGACACCTCGATGTTGTTAACGACCTCGCCTATTGAAAACTGAAGGACGTAGACGAGCTAACGACTGCAAGTATCGTTTACTTGTCATGGGATAATTGCTGCATTGTTAACGAGATCTATACGTGGGACACTTCACTAGCGATCATTGAACATCGTTTCAGCTATCTAGGTCAAGTCGGATTGTTGGTCGGTTCGCCGAGACATTGAAGCGTGAGATGGGGCCATAAGAAGAATAGGGACAGAGTGATCGATTACACCAGGGGCAGGGAACCATTTTTCTGCCGAGGGCCATTTGGAAATTTCTACAATCCTTCAGGGGCCATACAAAATTATCAACTTGAAAATTACCAGCTATATTTGGTTAAACAATCAACTCACCCCTACTGTGGTGGCTGGAGCTGCTTCTCTTTGGTGTGAGTGATATTGGTCGTGTTGCTTCTCAACTGCTTTTCCAGGTTCGTAGAGATCTAGACATCACAGGAGAGGCTGGGAGTATATACCTCACTGGGGAGGCTGAGGCTGGGTCATAGAGATCACTGGGGAGCTAAATTTAAAGGGCAGAAAGTCAGCAAAAAGGGTCTGCCAGCCTGAGCACTGCGGCTCCCAGGTATCTGCCATGGGGTCGCAAAAAAGTCATTGAGGGCCGCATTCGGCCCTGGGGCCTGAGGATCCCCACCCCTGGCTGGTTCTGGCCTCATAAAGTATCATGTTTTCAGCAGCGATCTCCTGTTAAGTGGTGCAATGTGTTGCCAAAAAACAATGATTTTTGTTTCAGCAAAATCATCCAATCACCTCTAGACTGAGATCTGCGCTGACGGAAATGTTAAATGTACCTGCAAAATACACAGTATACACACACTCCATGCTGCACACAGACACACACACAAACACTGCATGTTCCACAAACAATACATGTTATAAAAATTGTTTGATACAAATATGCTGCATACATAAACACTGTACACTGTGTGCAGAATTATTAGGCAAATGAGTATTTTGATCACATGATACTTTTTATACATGTTGTCCTACTCCAAGCTGTATAGGCTTGAGAGCCAACTACCAATTAATTAAATCAGGTGATGTGCACCTCTGTAATGAGGAGGGGTGTGGTCCAATGATATCAACACCCTATATAAGGTGTGCTTAATTATTAGACAAATGCTTTCCTTAGGCAAAGTGGGTCAGAAGAGAGATTTGACGGGCTCTGAAAAGTCCAAAATTGTGAGATGTCTTGCAGAGGGATGCAGCAGTCTTGAAATTGCCAAAATTTTGAATCGTGATCACCGAACATTCAAGCGTTTTATGGCAAATAGCCAACAGGGTCACAAGAAGCGTGTTGGGCAAAAAAGGCGCAAAATAACTGCCCATGAATTGAGGACAATCAAGTGTGAAGCTGCCAAGATGCCATTTGCTACCAGTTTTGCAATATTTCAGAGCTGCAGCATTACTGGAGTATCAAAAAGCACAAGGTGTGCCATACTCAGGGACATGGCCAAGGTAAGGAAGGCTGAAAAACGACCACCTTTGAATAAGAAACATAAGATAAAACGTCAAGACTGGCTAAGAAATATTTTTCAAAGGTTTTATGGACTGATAAAATGAGAGTAACTCTTGATGGGCCAGATGGATGGGCCAGAGGCTGGATCAGTAAAGGGCAGAGAGCTCCACTCCGACTCAGACGCCATCAAGGTGGAGGTGGGTATGGGCTGGCGTCATCAAAGATGAACTTGTGGGACCTTTTCAGGTTGAGAATGGAGTGAAGCTCAACTCCCGGACCTACTGCCAGTTTCTGGAAGACAAGTTCTTCAGGCAGTGGTACAAGAAGAAGTCGATATCGTTGAAGAAAAACATGATTTTCATGCAGGACAATGCTCCATCACATGCATCCAACTACTCCACAGCGTGGCTGGCCAGTAAAGGTCTAAAAGAAGAAAAAATAATGACATGGCCCCCTTGTTCACCTGATCTGAACCCCGTAGAGAACCTGTGGTCCCTCTTAAAATGTGAGATCTACAGGGAGGGAAAACAGTACACCTCTGGGAACAGTGTCTGGGAGGCTGTGTTGGCTGCTGCACGCAATGTTGATCATAAACAGATCAAGCAACTGACAGAATCTATGGATGGAAGGCTGTTGAGTGTCACCATAAAGAAAGGTGGCTATATTGGTCACTAATATTTTGGGGTTTTGTTTTTGCATGTCAGAAATGTTTATTTCTAAATTTTGTGCAGTTTTATTGGTTTACCTGGTGAAAATAAACAAGTGAGATGGGAATATATTTGGTTTTTATTAAGTTGCCTAATAATTCTGCACAGTAATAGTTACCTGCACAATCAGATATCCTCCTAAGATAGCCAAATCTATAAAAAACCCACTCCAACTTCCAAAAATTTTAAGCTTTGATATTTGAGTCTTTTGGGTTGATTGAGAACATAGTTGTTGATCAATAATAAAAATAATCCTGTACAATACAACTTGCCTAATAATTCTGCACACAGTGTATTTTCAAAAACACACTCCATTGTAGATACACAGACACTGTATGTTACACACGTACACTACATATTACACTCTTTGTAAGGCTGGTTTCACACTGCAGTTTTTTTCCTGATCAGGTTCGATCAGGTTTGTGTGTCAAAACCAGGAGTGTCTCCAAAACTCAGAACAGGTGTCAATCTTTCAATTATATTTTTTTTCTGCAAGTTCCTCTCCTGGTTTTGGCACACAAACTGGATGGAACCTGATCAGGGAAAAAACTGCAGTGTGAAACCAGCCTTATTACACACACAGGCAGGCAGACATGTTACACATACAAGTAGACACACAATCTTTGTTGGCAACATAGACTCCATGCTACACACACAGAGTGTAGGGGGCATCCTTCCTTCTCTTCAGTTCCTCCTGGCTCATACCTCCTCTTCAGTTCCTCCGGGCTCGTTCCTCCTCTTTAGTCCCTTCAGGCTCTCTCCACCTCTTCAGTTCCTCCAGGCTCTCTCCTCCTCTTTAGTCCCTCCAGGCTCTCTCTGCCTCTTGAGTTCCTCCATGCTCTCTTCTCCTCTTCAGTTCCTCCATGCTCTCTTCTCCTCTTCAGTTCCTCCAAGATATTTCCTCCTCTTCAGTTTCTCCAGGCTTTTTCCTCCTCTTCTGTTCCGCCAGGCTCTTTCCTCCTCTTCAGTTCCTCCAGGCTTTCTCCTCTTCTTCAGTTTCTCCAGGCTTTCTCCTCCTCTTCAGTTCCTCCAGGCTCTTTCCTCCTCTTCAGTTCCTCCAGGCTCTTTCTTCCTCTTCAGTTCCTCCAGGCTTTCTCCTCCTCTTCAGTTCCTCCAGGCTCTTTCCTCCTCTTCAGTTCCTCCAGGCTCTTTCCTCCTCTTCAGTTCCTCCAGGCTTTATCCTCTTCTTCAGTTCCTCCAGGCTCTTTCCTCCTCTTCAGTTCCTCCAGGCTTTCTCCTCCTCTTCAGTTCCTCCAGGCTCTTTCCTCTTCTTCAGTTCCTCCAGGCTCTTTCCTCCTCTTCAGTTCCTCCAGGCTCTTTCCTCTTCTTCAGTTCCTCCAGGCTTTCTCCTCCTCTTCAGTTCCTCCAGACTCTTTCCTCCTCTTCAGTTCCTCCAGGCTCTTTGCTCCTCTTCAGTTCCTCCAGGCTTTCTCCTCCTCTTCAGTTCCTCCAGGCTCTTTCCTCCTCTTCAGTTTCTCCAGGCTTTCTCCTCCTCTTCAGTTCCTCCAGGCTCTTTCCTCCTCTTCAGTTCCTCCAGGCTTTCTCCTCCTCTTCAGTTCCTCCAGGCTCTTTCCTCTTCTTCAGTTCCACCAGGCTCTCTCCTCCTCTTCAGTTCCTCCAGGCTCTTTCCTCCTCTTCAGTTCCTCCAGGCTCTGTCCGCTATATTCTTGCAGGTTGCAGGATCTTTGGGCACCTGACCCTGATATCACCAAAGGTCTTACACAGTTCTAAGCAAGGAAATTATATTGATAATGCAGGATTTGCTTTGCCAGTGCAGTTTTTGGTTTGTAAAGATGAGTGGTCATAGACAAATTGGCACACCGAACCTGCAGATGTGTAGGGTCTCACTGATGGCCTTTTTTGGGGGGGATGGCTTACTGGGCAATTACCCAGTTTTCTCCCCCTGCACCCAGCAGCTGGTCCTGCTTTTATCCACTGTTATTTAAGATCACCATTTTGTTGAACTGAATAATTAATCTTATTTGAATATTTGAATCTGTAATATTAATAATATTTGAATATTTAGACCTGATATTTTTAATGAAATTTGGATAAGGGATAATCGCTAATATTCGTATTAACATTGATGTTCTTTCTTTTTACACCTATACAGTCCATGCTGCTCCACTTGATAAAGGAATAAGTCCAGAGGAAATGGTAAGTTATTACACTGTTTTATTATCATTGTGATTATCTGTATTGCTGCTTCCCAACCCAACCTGACTCCCTAAACATAATTATTTAGTGTATAAGTACAGTGTGAATTCAACCTTAGTCCATACATACGAGACCAGAACCTAGATGATACATGGCTATGATGTGAGCACCATTATACAGTGCAGATTATACTAAAAGAACTAACTATAGGGTATAGGTTTGGCACCCTACTCAAGCTCAGGTCATCGTCATAGACTAGGCAAAAGGTATCAGTACCATGGGCACAATCAATATACTGGTGTATATGCTAGTGTGATGTTGGCTGGTCATTGTGGTGGTGTATTGTGAAATACTAGAATCGCAGAGTGTATCTCCATGGACTATGTACACATCAGGAGAAGAGCAGAGATGCATTAATAAAGTCTAACACGGTAAAGAATGCCGCAGCTTTGCACTAGGACATTGATGGCTAACCTATGACACACGTGTCATGGCTCAGTTTTCCCCCCTGCCTGCCACTGATAACATAATTAGCTCTGCTGCATTACTGTGCCACCTTGTCCCACCTTCGGATGCTGAGCTGACACTGTGCAGTCAGTGTCAATCACAGTGTCAGCAACCAGAGGCGGGACAAGGCGGCAACTTAATGAAGCTGACAATCAAAATGTCAGCATCCTACCTACGTATGCTGATGCTTTGATTGATACTGACTGCTTGCAATCAAAGTGTCAGCTCAGCATCCGAAGGTGGGACAAGGGGGCATGGTAATGAAGCAGAGCTAATTATGTTATCAGCGGCGGGCTGCTGACACTTTGAGTGATGAAGAGGATGAGGGATAGATAAGTTATATTGTTTATTATTTTTGTGTGTGCACTAGGATGGGGGCCATATCCAGGATGGGGGTAATGTACCAGAATGGGGGGGTGCTATATCCCAGTATGAGGGGGCTATATCCAGGATAAGGGGCTATATATCAGGATGTGGACCATATCCAGTATCAGGGTGTGGGTAATTTACCAGGATGGGGGGTGCTATATCCTAGCTTGGGGCTATATGCAGGATAAGGGGCTATATACCAAAATGGGGCCATATCCAGGATGGGGGGTAATATACCAGGATGGCGGGGTGCTATATTCCAGTGGGGGGGTCTATATTTAGGATAAAGGGCTATATACCAGGATGGAGGGCATATCCAGGATGGCAGTGCTATATCCCAGCATGGGAGCTATATCCAGGATAAGGGGCTATATTCCAGAATGGGCGCCATATCCAGGATGGGTGGAGTGTTATATCCTGGGGTGGAAGCTATATCCAGGTTAAGGGGCTATATACCAGAATGGGTGCCATATCCAGGATGGGGAGTAATGTACCAGGATGGGGGCTATATCAAGCATAAGGTGCTATATACCAGAATGGGGGCCATATCCAGGATAACATTTTCTCATTACAGCTTGAAATATTAGAAAATTATTGTTTTTTTTCAAAGTGACACCCCATGCGAGCTTTGCTTGGTTTTTCAGCGAATTTTGACACACCGAGCTCAATAGGTTGACCATCACTGCACTAGGATATAGCATCTACATGAGGGATATCTGGCTCATCCTGTGCTGAGACTCCTAAATGAGGCACCACAGACTTTATTTGCTTATTCGCAATTCGCAGGGGGCAATGTGCCTAGGAATTCACTGTGTTGAGCGCTTGAGCCGGCTGCCCGCAGTGTTTTCTTGGACTGGTCTCCCTGAGATCAGTGAATACTTTGTGTTGTTGGTCTACTACACATTGCTCCCATCTAGCCAGAATCCTACTCCACACTGACGAGCAGTGCTTTTTTTGTAAAAGAATATTTGCCAGTACTGAGATGTGGAAGGTGGGGGGGTGCTGTCAGGCGCCATCGACTTTGAGGGGGAGGGGGGGCGCCTGCTGCTCGACTTGAGGAGTTGAGGAGCGGGAAGGGAGGGGGGGGGGTTCTGTTGGGAGCTGGCTATCAGGCGCCTGCAGCCGTGATTAAGAAGCCCCCCTCTGCATATTTTCCAGTGCGCCGTACCACCACATAACCCCACAAAAAAGCAACACCCCAAAACAGCTGTCTGTGTATACCTGGCCTTAGTATTCCCTTGTCATATCTTTAAGCTCGTAAGCTGGATATTGACTGAAAGGGTCACTTAATATGGTGGTTATGGTGGTCTCCTCAAGAGCCACCCCATTGCTAGGTCCTTCCCTGGAGGGATATCTGGCTAGTACTGTGTTGAGACTCCTAAATGAGGCTTCACAGACTTTATTTGCATATAGCATCTACAGTTAACTCACCTTTCCCTAATTGTAATGAGGAAAAAACATTTTCTCATCATATGGAAATCCATGTAATCCCCTTAATATGCCAATGGCGCTCAAATTCAAAATACAAACTGCAGGCATTATTAAATAGTTCTTCAACCCCATGAGGCCAGTGTTTTTACTTTGAAAATGCATGTCAGAATGACTGACTGTTCATGAACCTTTAAGTCAATCTCCACCTACCTTACTTAATTGACTTCCCCTTAGTGTCGCTCCTCCATGCAAAGATCCCACACTGCTCGTTACAAGCTGCAGCTGTCAGTCAGGATGGGGGTGAGAAGATTGAATACATTGGCTTGCAAAATGCTCATTTTACTATCAGGATTAGGCAGGGTCCCACTTGCGAGAGACTTATGACAGCCTCCCGTGTGTCCTGCATCACATCACTCAGCACAGCCACCCAATCTCCGGTCAGGAGTGTGCAGTTGCTTGTATTTCTATGGAGCTGCACGCTCCTGCCCAGACAGCGGGCGGCCGTGCTGGGTGATGTGATGCGAGACTTGTGTGAGTCTCTTGTAAGTCTCTCGTACACCGCCCTTATACAACCAGTCGTACATGGATTTTTAAAATAAATACACCAGTCTCATCAAGTCTTAACAATATATTAAATAATGTATACAGTTTGTATTGTGAAAACTTGTAACAAATGATGTGATATCCGGTAAAGAAAAACTAACTTGCTTTAGTGATCCGGTGAAAGTAGAAGAGAAGCTCCATGCATGGATTAGTTCTTCTCTATTGTCCAATAAAGAAGAATTTTTAGTTTAGATACATGCACACAAGAAAACAATTATATTTTTCCTACTAAAAATAAAGAGGCGCGCTGGGTACAATCTGGGCTATCTCTGTCAGTCCCAATGATAATAAATGCGCAGAATCAAAAATGCATCATCAATGCATTAATCAAATGGGGGTCATTGGACCAATGTACTCGTGATCAGAGGGAGTCTCAGCAGAGAGCACCAGTGATCATACAGTTATCACCTACCCTCTGTATGACAGGTTACTATTGTGATGCAGCGGCTTCCTGCATTGCCAATGTGTATGCTGGGACTTAAGGTTCCACAAGTTCAGGTAATGCATTACAAGTGGTAGACTGCAGGTGAGATAAAAGCCATGGGTGCATCTGGCTAAAATTGATACTTCACACACCTGGGGTCTGAGGGAATATAATCTCTGTGTGAATGGGAGTAGTCTGTCTCTGATGCAAGGAAGGGCTCCGTGTGTTTGGGAGTTGTTGGAGATGCCATTTTCCTGGAGAAACACTGGGGCCATGCTTGAGGTTTTGAAGTCTGATGTAGCTCCTGGAGCCATACCCTGACTGGAGACAGAGTCCATTAATGTCTGAGAGACTGGTAGAACCTGTGAGGGCTCGCTCTTGGTGTTTGGAGCACTCAATGTCCTGGGAAGGCACCTGGGGTGGTATGCTTGGAATTGAATGGCGTCCTGGAAGACACACGGTGAGGAGACCTTGGGGAAGTCTGGTCTCTGAGTTTAGGAGGCTACAGTCCACTGAGGGTCTTAAACAGACAGGGGCCTGCTATCCCAGTGAGACAGCTGCTTGAACAATGGACTAAGAGGTCAATGGAAACTATAATGGACTAAGTATGATATGCCATGCGGGAACACCTTCCCTTGGAACAGACCGTGGTCATAATAAGTTCTATTGATTTATGTGAACTATGCTATAGCGGTTTATGAGGTCTTAATAAACCAGCTGGACTGATTTAAATGTGAGACTGTTCCTATGTGCTTTACTTATGCTGCCAAAAGAGTATTCCCTAACACCCCTCAGTGAGCACTACCTCACACTATATAAACCATAAATACATACAGTACAAGTCTGGTAACATTTATCCAATATTCCATATCCCCTGATCAAGAATTAACACTAACTGCGCCTTAGCTTTGAGGGTAGGGGGCTGGGCCCACTCATAAGCATTGTAGTAGCAGCTACCACTATTCAAGCTATGTCCATGAAATTAAGATTTGTTCTATAAGATATTACATAGTATATGGATAATCTACATGGCAATTTTGCAGCTTATAAATCATGTCAGCATGAAAGTTGTACAAGGAAGGCACAGTATATGGACTAAGCATCTCATGGCATCAAAGTCAGAAATCATAAAAAAGGGATGTCACAATAAAAGGACAATACACTTAAAGCAGGGGTGGGGAACCACAGGCCCCAGGGCCAAATGAGGCCCTCAATTACTTTTTTGCGGCCCCCAGGCAAAATCGCACTTGCCGCACGCCGACCGCAAGCCCCATAGACAATGCATGGGGCTTGCCGGAACGATGCTGCAAGTGCGGCCGTTGGGCGGAAGATGCAGTAAAACTGCCGGATCTGCCACCAGTGGTGTAACTTCAGGCCCAGGGGCCCCAATGCGAAAGCTCCAATGGGGCCCCCAATTATTGGAAATCTTTAATAGTATTAGTCTTTTTCTATAGGCCAAAGAGACTTTTGGGGCCCCCTAGGCTGCAGGGCCCGGTGGGATCGCAACCCCTGCACCTATTGTAGTTACGCCCCTGTCTGCCACATTTCCAAAAAAATGCCTGTGTGAAAGGGGCCTAACATGAGATTTTGTAGACAACACAATTACCCGTTCCGCACATGATCTGTAGCCGACCTGGGTGGAAGATATTCCCACTCGAAATAAACAGTCACAATATAATATCTGTTCCAAGAGATGAACTGAGCTTGTCAGAGTAATGACGTGTAATATACCGTAGTAACTAGAGCCAATACATGGTGAGTCAGGATGAAGCATTGTGTTTTCTATTTTCCCCCTGAGTTACATAAATCTGATACAGAAGCCGGACTCTTAATTGCATGTTTTGCTTTAACTCGAAAGGAAAGTACGCTGTTCTTGTTCTATTACTAAAAGAAGCAGAAAGGATGGAAAATAGATTCTGTACAAATAATAGAAATGGTATTGAAAATGATATCACCTCTTATAATTGCAAGTCACAGTTATATTTATGTATACATCAGTTGTATGTTGTGAATGTCTTTTTGTAAAGTAGAAACAATAACAATAAAGGAAAAATAAAATTATGAGAATACATCAGATATTGATATGCAATTATCATGGATTGATGACTACAGCATGATGTAATCTGGAATAGAACAGATGATCTGAAAGTAGCAAATCACATATTGTTTAGCTGATGGCTTCAGTGTGTCAACAGTATGCAAAAAGCTCCTAAGCTCCCCCTAGTGGTCGCTGCAGAATGTCAGAATGTTAACATTAAGAGTATGTACTCACGGTCCGGAGGACCTGAGTGAAGCCGCAGGTGGCCACAGGGAGACCGCAGCCGCCCTGTACTCACCGTGTGTGGCGGGTTCAGGGCAGCTTCTCCCTGCAGTCACCTGATGGGAGCCGCATCCGACTCTGCAACATGAAATAAACATGCTGCGGAGGAGCGGACTCCCGGTAACCCGCACCACAGCTCCAAACACGCTGCGGGCGGATTAAGCATAGTGAGGATGGGATTTCTTGAAATCCCATCCACTATGCTAGTACTGTATGACGCAGTGTTTTGGACGCAGCGCAAAGATGCTGCTTCCAAAACACTGCGTCTCCTGATCGTGAGGATGCATCCTTAATGGGAACCAACCACCAGGTTTTTGACATATAAAGTAAAGGCAGTGCCCTACTGGTGATACGCTGCTGAATCAAATCATATCTTAACTTTAGTGATTGGATGCTTGATTGCAGAAAAATATTTTTCAAATGTTCAAAAATGACATCATTGGTGCAGTGGCATGAGCATTGGGGCGGTATTATGTGGGTGGGTCTTGTATAAATATTCCTTCCCTGTCTGCTTGGCTGGCCTTTGTGTAAATTCTTCCCCTCCATTGCTACCCTTATAGTTATGGCCGGTGCGGACGCAATAGAATCTTAAAGAATTGCAGGAATCTACATACATAATTGCCAGTGGCCGCTGTAACCCTATCCCACAATCCAACGCGGCACTGGTACTGTCAGTTGCGCAGGCCGCAAGGCCATGAACTGTGCCTCCATAAGTGACATACATGTCACTGCTAATCCACCGGGAGATCAGCAGTGCTCTCCGCTGATTGACCAGCAGTAGCTGCTGCTCATTTCCCACCGCCGGGACATCAGCAGCGACGCCACCGGGAGATCAGCAGCAAACGCCGACCAATCAGCTGCTAGTGGTATTGATGGGAGATTTCAATACCACTCAGCTGATTTGATTGGTCGCCCTCTGCCGGGCTGGCGAAACAGTGGACACATGTCCACTGCTCCTGTCAACACCACTAAGCATACGCAGATTTTCATTTCACCACACTCCCAATGCGATAGCATCGGGCTTATTTCTAATTCTTCAATAAAATGGAGTCAGAGTCAGTGCCTGCTCATACCACTATCTCCGGCAACATCTTATTGAGGACACTGTCCTCCTACTTCTGACTTGTCAGATACTTATGCTGTGCTCCTCTCCTGTTGTAAACCCACAAAAAAAAACTGCAATTAGACATCCATATGCGAAATATAGACTTTATAGTCAGAAGCACAAGGACAGTGTCTTCAATAAAATGATAGTGTTGACATATCCTAGCCATAACATTACTGAGGCCACTTTCACATCAGCGTTATTAGAAAACTGCGGCAGTTGTGGTGAAAAAAACGCAACTGCCGCATTTACCGCTTAACGGCCACACTTGCGGCACACTTGCGGCAAGCCTCATGCATTGTCTATGGGGCTTGCGGTAAGTGTGCGACAAGTGCGGTTACCACGTTTTTTTTCGCGGCCGCATCTGCTGCAAGTGCTGAAACCGCAACTATACCGTACTTGCCGCACACTTACCGCAAGCCCCATAGACAATGCATGAGGCTTGCCGCAAGTGAACCGCAAGTGTGACGGTTAGGCGGCAGATGTGTTTTTCTCACCGCAACTGCCACATTTTTCTAATAACGCTGATGTGAATGGGGCCTTTGGGCCCTTTCACATCAGCGGTTTTTTCAAATCGCGGCAGATGCGGTGAAAAAAACGCATCTGCCGCGATTACCGCATACCGGCTGCACTTGCGGCACGGTTGCGGCGCAGTTGCGGTAAACGCCATACAATGTATAGGCGGACTTGCGGCAGGTGTGGCAAGTGCGGTTTTGCACTTGCGGCAGGTGCGGCCGCGAAAAAAACTGCGGCTGACAGCATTTTTTTTTCGCGGCCGCACCTGCCGCAAGTGCAAAACCGCACTTGCCGCACCTGCCGCAAGTCCGCCTATACATTGTATGGCGTTTACCGCAACCGTGCCGCAACCGTGCCGCAAGTGCAGCCGGTATGCGGTAATCGCGGCAGATGCGTTTTTTTCACCGCATCTGCCGCGATTTGAAAAAAAACGCTGATGTGAAAGGGCCCTTAGGGCCCTTTCACAACAGCGGTAATTTCAAATCGCGGCAGATGCGGTGAAAAAAAACGCATCTGCCGCGATTACCGCATAACCGCGACACTTGCGGCACACTTGCGGCAAGCCCCATGCATGTAAATGTTTAGGTGTCACACAGTGTCAATAGACTTTGCTGTATTCTGCAGATTACAGTCATATGAAAAAGTTTGGGCACCCCTCTTAATCTGACTTTTTTTTTGTTTAAAATTTTTTTTTGCAACAGCTATTTCAGTGTGATATATGTAATAACTGATGGACACAGTAATATTTCAGGATTGAAATGAGGTTTATTATACTAACCAAAAATGTGAAATATGCATTATTTCAAAAATTGACCGGTGCAAAAGTATGGGCACCCTTCTGATTTTCATGATTTGAATACTCCTAACTAATTTTTACTGACTTACTGAAGCACTAAATTGAGCTTTGTACTTCATAGCCCGGTGTATCCAATCATGAGAAAAGCTATTTCAGGTGTCCACTTGCAAGTTGTTCTCCTAGTTGCATCTTCTCTGAGGAGTGGCATCATGGGCTCCTCAAAACAGCTCTCAAATGATCTGGAAAAAAAGAGTGTTCAACATAGTTGTTCAGGGGAAGGATACAAAAAGTTGTCTCAGAGATTTAACCTGTCAGTTTCCACTGTGAGGAACATAGTAAGGAAATGGAAGACCACAGGGACAGTTCTTGTAAAGGCCAGAAGTGGCAGGCCAACAAAAATATCAGAAAGGCAGAGAAGAAGAATGGTGAGAACAGTTAAGAACAATCCACAGACCACCTCCAAAGACCAGCAGCATCATCTTGCTGCAGATGGTGTCACTGTGCATCGGTCAACAATACAGCGCACACTGCACAAGGAGAAGCTGTATGGGAGAGTGATGTGAAAGAAGCAGTTTCTGCATGCACGCCACAAACAGAGTCGCCTGCGGTATACAAAAGCACATTTGGACAAGCCAGTTTCATTTCGGAAGAAGGTCCTGTGGACTGATGAAACAAAGATTGAGTTGTTTGGTCATACAACAAGGCGTTATGCATGGTGCCACAAAAACACAGCATTCCAAGAAAAACACTTGATATCCACTGTCAAATTTGGGGGAGGGTCCATCATGCTTTGGGGCTGTGTGGCCAATGACGGCACCGGGAATCTTGTTAAAGTTGAGGGTCGCATGGATTCCACTCAGTATCAGCAGATTCTTGAAAATAATGTTCAAGAATAAGTGTCAAAGTTGAAGTTACGCTGGGGATGGATCTTTCAGCAAGACAATAATCCAAAACACCGCTCCAAATCTACTCAGGCATTCATGCAGAGGAACACTTACAATGTTCTGGAATGGCCATCCCAGTCCCCAGACCTGAATATCATTGAATATCTGTGGGATGTTTTGAAGCGGGCTGTCCATGCTCGGCGACCATCAAACTTAACTGAACTGGAATTGTTTTGTAAAGAGGAATGGTCAAAAATTCCTTCATCCAGGATCCAGGAACTCATTAACAGCTACAGGAAGCGACTAGAGGCTGTTATTTTTGCAAAAGGTGGATCTACTAAATATTAATGTCACTTTTCTGTTGAGGTGCCCATACTTTTGCATCTGTCAATTTTTGAAATAACGCATATTTCACATTTTTGGTTAGTACAATAAACCTCATTTCAATCCTGAAATATTACTGTGTCCATCAGTTATACATATATCACACTGAAATAGCTGTTGCAAAAAAACTATTTTAAACAAAAAAAAAAGAGTAAGATTGAGAGGGGTGCCCAAACTTTTTCATATGGCTGTACTTTTCAGCTTTTCCATGTAGATTTGGACAGAAGCAAAAAAGTCATCTCATTTTTATTAGAAAGTGGTAGGACTTAATAACAGATGACGCTGCTATTGTAATTGTGATGTTCTAAATAGGACAAGATGGTAACAGTATATTACACATGGATAATACCCTATATCCATCTTCAGCATAGCTGTACTCCAGTTTTTCCTGGATACTTTAATAATCTATTAACCTTTCCCATGCGGCTGTCATGAAGCGCACACCCAGCTATACCATCTATACCGACATTACAGGAAAGAAGTGTGTGCCGCCAACATGACGGACACATAGAAGATTTTAAAAAGAAAATAACTAAAAGTAATAAACTACCGTAATTATTTGTCTTTTGCCAACTTACATCTAATGGATGAATTAAGTAAATGAGACATTGGCTTGGAATCTTGGTGCTTGTTATATATAGTAACACAACTCTATATGAGCATCATTAGTATAATTACCGCACATCCACAACACTTGCAGTGTTTGGTTTCAGTCGTGTGATATTTATCATTTGGAGGAAAGAAAAAAAACACATTTTTTCATGAAATGATACACGATTGTACAATCTGACTGTAGGTGCTCATCTCCAATTTTCACATCTGAGGCTGAAGTTAATTAAAATTTTGATGACATGGGTTCCCAATTACAGCCAGATAATTGTGTTGTATTTTCCTGGGGGTCACAAGTCACTAGGACTGGATGAGTCACAATACTTGTTAGCTGACTGCTGTATTCAGATACATATGAACAGCTAGAAACGTATTTTATACATCCCGTATCTATTGCTTCTAACTAGAGATGAGCAAATCATTTGAAATTTTTGTTCTCCTGTTTTGGTTTTTCCCAAAAATTTGATTTGCTTTTGAATGAATTCGCAATGAAAACCAAATGCTCCAATTCTCATTAAAAGACGTGGGCAACACCCTGAGATCTCCTAGGACTGTATACAACCCCCTTCAAGTTTTTTAACGCAAACACAGCCTTAGTAATATGAAAGAAATCTCAACATATATGGCCATGTCTAAATAGATGCTTACTGTTCTTCACTACTGTACAGTCACACACTATCTTTAAAGCGGTCGTCTACCACTTGGACAACTCTTCTCAATCACCATGTTTGCCCCCATTGAAATGACAACACATAATTTCCTTTGGTCAGTGGCGTAATTTGAATCTCAATGCAAAAGCTCCAATGGGGACCCCAATTATTGCAAATCTTTAATAGTGGTCTTTTTCTAGAGGCCAAAGGAACTTTTGGGGCCCACCAGGTTCCAAGGCTCGTGTGCAATTGCAATCCCTGCACCTATTATAGTTACACCCCTGCCTCTGAGGTCTGCGCCATTTCAGCATTGTCCAGCATTGTCAGCATTGGCTCTCCTGGGGCTCATGTTGCCCGATCAGTGCTTTTTTCACTCAATCCGCTTTCAGATATATAAAATATCAATGGAAAGTGAGTGGCCAGCCACAGCTCTGACTTCCTTTTGATATTCAATTTGTTAAAAGGTGGGAAGAGTAAAGGTGATGCTGATTGGGCGTTGGGAGCGTATGATGTAATGACGTCATGAGACCCAAGAGAGCAACTGCCGACAATGCTGGAATGGCACAGGCACTGGAGGTGAGTATAAGCATTGTTATTTTAACAAGGGTAAACACAGTGATTCAGAAGAGGTCCAAGTAGTGGATAACCCCTTTAATGTTTATTCAGTGTTTTATGGCTTTCTATCCCTACATCTGTTGCTGCGCTGTAAGCTCTGATGTCCTATTGTGGCACCCCAGGGGTTAATGCAGGGGCGGACCTACCGTGATGCAGCTGGTTCAGCTGCACCAGGGCCCCGACCGGCTAGGGGGCCCCTCAAACACCTGTAGGGGGCCCCACACCTCCCTGTGTGTCAGAGGAGAGGAGGTGAAGGGAGGGAAGCTTCCTACTTTCCGCGGTTGATCCCGCCCCTTCTCTCCTTTCATCTGCTGCCCCGGCTCCCTGGCCTGTAATGTGCGGCTCGACGCAGGTAGCAGCAGCTCGCACCCCAAAGCTCCTCACTTAGGACAGCACCCCCCCACACTCCTCACCTAAGACAGTACCCCCCCCATCTCACCTAGGACTTGAGGAATGAATATGCTCCAAAGTGGGGCCCCGGTCTAAGTGCCACATCGGGGCCCGCAGGCTCAGGTTCCGCCACTGGGTTAATGTGCCACAGTAACATCACAAGGGTTAACTCCCCACACAACACTGGACGCTGCACTAGCACCTCTAGGCCAGAAGGGGGAGCTCAAGCAGCTCCCTGATATATTCTGGTCTGAGGAGGAAGTAGTTAGTTCATAGTTGACAGTTCAGTTTAGTGCAGGGAGCACTAGGAGGAGGACCTGTAAATGGGAGCAGTGCTGAACTCCTGACAGGGGCCACTGACTACTTTCAGGCCTGAAGCCAGGGTCTGAGGAGAGGAGTACAAGAAACAGAGGAAACTACCTAATAACTCGCCCCAGAGGAGCGCGGAGACCGAATACTGGATCCGAATCTGTGACTGAAACACGCAGAACAGAAAACACCAGGACAGTGGAGGTTGTAGATATACACTGTACCTCAGCGAAGCAACACGGCAGGGTCAGAAGCACACAGAAAGACTCAAATTGCCTAGAGAAGGGAGTACCTGTGAGGAGAATCAGGGCCAGCAGCCCAGCTAAAGCGGCAGCAGGGCCACACACACAGCACAGCAGTGGGAAGCTGAAGACCCGGACAGGGTGGGAGCAACCCTGGCCCGGTACAGACTCTGTGGACAGTACTCTGCTACTAACATCTGCAGTAAAGCCTTGGAAAAACTTCAAAACCGTGAGTCTGTGTGATCCTTGTGCTCCAGCCCTGCGTTCCCTCACAAGCAGCTATCATCTCTACTACTACCCCTATCCTGCAATATCCATTGCACCATCTATAGACTATTACTACCACTGCCCCGGGGAACCCAGCTCTATCTGCGGAGAGCCATTACATCCCCAGCTGCCTAACATCATCCCCGGAGGTTGTGCAGTACCGGTGGTCACCCTGACCACAACCCGTGGGTGGCGTTATGACAAACTCCCCTGTAAATATGCCCCCATTAATTGCGGAACCCGGGACACGGTCCGGACCAAGACCGCCGTGATATCCCCAGCAGTACCCCGGTCCGGTACCGAGTACCCCGTCCCAGTGGGCTCCACATTATCACTATCCAAATTTACCCCAAAATGGCTGCTGCATTCCCTGCCTTTGCTTTTATACAGTCGTCATGATCCCTGCTGATTGGATGTGCTGAATTTTGTCATGATCTTTCTGCAATTCATTATGGGGAAGACAGCTAAAAATCTCTGTTTCTGTGAATATTACAGAGAAACAAGTTGAAAATAAATTTTTCTTGAAAGCCTAAAACGAATATTTGCTCCAGGAAATTGTGATTAAATAATGGCTGTATGGTGATTATAAGCTATTTAACGGCTATGGCCATCTCCTGGAAAATGCAGTTTTCTATATAGCACAAAATCCATAAAATGGACAAATAATAAGGGGCCCTTGTGCTAAATATATTAAGCTAATTTCTCATCTACTTTTTCAAAAATCAATTTAAAAGCAAAACGGGGGTTAAATCAATGTTGTTATTGGACGTGCGGTTGCCACTGGCTCTTGTGTCTCATTTGATGCATCTTTTAGAAAGTGAACGTCTTCCATTCTGATACATCTGGCCCTCAACACATCCAATTATGTACCTGTCAAAAGCAATTGATTGGTAATTGGACATGTAGATTGGTGACTCTAAAGAGATGCCATTTAGCTGCTGGAAGAACATACTTAGAGCCTTGGCTAACCAGCTGTGACTTTCAACATTTATCCGAAGTTCAATGTAACAGAGTACTGATACAATAAAACCAATTTTTAGTTACCCTTTAGGACAGGTGCACACAGGGCGGTTTATTACAATATTACTGTATTTTGTGGCATGTTGCATTAGATGTTTTCTTACAAAAGTATTCTTGTCTCGAATTTTAGACAGATTATTCAGTTTTCTATCATTTTTTCCTTCAGGTCCCCACTATGCATCGTAGACTTTTTTCATTTAGACCATAGGGGTTGTTTGGCCTTAGGATATTGATGACATCGAGTCAGCACCTAATACCCCGACCTATCAACTTTAATCAGCTGGGGTGCTGACCAGTTAGCGCCACACCACTGTGTAGTGGCCATGGACTGCAACACAAGAAAAAAAACCTAGGCACAACTCCTATGCATATAAAGTCCACACTCTCACCACCCTGGATAAACGCTAGGATGTACTTGGTGCTACACTTCAAGAGTCTTTGAAATAACAGGTGTCCAGTATAAAAATAGAAGTGGTACTCACCATCCTTAAAAACTAAGAAGCTCTATTGACATAGTAATTAAAACATATTCATTGGAGTAGCTAGAAGCACATGGACGACAGCTGTTCTGTGTTATGGGTGCACTTCCATAGGGACCTGTTAAAGTGTACCCATAACAAATAACAGTTGTTGTCCATGTGTTTTCTGCTGCTCCCATGAATATGTTTTAATTATTATGTCAATAAAGCTTCTTTGTTTTTAAGGATGGTGAGTGCCATGTCTATTTTTATACTGAACAAAAAATGGACCTTATTTTGGTATTCCTTGGTGTATTTGGAACTTTTTTATCAAAATTTCCAATCACATAATGTAAAAGGACTGATACATGTACAGTATATGTTCTCCAATCAGACATATTCACAAATATTTAGTATTCTTGTTTCCTACTTGGCTAACCAATTGTTTCTTTAGAAATATTACTTTTCTGCCTGGTAAAATAATATATTTTCTAATGAGGTTAGTTAAAGGGTAATTCTCATATTAGCAAGTTTCAATCGATCTCTGAAGGCTACCTGAAGCCCTCCCATAGATTAAGAATGGGGCGGCAGAACAGTGGGGTCCCAAGCCAAAAGACAATGAATAAGGCAGTGGCCCCATCTACGTGTCAGTGCTCTGTTTTCAGGAATGGAGGGCAAATTATCAAATTGAATGTGTGTACATATACATAACTACGATTAGTATACAGATTCAATGCTGAAATTCACATTAAACTATATAGAAATTTACTGAAGACTAGACTACCTAGAGATCATTGCCTCATCAGCCAGAATAGCTGAGAATGAGTAGAACAATGCAGTTTGAAATTTCAATACATTTTCCAGAAAAAATTTGCAAATGTAGTAGTACCCATTTAACTAATTAGGCAACCTTGTGATACATGGATACATTGGGTTCATCAAAATAAAAAACAGGATTCCTCAAATATTATGACCTTAAAGAAAACCAAAGATTACCGTATAAGGGTATTTGCTCATGGTCAGTCCGGAAGAGCTGCATGTTGGACGCAGCTCCTCCGGACCTGAGGGAGCCCACGGGTGGCCGCAGGGAGACCGCAGCCACCCTGTACTCTCCATGTGCGGCGGGTGCAGGGCGGCTTCTCCCTCCGTGCACCCGATGGCAGCTGCTTCCAACTCCACAGCATCAAATGAACATGCGGAAGAGGAGCAGAATGCCGGCTACCCGCTCTGCAATTGTCAGATCGCTGCAGTCGGGTTAAGATTAAAATCCCATCCACTATACTTCTACTGTACTACGCAGCATATTGGACGCAGCGGCAAGACACTGCGTATCCTTACCGTGAGTATGCAGCCTAACAGACTTGTCCCATATTAAAGTGATGAAAACCATTTTACCCTACAGAAATGTATGGTGGATTTTAGGAATTCCCACTGACAGCCTAGCTTTGCTGCCCCTTGACTGCTATGCCAGGTATAGAGGTATTTTTGCTACCAGTAACATCTCAAAATTAGCATAAGGCAATAAAAAGGATTGCTATAACCATATTGACTTTTCATGTCATTAAACCTTAATAATCTGATAGGTTTCATGAAAGTAGAGTTTCCAGCACAATAGGGAGCATTCCTTCATTCATGCTTTTATAAATTTTTAGGTTAAAATGAAAATTGCATTCTTTAGAGTAAATTAGATTCCTACCCAGAGAGCAGATGTTCCTATTTCAAATTCAGTATAAAAAATGCTGCTTTAATTAAGATATAAATGGAGGAAACGCAAGTAATGTAACAGCTCCCGAGGAAAACAAGAAAAGACTCTGCTTGATTCCTTAGATGCAAGCCATGATTAAGTAAAGGGAAGAGATAACACATTAACGTTCCAAGAGTCTAAAATTACATTTTGTTGGCAGTCACAGTATGATATTAGGATTATGGCATACTAACCATGAGTACAATCACCTGAATGAAAATTACCTTCTAAGGGTGTAGGCCCACTATAACGACTTGTCACCCATCCAGCATATAGATGGTAGGTGTCTGGTCAAACACATCACTGCACGGTAGGTCTTGGGATCATTGGAAATCCCAAAATTGGATCCCTATGCTTCAGACGTTTATCACCTATTCTGTGGATGGATCATAAGTTGGTATTATTGACCAACCCCTTTAGATTTGGCAACACCAGATATAAACTGCTTCTAGCATGGTAGTTTTTTGCCTGGGTACGGCTTACATTTACTATAAGAGTGGTAAACGACACCAAAACACTAAAAAGTCTACCTAATGCAGTAGTCACCTTGTGTGCTTTGGAGGTGGAGGAGATATGTGAGAAACCCCAAAAACAGCACAATGTTGCAAACTTTCCATGTACTGGTGCTTTAAATTACAAATTTGTGCCTTGCTTTTACCCTTAAGACTTCATGCATACAGACATATTATGACCCCATACAAGCACCATATAGAAGCTGATTGTACTTGTAGGTAAAGGTCTTATAAAGACTTATAAATACAAAAAGGGGGGAGACAAGAGGCGCAATAGTGCCCTATCACTAGTGACACACTGAGTATATCAATAGGTGTACACTCACCTGGTCTAGTTGTGTGACCCACAACTGGTTTTATAAGCATTCGGTTTAAAGCTGCTGCAGGACCTCCACCAACCACTCGTACGTGGAAAAATGCTCATATATAGGGAAGATGGTGTGTCACGGTCCGCGCTGCTGTCTCAATGGAATCACAAGGGATGGATGTCTCCAAGAAGTCACAAGGAAGGCAAGGTTCCAAAGCAATGATCTCCTTTATTCACCAAATTCACCAACGCCTTTCGGCACCGTGATGAAGGTGCCAGGATAGGTGCCGAAACGCGTTGGTCAATAATGGAGATCGTTGCTTTGGAACCTTGCCTTCCTTGTGACTTCTTGGAGACATCCATCCCTTATAAAGACTTAGGCTGTATTCACACCACGGCACAATCTGATCCGGGGCTGTCAGGGGTGAACCTGACAGCCCCGGACCGGATTTGCAAACAGAATTGGAGGGCTAATATGCCCTCTGGTCCTGTTGCCGAGCTGAACTGTCCCCTGCAAAATGGTGCTGAACCACTTCACAGGGGACAGCTCCCTGGTGCTGAAGTTCAACGTAGCTCATTCTGAACTTCAGCAGTCAGTATCCGGTTCCCAGATCCTCCCGGATCAGGGCAATCCGGCCCCATAGACTCTTGTTAGGGAGCGCCGGATTGCCCCGGATCTGGGAGAATCCGGGAGGATCCAATTTGGGGAGATGCAAGCAGCATTTTTGTGTCCGGGAGAAAAATCCGAAGACACTCGGATCCTTCTGGACAGATGGAAGCCGGATGGCAGATAGCTGCCATCTGACTCCATCTGGCCCCATAGGGCTGCACTATAGTCAAATCGGGTCCGGAGCTGTCTGGTTCACCCCGGACCTGATAGAACCGTGGTGTGAAGCCTTAGGGGCTGATTCATCAATGATTTTGTGCATTTTGTTTGTCTTGTTTTGCACATATTGAGTTTGTTTTTTAGGTGTTCCATATTCGTCTATTCAGTTGATCCATTTTTAAAATCATCTTTTTGTATTAGTCTGCTTTTTTTTCCTCAAAATTAAAGGGGTAGTCCATTACCAGGACAATCACATTTCAAGCTTTATGTTTCTTCCTTTTAAAATAACAACACTTAAGGTACCGTCACACGGGGAGATATCGCCGGCGATGTTGCCGGCAACCGAGGGGCGTGGCCAGGTTGCGGCAACATCGCCGGCGAATTGCCGCGTGTGACAGGGCGATAATCAGGCGATGAATCGCCTGAGTCACATCGCCAGGTTTCCCAACAATGTTGGGAAACCTGGCGATGTTGCTCAGGCGATTCTGCCTGATCGCCCTGTGTAACGCGGCAATCCGCAATGTTACGGGCGATTCCGCCTATCTACTACATTGCGGGTTATCGCTCGCTGGGTTGCTGGGCAACTCAGCGAGCGACAGCCGCAGCAACTAGCCGGCGACATCGCCGGTAAGTTGCTCAGTGTGACATCTCACCGGCGATGTTGTCAGGGATGCGCGCTCCCGCGATCCCCGGCAATATCGCCGGCGATATGTCCCTGTGTGACGGTACCTTTATACTGATCTCTGGTATCGTTCGGTTCCAGCGATGTTGGCACTCACTCTCATGGTGGTCACATAACAGTCTGACTTCACACAAATCCAGCGGCCGCTTCTCTCTCTCCATCCTCCGAAATATCTTACAGTATACATCCGGAGGACGTGAGCACTGCTTTCTCTCTTTTTCTCTCTTCCTCTGGATGTGTGTGATATGGCTGATGGTGGAGAGAATGAAGAGGCCACTGGAGTTGCGTGACTGCAGACTGTTATGTGATAGCCCGTAGAGCAAGTGCCAACATCGACAACCCCTTTAACTATTGATGGCAGGGTTCAGACTTTCCAGATGCTTTTGCCTTGTTCATTATTTGTTACTTTTCAGTTTTTCTGCGCACATGTGCTCCGGTTCCCCCTGCGGTCATTTTATATATGGCAGAAATATTTTGACATTTAGCAAAACGTACAACTTTTTTGAGCTATCAAGTCGCAATAAAGGTTAAAGACAAATATAAAAAAAATTTAACTTTACTAATGATGAATTGGGGCCATACAGTATCATTTTATTTGACACAAAAAGTGTAAGAGGATTCAATGACGCACTAAAGAGGCACCCGTGGTGCTATGGTTCTGTATTATGAAGTCCCGGACCTTTTTATACCCAATGCTTCTTCTTTTTGTTTATTAAAATGGAACGTAAAATAGTTTCAGGAACACCACAGATACATTTCTGGACTGTGTTATGAATAATATTGAGTTTGAGAGGACTATGCATGAGGATTATGGAGGTCATTTAAATGGTAACTGTACGTTTAGACAAAATGTCTACAAGTATTTATATAGATAAAATGACAAATAGAAAATCTGCAAATAATTTTATTTAGAAATTAATTTGTCCTTGAAGTGGAAAATCACCACAAAGTGCAAGACACTAGATGCGCCCTTCTGTCTAAATTGCCATTCACTGAGTGAAGTCAAGTGTAGTCCATCTCCAACAGCAGAGATACCAATACAGATTGCATGGAGTGGAGCAGGGCTTTGTAGGCCACAGCCATACAGATATAAAAGAAGAGGGCTTTTAGTTCAGGGTAAGGCAGGCAAAAGGGCACTTACAGGAACATTGCAGGCTGGTAAGTAATGGTAGAAGATGTTCCAGTACATATAGTGCTGGCAGAATGCTGGTGAAAATAACTGTCTTCTGAAAAGAAAGAATGGATGGCAAGTTACGTAGCATGAGAATTGACCCAGTTCCTAAATGTGTAAGCTGATATGTACACCAAGAGCGTTTTTAATGTGATAAGGGAAAGGAACACACAGTTCTTTGTCTGACGGGCAGGTATTCTTTAAAAATATAAAAAATTCTTTAGATAGAAAAAACTTGCTATCCAATCTTCCTTATGTCACTATTACTACACTTTGGAAAACTGAATGCCATCGCCTATATACTAAGACTATAAGAGCCATTTGGTGACGTTCTTATGTTACATTTACTATAATAAAATGAGTCTGTATATCTAATGACTATATATGTGTTCTTCACTTATATAAATAACTAATAACAAATATACTCACTTTCTATTCCTAGGTAACACGTTGTATCGTTGAAGTGCTTTCCAATGCTTTGGCGAAACCCAACGCTCCGCCAATTGACCCAGAATGTAAAGAAATCCTAAAGAAAAGTAAGTATAACTAACACGGCAATAACATACTACACTGAACAAGCAGGTCATATGAAGCGGGACCAAAAATGAAATAGTGAAAACACACTACATCTCTCGTACAAAAACACATGTATTTGGGGACCAAACCTGCATTCTTATGAGAAGACACCTTTTTTTTACTAAAAAGCTAAGAAAGTACTTTCCAACCTAAGTGGAAAAAAGCCATGGATCTCATAAAATGTGAATGAGGATCCAGTCTACTGCAAGCCCGATGCAAAGGGAGAATGGGCCCCAAACATTCCCTACACCACTGTACCACAATAACGGACCCCACAAATTAGTGATTTCCTTGCTGAAGCTTAGGTAGCTCAGGGAACCACCTATGATTATGGGCACTACCCAGGAGTGGATTAAGGGTAGCCAGGGCCCCGGGCTGTTCAGACTCTGTGGCCCCCCATATATACAGTAACATGATCCAAGGAAAATATCCACATATAGGGGCGGGACACACACAGCATGTAGAGGCATTTCACATGTCTCCATCATGTTAATCAAGATGGTGGGGCACAGTTTATATGGGGCAAATCTGGCAGACTGGCACAGACACAGCACAGCAGCAGGATAAATGAACAACATATTACTCATGCTCACTGACACAGCCAGCCCAGGCATGTTCACCACCTAGTCCAACAGTCACAGCAGAGAGAAGGGAACGCTGGTCTCTCTTTAAGTAGCCCAGTCTGGAGGTAGTGGACCTCGGCCGGTGACAGACTCAGTCGGGAGGACTGGAGTCTGGAGAGCTGGCGCAGCTGCCACAGATTGAGCAGGTGGCGGCAGAATGAGCTGCTCTGCTCGGACTGCTCCTCTTTGGCAGTGTAAGAAGGCGGGCCGCGTGAGTGCTCTCCTCCAGCACCTGTGGTGTTTCTCAACGTCCTCTGCACGTCTACGTCATGACGTGCGGGAGGAAGAGGGGGGCGGTAGCGCCGGCACTAGCGCCGCTGTCAGAGTGTGGCAGGCAGCAGCAGTGGGGACAACAGTAGCGGATTATAATGGGGTAATTTACCCCGGGCTGCTGGGCCCCCCACAGCACTGGACCCGGGGCTACCGCCTAGATTGACCTCATTATAATCCACCACTGGCACTACCACAAACCTCTCTGGAACTGCTGAACTTTTAAAATGGCTAAGACAATGGTCTTGATCTGGTGACAGCTAGTAACTTTTTGGGAACACCTTGAAGGGGAACCTGTCAAAAAAAATACTGTTAACCTGCAGATTAATAGTGTTCTAACACCCTGCAGCTACTGCACTGAGAGCCCCACTGCTGGGAGGGAATTAATTTTATTTCACCCAGCAGCCTCCAGATTTTTGTCATAAGGGCACAACCAACGCAATTTAATTCACCACTCAGTACATAGTGAGAAGCAGCTGTAATCGTGCCCCGGCTTTCAGTCATAGAGGCTTGGCTTCAGTCATGGCTCAGTACATAGTCACCAGCACTGACTTATAGCTTTGTACTGATGCACTGCAGAGACGGCTGTTGGTCAGTGCTGGTTCCTGGTTACAGTTATCGCTTACTATGTACAGAGTGGTAATTGAAAAACCACGTCTTTATGGCTTATTGTTAATAGCGTTTTTTTTATAGGACAGGTTCCATTTAGGTTCTACTATTAACCTAACAGCATGTGTGGATGCAGTCCATACAATAGGTTTTGAAAACCACTGAGAACAGATGCAAGAACACAGCCCCATATATGTGTTGTACATGTTGGTAGATAACAAAAACAACTTTTTTTTTTTTATTAAATTCCATCTAAAATGTTAATTAAGTATTGATCTATGTTATTGGCTGATTTGAGTGGTGTATATGTCAGGAGGCTTTGTGATTGGGGAGAGTTATCTGTATAGTTTCCTTCCGCTCTATGTAAGTACATTACATATCTCTGTACACAGAGAGCCCACTGAACCTGCAGCAGGCGCAGAATACCGGCAATGCTCACACTGCTAACAATCCCCAGGGGGCATTTGCCATATGTCATTATGTCATTAGTGGCTGAAATGCCTGTTCTAAAGACTGCGGCTAATGTACATTAACTCCTTACAGTAATGTGTTATTTGCCTGAAAAACCAAAGAGCACAGAATGTTAAAATTTAATGAAATGGCTGCTGTAATCCAAGGGAACAAAATAATTAACTCAGGCAGATGATATTAACCCAAGGCTAAACTTCACAGAAAGGAGCCAGACGGAATACTAACTGCATTAAGTAATCGTTATGGTCGCATGCACCAAACACCATGGTAAATATAATAGGCAGATCTGTTTTTTCCTGAGACTGTGAACAGCTTAGAACAGGGATGTACAAACTTTATTGGTCTGGTGGCCACATTGTCATATTAAACAATTCACAGGGGCCACAAGGAAATTGTCATAAGCAAACTAAATGCCATAAATGTTTGATAGGAGATGAGGACTTCACAACCAAAATGCCCACCTTTCGGGAAAATTGAGAATTTATCTCTCCCAATCAGGACTCTAAAGAGGAGGAGGAGGCGCTCTCCAATGTCTCTCCATTAAGGAACATGGCTACTGTGCCAACAGCCAAGCATTTTACAACTGCCATCAATATCAGAGGGTTGCATGTATAGATATGTTTAAACAGAGGTGTAACTTGAAGTTCATGGGCCCCGATGCAAAAACTCCAACGGGGCCCCCAATTATTGCAATTCTTCAGGAGGCTGAGTCATTTTCTATGGATCAAATGGATTTTTGGGGCCCCCTAGGCTCCAGGGCAGAGGTGCTGTCATGCCGACTTCAGACTCTGTTCACACTAGGGAGTCTGATTTGCAGCCTTAGACCTCTTTGTTGCTCAGCCTGAGTTGGGCGTTGGTGGTGGTTTGTTCACTGATATTCAGCTTTGCAGGAGTTAACTTTTTGATTAGTGTCAATTGAAGGTTGAGGCTGCTGGAGCACCTTCTCCCTTTAAGTATGGCTCAGAAAATTCCTGGATGCCGACTATAGCATTTGCATGCCTCTTGCATACAAGTCCTGTGTTGGAGTTGCTGGTGTAACCCTAATTGTTGCTAGCTGCATGGTGAAGTATACCTTGTTGTTTTTTCATTCCCTATTTGTATTTGTGCTCTCCCTACACACATATTGTATCTCCCTGATTGTTGTGTGGTGCTGTTTGCCTTATTCCTGTCAGTCCATATCGGTGGGTTCAATAACGGTTCAGCTCAGGGCTGGTCAGGAGATAGGAACAGGTCAGAGACTGAGGCCTCACTACCATCAAGGGTACCCTGAGTTAAGGAAAGTCAGGGTTCCCCTAGTCTGAGGGGCACTTCAGGGGCCCAGGTTCCTTTCCTCCTTTTCTCCCTATGCTCCCCGTGACAGGTGCGATTGCAATCCATGTACCTATTGTAGGTACGCCCCTGTGTATAGATAATTGGCAACTGAGTAATTTATATAATCCTTTCCAAACTGGAAAACAGGGGGCGAGGAACTTCATTTTCTTGATGTGTGGGAGTCCCAAAGATGTGTATTACTATTTGTTTAGTTCGTGCTCCTACCCTGTGTGTCTCCGCTCCATGTCTGGCTGCTGACATGTAGTTTTACAATCAGATAAGTGTTTCTGTATTGATACTCAATGGTATTGCAACTCAGATATGGCCCTGCAAGTTGTGCATAAGTGGGTTAGAGCGATCTAAAGGCCCCGTTACAAGGGACGACGTTGTAACAATGTTGGCGCGATTTCGTACACACGCGGTCGTTTTTGAGATCCATTCAACATCGCTGGTGAGATGTCACACGTCTAGATATCGTGGACAACTCACCAACGATGTTGTGAGCAGGTATCGTTCGCAAACCCCGCAAACGATCCCTGCTCATTGCTGTGAATGGGCGAAGTTGTCCGTGACATCGTTATCGCTGTATCACACATTACGATACAGCAGGTTGGTTGAGTTGAAGTTGTGAGGTTTTTGAACATGTTCATAGATGTGTCAACTCCGACTTGACGATTTATCGTAGTTGAATCATTCGGTTACACGCAACAAATGTTGTTTCAAAACATCACTTTTGAACGATATTGAGCCGTGTAACGGGGCCTTAAAATCTTGACTACATATACAGTACCTTGCAAAACTATTCACCCCCTAAAGTCAGTATTTTGTAGAGCCTTATTTTGTGCAATTACAGCTGGAATTCATTTTGGTTAAATCTCTATGGCCTAGTTCACATCTAAGGCTGGGCTGCATTTGCCTGCATTTCCATTTGTGTGCGTATTACCCCTAACAACGCATCCAAACGCATGAATTAACGTACTCATAGGCTGCAATGCAAAACACATTGCAAACACATGCAAAAAACGCATTTCATTTTGCAAAAATGTAAAACGCATGCGTTTTTGCAAATGCAGCCCTAGACGCAGCACCCCACTTTCTTGGTTGTGTTTGCAAAAACACATGCGTTTTGTGTTTTTGCAAAATGACATGCATTTTTGCATGCGTTTGCAATGCGTTTTGCATTGCAGCCTATGGGTGCGTTAAGGCATGCGTTTGGATGCGTTTTTAGCGGTAAAAATTCACACAAATGCAGCCCAACTGCAGATTAAAAAAAAAATGCCCTATGAGCTTTCCTCATCTTGCCACAGGGAGTTTTGCCCATTTATTAAGGCAAAACTGCATCAGTCCCTTAAAAGTAGATGATTTTCTCTCTGGTAAACAACAATCTTCAGGTATGACCACAGATTCTTAATTTGATTAAGGTCTGGGCTTTGACCTGTCCACTCCAATACATCTACACATTTGCCCTTAAAGGCAACCTTTCAGGTGGTTTATGCCCCCCCAGTTATCACTTTCTGCACCTGCAGCTTTATAATACTAGTCTAATCCCTGTCTGAGCTCATAGTGTAATGTTATAGGCGAAAAAAAGCATTTATACACTTACATTTCAGTCTACACTGTGGAGGAGGGAGACTGTCTGGCAGGATAATAGTTAACTCGCTATTAACTTGCATGGCTAAAGGACCTGTGTGATGTAACGATCATGTGACCATAGTGGGCTGAGCTAAGAGAGCAAACTTATTATATTGTATGGGGACTTAGCTCCGCCTATTGTAGTCACATGGTTGTAACATCACATCAGGTCTCCCAACATGTTCTAACATAAGGCTGAAATGATACCTATTAACCTGCCAAATAGTCCTCCAAGCTGGAGACTGACTGGCTCATTACATAAGGAAATGTAAGTGTATAAATGCTTTTTTTTCACCTTTTACATTACACTATGAGCTCAGACAGGGATGATTAGAATAGTATTATAAAGCTGCAGGTACAGACAGTGATAACTGGGGGGTATAAACTACCTGACAGATTCCCTTTAAACCACTCGAGTGTTGCTTTAGCAGTATGCTTTGGATCATTGTCTTGTTGAAAGGAGAGCCTCTGTCCCAGTCTCAAATCACTGACAGAGTGAAACATATTTTGCTCAAGAATATCCCTGTATTTCACAGCATTCATTTTCCCCTTGACTCGAACCATTTTTCCTGTCCTTGCTGTGGATTAAAAAAAACCACATCATGATATTGCCATCACCATGTTTCACTGTGGGGATGCTGTTCTTGGGGTGATGTTGGTTTGACGTCAGACACAGCATTTACCTTGGTGGCCAAAAGGTTAAATTTTGCTCTGATCTAACCACAGCACCTTTTGCCATACGTTTGAGGTGTCTCCCACATGTCTTTTGACAAACAAAATGAGCCTGCCAATTTTTGCTGTACTTAAAGGTTTTTTTCTGGCCACTCTTAAAGGTCAGCTCTATGGAGTGTACGGCTTATTGTGGTTGTATGGACAGATAATGCAGTCTCTGCTTAGGAAATCTGCAGCACCTTCAGGGTTACCTTTGCTCTCTTTGCTGCTTCTCCAATTATTGCCCTCGTTTCTCAAGCTTAGAGTTTTGGTGGGTGGCCCTCACTTGGCAGGTTTGTTGTGGTTCCATGTTCTTTCCATTTTGATTATAATGGATTTGATGGTGCTCTGGGGAATCATAAGAGATTGGTGTTATTTTTAGAACCCAACCCTGACTTCGACTCCTCAACTACTTTGCCTCTGACTTGTTTGGAGGCCACCTTGGTCTTCATGGTGTTGTGTAATAACTATAGAGTGAAACTTAGGAATCTTTTGGCGTGAGACAGTGATGCAACTGAGCAAAGTTTAACATTTGAAAAGTCTTGTATTAACACATGTGGTAAAAACAAACAAAGGTATAGCAAGAAATCAAAGTACATAAATATACTATAATATGGTTAGGAGAAGCCTTAAAGGAAAAGTATCTGTAATAATCACTCAGGTAGATGTCAAGTAGCAAAACTGTCTTTGATCTCCAAAACAGGAGATGCTGTTAGCAGTAAAGTCAGTAGGCAATGTTCATACTGAGTAATGCTGTAACAACTGTTATTGGACACAGTTCACACCCAAAACCCCTTTGTATGATATTTTCTGAAATAATAGTCCAGCACTAGATACAGTGCTGTTTAAATCTAAAGTCTTGTAAAGTCCCAGATACTGCTACTGCATAAATATTAAACAAGTGGACACTACAGAGAGCTTGTATAGTACACAAGCTTACATGAACCCTTGGCAGGCAGGCAGATACCAAAACAAAGGAAAGGTACAAGCAGCTTTGCAAACTGAAATGGAGCTGGCAGCAGGTAGGGATAGCTGAACCTCTGAGCAGACACAGGTTAACAAACAGGATTTGTTAAACAGAGAGGAGAGAACTTGAGATTCAACAAGAGCTGGATTCTTGAAAGAATACTCAAAGGGAGGACTGAAGGCTGGACTGGGGATCATAAAGGTATGGAGACAAAAAAACATGGAGAGAAATGAAGCAGATGATGCCATCTTGGAAAAGGGCAAGAATGCCTAAAGAATAATCAGAATATCCAGAGTCCTGACATGTTGTTTAGATAGTGGTGCCTCTTGCTTAATTGTGTTACTGCCTCTGTGGCCTTTCAGATAGGTGTGTAGACAGTGGGGAAAATAAGTATTTTATACACTGACGATTTTGCAGGTTTTCTCACAGGCAAAGAATGCAAATGTCTGTAATTTTTATTGTAGGTACACTTTAACTGTGAGAGCCTGAATGTAAAAAAAAAAAAAAAGCAAAATCACATTGTATATTTTACAAAATTATTTGCATTATATTGCATGAAATAAGTATTTTATGCAATAGAAAAACAGAATTTACTATTTGGTACATATACCTTTGTTTGCTATTACAGAGGTCAGACATTTCCTATAGCAATTGACCAAGTTTGCACACAGAGCAGCAGGGATTTTGTCCCACACCCTACAGATCTTCTCCAGATCTTTCAGTTTTCAGGGCTGTCACTGGGCAACATTGAGTTTCAGCTCCCTGCAAACATTTTTAGTGGGTTCAGGTCTGGAGACTGGCTACGCCACTCAAGGACCTTGAAATGCTTCTTACGGAGACACTTTTTAATTGCCCTGGCTGCGTGTTTAAGGTAATTGTCATGCTGGAAGACCCCACCATGACCCATCTTTAATGCTTTTACTGAGTGAAGGAAGTTGATGGCTATATATGACCCCATCCATCCTCCCCTCAATACAGTGCAGTCGTCCTGTCCTCTTTGCAGAAAAGCACCCCTAGAGTATGATGTTTCCACCCCCATGCTTCACAGTTGGGAAGATATTTCTGGGCTTGTACTCATTCTTGTTCTTCCTCCAAACACACCGAGTCAAGTTGATGACAAAAAGTTCTATTTTGGTATCATCTGACCAAATGTCCTTTACCCATGCCTCCTCTGGATCATCCAGATGCTCATTGGCAATCTTCAACTGGTCCTGTGGGCATAGACATGTGCTGGTGTTGGCAGGGGGACCATGCGTGCCCTGCAGGATCTTAATCCATGACACCTTAGTGTTTTTCTAATGATAATCTTTGAGACTGTGGTCCCAGCTCTCTTCAGATCATTCACCAGGTCCTCTCGTGTAGTTCTGGGTAATTCCTGACCTTTCCCAGAATCATCCATACCACATGAGTTAAGATATTGCATGGAGCCCCAGAAAAGGGAGACTGTCAGTCATTTTGTGTTTCTTCCATTTTCTGGGGGTTTAGCAAGGAGTCAATAGGGAAAACACAACCCAAAAACACCCAAGTTAATTGACATGGACATTTTTGAGCGCATGTGTTTTCTGCAGCAAAAAATGCACCACCTACAAAGGCCCGTGTGGGCACAGCATTTTACAAATCACATAGAATTTAATAATAATGCTGTGGGTGATCCATGTTTGCTGCACAAATGCAGCACAAAAATGCAGCACAAACGTCCAGTGGGCACATAGCCTAAAAGTGAAGGTCTCTTTATCATTTTTATCTAACAAGAGAAGACTAATGGAGTCCAAGAAACATCTTAGATCCTGCTTTACTTTGCAAAAAGAGAAGTGACGATCAGTCAGTGATCAGCCTATTATTCTTGATAATGTCTACAGGATTTCTTTGAGTATGTTATGCCATACCACCAATGAAGCATAGAGCAGGTGACAAGTGAGGTTATGCAACTTGTTTATGTAGGTTATATTTAAATTAATAATTGGCAACATCTGTGTTTGATCTTTAAAGAGGCAATTAGCATATTTCACACCCAAAACCTAAATATCTGCTATCGTTACATAGGAAATCTGATATCAGACCCCTGCATTGATTGCTTTTTGATGGTCATAATAGAATAACATGCTGTGGTATCCAATCTACTAAAAATGAAATCCCATTATTATTCTTGTTCACATAGCACCATTAATTCCACTGCACCTTACAGATATCATGATCACTGACCCCTTTGGGGCTCACAGTCTAAATGACTCTTCTGGGTATATCTTTAGAGTATAGGAGGAGAGTGGAGAGCACACAAACTCCTTGTAGATGTTCTCCTTGGTGAGATTTGATCCCAGGACCCCAGTGCTGCAAAGTAACAGAACTAGCCACTGAGCCACTATGCCGCCCAAGAAGATAAAAATGTAATATAAATTAATATTCTTTTATAATCCTTCACATTTCCATTGTTACACATGTTCGACACATTTTGCATTGCTAAAAATAAAAATTCTGTCTTTGAAGGCTCAAGGTAAAGATAGGAAAACTTCATACTGTATCCAGGATACGCAGCCGCCCCCGGACTAAGACACAAACTGGGGCAAATCGGTCTTTTGGGGCTGAAGTATTCAACTTTTTCTGTTCTAAAATGATAATTTGACTTATTATGCAATAGTTTTAGTTCGAGCTTCTTCTCACAGCTGCCAAAAAAACTCAAATTTGAGATTTCCCCTAAACATCATTTATGTCTCTTTGTTCTGTTTTACAGGTGACGGTGATATTTGTAAATATCAATACCAATATATATTTATATGTTTGACCTATGTAGACATTAAAGGAAACCTAATGTGTAATTCATGTTGCCCGAACCATTGGTACCATAAACCGGGCTCCCTCATTGTAGGTATCTTTGGTTAATGTGGATAAGTTTATCAGGACTCATACCCACCAATTCCTCTCCATCCAGCCCGACTCCATTAACTGGTCTGTCCTGAGAAGGGTAGATGGGTGCAACGTGGGAGTTTGTCGCAGACTCATGTCCATGGTTTAGGCAGCATATATCGCCAAACATTAGAATTAGAAGCAGATGACTAATTAGAATCCCTCAAAGTGATCCCTCTGTTAGACCCAAGGTACAGTAATATATGTACGCCATGGAGCATATTGATCCCTACAGAGGAAAACCTCTCCTTTAATAATGTAAATATGGTTGTATAGTTAATGACCTATTCTGCCAGCAGACTGCAGGGTAAATGAATACTGTACGCTCTGTATATTTCCCTTTTAGGTCCGGCAGGAATAAAAGAACGTGTTTTCATTACAGATAATAGCCCCTCTGTCTAGTGGATTGATACGTATTTTTCAGGATGTATTTTTGTATCACAGATGTGGATGGATGAGTCACAGATCCATTATATTGTGTTTATGAAGTGCTTTATTAGCTTCCTGTAATCCTTTGCAACTCATCATAGCCGTCACATCTGTATGTTACCATAGAGAGAACGCTGAGAACAAACATGTAGAAAAACGCCTTTAATATATCAGGTCTCCTTAGTAAAATATTCTTTATTTCTAGATATATATATATATTTTCATATTTTTAATTCTCACGTGGACTTGCAGTAGGCTCTAATGAAAGCAACGATTTATATCATGATTATCTGAGAAAATCAATAGGTTTTCTTCTCATTACTGCAGACATCAGAGTTGCTTTCAAAGGAATCTGTCATCATGTTTTCGGCAGCATAATGTAGGCAAGGGGATTCTATATCCAACGAGGTATCACATTGATTACTGGGTTCTCACACAATCAAAGAATCTAGTTTCAGAAACACAGCAGAGCTGAGAAGGCTGCCCCCGTCCACACCAGGCTCTCAATAGAGATTATCCATTGACTGTGAAGTGTCAATCTAAACAGGGGGCATGTCAGACTTCCATATGTGTGACAAAGTAGTCCTGTAATGGTAATCAGCTGGTGACAAAGCCTTTAGTTTAGGTAAACTATAACTGATACACTGATAAGAGAAGCACAGTTTCTTTTTGCTTTTTAACTCTCACAGCATGCTGTCCTCATCTTACATAGACAAAACCCTGCTGACAGATTCCATTTAAAGCAATTCTAATGTCTGCAGTGATGGAAAGAAAACCTGTGCAGATCCCACTAATAGGGCTTGCATGTGTATTGAGAACAGGACACTGTTGTGCTCTGCTTTCATTGGAGAGGTGGTTAGAATTCCCATACAAAATAGTGGGAATTATGGCCACTTATTCACGAACAGTAGTCCTGGAATGGACACAGACAGGATTGGGAGCCTGTGCAAAAACCATATATGAGCCCTTCAAAGTTCAGTCGCTCAACAAAATGCACAGTTCCACCTACTATGGAGCTAGATGTTGCCCTCTTACCTCTTGGGTTTCTGTGCAGTTGCAGATGTTGCCCCAATGATACGTCTACCCCTAGAGCAGCCCATAAAATCCCCAGGTTCAACATAGTCCATCTGTGAGATCTACATATACTATAAATTTATGGCACATGTTGTGGATGTGCCTTAAATATTCAAGATTTGAATACCCCTTTTAAGTGTTGTCCAGACACGCAAAATTATTTTCAAAGCCTAGAAGGTTGTAAATAAAGAAAAGTAGTCATACAAACCTATTCCCCATTTTTGAGGACAAACTGGTATTCCCTTCTCAGTCAAGAATGGTTGAGACTGGAATACCCCTTTGAGGTAGAATTAAAAAGAGTTTATAATCTGAATTAAATATATCAATATTAAACATTTCCATATGTTTTTCATTTCATCTTATCATCATATTTTGTCATTTTTAAAGAAAAAGTCTGAGTTTTTACTTTTATCTACCTAGGACGTTCATCAATCAAATTCACTATTGACAAGCAATTGACGGACAACCTTTTTGACAAGCTAGTCACCTTAATGCTACCTTTACACGCTGCTACAGAAGGTTAGAAACAACCGGGTGTCGGAGACAATTGTATCTTGCACCATCAAAACACCGACGAGGTAGCGGCATGTAATTCAGGTTGTTGCCACCGGTCACTGTCGGCACCTGTTTTTCAGCAGTGCTCAAAAACAGGTAGGTTTCAACCCGATGGTAGCGGCGTGTAATCGAGGAACAGGAAGGTTTTGTCGACACCTAGTGAACTCCCTGGGGCGTGACACAGCCTCCGGGAAACCGCGCCCCATCAGCGATCATTGGTGGAAGCTCCTGCGTTACGATTGGTTGTCCCTGCATAGGGCGGCATATTTAAGGAGCTGACCAGTCACACTACACAATTGCAATAGCATCATGTATTAGCCAGCCTTCCTGCACTGGCTGGCCAATCATGATGTTATTGCTTTGTCCAATCACCGTACGAGCGTCTCGTAATCCACAATTCTGGCACGCCTATGTGTTGTCCCTGCTGCCCCAGGTCCTCCCATATTGCCTTGTGGTAGCGGCGTGTAAATGAGGGAAGGTGCTCTACAGAAGGTAACCTTCGGCATCTGTCGGTGCCTCCAGGGATAGAAACAACCTACCGTGGAGCACCTTGTAGCAGCGTGTAAATACGGTATCAGGTAACGTTAGGAACCGTTGAAACGTGCACATGAGACACCCGGTGGTTTCTAACCTTCCGTAGCGGCGTGTAAAGGTGCCTTAAAGGGGTGGTCCAAAGTCCTAAATCCCTAACTATTTAGTGCCAGACTCTAAACTTTTTTCTAATATGCTTGAATTGAAAGTTCCCTATCCTCATTAACTACACTATCAAACTTTTTTCTATTTTTTACTTCCATTCCTATTTGATAATGAGAACAACAGTGCATGGTGGAAAACTCAAACATAGCGTCCTCAGGGGGCAGAGGCTGTGGTCATTTCTACAGCTTCTGCCCCCTCACTTAAATGAAGCATCAGTGAAGCTTGTTTTAGGGACTGGTCTAGTCTCGGTGTCATGTACACAATGACAGCAGTAACAAGTTGGCATCAAATCACGTTATCACAGACCAGTGATGTCACTTGTAGGGGTGATGCTGGTCTCTGCACAGCTTTTCTTCTGACAATGCGCTCTCCTGCTGATCTGTTGCTCTAATAAAAGTGGAGAATAGGGTTTATTTCTTCAATTATTTGAAATTGGCTAGGACACTCACAGTACAAGAATATTTATGCCTGATTATTATTTGGAGATGTTTTTGCTAAGCTAATTTGTACGGCATCGGCTTCAGTGTAAAATTTAAAGAAGAATTTAGAGTGCTTTAGTAGACATCAAAAATATCATTAAGTTATATTAGAGAGAAATTGAGCACTTATTAATTGAAGCATTTTGAAAATTCTCTTTTAGGCAGTCCACGCAGATTGGATGAAAAAGACGATGAACACAAGGAGTATGAAACAAGAAGTATGGATGAACACCAACATGAAAGCAATGAAGAAGTAAAGCAAAGTCGAGTTTTGCCTGAAGAAGAAAATGAAGAGAAACGACACCATGAAGAAGATGAAAGCAAAGAGGAAAAGGAAGAAGAAAAGAAACATGTAGATGATAAAGAAGAAAGCACTGGACACTCAAAAGAAAGGGGATTCATTGATGATGATGATGACAATGAAGGTGGGGCTGACGAGGAAAGAGGAGATCATAAAAACCATAACGAGATAGAAGAAATGGAAAAAAGGGGCAAATATCATCCTGATGATTCACATGAGATAAAACATGATATTTCTGACAAAAAGGTTTCACAAACAGCTAAAAGTGTGGAAGAATTCTCAGAAGAAGATGAGGAACCAAGCCATTTAGAGGACATCATGAAGAGACATCACATAAGCCAAAGTCCGAAAGAACCACTTTTCCACTCAGATAAGTACCATACAGCTCATTCTGATGAACATTCTGAAGAATCTGATGAAAAGGAAGAAGAAAGAAAAAGAAGTTATAATTCAAAGCATGATGACTTTGTCCGAAAATTACTGGATTATGAAGAGAAGAGAAACCTTCAAGAAGAACAAAGGAATCATCCTCCTTCAGACGAAGATTCATTCCTCAAGGGACAAAAATCAAACTATGGTCAAGACTTTTTTGAGAATCATTTGAAGAATAGTTATAAGAAGAGAACACACCATGAGAGTGAAAGTTCTGAAGAGTCAAGAGAAAAGCGGGTACCATCACCAAGGCAGCGAGGAAGAGAAAGACAATCATGATACCAATGACGAAAGCAATGAGAGAGAATTAATGGGACATCATTATGAAGACAGGCATCATTTAGAAATTAAGAGATGGCCAAGTCAGAAAAATGCACAACCACATTATAGAGAAAGCTTTGAGGACAGTGAAGAAAGCAACGAAGATATTGAAAAACGTCATGAGGATGACAGGCTAGAAAAGCAGCAACTCTATGAGAAACTGAAACATCATCTACAGGATAGCGAAGAAGAAAAGCAAGAAGACAAGAGACACCATTTAAGGTATGAAATGGTGAATAAGAGGGCAAGATATTTTCCAGAGATATCTGATGAGCCAAACATAAAACATTATAATGAAAAAAATCTAGATGAACCAACTTACCCTGGTAATGACAAGTACAAGAGGCGTCATTCTGAAGAAGAAACAAGGTCATTCAGCAAATATGCAACTCCTGATGACCCTTTCAGGTGGAAGAGCAGATATTTTGAGAACAATGATAACAGTGAAGAAGAGAGAAAGCGAGGTTTACAAACCAAGAATCTGTTTCCGGAATATGATGACTATGATTTATGGGGGAAAAAGCAAGTCCTTGATAACATAAATCATGAATATGGTGAAAGGAGGAATCCGCTCAAAATTCCAAAGTTTGAAGAAAAGAGACAATATGACAGAATGGATGAATTGGCTCAGCTACTAAATTATAAGAAAAAATCAGTTGAGTTTCCAGATTTCTATGATTCAGGAGAAATAAAAAAGCGCCATTATAATGAACGAAGCAGACTGCACCAAAGACCCTTAACAGAAGAGGAGGTAAACAGTGTACTTCTTTTATAAGGTTGTCTGCCTTAATGCATGTTTGCAAAATGTAATCAATGATAAAGATAGAGATGAATGCTGATTAGAATCATATTATGTTGTTCGTAGACTGGGGCCATCCAGTCCCTACTACACATAGTATGGCTATGGATCCATAATATAAAACTGTGGGGACTCTTATGGTACCTTTACACGCTGCCACAGGAAGGTAGAAACCGCCAGGCATCGGACACAATTGAGCCTGTTGCCATGAAAACACCACGAAGTGGCGGCGTGTAATTCTGGTAATTTCTTCCTGTGTCCTGCAGTTCCTTCGGATACCTGTGTCTGGGCCGTGCTCAAAAACAGGAAGCAACAATTCCTATGGTGGCGGCGTGTAATCGGGGCACAGGCACTGTATTTGCGTGGCCTAGTGAATTCCCTGGGCCGTGCCACAGCATCATGGTTACCACGCCCCATCAGCGATCATTGGTGGGGGCTACTGTGTAACCATTGGCTGACCCTGCACAGGGCGCCATATTTAATGAGCTGACCAGTCACAATACACAGTCACAATAGCGTCATGTATTAGCCAGCCTTCCTACGCCGGCTGGCCAATCATGATGCTATTGCATTATCCAATCACCGTACGAGCGTCACGTAATACACTACTCTGTCACGCCTATGTTCTTGCGGCGCGAAAGATGTACGCCCATATTCCCTTGTGGTAGCGGCGTGTAAATCGAAGAAGTTATTCAACAGGTAGTAAGCCGAGGCACCCGTCGGCACTTCCGGGGAACGCAAATACCTTCAGTGGAGCACGTTGTGGCGGCGTCTATATGCGGCATCGGCAACCGTTAGCAATCGTTAAAAACGCGCGCGTGCACGTGCGGAGCCTACCTGTTGCTATCCTCAATGGCGGCATGTAAAGGTACCATTACAGACAACTGACATAGTGTCTTCCTTAGCCGTTCTGAAACTCTAAAGTAATACTAGTTCACATGTGTGCGCTGCCTGAGGATAGTTTAGTTATTAGGCAAATTCCAGTAACTCCTCCAAAAGGAAATTTGGATTAAAATATTATTTACTAGGAAACATTAGTGAAAAAACAAGAAGAATATCCATAGTACATTAAGGGCTTGTGCGATTCGAACAAAAAACATTCCTACTCATAACGATTTTTGTTCAAAATGAGTAAGCCTCCTATGTACTACAGATAGTCTTCTTGTTTTTTAACGTATGCTTCCTAATAAATAATATTATTCATATAAATGTCCTTTTGAAGGAGCTGCTGGAATCTTTCTATTTATGACACGCACATTTGCAGACAGGGATCTCTTTATTCCGTGCACCCTCACTGGACTTTCTTTTTTCCATTGAACCATCTATAAAGGGTGAGCTGAAGACTTTTTTTCTGTTCTGTTGTTTGGTTATTTTCTCCACATTAGCAAAATTATGGCTGAAGAAAACAACAGAATTAACCAAAATAGTCTCAACATATTTTTAAAATAACATAAGAAAGAAAAAAAATCTAGAAATAAAATAATAATGATGTTAGTAATTGACAATACATTTTAAAAAACACTGGTTAGCTTAAAGAGATGGGCCGAAGACTGAAGAAATGTCACTCTAAATAAATCCCTGGCTACACTATTGATCTACAATTAATTTATTTTCACTTCCTGTCTAGTTTTAGAATCCCAGTGCATGTTGGGATACTGAAATGAAGCGTCATCAGGGAACAGAGGCTGCGATCACTGTCTCAGCCTCTGCCCCCACCTCCCCATAAAGTGTCATAAGTGACGCTCGTTTTAAGGGCTGCTGTGCCCCTCTCTGCTCACAGTGTACTGTGCCTTCCGCCTAGTGACAGTGTCTGCTCCATTGCCTGATCAGATCAGTAAAAATGTCAACAGAGAGAAGCCCTCACTGTGCTCAGAGTACTCGGTGGCACTGCCCCCTCAGTGATGTCACTTGTGGGGGAAGAGCACTGTCAGTATTCTCATACCGCGCACTTGTGGGGGCGGAAAGGGGCTGTGACAGTGACAGCAGCCTCTGCCCCCTGCTGACACTTCCTTTGAATATTCCAGCCTGCACTGTGATTCTTAAAGGAAGTGTCATCAGACATGAACTAGGGAAAAAAAACAATAGTAATTGGATAGTGTGAGGAAAGGGTAGAGAGTTTTTAATACAGCAATATTAGGAATTACAGTAGTTTAAATTCTGGCAATAGCTAGGGATTTAGATTGCCATTTCTTCAGCCTTTAGACAAGCCCTTTATCCGGAGAATAGAAATCGTGCTACTTTCCGTTCTGAGCTCAGTGGCAGTCTGGGCTTGAGCCGCGGCCATCCGTCCTTAGATCACTGTTTATTAAAAGTTTATCTCACATTCAATGATTAATCAGCTGTAGAAAATTAATTTTTTTGCATCTTCAGTTCTTCCATGAATTAGTTGTCCACCAAAATCTAAATTGACTAGAGACCACTAATGACGTTTGCATGTAATCGAACAGTTTGACATGAAATTCATGATAATGTAAGACTTATTCTAGAAATGCCGATTTCTTCCACCAACTGCACAGACCATTTACTTCAGCAACTCTGAGCTGTAATAGCAGACACAATCTATGGACAGGAGAGACGCCATTTGTTGAGACAGCTGCCACATTTTTCTAAAATGTGGACAAGTCCTCTGATATCACAACGACAGTTGCTCACTTTATATATGCACGTGACGATACAGGGCCACATACTAGATTTACATACAGGGAAGATGGGGCCACATTGTCAGTAATGAAGAGGCTCAGGAACAAAATGAAAACATTGCCAGTTCAGGAGAACAGCCCCAATTTACACAGGGTGAGGGAAAAAACTATGTATGGCAAGTCACAGGTCCTCTTTACCTAACAGGTTGTATCAGGGAAACCATCGGGGCTTTGTAAGAAAATGGTGACTATCTTATTAGTATAAACTGATCAAAGAATGTACTAGTAACTAGTGCATCTCAATACATTAGAATATCATCAAAAATCAATGTCATATTGCCATGTTTCAGGGCGTTTCTGGGAGCTGGGGAACACATTGACTAATAAATCAATATTATATTCACACTTTTTTTTTTTTTTTAAATCAGATAAATTTTTATTGATTCACAGTGTAATCATAAACAGAATCTTCACATCAATTTTAATAAACATTTCCCATAATAAAGTAGCCCTCCCTCCATCCCCCCCTCTCAAATAGTACATTTGTCCAATGTAGTAAGGCCAATAATAAAAATTCTGCATGATCAAACATTATCTCCATCACCTTCCCCAGGTCTGCAGTAATACCAGTGTTCTTTACATCATCCTTTCCATGGCGTCCAGAGCCCATCATACAGATTAGTATTTTTCCTCTTATAGTAGATGGTTGCTTCCATTTTTACCAGATAGTCAACCTGCTTAACGTACTCTTGCCTAGAGGAGGTTCCACTCCAATCCAATATTTAGCTATTAGTTTCCTTGCCACATATAAAAGTCTTGCTATTGCAATATTCCCAATATTATCTACTGGGATTTCTTCCACATACCGTATATACTCGTGTATAAGCCGACCCCCCTACTTTTGCCCCAAAAATCTGGAAAAACCTGTTGACTCGTGTATAAGCCGAGGGTGGACCCCAGCACAGGTATACAGCCCCCAGCAGTGTGGTATACAGGCCCCCCCCCAGTGGTATACAGGCCTCCCCAGTGGTAGTATACAGCAGCCCCAGTGGTAGTATACAGCAGCCCCAGTGGTAGTATATAGCATCCCAGCAGCCCCAGTGGTAGTATACAGCAGCCCCAGTGGTAGTATATAGCAGCACCAGCAGCCCCAGTGGTAGTATATAGCAGCCCCAGCAGCCCCAGTGGTAGTGTATAGCAGCCCCAGCAGCCCCAGTGGTAGTTTACAGCATCCCCAGCAGCCCCAGTGGTAGTATACAGCAGCCCCAGTGGTAGTATATAGCAGCCCCAGTGGTAGTATATAGCAGCCCCAGTGGTAGTATATAGCAGCCACAGCAGCCCCAGTGGTAGTATATAGGAGCCCCAGCAGCCCCAGTGGTAGTATACAGCATCCCCAGCAGCCCCAGTGGTAGTATATAGCAGCCCCAGCAGCCCCAGTGGTAGTGTATAGCAGCCCCAGCAGCCCCAGTGGTAGTATACAGCAGCCCCAGTGGTAGTATACAGCATCCCCAGCAGCCCCAGTGGTAGTATACAGCAGCCCCAGTGGTAGTATATAGCAGCCCCAGTGGTAGTATACAGCAGCCCCGGCAGCCCCAGTGGTAGTATACAGCATCCCCAGCAGCCCCAGTGGTAGTATACAGCATCCCCAGCAGCCCCAGCGGTAGTATACAGCATCTCCAGCAGCCCCAGCGGTAGTATACAGCAGCCCCAGTAATCCAGGGCCACCACAGCCTTGCTCCGGTCACCTGTAAAGCAAAATATACTTATCACTGTCCCGCTGCCGTCCGCGCCCGCTGCTGCCGACATCCCCGATCCTCCATCTTCATGCGTCTTCTTCCGACTTCCTGTGTTCGGCGCCGGCAATGACGTCATTGCCTGCGACGAACACAGGAAACCGGAAGAAGATGCATGAAGATGGAGGATCGGGAATGTCGGCAGCGGCAGGCGTGGACGGCAGCGGGACAGTGATAAGTATATTTTGCTTTACAGGTGACCGGAACAAGGCTGGGGGGGCCCTGGATTACTGGGGCTGCTGTATACTACCGCTGGGGCTGCCGGGGCTGCTGTATACCGAGTGACTCGCGTATAAGGGGGGTACTTTTCAGCCCAATTTTTGGGCTGAAAAACTCAGCTTATACGCGAGTATATATGGTATCCTAATATGCACATCACTGGGTCTCTGGGGATATTATATTCACCCTTTGATGTCTCGCAGAATACGGCAGCACAGTTTTTAACCCTTCATCCTCCCCATTTTAATTTTCTGAAATAATGACCTTCGGGTTTTCATCGTCTGTAAGTCATAATCATCAACATTAACAGAAATAAACAATAAAAATAAACTTTATTTATATAGCACCAACATATTCTGCAGTGCTTTACAATTCAGTGGTTCATATACAAACGGTTATAAGTAACAATTTGAATAAAAAAAAACAAGTACAATGCAACACTTGATATAGATCACTCTGTGTGCACTGACTCTATATATGGCGGCCGTCACA